>NW_026844366.1:346716992-346747985 GCF_025583915.1 Anolis sagrei ordinatus | reverse complement strand
ATAAACTTCTTTCTTCTCAAGTTTGGCTGGTTTGTCAGAGAGCAAGGTGAAGTTTAACCTGAGACGCAACAATAATCGAGATTTGAATATGTAGTCTTTTTAACACTCTTAGAAGAGTATTCTCATGAATTACAGCTTTTTGAATTTATCATTGTAGTTATCTATTATCGTGTATATTATCTCCACTATGTATTGCTATTGCTATGTAATTTACCCATAAGAAAGCAGTGAACAGCAACAAGAAGGAAAAGGCAGAAAGAGTTTGGGCAGATTGAGCTGACATGGTTGTACTGACTTGCTTGATGTTTTGATATCTTTGTTCAAGAAAACCACTTTTGAACAGATTGATCGACTTCAGTAAATGCAGTCATTGTTCTGGATAGGAAAAGAAACACAGCATTTTGCCTTCTATAGCTAGCATATCCATCTTGACACTGTTCCTTATGTTCACAGCTTTTTCCAAGCAGTTTGATTGGACAGAAAGAGCTGAAAAGACTGTGAGGACAGGACAAGCTTATTGTTGGCTTTACGAAAACAATAAAACAGGCCCTTATAACATGGAAATACCAGATACACATTTAAGAATAAGCAGTTATCTCTCTTTCAAACTTTACAGATTTTTGCCATTCTTTAGCTTTAAAACCAGAAGTATTCTCCCCAATTTTGACTCTATCTATTTTAGAAAGTGTAGCGGGATCAGTTCCATGTATTGTCGAAGGCTTTCATGGCTGGAATCACTGGGTTGTTGTAAGTTTTTTCAGGCTATATGGCCATGTTCTAGAGGCATTCTCTCCTGACGTTTTGCCTGCGTCTACGGCAAGCATCCTCAGAGGTAGTGAGACCTCACTACCTCTGAGGATGTTTGCCATAGATGCAGGCAAAACGTCAGGAGAGAATGCCTCTAGAACATGGCCATATAGCCTGAAAAAACCTACAACAACCCAGGGATCAGTTCCAGTTATAACCTAGATGAAAAACCAGTTTGCTGATTTTTGCCATTGGAAATACTCTCAAACCAGAAATGTTTTACTGTCAGCTGCTCAATTCCATCTTTGGGGAAAGGGGGCTAGTTACACATCTCCCTCATGGGAGAAAGGGAAGAGAGAGAGTAACTCTGCTTATACAAGTGGAAGTTTCAGATGCTTCCACACTTGCCTTCCTTCTTGCAAGTCGTGATGCACAGCAAGGCAGGTTCCCTGGAAGTGGCTGCAAACACAGAGCGATGCCATTACCTGCTGCATTTATCTAGTCAAAAAAGAAGGAAAATGGCCCAGGATCCTCAGGAGGTTGCATCAGTCCTTTCCAATGAAATTCTGGAAGTCAGTGGAAATACCAGCACTTATTTTTTCCTTCCATCCACCCATCTTCTCTTTCTTCTCTTTCTCCTCCTCCTGGTTTGCAATAGGGGGCTCGCAAAGTTCCTTGTAGCAGCTCCACTAGCTTCTGACAAGTTTCTAGACAATTCAAGATGCAGGTTATTACCTATAAAGCCCTATACACTTCAGGTCCAACTTATCTTCGAGACCACATCTCTTTCTACGAACCGGCACGGGCTCTGAGAGGGACAGGGGAGACCCTCCTCTTGGTTCCACCAATGTCTCAAGTGTGGCCTGGAATACCCTTCCAAAACAGATTAGATTAGCCCCCACCCTTCAGTTCCTTCCGTTCCAATCTGAAAACATGGATGCTCAGATAGACCTTTGACCTTGAGTAAGCTGAACGGGCTTATAGAAAGCTGACACTTAGCACCTTGTGAACTGATGGCAGTCAGTATATCTACTATTGTTATAAAATTGTATTATTTTGATTTAATGCTACAAATGTTGATGGGGGTTGTTTTAATTTTATGTGACTTGTTTTATACTTTTGTACTGTTTTTACCTGTTGTATGTTATATGTGCACCCTGGAGTGCCTTGTAAGCCGCCCCGAGTCCCTTCGGGAAGATGGTGGCGGGATATAAATAAAGTTTACTATTATTACTATATGTTTATTATTGTTTCAACAACCGCTGGTAGCTTGTCTGTTTCCATTTTTATTCATTCTTTTGAACCTTTTTCATCTGTACTGTATTGGTTCAAAATATGTTAGATGCATTGAGTCTTGCTTTTTAGAGAATGGTGGGATAAAAATGATTAAAATACTATTTTAAAAATAAATAAAAGTAAATGGTTTTATTAGAATAGGATATACGCATATAGGGGTGTCACATCATGCTTTTGAGTACAATTGCACCCCAAGAGTTGTGATTCTCTGATTTTTAAATCAACAATTTGAGCATTATTTTATCTTAGTGGAAAAAAAGTAAATATATTTAAACCCAGGCTCCAGTTTGTTGTTACGACTATTTCAGTGAGAATTGTAGAACATTTCATGCCATAAAGAGAAATTGAAAGAGCATTTCCGTATGAAGGCCAAATGTCATCACTGTGGCCCTATAACAGGAATTCTGTATTTGCAAATGGCTGGAAAATTCAGTTGGTATTCTTCACGGTGTTTTCTCTTTGTACATTTACTTTGGCCTTATAGGTTGTACACTTTTGGCACTGGTTGTGCATGGCTTTATCATCTCACAAATGATAACCCTCCCCTCGGCCAGGAGGTGGATCTTTGGTGACTCCCGATCAGGAGAAAGGATTTTCTTTTCTTTTCTTTGGTAGAGTATACCTTTGTTCTGTTATCCCCACTGCTTGATAAGAGGAACAAGATATAAAAGAAAATAGACAATTTCCCTCCCTATGTTCCATCAAAGGCACTGTCAGAATTTCCTTCACACTGCATTTGATGCCTTTTGCATCTTGGCAGAAGGATGCATACCTCTTCCATCAAAGCTTATGTATGTCAACTTTGCTGGTGCAAATGTAAGCCCCCTGAAGCTTTTCTATGACATTGTAAAAATGGGAACATGTTGACTTCTGCTCCACTGGGTTCTCTGTTTGAGATCTAAGGAGCGGAGAAAGGATGTTTCTTTTCTTTTCGATGTTAAGTGTTCTCATAGGCCTTCAGAGATATCCTGTATGGTTTCACTGTTTACTTGTGAGTCTTTCAGTTTTTTCACAAATGTTTCAAAACAGAGGATTTTTTTTCTGGTACTCTGATGCTCTGGTAAACTGCTATTTTACCTTAAATTGCTACCTATGTTTGTGTCGCACCTCAGAGTAAAACCACCTTGCTTAAGACACCAAAGAACACACCAGCAGTAGTCTTTTATGGTTTATTAAAGAAAATGATAGAAGTTCAGAAAGGCAAAAATATATTTCAAAAGATCAATCCAAGGTAACATAGGCAAACAAGATCCATGAAGACACAGGCAAGGCAAAGTCCTATGAGAACATGACAAAGTCCTGAAAACATGAACATGAAAGCTGCAAGATAAATCCAAAGTCTCTTGGTTGAAGCGAGAAGTTGCTCTGACACTGAGGCACATTCAAACAGCCTGTTTAATACTCTTTGGACAACATGAAGGCGTTCCTATGGCCCCAAGCCTCCCTCTCTCGCCTGCTAGCGACCCTGACACTCCTTCGAACCTTAAATTCCAACCGATTAGCTGATGTAAACCTCCGGCTTCATCAAGGTCAAGTCCCTCGTTAGTGCCTTTTCCTTCATTATCTGGCTGAGAACTATCTGGCTGAGAACCCTCCTCCCTTCCTGAATCATGCACCTGGCTCTCAGTAGTTTTGCTTTCCATAGCATCATTCCTTGCTGTGGGAAACAACTGAACTTCTGCCCCCTGTTCCTGGTCTTCTTCGTCTAACACAGGGACATCATTGCTTTGCACCTGACTGTGAATCTGAATCCCATCATCTCCATCAGCATCATTGACACTATCACTCTGAGATTCCAGCTGAGTCACAACAGGTTTCATAGAAACTGGGAAACATGTTTCCTTCTTAATCAGCACGGCCATTGTGTCCCCTGGCAATTAAAAAAGAGCTGTTTTTGTTTGTTTGTTTGTTTATTTATTTATTTAACTTACTTATATACCGCTGTTCTCAGCCCGAAGGCGACTCACAGCGGTTCACAGCAATAAGAGACAGCAGAATTCAATATTACAGTATAAAAACAGTTACAACTTAACACATTATCCAATTAATAAACAATAAACAATTAACAATTTCTACAATAGCCATTCACTATCATCTCATCATCAAAAACATGATCCAGATTCGTCATCCATTGATCCATTCCAGTGTTCATTAATCAGTCATTGCACTCATTATTCGAACGCCTGCTCAAACAGCCAGGTCTTCACTTTTTTGCGGAATACCATTAGAGATGGTGCTAGTCTAATGTCAGTAGGGAGGGCGTTCCACAGCCGAGGAGCCACCACCGAGAAGGCCCTATCTCTCGTCCCTGCCAGACGTGCTTGAGAAGCAGGCGGGATCGAGAGCAGGGCGTTCCCCGGAAGATCTCAAAGTCCTGGTGGGTTCATAGGCAGAGATGCAGTCGCATAGGTAGCTTGGGCCGGAACCGTTTAGGGCTTTAAAGGTCAACGGCAGCACTTTGAATTTCTTTCCTTTTCTTTCTTTCCTTCTCTCCTTCTTTCCCTCTTTCTCTCCCTCCCTCCTTCCTTCCTTCCTTCCTTCCTTCCTTCCTTCCTTCCTTCCTTCCTCCCTCCCTCCCTCCCTCCCTCCCTCCCTCCCTCCCTCCCTCCCTCCCTCCTTTCTGTGTATATGTGTTTTGCATGTGCATATATGCATAAATGTGTGTATATATTTGTGTATATGTGTATATATGTGACTTTGTGCATGCATTGTAATGTATTTTTTGTTTTTTGGCTTTTGAAGCCCCTTCTGCTGTGTTTTTCAGTGTTTTTTATGAGTGATGGTCACTCGTTGACCTGATGGGTGCATTGTGTCCAAATTTGGTGTCAATTCACTCAGTGGTTTTAGCTTTGGTATCCCTAATCAGAAATGCTTGGGACCAGAAATGTAGCCTGAAGACCATTTTATACACAATATTTTGAATAATTTTGTGTATGAAACAAAAGTTTATGTACACTGAACCACAAGAAAGCAAAGGGTTAAGATCTCATCCTATATGTTTCAATCCTCAAATTGCTAACATTTCAACAAATTGAAATCTCACGGTTTTGGAAAGACAGTTTAATCACATTAAGAGATGTAATGAATTTAGGATGTAAAAGTCTGAACAATTTTCAATGCCTTCCTTTGTAAGTTAGAAGAGTTCTAAAGTATGTCCAGTGCTCTGCACAGAAAAGAAGTATTGTAAATGTTGTGATTGTCATGTGCATTCAAGTCAATTTTGATTTACAGCAGCACTATCCTAGGGCTTTCTTGGTCAGATTCATTCAGAGGAGGATTGACATTGTCTTTCTCTGGGACTTTTATTTATTTGCGTCAAAAGCATTGCACGAACAAGTATAAAACTGATAAAAATAGAGGGAACACAAGTGGCTAAATAACTTTTGATCAAAAATGGGCAACAGTGACCCATTTTTGTAGCTTTAAACAATTGTGTAGCTTTAAACAATTCTTCCTCTGTGCATGAGGCTGGGCATTGTGGACAAGCATATATATGCGAAGTTGTTTGTTCTGCTCCACAGTCACACAAGGTAGAGGATTCTTCTAGTAGTGCCATTTTGGCAGGTTGTCTTTTGATCTGCCCACTCCACTTCTGAGTCTGTTTGGGGACTTCCAGGTTGCCCATTCTTGGTTTGCCCCTGGAGGAAGACCCTCTTCGGTGGCGGGGGGCATCCAATTGGGATTTCCTGGTTCAGTTGCCCAGAGGGAAACTCTTTCTGTTACTGGGGGAACATTATGAGGAGTGGTGGTTCTCACGAAGCTTTTCCTTGATTTAAGTCTACAGGGAGGAGGCTGGTAGCCATGCAGTGGATGGCTTTCACAGTGTTCAACCTTATTTCTCTCACAGCAGCAACTTCCTGTCGCACATTGGGGGGGGGGGGGGGGGGGGAGAGGAATGGCAGCTAGCTTGTAGAGCAGTGGTTCTCAACCTTCCTAATGCCATGACCCCTTAATCCAGTTCCTCATGTTGTGGTGACCCTCAACCATAACATTATTTTTGTTGCTACTTCACAACTGTAATTTTGCTAGTGTTATGAATCATTATGTAAATATCTGATGTGCACAATGTATTTTCATTTGGCATTGAATACTGGTGGGGTTGATTTGAATATTGGTGGGGTTAATTTTGTCATTTGGAAGTTGTAGTTGCTGAGATTTATAGTTCACCTACAGTGAAAGAGCACTCTGAACTCCACCCACGATTCAATTGAACCAATCTTGGCACACAGAATTCCCAAAACCAACAGAAAATACTGGAAGGGTTTGGTGGGTACTGACCTTGAGTTTTGGAGTTGTAGTTCACCAACATCCAGAGAGCACTGTGAACTCAGACAATGAGGGATCTGGACCTACCTTGGCACGGATACTCAATATGCCCAAATGTGAACAGTGGTGCATCGTTGTGTAAATATCTGATATGCAGATGTATTCTCATTCACCGGACCAAATTTGTCACAAATACCCAATATGCCCCAATTTGGTGGGGTTGGGAGGGATTGGGCTTGTCATTTGGGAGTTGTAGTTGCTGGGATTTATAGTTTACCTACAATCAAAGAGCATTCAGAACCCCACCAGTGATAGAATTGGGCCAAACTTCCCAAACAGAATCCCCATGGACCAACACAAAATACTGTGTTTTCTGATGGCCTTTGGCGACCCCTCTGACACCCCCTTGCAACTCCCTCAGGGATCCCGACCCCCAGGTTGAGAAACGCTATTGTAGAGTTTATCAACAGACATTCCAGCTCCATGTCCCAACTGGCTGGAGACTGTCAGGGACAATAAGTACGCCTGATAGTGCAGTACGATCCAACATTACCGAGTTCGACCCAACATTACTGTTGTAATTCTGGGTCATAAGTAGAGTTATATCAATGTTGGTAAGGAATACAATGGGGAGGAAAAAGAGAAACTCACCTGATATTGATTTTTTCCCCCAATTGTCATGTTTGTCATTTGTGTTTTTAATACATGTTATTTAAAACACCCTAGGCTGCTAAAGAAATCCCAATAGATATATGGAGAAACAAATTATTAGAAAATTGCTCACAACTTGGAACTTTATCATAACAAGAATCAATGAGAGATATTACAGCTTGCTTCCAATAATTTGACCGTGTATTTGAAATGAGTTTATATTTTCAAATTGAAGGGTAAAATGTGCTTAAAGAATTAATTTCAAAAATTAAATATTGCACTCAATATAATAGATGACACTGTTGGCTAAATACAATCAGCTACACATTTCTTCAAAGGAGATGCTTCATTTGCTGCCTGTGTACATTCATTCTTTCAGTGATTTTTTTAAGATAGAGAATGTAGCAGCAGATGAATCTCCAAGATATCACTGAGTATTTTTCTATTTAGCTGCTCTGTCTAAGATTCTTCCCTTGTCAACTTACAGGAAGTGAGTCAATAGATTTAATGGCTTTTACAACAGTCCTTGTGTAGCTAGGTGTGTGAAAAAGGGATTGATGATCTAAACATGACGGTACAATACAAAGATACAATACAGAGGAAGTCGAGTGACATTTTGCATTGCTAGGAGATGTATTGCAATTTGTTACATCCAAATGGCCTTCTAACGGTGGGCTATATTCCTTACTCCCACCATCCAAAGTATTTTGGGTTGTAACCCGACTCAGTGGAGAAAAAACTGTTGTATTTTGACATGCAAAACCATATTAAATTCCTATGGGCTAGTATAGTAAAAAGACTGTCTCATGTTTTGTCCCATTGTGAGATTCAAAGAGAATGTTCTAAAGGCTTCATTGATAACTATTGCATACGTTGTGATTTTTCCTGCATGGCAGGGGGTTGGACTAGATGGTCCATGTGGTCTCTTCCAACTCTATGATTCTAAGTGTAGAAATTTTAGCTAAATATATCAACCCCAAAAGCTGGGTCAACTTATTCACTGGGTCATTGTGAGTACTGTACCTTAACTCTTGTCATAAAATGAATCATCTCCTTTTCTAAGTAGATGGCCAAATGTTTAGCTCAGGTATGGGCAAACTTCCACCCTCCAGGTGTTTTGGACTACAACTCTCACGGCTGTTAGGAATTGTAGTCCCAAGTTTGCCCATGCCTGGTTTAGCCCATTCCAACTCTGACCCTCTCCACCATGGTGCCAGAAATATGGTGATGGTGGCACTTTCCCTTCTTAACAGAATGATCCTTGACTTAGTCATGGGTCATATAAAAATCCATAATTTTGCCCCCAAAATTGCCCTTATAGCTAACTTGTATATGAGGTCTATTTATGTATGTTTATAGCAGGCACGGGCAAACTTCATCCCTCCAGGTGTTTTGGACTTCAGCTCCAAGAATTCCTAATAGCCTACCGGAGTTGTTGGAGTTGAAGTCCAAAACACCTGGAGGGCCAAAGTTTACCCATGCATGGTTTATAGGGTAGTTTGAAGACAGAGAACATTGACAAAGCTGGAAATCTTCTGTTGTCTGAACCTTTTGCCAGTTGTGTTCTATACCTAGGTGGCGAATTTCTGCCAAATTTATATTGCAACATGTAATTATGCGTCTTGACTCTTGTTGCTTCATAATCCAGATATGCCCAGAAAAAAAAACTTCAATAGAAAGGTGTCAAATGCCAGTTCCTTTGTCAACATCTTGCTTGTGACATGGGAGTTTAGATGTGGTATGTCAAGATACGTCTACTTTGACAGTCACAATTCACAAGATAATCATGTTTATACATTTTGTAAAAACAAGTTGCCTTACACAAGCACAAAATACTTCAGAATACTGTGGGAAATTGCCTGAGGCAGTGCCTGATTTGCAAAACATAATGTATTTCTGAAAAAAAAAGAAGAAGGGAACTGGAAACATAGCAAAAAATACCGCCACCTCTCAACACATTTGCTCTGTCTGGAATTACCCTCATTATTTCAATTTTCTGGGGCCTCCTTCTTTGCCTCGTTTCAGACTTTCAGGAAGGCCTGCAATACTCTTCTATTTCTAAAGGCTTTTAATATCATATGGTTTATTATTTCATGCTGTGATTTTCTTTTATCTGTCTTGCATTGCTTGGCTTTAGCCGTATTGCTGTTAGAGCGTGTGTTTCGAAGAAAGTATATATTAAACATCCTAACTAAACAATAATAGCAGTTAGACTGAAATACAGTGTCCATGTGTTACGATTAAGAATCTCTTTCTATTAAAACAGTGTTTCTCAATCTTCCTAATGCTGTGACTCCTTAATACAGTTCCTCATGTTGTGGTGACCCCCAACCATAAAATGATTTTTGTTGCCACTTCACAACTGTAATTTTGCTACTATTATGAATTGTTATGTAAATATCTGATATGCAGGATGTATTCTCATTCACTGAACCAAATTTGACACAAATACCCAATATGCCCAAATTTGAATAGTGGTGTGGTTGGAGGAGGAATTGATTTTGTTATTTGGGAGTTGTAGTTGCTGGGATTTATAGTAGACCTACAATCAAAGAGCATTCTGAACGCCACCAACTATGGAATTGAACCAAACTTGGCACACAGAACTCCCATGCCCAACAGTAAATATTGTGTTTTCTGATGGTCTTTGGTGACTCCTGTGACACCCCCTCGCAACTCCCCCCAGGGGGTCCAAGCCAGGGGGTTATAATACAGGTTGGGAAACTCTGTATTATAACTATTTTATGGAAGCTTTTTGTACTGCTACTTGCCCAGGGACTTTGAAATTGGATGAGCTAGCATTACGATTTCTGCTGCATGTTGAGATCTGAAGTGCGTGTTTTCCTTTTAAATAATGAATTCATAAGTAAGTCTGAAGCTTCAGCCCTTATTTTGGGCAAAACAACCAACAGCCCGAAGTCAGGAATGGGCTGTCCGCTTTAATTTGGCCAATCCCATTTTCATTCAGTTCACGCCTTGTGTTTTGCTGCTGCATGTATTTTAGCAAAGCAGCTCACGGATATTTGAATTGCAAATTGTGACGGAATTTAGCATCTTTTTTGCAAGTATCTGAAGTAACACTCGCTAGACTTTTAAGCGTCAGCGCAGCAGAAAGCCGAATGATTTCCGAAAAGGGAACATTTCACGGATTAATGTATTTGATATGGCAAAGCCGTTTATTGTATAATTTCTATCCTGTTGCTATGGGAACCCATTTTAGTGTTGCAGCGATTATTAATCAGGATTTGCAGTTATATCATTTTCATCACAAGACCGTACATCCTTATAGATTGAATCATGGTTCTCATTGACATTGTCGGAGCTCAACCATTATTGCGAGGTTTAAAATGGCAGGAGCTTTGTTACTAGAAGGAAGGGCACAAGTTAGCTTTTCCAGGATGATGCTTACTCCACTTATTCCTTTCATCCTTCCGGAATGCTGGCACAGACCTCCTTGATGACATATAATACTATCACTCCAGAGGAATACCATTTAAGAGGCAGGATGTGTGAAGAGTAACATCATCCAGTGCATTCATGAGAGCAGGCAAGACAAGGTGACTTTGCCATAGTCTTGGCATCACTTTGTGGAATAGTCAGCACTTGCTGCCTTTCATAATAAGGCAGAATTTCAGGAATAGGCAAAAAGAAAAAGGAAAAGAAATCCTCAGTAGGCTTTGGAGATCCAAGTTGACTAGTCTAGTTGAAGCCCTGCTTAGCTACCTATCTTAGTCCCCTCCACCCAATACCGAGGAGCTTCGAAAGTGAAAAACATGTGCTCATATTTCTGACATTTTGAGGCTGATGTTTACATGTAGAGGTTTGGAAACTTTGGTTGCTATAACAAAAATATCAAATAACTGATTCCGATCTGATGAATCGCTTATGTAGTTGGGCATCATGGACAAAAGGATATTCAAACCATTTTCAGAATTTGAGATCTTCAGTGTATACATGTCAGTGTGGCCACACAAATGTAGTTGGGTGCTGGCTAAGCTCTCTTTGTTATATATTAAGCTTAAGAAAAACAGCTTAAGAAAAACAATGACCATTGAGTCCCAGTTTCCCTTTATCCTCCAAAAGCTGACTTCTTGGGCTCTTCTGTTTGTCTTGTTCTGCTTTTTGCTGGTACCACCAATTAGAAGTCTGAATTATTAAAAGAAGATCTTGAAAATAGGAGCCCCCGGTGGCACAGTGGGTTAAACCCCTGTGCCGGCAGGACTGAAGACGGACAGGTCGCAGGTTTGAATCCGGGGAGAGGCGGATGAGCTCCCTCTATTAGCTCCAGCTCCTCATGCGGGGACATGAGAGAAGCCTCCCACAAGGATGATAAAAACATCAAATCATCCAGGCGTCCCTTGGGCAATGTCCTTGCAGACGGTCAATTCTCTTACACCAGGAGTCACTCCTGACACGACAAAAAAATAATAATCTTGAAAATGGTATAAAAAGTACTAATTGGACTCTATCAGCAAACAAGGACTAGCTAATACCCCCAAGGACAGACACAGAATCAAAAATGACCTTAAGAGATTAGAAAGTTGGGCTGAAATTTCCAAGATGAAATACAACAGGGAGAAAAATAATGTAATACACTTAGGCAGGAAAAGTGGATGCACAGATATAGGCTTGACAACTGTACACATGGAAAGGATCTAGGATGTGGGAATTCTAATTATTTCAGGGTCTCTTGAAATGTGCCATGGAGATCTTTTAAGATTCTGTAGATCCTTTGGTTGATTGTCCCAGGATGCAACCTTCTAACTCTGACCTTTCCACAAATTTAAAAGATCTTATGCAACCCAGGACTCATTCTCTGGGCAGAGCTTCTCAGTGAACTTCTCTTGTTTATAGGACTTAGTGATCTGGACATAACAGATAGTTCTTGGAAGAATGGACTAGTGTGATTCTTAAGTTCTTTAGGGGAAAGCTTTGACTCTTCCCTGCTGCCATCACAGGTATATCTGGTGAGATATATAGGTTTATCTGGTTGTGGAACTCCCTCCTATGATAGTCTTGATCAGCTCTTTGTATTCAAACACTCTTTCTTCAGGCAGAAGAAGACCTTTTGTTTTTATTTTGGCATACCTTATCCTTTAGTTACTGTGACAGAAGGATCTTTCATTGGGCTGTATTATGCTTTTGTCTGCAGCGATTTAGTAAAAGGTAAAGGTAAAGGTTTTCCCCTGACATGAAGTCCAGTCGTGTCCGACTCTGGGGTGTGGTGCTCATCTTCATTTCTAAGCCAAAGACACCTCCAAGGTCTTGTGCCCAGCATGACTGCATGCTGTTATCTTTCCGACGGAGCGGTACCTATTGATCTACTCACATTTGCATGTTTTCGAACTGCTAGGTTGGCAGAAGCTAGGGCTGACTGTGGAAGCTCACACCACTCCCTGGATTTGAACCTGTGACCTTTCGGTCAACAAGCTCAGCAGCTCAGTGCTTTAACCCACTGCGCTACCAGGGGCTCCAGGTGCAGCGATTTAGTATTCTAATATAATTGTCCATGTAATGGCTTTTAAACTTTTATATCAAATCCATGTGACTGTATTTATACTTTAATTTGCTATGAGCCATCTTGGATTCCATGTTGTGAGAAGGGTGAGTTAGGAAATAAGTAATTTAGTAGAGTGGGCCCTTGGTATCTGCTGGGTTTTGGTTCCAAGACCAAAGCCTGCAGGTTCTCAAATCCCATTGTGTACAATTGAATAGTAAAATGGTGTCGCTTATATAAAATGGTAAAATCAAGTTTTGATTTTTGGAATTTTTAAAATGTCTTCATGCATTGGATGGTTGAATCTCTGAATACAGAATTTGTGGATATGGAGGGCCAACTGTAAGGCTGTTTCCTACATTTCAGGGACTAATGCAAGTATGAATCCAGAATATATACTTGTGCTACTTTAGTCACTAGGTTAGTCTACTCACCCACCTCAGTGTCATCTACTCTTGAAGTGGGTTTCCCAAGATCTCAGGCAGATTTCTTTCTCCCATTGTCTCCTATCTGAGTCCTTGAACAAAAGATACCTGAGATTGTAGCTGAGACATTCTGCATTCAAGGGACATTCTTTGACAATGAATCATAATCCCGTCCCTTTCTGCCTGGGCCAAAGCATTTCAGGGATGGACTCACGTTGTACCTTTGGAAAACCTTTAATACATGTATTTCAAAAATCCATTACTAGAAAACATATTTGGCCAGCTTGCAATTTGCAAGCCGTCTCCTTAATAAGGGTCATACTATTCCATATCTTATTGACACACATTCATAGTTTCTTTAATTTCAAAAACCAGGGACCTTCATGTAATGCTTGCATTTTCACTTGGTTGTCTTCCAGTTCTAGTGAGTGATGAATAACCAAAACATTTGCAAGGCACAAGTAGCATTTTTGCTGCTTCCTTTTCTGTGTTTGCCTATTCTACCCCTCCCTAGTATCCATCCTTGCACATGCCCAGCCCCCAACTGTAATTCTGATTGGCTAAATTAATTCCGCAGCATCCTGCTGTGAATAATTATGTTAATCCTGTATAGATTCAGATGCCTTCTCCTTCCCCCAACCTTCCCCTAAATTAGAATGTGGCAATTGTAGCTCACAGCTGGCTCATCAGAGGTGGCCAGTTTGGGAATAGGCGCATCTGACTATGCTTAACTCTCGGCCTTGATTGCTTAAGAAGATACACGCAAACCCCGTGATTACTTCCATTTTGTGTGTTTTGCAAATCCGCTGCTTTCCCCAGCAAAGCTGGATTCTTTGGAGAGGAGAAACAAGAATTTTGCCTCCTCTCCAGAGCCTATTTGACGCAAAAGCAGTGTCAGGCGTCTGCTGAGGACGACATGAGAGATAGAGGTGGCCTTTGATGACATTGTTTTGAGCAGATTGCTATGAGCATATTGGGATAGCAGCAAGTTTTTCAATACCCTTAGATCCATGCCGGCTGTTATATTGCCAGGTATATCTTGGAATTGAGGTGTATGAGGTTGGGGAAGATCTTTTACGCAGGAGGGGGATACTCAGTACTTTCATGCCTGCCATTCCCATCTTCAGACTGGCTCTGTATTTGGTGTCTGAGTCTCCCTTGCACGCTAGCCCCTTGCATGCCCTGTAAGCAGCAACCTAGGCTGACCCCAGAGTTTTGATGGGATGTTTGCATACTGCCCTCTAGTGCCTCCGCCTGTGATATCTCTTTTACTATTCATTTCTTTTTAAAAGTAAAGTACAAATGCAAAGAAAGCAGATTTTTCATTATATATTAGGCTAAAACACATCTCATAAAACTAAATCTAAAATACACACTCTAATCTGACACATTGCATTACCTACATTAATATACGTGTACAAAACACACAACTGCACAAACTATTCTCTGAACCTCATATTCATTGTTGATTTTTTACTCTTTATCCTACTCCCTTTAGATAATACTATATAACCACACTTCTGTTCTTAATAATATTCATCTGATTCATTAATCCTACGATTGACATTTGCTCTCGTTGTTGTGAAATATCAGAAGTCCCAATCTTTCTAGAAGTTCGTCAAAGATTCCTCCTTGACCAACTTTGTCAGTTTGTCCATCTCAGCTAATTCATAAAACTTCCATCAGCCATTCTTCTTGCATTCAGAGAACTGGCACTTTCCATCTCTGTGCATTGATGATTCTCACTGCAGTTATCATATATTGTAGTAATCTTCTAGTTGATCATCCAGCATTCCCATTGTCTGCCTCTGTCTATAATATCTTGTAAATAGCCATTAGTTCTTTATTTATCGTGTCAGGGGCGGACCAAACAATTGCATTGCATTTTTTAACAAACAAACAAACAAAACACAAAAGTTTGCAAGCTTGGTAGTTGATTTAATGTCCTTTGACCAGTGGCTGGCCACTTGGAGTGCCTCTGCTGTTGCTGCAAGAAGGTCCTCCATTGTGCATGTGGCAGGGCTCAGCTTGCATTGCAGCAGGTGGTCAGTGGTTTGCTCTTCTCCACACTCGCATGACGTGGATTCCACTTTGTACCCCCATTTCCTAAGGTTGGCTCTGCATCTCGTGGTGCCAGAGCGCAGTCTGTTCAGTGCCTTCCAAGTCGCCCAGTTTTCTGTGTGCCCAGGAGGGAGTGTCTCATTTGGTTTCAGCCATTGATTGAGGTTCTGGGTTTGAGCCTGCCACTTTTGGACTCTTGCTTGCTGAGGTGTTCTAGCGAGTGTCTCTGTAGATCTTAGAAAACTATTTCTTGATTTAAGTCACCATTTACTACCAAAGATTTCTGAGAATACATATGTTCATTTTATGTATTTTAACTGTTCCAGTTTGGCAGGAACATCTTTATCAATCTTGTCATTCCACTTCTCAAGGTAATTACCTTGAAAAGCAAACTTCTGCAGCCTATTATTATTATTATTATTATTATTATTATTATTATTATTATCTTTATTTGTACCCCGCTAGCATCTCCCGAAGGACTCGATGCGGCTTACAAAGGCCAGGGCCACAATAGGTGATCCTGTCAAGGCCCTGGTCGCTCTCTGGAATGGGGAGATGACTAGGGCAATTGACACGATCGCTCCAGAACGTCCCCTCTCAAGTAGCCGAGCTAAACCAGCTCCCTGGTTCACCGAGGAGCTGGCAGCAATGAAGCGAAGGAAGAGAGAACTAGAGAGTGTGTGGCGTTCGGATCCGAGCGAGCCAAATCGAACACGGTTTGTGTCCTTTTTAAGGGCATAATGCCGCGGCAATAAAAGCCGCAAAGAAAGCCTTCTTTGCAGCCACTATTGCGTCTGCAAAGAACCGTCTAGTTGAGTTGTTCCGAATTGTCAGAGGCAAGGTGGGAACCCTGACGATTTGACTTCTCGCTGTGAAGCTTTTGCTCAGTTCTTTGCAGACAAAGTCGCTTTGATCCGTTATGGTCTGGATACCATGTTAATGGCAGTCTCTGAGGATGTAACACGAGCACCTGCTTGTCCAGCTTTGATGGATTCATTTCAATTGGTGAAGCCCGAGGATGTGGACAAGATACTTGGAAGAATGAGGCCAACCACATGTACTGGGTACAGATTAAAAAGTGCTGAGTATGCTGAGTGACATAAGGATTTTGGATAAGTGCAATGTGTGGACAATTTAAGCTCTAATAAATGCCTATCCTAGTGTATATGTTTATTCCCCTCATTAATAGCTTTTGCCAGCTTGATGACCTGGGACATACATATCCCACACATTCCCAGCATTGAGTTAACTGAGGACACACTATTTTTGAACTTTGAACTCAGTTGGACACAACTGAATCCATCTCCTTATTTTTCTGGAAAGGGCTGTGTTTCAATTGCTTGGAGATTCTGTTTCACTTTCCTGCAGCAACAGCATTCCAAGGTGCTGTGTAGAATTAAATAGTGACTCCCAGTAGGTCTGGGGTACCATTTAAATTTCTCAGAATGTCCCAGACCCACATAACATTGAGTATATTCTAGGACAGAGCTTTCCAAACAGTTCATGTTGGTGCCACACTTTTAAGACACGTATCATTTTGTGACACAGTAATTCAGTTTTATTAGCAAACCAGATGTTAAACCAACCTCTCATAGGGGATATGTACTAAGAAAATGTATGGGGACTCAATGTATTTCATGAAAACCTTTCATTTCATATTTTAAAAATATAAATATATGATTTATTGCTTATTTCACTAGACTCATAGGTTTCTCCTTTCATTCTTGTGACACACAGCTGACACATTAATGTGTTGCAACCCACCGTTTTGAAATCTCTGCTCTAAGACATTGTAGGGCACTTAAATGTCAGCTATTCAGCAGGCGTTGGATAGCTGGATTAGGAAGGCACAGGTCAGCTTGACAGGGTTTGCCCAGGGATCCTGCCAGAGTATTGGGATTTTTTTTAGTTGTCTCGCATTAAGCTGAAGAAGCATACAATTTTCTCCCAAGTTAATTTTAAAATGTAAGTATTTGCTCCCTTAATATTTAGCTAGATGGAGGATCAAAACAAATACATAGTTCTATAACAAAACATTCAGGCAAATTGTGATTGTTTCTGAAACAATTGAATGCATCTGAAAAGAAAACTGCCATGTATTTAATCCATTGTAGTGCTGTTTCTGGTTGGCTTATTGAATTTGTGTCTTGTAGCTGAAAATATCCAAGCATCGTTTTGCTGTATGCATTATTCATTCCAGCCTCTCAGAATCTCCTCTCATGCACCCTCTGATGGTTTCTGCTTATTTCCATTTCTTCTGCAAGGCAAGGACCTCTTGTTGTGGTTTTTTGTTTCTTGGTTTGTTTACAATTTTGTCAGATGTGAAGATGGTGTCTGTTCAGCTAAGTTTGAATATCCTTAGCTTTACATTTCAGAAATGTATTGGCCTTTATATGTATTTTTTTAAGCAACAGTGGCTGATAAAATGGCAGTTTTATTCATGCATTATAATAACAACCTCAGCTTTTCTGAAGTTGTGTGCAAGAATACAGGTGAGGAAATAAACTTTGAAGTAAGCAAGCATTCCTGCTCATTGATGCTGATAATGCATTTATTGTATTGCGGCTGTGCTTGAAATACATATAATGAAATTTGAAAAAGTTATATCGGCTTATTCTGACAAAGCGATTCAGAATCAGAAACATTTTCCTATCATACTTGCTTGTAGCCTGTTCATTGGGATTGCTATTTTCCTGGAAGTTATCTAGTTGTATACCCAGCTCTTGGATCTGAACTGCAAGAGCTCTTCTAATCTGCAAGCCTCTGAAGCGTGCCTTGGTGATAATGGAGGTTGCTCAAGGGAGGATGTTCAGGAGAAAATAAACCAAATCCATTCCTTTTCTTTACAAGCCTGATCAAACATCTTTTTCAACACATGTCGTACAGGCCTGGGGTCCTATTTGCAGCTCATTCCACTTCTGAAGCAGCTTCATCCATAACCTTTTGTTCCTTTGGTCACGCATCAGGCAATTGATAACAACAGTCCATAGACTGATCAAGAACAAAGTCAAGCAAACCTTAGCAGAAGTTAGCAAGGACACTCCTGACCTAGAATCATAGAATCATAGAATCAAAGAGTTGGAAGAGACCTCATGGGCCATCCAGTCCAACCCCCTGCCAAGAAGCAGGAATATTTCATTCAAATCACCCCTGACAGATGGCCATCCAGCCTCTGTTTAAAAGCTTCCAAAGAAGGAGCCTCCACCACACTCCGGGGCAGAGAGTTCCACTGCTGAACGGCTCTCATAATCAGGAAGTTCTTCCTCGTGTTCAGATGGAATCGCCTCTCTTGTAGTTTGAAGCCATTGTTCCGCGTCCTAGTCTCCAAGGAAGCAGAAAACAAGCTTGCTCCCTCCTCCCTGTGGCTTCCTCTCACATATTTATACATGGCTATCATATCTCCTCTCATCCTTCTCTTCTTCAGGCTAAACATGCCCAGCTCCTTAAGCTGCTCCTCATAGGGCTTGTTCTCCAGACCCTTGATCATTTTAGTCGCCCTCCTCTGGACACATTCCAGCTTGTCAATATCTCTCTTGAATTGTGGTGCCCAGAATTGGACACAATATTCCAGATGTGGTCTGGACCTGGTACCAGGAGGTCATCCATGAAATGGTGAATGTTGACTATGACAACATAAGAAGAATTATAGAATTACTCCAGGGAATCATCTGTATATTTTAGGCCCTGATCTTAGCTGGGCCTACTCTTTCCCCAGTACCCCATTTTTGTTGTGGTTCATTCATTCAGTCACTTCCGACTATTCGTGACATGGAGCAGCCCACGCCAGAGCTCCCTGTCGGCCGACTCGATCCCCAGCTCCTTCAAGGTCAATCCAACCACTTCAAGGATGCCATCGATACAACTTTCCTGTCTTTTCATGTAGCCCAAATACTTCATCTTTGCTTCTAATATCCTTCCCTCCAATGAGCAGTCAGGCTTTATTTCTTGAAGTATGGACTGGTTGGATCTTCTTGCGGTCCAAGGCACTCTCAACTTTCCTCCAACACCACAATTCAAAAGCATCTATCTTCCTTCGCTCAGCCTTCTCTATGGTCCAGCAATCACATCCATAGGTGACTACGGGGAATACCATTGCTTTAACCATGTGGATATTCATTGCCAGTGTGATGTCTCTACTCTTCACTATTTTATTGAGATGGGTCATTGCTCTCCTAGTGTACCCCATAGAAATTGTTTTCTCGTTGGGCAGTGCAGTGGTAGTCTGGGTGTGGAGAGATGGAGAAATGTTTTACCCTTTGTTGTCATATACAGATCCCTTTCTGGTGGGGTTTAGACTTAAATGGAAGAGGAGCCCTTGTGGTATAGGACACCAGTCAAGATTGTGTGACTTAGAATGATACATTTACAGAGTTGATAGACACCTCCAAGAATGATACATTTACAGAGTTGATAGGACACCAGTCAAGATTGTGTGACTTAGAATGATACATTTACAGAGTTGATAGACACCTCCAATCCAACCCCATTCTGTCATGTAGGAATACACAACCAAAGCACCCCTGCTAGATGGCCATCAAGCAATTGTTTTAAAACTTCCAGATCCGAAGACCACACACTCCCAGGCAGCAGCGTATTCCACTGTCAAACAGCTTATATTGTCAAGAAATGTTTCCTGATGTTTAGGTGACATCTTTTTTCCTATAGTTTGTATTTCTTGCTCTGAATCTTAGTCTTTGGAGCCACAGAAAACAAGCTTTTTCTTTCTTCAATATGACAACCTTTCAGATATTTAAACATACCTATCATGTGACCTCTTATCCTTCTCTTCTGCATACTGAACATATCATGAACATTTTCTGGCTTGTCAATATCTTTCCTGAATGATGGTGCCCAGAATTGGACATGGAAGTTCAGGTGAGATCTGACCAAAATAGAATAGAATAGTATTATTACTTCCCTCAGTCTATACCAGTGGTTTTCAACCTGGGGTCCTCAGATGTTTTTGGCCTACAACTCCAAGAAATCCCAGTCAGTTTATCAGCTGTTAGGATTTCTGAGAGTTGAAGGCCAAAAACATCTGGGGACCCCAGGTTGAGAGCCACTGGTCTATACAGTGAACTCCTGTTTAGATTATTAATGGATCCAGATGGTTTCTTACATCTCTTGGGGATTTTGCTCAAATGGTTAAACTCTGCTTGACCTTGAGTATATAAATGTCTGAAGCAACTGACACAATATTTCAGTGTGAGTTTTTCTCTTAACTAGATTAGATCAGTTGAATCAATGAAATATACCTATGTATGAACATACCTATGTATGAAGATTTTCAATGAGTTTAGTTGTAATTAAAAAATAGCATTATTTTGGGGCATTTTCTAGTAGAGCTGGAAGATGCCACTGCTGCACTGTTTTTCCTTCTTTACTTTGTGTTTTAGGAGGAACCTATCTTATACTATTTCAGATTATTGGTTTGTCAAGATCAGAGCTGCATAGCCTGTGTCCCTCCATGTTTGCCCATTGGTCAGGAATTCTGAGAACTAAAGTCCAAAATACCTGAAGGTCCACAGGTTGTGTAGGTCTGCTCTAGATCAATGCCCTCTACTAGCTGGTAGCAGTTCTATCCTTGTGTTATCTACCCCTTCCATCTCCAACTTCATGCCCTCCAGATGTTTTGGAGTCCAATATATTATCCCTGGCTAGCATGGCCAATGCTGGAAGTTATACAAATCTGAAGAGCACCAAGTTGGAGATGAATGTTTTACAGAAATTGAAAGCTGTCCTCCTGAAAGACAATCTTTCCCAGTCTTACCTGGAGAGTTAAGGATTGAACGTGGGATATTTTGTATGCAAAGCTCATACTCTACCATTGAATTGTAGCCTTGGGACTTTATTCAATTTCCCATTTTTGGTGTGTGTGTGTTGCCATTAGGTGCTGTTTCCTCAAAGAGCCCCAATCCATGTATTCAGAACATCATCAGAATAAGAAATAGCATCTATTAATGTGCAGCTTTCCTGTTTACCTAACTTTAGCAAACTGAGAAAAACAATATCTAAATTGGCCATTTTAAATAGGGATTATATAAGTATATTGAAAAGCAAATCCTGTAATTCCTGTCCCTTTACTAACAGCATTTTGTTAGGACTCTAGAGTAAGTAAAATGCATTTAGAGAAAGCAAATGCAGTCCCATGATTCTTGAAAGAAGGTGGATCAGATCCTCACAATGTAATGTGAAATGATGGGACAATTCTACCTTTATTTGGCCAGTTTTCCGATGGCTAATTTGGCAAAGACACAAAGGTCATAAATACATATAATTTTCTGCAAGGTTTGATCAAATGTGTTAATAGGAGCAGAAGCATTAGCAGACCACTTTCACAAAAGCTCTTCAGAAAAGATCATCAAGTTTCAAGGACCTTTCCCCACCCCCCAAAAAAGAGTGAACAAAAAAGGGAAAATTAGCTTTCTTCATAGAAAATAACCACCGACGTGTGGGCTAAACCATTGTGTTAATTATCTGGAGGTAATTTGCTACCAAACATGTTGAAAAGATTCTGTATTCTCACAGAAATTGTGATCTTCTGTTACTATGGAAATGGGATAAAAGCCTTTTAATGGAGGTTTGCAAAAGCTTAACACTGAGAAACTTAGCAACATCCTTTTAAAAAGCCAAGCAAAACAACCTGCTATGTAGGGCCAGTTTTGCTCCTGTAGTTACTTTGTTGTAATAAAACCAGGGATTACTTTAGTTCATTGTGCCTAACATCACAGCAACTAAATTTCGATTCTGGTTTCTAAAATGTTGCTTACTGGTGGACAAGTTCTTAGAAGTTGGTTGTCTTCAGATTATCCTGCAAGGATCTGCATTACCACGACATTGTGAGTGGGACATGGAACTGTCTCTTCATCTGCTGTTCTTACATACACAAAGGCAGCATAAATTAAAGATCATTTTACATAGAAGCAACCCTCCACTTTCCCTGGGGTTTGGAGCACAGAATCCCTATGAAAGTGAAAAGCTGTGAATTAAAAATAGCTTTTAAAAAAAAAACTCAAGAAGACTTTTCTTTGGGGATTCCATGGTCTTTTAAGCATCTCTCTGTGGTAAACTTCCAACAGAATTGCACTGGATGACCTAGAGATCCATAGAGAGAATATTTTAATTAAATCTCAACAGTCAAACCCTCACATTTGGAGGTCCAAATATATTTTCATGATATTGTCCAGCCTTAAAAGGGGCCGTGGTGGAGCAGTGGGTTAAATGCTGAGTTACTGAACTTGCTGACCAGAAGGCTGGCAGTTCAAATCCACAGGATGGGGTGAGCTTCCGCTGTCATACCCAGTTTCTGCCAACCTAGCAGTTCGAAAACATGCAAGTGTAAGGTCATCAATAGGTATGGCCTTGGCGAAAAGGTAATGGTGCTCTATGCAGTTATGCTGGCCACATGACCTAGGAGGTGTCTTCGGACAATGCCGGCTCTTCGGTTTAGAAATGGAGATGAGCACCACTCCCCAGAGTCAGATATGACTAGACTTCATGTCAAGGGGAAACCTTTATCTTTACCCATCATTAAAAGCTCTGAGACCACTTCATAGAGATCAAAATTGAATAGTCCCCATCCTGTGGCTTCTAGAAGGCAGAACCCAAAAGACAAATGGCATTGCATGGGAGGAATTAATAAGGAGTTGTGGTCATTGCAAACCGTCTGTAGGTGGCTAAGGTTATCTTTCTGCCTTCAAACCTTCCATCTGCTGACTAACCCCCATTTCTTTATCTACTATATATCTACCCTGCTTTTCGCACTCCGAAGGGGACTCAGAGTGGCTTACAGATATGGCAAAATTCAATGTCACATTACAAATTACATTACCCATTGAAACAGCTAGCTAATAGCAGAACTGTCCTGCTGACTTAAGATCTTGTGGCCAATGTGGTCCAAAGAGGTGTAAAAGGGATGGAACAAGGAATGAACAGTTTTTCTTGATCCAGACTGCTTCCACTTCTGGGATACTATTATGAATGTAGACTCACACAAATGTAGATCAGAGCGAAGGTAGTTCTCAGTAATCTCCAGCACACTTGGTTGGGAAGGCATAGGATTCAGCAACATTTCTGCTGACCCAGTATGGCTATTTTGGCCATTTATGATTGCACACTGTTCCGTAATTCATTTGGTTGTACAGCTGGATCTGACCAAGCATAAGACAAGAGCTGCTATTTTCTGCTCTTTTGATGGCCCTGTAAGTGATGGTTGGTAGCCAATTATCTTATGAAAGCATTTGCAGATTTGAGCTGAGCTCTGACATCCAAGTAATTCCAAATTGCCCCTTTTACTGTAGAGTCAAGGACCCCTTCCCAGACCCACTTAAGCACCCATTTGCATCCACAGGGAGCATGATGCCTTGGAGAAATGCCATTTTCATCCTGCCATTTTGTTGGTTCCTGGGTGCAATGGCTAACTGAAAGGTGGCCCTCAGCCTGAAGAGAGGTGGGATTTTCAGGAGCATATGTGGAGATGGACCTCATCATTTATTTTTACGAGAAAGGATAAGAACTGTATGTCCAGACTGCATAATTTGGTTATTTGATGCCGTGATAGAATGTTTAATTATGATTTCTTCTCTCTGGTTGTAATTTTAGTAGCAGATCTAGTATTTCTTTTCTCATCATCACCTCTTAAGGGACCTTGGGATACATGCCAGGACAGGCTTGGGCTAGGATCTGCCTCATTCCTGGTGGTAGGGAAACCACATCCCATAAAAGTGTCCTCTTCTTCATGTGAAGTTCTATGGATGTAATTTCTAGTTCACCCCTCAATAGGAGTATTGTGGGCCATTGGATAACAGGTTACCCAGTGCCTGGATCCACGTCATGCTTTTAGATGTATATATTATCTGTTGGAGAAAAAAAGAAAAATTAAGCAAAGTTAAGAGTCCCTTCCATGCATCTAAATCTTATGCAAAGAAGACCACAACTTATTAATTTGTTTAAATTATAGTTCCTTGAATTTTGAATACTTACTTACTTACTTACTTAGGAGATCCTTTGTAGTCCGAGGATGATGGTCCTCCAAGTGTAGTGTCTTGGCAGTGGGTCCGTAGGTGGCTGTGGAGCCCAACTCTTGATCCGCATGTTCTCGCGCAGAGAGGACGTTGGTTTCCAGGTGGAAGGAGGTTGGCTTGGCATGGGTTCCTCTTGGCATGTTTCTCCCTTTCACCCTCCATTTGTGTCTCTTCAAATTCTGCAGCACTGCTTAACCAGCACTGCTCTGACCTCCAGTTAGAGCGCTCAAGGGCCAGGGCTTCCCAGTTCTTGGTGTCTATGTCACAGTTTTTAAGGTTGGCTTTAAGCCCATCTTTAAATCTCTTTTCCTGTCCACCAACATTTCATTTTTTGTTCTTGAGGGGAGTATAATAACTGCTTTGGGAGATGGTGATCAGGCATTCGGACAACATGACATTCAGTCCAGCAGTGTTGATGGCTTAGGACCATTGCTTCAATGCTAGTGGTCTTTGCTTCTTCCAGCATGCTGACATTTATCTGCCTGTCATCAGAAGAGATTTGCAGGATTTTTCGGAGGTAACGCTGATGGACTCCAGGAATTGAGTGTGACGTCTGTATACAGTCCATGTTTCACAGGCGTATAGCAGGGTTGGGAGGACAATGGCTTTACAAAGAAGCACCTTGGTCTCCCTATGGATGTCCCGGTCCTCAAACACTCTTTGCTTCATTTGGAAAAAAAATGTTTCACTTGCAGAGCTCACACAGTGTTGTATTTCAGTGTCAATGTTGACTTTTGTGAAGAGGTGGCTGCTAAGGTAGCGGAAACGGTCAAATGAAATTTGTATATACTGTATTGATTGCTGTATACTCACTAGGTCTTCTACTTCTGAAACACTACAAGATTACAAAGGGTATTAAAATCTTCCAGTTACTAAAAGTTATTTTTGAAAATTTTCAAGAAACATGAGGTGAAAACTGTATATGAAAAAAAGTCAACACTACTTTCTGAAACAGCCGAATTTTCTGTTTGGTATATTGACATACTTTCCGAAAGATCCTTGTTTGATGCAGAATTCAATTTCTGTGCATTTCACCTAGAAGCAACGTCATGCAATTCCCATTTGTGAGTTGTGAAAGTTGTCACTTCTCAACAATACTTTTCGATGCTCTTTTCAGGGGCAGCACTTACAGCTGAACTATTATGCCAATTACTGTGCCAGTAATTAACATGTCTAATTATTTTGATGTAACTACTGCAAACAATAATAACTAATCATAGCTACTGAAATAATAAAAGCTAATGGAAATCTTACTCTAAAACATGCAAAACCAATCTGCTCGAACCCAGTTCCTAAGTATCACTTACATGTACAGGCAGTCCTCGAGTTACAAATACTCAATTTACAAACAACACAGATTTAAGGACAGATAAATCTACCCCTCAGAAGGGAAACCCACCCCTGGAAGAGTTATTATGGGGAAAAGGTGAAGCTTTAGCACCAATCCTTGTTTCCACAACAAGCCAAATTTTTCAAAATCCAATGATCACAAGGACAGAAAGTGAGGTAAAATCTTCTGAACAGGGCCAAGGACAGCAAAATCAAATCAAAACAAAACAAAACAAAAACCACAACAGGGGTGTTGACCCTTCCCTATGCTGTTCAAAGCTTATGTGTATGCAGAGGCGGCCCTAGGTAATTTTCAACGGTAAGCAGACCTCGGCGCCACTGGCAAAAAAAAAGTGTTCTGCGACCGCTTACTTCGCGTAATGGACGAGCCGCCCCTGTGTGTGTATGTATGTGCATACACACACATACACACATATATATACTTATATGTATGTCTGTGGCTGGAGTTACACTTAAAATGTACCTGTTTCAACTTAGACTCAAATTCAGCTTAAGTACAAACCTACAGAATCTATCTTTTTCATTACTTGGGGATTGCCTTTATGTGTACTAATCTTAGTAATAGTAGCAGTAGTGATAATACGTAATAGTAACAATAAGAACAATGATGAAGCAATATAGTGTGAAATTTCCCCAGCAGTGAAGTTCCATGTGTGACCATGCAATATACAAAACAGTTTGTTTCCAGAGAATGCTCTTAAGGATATTGATTTAATTAAATATCTCCATTAATTCCTAGTCCTCCTCTGGCCTGCTTTGCCTTTTCTTCCTGTTGGAATTGTCCAATAAATGTTCAGGAGACTTGATCTATTTCCTTAATTAGATGGTTGTGATAATTAAGTCCCCATGTTGGCCTTAATGAGATGTACAAAATATAAAGTGTTTAAATGTTTACCCAAACAGAAAAGAAGAAGAAGAAAGAAACATATTAGAGCAGGCTTTATGGAAGCTTAGGAGAGCCACTTATATTGTAGTTGGTACAAGTAGAAAAGAGTAAAATGTGACTGGAATAAAATCACTCTTAACTCTGGACCGAAAACTTTTATAAAATGGAACCTTTGAGTGAAGCGACCATCATTGTTTCCAAGCAATAAATTTTAATTGTGTGTGTATATATATGTGTGTGTCTGTGTGTAGAGAGAGAGAGAGAGTAAAGGTTTCCCCTTGACATTAAGTCTAGATGTGTTGGACTCTGGGGGGTGTTGCTCATCTCCATTTCTAAGCCAAAGAGCTGGCATTGTCCATAGACACCTCCAAGGTCATGTGGCCGGCATGACTGCATGGAGTGCCGTTACCTTCCTGCAGAAGCGGTCCTTTTGCCAACAGTTGTCTGTAGCCCGAGTTCACTCAGTCTTCACATTTTTCTTTGGCTCCTTAGGATTTATTTGCACTCATTGAGCCTGAACTCAGTTATGACTTTTATCTCAGCCTATTTTTATGCAGTTTTAGGAATGTTTTTGACTGTGCTATGTTTTTATTTTATTGAGTGTTTCTAACTGTGTCTTTGTTTTTATCTATAATTGTTGGGCGTGTTCCTTGTAAGCCGCCCCGAGTCCCCTTGGGGAGATGGTGGCAGGGTATAAAAATAAAGTTGTTGTTGTTGTTATTATTATTATTATTATTATTATTATTATTACCTATCAATCTACTCAAATTTGCATGTTTTTGAACTGCTGGGTTGGCAGGAGCTAGGCTAACAGTGGGAACTCATCCTGCTCCCTGGATTCGAACCGCCGACCTTTCGGTCAGCAAGTTCAGCAGCTGAGCAGTTTAACTCACTGTTCTACCAGGGGACCCATATGTATACTGTGTGTGTGTGTGTGTGTGTGTGTGTGTGTGTGTGTGTGTGTGTGTGTATATATATATATATATATATATATATATATATATATATATATATACACACTCTGATGGCCGAAAGCGAGGAGGAGCTGAGGAGTCTTCTAATCAAGGTGAAAGAAGAAAGCGCAAAAGCTGGGTTGCAGCTAAACATAAAAAAACCCCAAGATTATGACAACAAGAATGACAACTGGAAAATAGAGGGAGAAAATGTGGAGGCCGTGACAGAGTTTGTATTTCTAGGTGCAAAGATTACTGCAGATGCAGACTGTGGCCAGGAAATCAGAAGACGCTTACTTCTTGGGAGGAGAGCAATGTCCAGTCTCGATAAAATAGTAAAGAGTAGAGACATCAGACTGGCAACAAAGATCCGCCTAGTCAAAGCCATGGTATTCCCTGTAGGAACCTACGGATGTGAGAGCTGGACCTTAGGGAAGGCTGAGCGAAGGAAGATGATGCTTTTGAGCTGTGGTGTTGGAGGAAAGTTCTGAGAGTGCCTTGGACTGCGAGAAGATCCAACCAGTCCAACCTCCAGGAAATAAAGCCCGACTGCTCACTGGAGGGAAGGATACTAGAGACAAAGTTGAAGTACTTTGGCCACATCATGAGGAGACAGCAAAGCCTAGAGAAGACAATTATGCTGGGGAAAGTGGAAGGTAAACGGAAGAGGGGCCGACCAAGGGCAAGATGGATGGATGGCATCCTTGAAGTGACTGGACTGACCTTGAAGGAGCTGGGGGTGGTGACGGCCGACAGGGAGCTCTGGCGTGGGCTGGTCCATGAGGTCACGAAGAATCGGAGAAGTCTGAATGAATGAACAACAACAAATAAATTCATTCATTCCTTTGGAGGGTTGGGATCCCTGAAAATACTGTTACTGTCACAGGCATTATAGTGTACAAGGTGTAACCTTTATTCTTGGCTTAATATTGGACATTTTAGTCTGGCAACGTATGAGTTGTACACATTTCTCCACCCGTTTTAACCCACCAGGACTCCTGGTGGGTTAAACCGCCGAGCTGCTGAACTTGCTGACCAAAAGGTTGGTGGTTTGAATCCAGGGAACGGGGTGAGTTCCCACTGTTATTTTTATATATATATATATATATATATATATATATATATATATATATATATATTAATTAATTAATTAATTTCTTTGGAGGATTGGGATCCCTGAAAATACTGTTACTGTCACAGTCATTATAGTGTACAAGGTGTAAACTTTATTCTTGGCTTGATATTGGACATTTTAGTCTGGCAATGTATGATTTGTGAACATCCAGCTCTAAATACAATCCTGATCATATCTATAATTAGTTCATGCAATTTGTATAGATCTCTAATTTGATTCCTGTTTCATTGAGTTAATGTTCACAACACTTTTACTTCTTCATACTTGAAGATTGAAATAGGGCAAAATGATTTTGGAGATTTCAGGCATCCCTAAATGTGCTTTTAAGTATAAAACTACCGTATGTGAAATGTGGAGACACTAGGACCATGTAGGGAGCTGTCTGCTTAAAATGATATATACCTGAGATATATATTAAGCCATGCATGACAGAGAGAAGCCAAGGATGAGGAGGGGGTTGTTTTCTGCCCTGATTTAAAAGGAGTTCTTGCCCTGTGGTAGAGCTGGCGTACAGCAGAAGTGGAAGGAAAAGTGAATCAGTGCTGCCTCCACTTATTTCTGGGATTGCTGACATTGCCAAAATAAAATCTACTGCATTAAGCACCCAGAGAAAGCTGTACGCCATTACTTTGCCTCGGCAGCTTGTACTTTAGGGCACATCAAGACACATACAACAGACACACTTTTAATCAACAAAACATTTGAAACCAATGGTTATCAGTAGTGTTTGGAATGAAAGCCTGATTCACACTGTCCAGTTTGGTACCCCTTTATCTGCAGCCCTGGCATTTTATGGATTTTTGGAATTTGGAGTTTACAAGCCGGGAATCAATGGCAATTAAACCTTGTAATATGTAATTTTTAGGGCCCCTTGGTGGTGCAGCGGGTTAAACCACTGAACTGCTGAACTTGCTGACTGAAAGCTTGGTGGTTTGACTCTTCCGCCAACCTAGCAGCTAGAAAACATACAAATGTGAGTAGATCAATAGGTACCGCTTCTGCGGGAAGGTAACGATGCTCCGTACAGTCATGTTGGCCACATGACCTTGGAGGCGTCTATGGACAACGACGGCTCTTCGGCTTAGAAATGGAGATAGATAGAAAGTATTGCACTGTATGCAACAAACACTTGCAAATGTATGTTTACTTAAACAAAATAAAAATAATTATAAATAGAAATGGAGATAAGGAACACCCTCCAAAGTCAGACATGACTCGACTTAATGTTGGTGGAAACCTTTACTTTTACCTAATATGTAATTTTATAGTATGAATGAGATCCAAGTCATATTGTAACCAGCGTGATTTTTTTAATGAAAGAAGCGCCGGTTAATATTTGTGCTGATGAAGTAATCCTTGTCATGTAGGTGGTATATGACCACGTTATAGTGCGGCCTGTATGAATCCCTGCAAACTCATTGGGTGACCCTTGAGCAAGAAAACCCCATGAGAAGTTCCTTGAAGATGCACAACATCGTGGTGACTTGAAGACACACAACATCAACCACAAATTAGCTCATATCCCATTACGGATGAGTGGTTGCCTATTTCCACCGATGGAAGGTTGTATTAGGGTAATCATTAGAATCTGCACAAGAAGTCCATTTTTTAGTTTTGTCCCTGGTCATCTCTACCATTCTTGTCCCTTGGCAGCCTTTCCTTCAAGAGCAATCACTTGTGTACGGTTGTTCTGCAACAAACAATAGAAAACAGTATATGATTGCTTCCCATTGCTTTATTCATCTTGTTGTTGTTCATTCGTTCAGTCGTCTCCGACTCTTCGTGACCTCATGGACCAGCCCACGCCAGAGCTCCCTGTCGGCCGTTACCACCTCCAGCTCCCTCAAGGTCAGTCCAGTCACTTCAAGGATGCCATCCATCCATCTTGCCCTTGGTCGGCCCCTCTTCCTTTTGCCTTCCACTTTCCCCAGCATAATTGTCTTCTCTAGGCTTTCCAGTCTCCTCATGATGTGGCCAAAGGACTTCAACTTTGTCTCTAGAATCCTTACCTCCAATGAGCAGCCGGGCTTTATTTCCTGGAGGATGGACTGGTTGGATCTTCTCGCAGTCCAAGGCACTCTCAGCACTTTCCTCCAACACCACAGCTCAAAAGCATCGATCTTCCTTCGCTCAGCCTTCCCTAAGGTCCAGCTCTCACATCCGTAGGTTACTACAGGGAATACCATGGCTTTGACTAGGCAATGGATCTTTGTTGCCAGTCTGATGTCTCTACTCTTTACTATTTTATCGAGACTGGACATTGCTCTCCTCCCAAGAAGGAAGCGTCTTCTGATTTCCTGGCCACAGTCTGCATCTGCAGTAATCTTTGCACCTAGAAATACAAAGTCTGTCACGGCCTCCACGGTTTCTCCCTCTATTTTCCAGTTGTCAATCATTCTTGTTGCCCTAATCTTGGTTTTTTTGATGTTTAGCTGCAACCCGGCTTTTGCGCTTTCTTCTTTCACCTTGATTAGAAGGCTCCTCAGCTCCTCCTCGCTTTCGGCCATCAGAGTGGTGTCATCTGCATATCTATGTTTCTTCCAGCAATTTTCACCCTGCCCTTGCATTCATCAAGCCTTGCACATCGCATGATGTGTTCTGCATACAAGTTGAATAGGTTGGGTGAGAGTATGCAGCCTTGCCATATGCCTTTCCCAATCTTGAACCAGTCTGTTGTTCCGTGGTCAGTTCTGACTGTTGCTA
>NW_026844366.1:346599492-346714492 GCF_025583915.1 Anolis sagrei ordinatus | reverse complement strand
TTTTAAAGATTAATAATATGAATTGGGTCGAAAAGAATATTCGTGTTTGTAGGGAAGCAGATTGCAATACAATCAGTGGAGCTGGCATGCAAGTAAATACATTGGAGGGACAAAATGTTACATGTCAGGCACACAAATGAGTGGGGGAACTGACAAGTTCAGTGAATTAATTAATTTTATGAATACTTCTCACATTGAGGAGGGTACAGGCTTGTTTTTCTGCTCTTGAGATTAGGACACAGTAATGGAGCAATGGATTCAAAGTGCAAATTCCATTTAAACATGAGGAAGAACTTCCTGATGGTAAGAACTGTTTGACAGTGGAATATGCTGCTGGGAATCTGGTGATGTCTCCTTTGCTGGAGGTTGTTAAACAGAGGCTGGATGGCCATCTGCTGAGAGGGTGTGGATGATGGGTTTCTGCATGGCAAAAGGGAATTGGACTAAGAGACCCTACAGGGTCTCTTCCAATTCTTTGACTCTGATTCTATTCACATATTTGGAGTTTAGAGTTATTGTTATCCTAGTGATGGAGAAACGGACCTCATAAGTGAAGGTTTTGGGTCCAAAGTTATGGATTTTGCTAAGTGGAAGGTCATTCTAGGGAGGAGGAAAAAGCCAGGGCTGCTTTCAGGTGCCAACTGTCCCTGGATGCCTTAGCTATGTTCCTGCCCAGACATTAAAAAAGAATAGAACTGATCATGTTGTGGAAAGAGTAAAGAAGGTCAGTTGCTCCTTTTGGGTTTTCTTAAGACAGACTATATAGTTTACCTTTTGGCACACCATTAAGAGAGGCTGGTCGTTCCTATGTTGGCATTATTTATTATTTATTTATTTGCTTTATTTATACCCCGTTTTTCTCACCCCGCAGGGGACTCAAAGCGGCTTACAAACTCTGGCAAAAATTCAGTGCCGCATCATAAAACAACAATAAAACAAGCCACATAAAGTTAAAACATACGAATACATTAAAGCAATAAAACAAATTAAAAACATAGCAGATTAAAAAAAAATAACAAAGTGTCAAGTGTTGGTTTCCATTCTTATTGATTTTCCCATGATCATTATTCAAGCAGTTGAGGTCAACCAATTCCGTAATATTGTATTCTCTGAATTCCTGTGTACTGAGACAGATCTTTAGTCTTTTCCTGAAGATTAGGAGGTATAGGGCCTGCCTGATGCCACTAGGGAGGGAGTTCCACAATCAAGGGGCCACCAATGAGAAGACCCTGTCTCTCGTCCCCACCAGTTGCACTTGCGAGGGGGGTGGGACCGAAAGCAGGGCCACCCCAGCAGATCCTAAAGCTCTAGTAGGCTCATAAAGGGAGACATGTTCAGACAGGTAAGTTGGACCAGAACTGTTTAGGGCTTTATAGGTCAAAGCCAGCACTTTGAATTGAGCCTGGTAGCAAACTGGCAGCCAGTGGAGTTGATGTAACAGGGTGGTTTTCTTCCTTGTTGTGTGGTAGGATTTTAGGTGTCATACCTACATTAACTACCTTGGACTGCGAGAAGATCAAACCAGTCCATACATCAGGAAATAATGTCCAATTGCTCACTGGAGGGAAGGACATTAGAGGCAAAGATGAAGTAGTTTGGCCACATCATGAGTAAACAGGAGAGCTTGGGGAAGAGATTGATGTTGGGGAAAATTGAAGGAAAAAGGAAGAGGTCAAGGGCAAGGTGGATGGATGATATCCTTGAAGTGACTGGCTTGACTTTGAAGAAGCTGGGGGTGGCCATGGCCAACAGGGAGCTTTGGCGTGGGCTGGTCCATGAAGTCATGAAGAGTCAGAAGTGACAATGAATAAACATCAATCGTACATTAAGTTTTTTGACTAAATGTCTATACTTATACGTGAATATATACAGTAGTTATTCACAAGTTTCCTACTTGTTGGCTCTTCACTTTGTGGCAAGCTATGAAGAGAATCCACGTAGCTGAGGAGCAGCTTCAGGAACAGATGCAGTTTTTAAAAAAGCATTTGAGATCCAGAGTTTCCATCACATTGGTGCTAATGAGCAGGAATTCATTGCATCAGCAATACTGCGATAGGAAAAGCAAGCTGTCCTCCGATCTCTTTCAAGGCTAGAACTTTTCTCCTTTATTCTCGATATCCGTCTGATTGGCTTCCTCTTAAAGGGGGAACAAAGTGAGGAAGGATTCTTTTGACTTGCCTTACCTGAATTTAATTGCCGCATCTAAGCAGACCTGGGCTTGCCCTTTTGTGAAGATGAGTAACAAGCTGCCTTCATGCATTTGGAGCAAAAAGAACTGGCTGACAAACAGAAAGAAGAAGGCTCTTCCATGTTTAGCAAGGAACATCGCACCATAGAGTGGGTGGAGGCACAGAGAAGACGTAGCAGATGTGCTTGTTTTCATTTATCTTGGCATATGCTCGTGGTCATCTGTACCCTCAATTATTTCTGTACTATAATGCCTTTGGAATTACAAAATGTTTATACCAATACTCACACAACAAACAACCTTAAAGAGCTGGAGAGTACATTAGGTCTGAAAAGTCAAGGTTTTGTTTTAACAGGTGTTGCAGGAAATAGCATTTCAATATAATTGTGAAGGAAGGAACATGTTTAGGCAGTAAGAATAGCAGATTCCAGAGAATTCTGATGGAAACATTATGTAATACAGAAGTAAATATAAATATTGATAGCCATACTTCCTTGATTTATCATTTATGGAAACTAGGAGACACCTGTGATGAAGGATTTTCAAATGTGAATGTATGCTGAAGGTCTGCATTTATCCGAAGGGGTCAGATTTGGATAAATCAAGAAAGGATTTTAAGTATTTGGACATTAATTCATGTTCATTGAACTTCAAAAAGCTTGTGAATATTATGAAATATTTCTCCTCACTAAGACCAACCCATTCAGTAATTCAAAAGAGGATAAAACAGGAACATCATTTGTTCCTTCTGAGATAGAGTTTTAGACCTTCAGATAAAAATGTATGTGTGAGTACTGTGTCTGAAATGCTTTTGTTGGAATGTTTGCTTTTGACATACCCTTGGCTTCAAACACCTACAGCCTTATCTGTTGCATCTCAACTTAATTTCTAAGGTCAGCCAGAGGCTTCTTTCAAGTCCGGTGTTATTTCTGCTGACTGTAAAATGCATTGGAGTTCATAGAAAACCTGGACATGTTTTGAATATAATCTTGGTTAATGGGTTCATGCAGTCCTTTGCTCAGAGGGTCACAGTTCTGCCTAGCAGAGATAAATAATCATTTCCCAGAGGTTTCTATTTGAGAGTCCAAAGGACAAGGTGAGATGTCTATTCACACACCTACCTTTTAACTGATCAGCACAACTTGACTTGTAAAGCACTCTAAGAATTTTAAAGGAGCCCTCTGAGATCAGACCAATTCCTAATAATAATAATAATAATAATAATAATAATAATAATAATAATAATAATTTTATTTGTTACCTTCTTCACCTAACAACTTGAGGTGGGGTACAATAGAGTCATATGAACACAAAACACATAAAATAAAACACATTGATAAAACACATCAATCTAAAACAACAACAACAACAATAATCCAAGTAAGGCCACCTTACTTGGATCTGTACGCATTATTTGAAAATACATCACACAGTGTTAGATGCTTGGGAAGTGTTCGACTTGTGATTTTGTGATATGAAATGCAGCATATAGATCTCGTTTGCTGTGACATACTGTGTTTTGTGTCAGTAAAATAATAATAATAATAATAATAATAATAATAATCTGCAAGTGAAACAAATGGTAGAAGAAGAGAAACATGCACTGGCAGATTATGTGAAAGGCAGTCAAGAACCAACATTTAGGGAAGTCAGTAGTAGTAAACTGCTTTAAAATGCAAAAGACAAAGAGTGACAAAAACTGTAAAAACACAATACAGAGCAGAAGAGAAAACTGGCAAAAGAAGGCTCTCCATGGACAGTTACTGGAAAAAGATGGAGAACAAAATTGACAAAGAAAAAATATGGCTCACAAATGGGACTTTGAAAAAGGAGACAGAGGGCCTGATTCTGGCAGCCAAGAACAAGCCATTCGAACAAAGGCCATCAAAGCTAGAATTGAAGAGTCGATAACAGATCCCAAATGTATACTCTGCAAGGAAGCAGGTGAAACAATAGATCACATCCTGAGCTGCTGCAAGAAGATCATCCAGACAGACTACAAGCAGAGGCAGAACACCATTGCCCAGATGATTCATTGGAACTTGGACCTGAGACAAAGAACTGGTGGGATCACAAACCAGAAAAAAGTTACAGAAAACACGTCAAACTACTCTGGGACTTCTGAATTCAGACTGTTAGAGTTTTGGAGCACAATACTCATCACCTCATGATTGTGTTAAGAAACTAAGTATGGATTGTTGATGTTGCAATTCCAGGCGACAGAAGGATTGAAGAGAAACAACTGGAAAAGCTGACACAATACGAGGATTTAAAGATCAAAGACTGGCACAAGCCAGTCAAGGTAGTCCCAGTGGTGATCGGCACACTGGGTGCAGTGCCTAAATCCCTTGGCCTGCACTTAAACACAATCAGCACTGACAAAATTACCATCTGTCAGCTGCAAAAGGCCACCTTACTGGGATCGGCACGCATTATACATCGATACATCACACAGTCCTAGGCACTTGGGTAGTGTCCGACGTGTGATCCAATACAACAGCCAGCAGAGTGACCTTGTTTGCTGTGTACTTATCTTGTTGTGTTTATAATAATAATAATAATCATCATCATCATCATCTTAAATTATATCCTGCCCCTCTCCACAAGGACTTGTGGTGGCTCACAACAGAATCAAGTCACAATACATACATAAGCAGAAACAAAAAAGACTAGTCATCACACACCAAAATCAACATATAGCAATAATGGAATATACATTCAAAACTCATGATTCAGAGTTGAATGGATATGCCTGCCGGAAGAGATAGGTCTTGGTGTTTTAAATTTTGACAGCTCATTAAGCAGTTGGATCTCTTTTGACAGGTCATTCCACAGTTTTCTTGGGGCGGCCAATGAAAAGGATAAAACATATTTGTATGCAGTGGGTCTTGCAGCAGCTTAGAGATTGTGGGTGCTTCCACACTGTAGAAGTAATGCAGTGTGATACCACTTTGACTATCATGGCTCTATGCTATGGAATCATGGGAGTTGCAGTTTTCCAAGATCTGCAGCCTGCTTTGTCATGGAGTGCTGGTAGGTCACCAAACTCCACTCCCCATAATTCCACATAGCATTGAGCCATGGCAGTTAAAGCAATGTCAAACTGCATTGATTCTACATTATAGATGCACACTGAGACAATGACATTAGTAGTGTTCGCTTTCATAGACTGAGCCTTATTATTATTATTATTATTATTATTATTATTATTATGTCTATTTACATCTCACTTTCTTGCTTTAAAAATGAGACTTCAAACGGCTTATCGTGAAATCAAATGAAATACAGTTGAAAACCTAAAAACATACAAACATTAAAATAGAATCAAATATTAATGGCATTACAAAGTAAACTGTTGAAATCCTTATTGTACTAACAATGGTCACTGAAAGACAAATGGAGGAGGTAAGATATTGTCTAAAGCTAAGGTACATGTTGGAGAAAGTTATTGGAGTGTAGGTGATACTGGCTGAAAACCAGAAGAGAGATGGGATAAACTGGCCAAGAAACTCCCTCCGAGACTGGGGTGTTAGCTGATTTTTGTGTAGTGTGCTGGGAAACCGTTGTCTCTGATGAACACACTGTTGATACACTGGGATTCACTCAGTCTCTAAGGGCCCTTCCAGACAGGTCCTATATCCAAGGATCTGATCCCAATTTGTCAGCTTTAAACTGGATTATATGAGTCCACACTGCTAGATAATCTGGGATAAACAGAAAACCTGGGATCGGTTCCTGGGATATAGGTTCTGTTTGGAAGGTTCCTAAGATGCTCCAAGATACTTTTTGCATGCTGATATGGTAGACACTTAGTTAACTGGGACATATGGGATTGGTCATTGCTGGATAAATATATAGAATCATAGAATCACAGAGTTGGAAGGGACCTCGTGGGCTATCCAGTCCAACACCCTGCGAAGAAGCAGGAAAATCGCATTCAAAGTACCCCCGACATATGACCATCCAGTCTCTGCTTAAAAGGCTCTAAAGAAGGAACCTCCACCACACTCCTGGACAGAGAGTTCCACTGCTGAACGGCTCTCACAGTCAGGAAGTTCTTCCTAATGTTCCAATGGAATCTCCTTTCCTGTAGTTTGAAGCCATTGTTCCTCGTCCTAGTCTTCAGGGCAGCAGAAAACAAGCTTGCTCCCTCCTCCCTATGACTTCCCCTCATGTATGAGGGAGATCCATCATGTCTCCTCTAGATTGAGATCCATCATGTCTCCTCTCAGCCTTCTCTTCTGCATGCTAAATATGCCCAACTCTTTAAGCCGTCCCTCATAGGGCTTGTTCTCCTGACGCTTGATCCTTTGAGTCACCCTCCTCTGGACACATTCCACCTTGTCAACATCTCCCTTTGATTGTGGTGCCCAGAATTGGACACAGTGTGATTCCAGGTGTGGTCTGACCAAGGTAGAATAGATAGGTAGCATGACTTCCCTGGATCTAGACACTATACTCCTATTAATGTAGGCAAAAATGCCATTAGATTTTTTTTCTGCAGCATCACATTGTTGGCTCATGTTTAAGTTGTCCATGAGGACTCAAAGATCTTTTTCACATGTACTGCTGTCAATCCATGTAGTGTCTCTTTCCTTGAGAGTTACTAATTTATTTATTTATTTATTTAAAACTTTTGGATTCCGATCTTCTCTATCTCCGTAGAGGGACTCAGACCAGCTATTTAAAATAGGTCTAAACCATAAACTCTGTATTAACTTGATATTAATATTGAAATGCAATAATTCAAAGCAAATTAAGACAAATAAATACAAATGTAACACAATGTTACTGCGTTATAACATCTGGTTTTACTTTACTATAAAATTGATTTTATTTTCATTTTTAATTACAGTATGATTTCTTTGATTTTTTTTGCTTTGCCAGTTACTTCAGTTCTGATTAACTGAGAGTCTACTGTATTCCAGACTGCCATGGCTTTGAATGCTAATATAGCTGAGCATCCTGTTTCAAAGAGCAGCCCCCCAGGAGAATCTGGGAGGCCTCCAAGCAGAACATAAAAGCCACTGGCCTCCCCTGTGGTCCCTCCTCAGAGTCTGTTCTTCAGAGCAGAACCTAAAGGTCTCTCTTTCGCTCAACTTGTTTTGCTTCCCTCTGTGTTCTTGGCCTCCAGACACTGCCTTTGGTGACAGTGGGAGGCCATGCCTTGGGGCAGGAGGGCCTTTCTGGAGCAGCACCTCAGGAGAACGTACATGACCTCCAGGCCGTGGCATATCGTGTCTTGGTGGGGGAATATCTCTTGCGCCCAGAGGGAGGGAGCTCTGCATAGATCGAGATCCATTCCTACCACTCAGTCATACTCTTGACTATTGACATTTGCTAGTCTAAATGAGGTCAGTATTGATGTGTTTATGTGTCTCTGCAGTGAATGATCACATGAGCTCATGATTTACACAGTTTTGTCTGTGTTTGTTTTTGCATTTCATTGCTCTCATTTTGAAATGCAAGTGATAAGTCTCGGCGGTGACCAGGGGTTTCCACAGTTAAAAAACTTGTACGCCAGCTGCGCCCATACCTTGGGAAGTCTGACTTGGCCATGGTAGAATCATAGAATCATAGACTCATAGAATCAAAGAGTTGGAAGAGACCTCATGGGCCATCCAGTCCTACCCCCTGCCAAGAAGCAGGAATGTTGCATTCAAATCACCCCTGACAGATGGCCATCCAGCCTCTGTTTAAAAGCTTCCAAAGAAGGAGCCTCCACCACACTCCGGGGCAGAGAGTTCCACTGCTGAATGGCTCTCACAGTCAGGAAGTTCTTCCTCGTGTTCAGATGGAATCTCCTCTCTTGTAGTTTGAAGACATTGTTCCGCGTCCTAGTCTCCAAGGAAGCAGAAAACAAGCTTGCTCCCTCCTCCCTGTGGCTTCCTCTCACATATTTATACATGGCTATCATGTCTCCTCTCAGCCTTCTCTTCTTCAGGCTAAACATGCCCAGCTCCTTAAGCTGCTCCTCATAGGGGTTGTTCTCCAGACCCTTTATCATTTGTCACCCTCCTCTGGACACATTCCAGCTTGTCAATATATCTTTTGAATTGTGGTGCCCAGAACTGGACACAATATTCTAGGTGTGGATTAACCAAAGCAGAATAGAGGGGTAGCATGACTTCCCTGGACCTAGACACTAGGCTCCTATTGATGCAGGCCAAAATCCCATTGGCTTTTTTTGCCGCCACATCACATTGTTGGCTAGTCCACACTCTGGTTACATTCCATATAGACTACTGCAACAAACTCTATGTGGGTTTGCCTTTGAAGACTGTTCAGGAGCTTCAAATGGTCCAGCGGGCGGCAGACAGGTTGCTAATGGGATCAGCACTTAGGGAGCATACAACTCCTCTGTTGCACCAGCTCCACTGGCTGCCAGTTTGCTACCGGGCACAATTCAAAGTGCTGGCTTTAGCCCAGTGGTTCTCAACCTGGGGTCCCCAGATGTTTTTGACCTACAACTCCCAGAAATCCTAACAGCTGATAAACTGGCTGAGATTTCTGGGCGTTGTAGGCCAAAAACATCTGGGGATCCCAGGTTGAGAACCACTGCTTTAGCCTATAAAGCCCTAAACAGTTCCAGCCCAGCTTACCTGTCCTAACGTATCTCTCCTTATGAACAATCTAGGACTCTAAGATCATCCGGGGAGGCCCTGCTCTCGGTCCTGCCTCCTTTGCAGATGCGTCTGGTGGGGATGAGAGACAGGGCCTTCTCAGTGGTGGCCCCTTGGCTGTGGAAAGCCCTCCCTAGGGATATTAGATCAGCCCTTTTCCTCCTGACATTTTGTAAAAAAAGTCAAAACCTGGCGCATTGAGCCAGGTTTTGCAAATGCAGCGTAACAGATAAATATGGAACTATGGAATGACTTGGGTTGTTGTAGGTTTTTTTCGGGCTATATGGCCATGGTCTAGAGGCATTCCCTCCTGACGTTTCGCCTGCATCTATGGCAAGCATCCTCAGAGGTAGTGGGGTCTGTTGGAACTAGGATTGACTTGACAATGCGATTGGAAAATGAGTTTAGTAAGGAGACACTGCAGTCATGCCAGCCACATGACCTTGGAGGTGTCTACGGACAACGCTGGCTCTTCGGCTTAGAAATGGAGATGAGCACCACACCCCAGAGTCAGACATGACTGAACTTAATGTCAGGGGACTACCTTTACCTTTACCTTTAGGAGACACTGATGATCTATGTTTTTTATTGGTTTTGTATGCTTTTTATATTATATGCTATATGTTTTTAATTGTATTTTATGTCTGCTGGAGCATTGAAATATTGCTGACTGTAAATCGCCTTGAGTTACCTATGGGCTGAGAAAGGCAGGATATAAATACCACAAACAAACAAACAAACAAACAAATAAATGCCACTGAAAAGCTTCTTCTGTTTCTCTTTAGTACAGTGTTACTTGAAATAAAGCTAATGTTTACTGCAACTTTGGAACTGCCCATGGTCATCAGCATTATATCCATTCACTATTTTACTGATAATGAATAATCTCTTCAGGGTTGCAAAATAACTAAGCTTGTGCTGAGTCCTGCAAAACACACATACCTCAGTGTGAAGTAAAGTGCTTTCTCTGGTGGAGATAGTTGAACAGCAATGCAGTCAACACAAAAGAAAGCCCCTCTGAGTTTGTCGAGGTTTAGTCCAGGTAGGTGAAGAATTGCAGTCTCAGATACTCGTAACTAATATCATGTTTTTGAAATACTGTTTAATTCTTTTAAACTTCAGTGTAATGGGAATTTGGTTCAACTTTCCAAAATGTTGATGTAACCTGCTTTGGATCCCATTGCAAAAGAAAGGGGGAATGCACCTTCAGTAAATTGTAAAATTGTACATCCATCGTATAAAATACTAGCTGTCCCCTGCCACGCGGTGCTGTGGCCCAGTCTGTTGATCTGAAAAATAAAGTAATACGAAAGTGTTGGTTTCAAAAATATGTAATTTCTTTATACTTGCTGGTAAACAGTATTTCTTACTGTTTCTTTGTCAGTGTTGATGTAGAGATTGTCTGGTTTGCCCACCCTGGAACATGCAACATATCATTGTCCTTCTTTAAGGGTCCCTTTCAAATCTATGATACTATATCTCTCTCTGTGTGAATCATATCTCTATCTATCTATCTATCTATCTATCTATCTATCTATCTATCTATCTATCTATATCTATGGCTGGATGGCTCTTTGTCAGGAGGACTTTGATTATGTTTTCTTGCCCTGATGACGGGAGTTGGATTGGATGGCCTTGAGTATTTTCGGTTGGTTGTGGGTGTTCTGTGTGGGAAGTTTCCCCTGATTCTGTTGTTCGTGGGGTTCAGAATGCTCTTTGATTGTAGGTGAACTGTGAATCCCAGTGACTACTACTACCAAATGTCAACCCACAAACTCCATCCGTGTTCATATTTAGGCGTATTGAGTGCTTGTGCCAAGTTTGGTCCAGATCCATCATTGTTTGAGTCCACAGTGCTCTCTGGATGTAGGTGAACTACAACTCCCAAATTCAAGGTCAATGCCCACCAAGGGCAAGATGGATGGATGGCATCCTTGAAGTGACTGGACTGACCTTGAAGGAGCTGGGGGTGGTGACGGCTGACAGGGATCTCTGGCGTGGGCTGGTCCATGAGGTCACGAAGAGTCGGAGACGACTGAACGAATGAACAACAAAGCCCACCAAACCCTTCCAGTATTTCCTGTTGGTCATGGCAGTTCTGTGTGCCAAGTTTGGTTCAATTTCATCGTTGATGGAGTTCAGAATGCTCTTTGATTGTAGGTGAACTATAAATCCCAGCAACTACAACTCCCAAATGACAAAATCATAATTTTTTGAGTGATGGTCACTCCCTTTGTTGTGAGACATTTTGTTGCCAAATTTGGTGTGATTTCATTCATTGGCTCTTTTGTTTTTAAGGTACTCATTATGCACAGAGCATTTATATATATATAGATATCTGAAGAAAAAACCAACCATTTAATGGAGGAATAAGGCTGGGAAGATTTTCCTAAAGAAAAGCTTCTTAATATATTAGTTCAGATGATTAACCCCATCTAATGCTAACCAACATGGAATACAATCCACAAGGATACCCTTCTACCATGTAACTGGGAATCTTGCGAGGCCTGGTTCCTGTTTCTCTGTGTCTCTCGTTTCCACTTGGTTTTGAAAGCTGGGTTGCTTAAAGTCCTCCTATTTGGATTTCTTGCATGTGACGAGATTCTTCTTGGCTATATGCTGTAAAACTGGGCTTTCTGCTTCTCTGCCCAATTTTGCATGGCTGGAAAATTGGACTGGAAGATGCAACTTTTATTTACCTATTTTGCACCTCCTTTCATTATGTTTTTACTTACTTACTTAGGTGATCCCTTGTTGGCCGAGTAGGATAGTCTTCCAGGATCAGAAATCTTGTGAGTCTGTAGGTGGCTGTGGAGCCCTATTCTTGATCTGCATCTTCTTCCGCAGTGAGGGCATTGGTTTACAGGTGGAAGGTGGTCTCGGTCGGGGTTGGCTTGACGCGCCTTCCTCTTGGCACGTTTCTCTCTTTCACCCTCCATTCGTGCCTCTTCAAATTCTGCAGCACTGCTGGTCACAGCTGACCTCCAGCTGGAGCGCTCACAAGCCAGTTCTCAGTGTCTATGCCAGAGTTTTTAATGTTGGCTTTGAGCCCATCTTTAAATCTCTTTTCCTGTCCACCAACATTACGTTTTCCGTTCTTGAGGTATGTTTTTAGGTCTCCATTTATTTATTACTAGCTTGGGTACCTGGCGCTGCCCGGGTTATTAGAGAAAGTGGGTAATGGCGGTTCTGTATGCCAAGTTTGGTCTTTATTGGTCATTGGATAACGGCTGCATTGTTTTCAGGAAGTGAGTGAAGGAACTTGAAGTCCCATCATCCATGGTCCATCCTCCTCCAAACAGCAGCAGGATATAGAGTGGGTCATGGGGGCTCTGTGTGCCAAGTTTGGTCTTGATCAGTCATTGGATGGGGTTCGCAGAGGTCTCATAATGTGAGTGAAGGTACTGAAAGTCCCATCATCCATGATCAACCCTCCTCCAAAACTACAGTAATATGTAGAGTGGGTCATGGGGGCTCTCTGTGCCAAGTTTGGTCTTGATTGGTCATTAGATGTGGATTGCAGCAGTCTTGGGGAGTGGAGCTACTTGAAGTCCCATCATCCATGGTCTGTCCTCCTCGAAAGTGCACCAGGATGTAGAATGGGTTATGGGGGCTCTGTGCCAATTTGGCTTTGATTGGTCATTGGATGAGGGTCGCAGTGGTTTCAGTAAGTGAGTAAAGATACTGCAAGTCTCATCATCCATGGTCCACCCCCCTTAGGACTGCGTCAGGATGTAGAGTGGGCCATGAGTACTCTGTGTGCCAAGTTTGGGCCTGGTCTGTGATTTGTTGGGGCTACAATGTTCTGTGGAAAGTGAATCGGGTGAAGGTACTGCAAATCCCATCATTAGTGGCCTATCCTGCCCTGAACCGCACTGGAAGTCCCATCATCCATCGTCCCTCCTTCTCCAAACAGCATCAGGATGTAGAGTGGGTTGTAGAGGGGGCTCTGTGTGCCAAGTTCTTGATCGGACATTAGATGAGGTTTGCAGCAGTCTTGGGAAGGGAGTGGAGGTACTTGAAGTCCCATCATCCATGGTCTGTCCTCCTTGAAAGTGCACCAGAATGTGGAGTGGGTCATGGGGACTCTGTGTGCCAAGTTTGGTCTTGATCAGTCATTGGCGAGGGTCTCAGTGGTCTCAGGAAGTGAGTGAAGTGACTGCAAGTCCCATCATCCATTGTCAAATTCTTCCAAACCGCACCAGGATGTAGAGTGGGTCATGCCGGCTCTCTGTGTAAATTGTGGTCCTGATCCATCATTGTTGGCAGTTTTAATGGTCTTAGGAAAGGAGTGCAGGTATTGCAAGTCCCATCGTCCATGGTGCATCCTCCTCCAAAGTTTGGTCTTTATTGGTAATTGGATGAGGGTTGCAGTGGTCTCAAGAATTGAGCAAAGGTACTGCAAGTCCCATAATCCATGGTCCATCCCCCGCCAAACCACACCAGGCGTAAAGTGGGTCATGAGAGGCCTATGTGCAAAGTTTGGTCCTGATCAGTCATTGGAAGAGGTTAACAGTGGTCTCAGAATGTGAGTGATGGTACTGCAAGTCCCATCATCCATGGTTGCAGTAGGATGTCGAGTCGGTCTTGCAGGCTCTGTGTGCCAAGTGTAGTCTGTATTGGTAATGTTCTGACTCCACCCCCTCTGGCCTTTTCCTTTCCTCTATTAGTCATCTTGGAATCTTGGAATTGAGGCTGGCCAATCAGAGACCATATGCAAATTTCCTTCTCATGTCCTCGTTTCTGCCATGAACTCTTTTCTCCACCAGGGGCTCCTCTTGAAGCTGGCCAATCAGAGACCATATGCAAATAGCACCACTGTGGCAGCCAATCACAATGTTGGAACTTTCAGGCTGGCCAATCAAAACGCTGGCACATACTCCTCCCGTCGCACCGCCACACTTTTGTCCTCCACATACAAACTTTCACCTTTATTATATGTATAGACTAGTTATGGCTTACTCTTGGTATATTTGCCCATTTTAATTGTATCTTTTTATTGATTAAATTGAATCTAGGTGTTGCCTTTCTCTCAAGCAGAGAACCCGAGTTTTGGTGATACATTTCCTAGCTGAGATGTCAGTGAATTATCCTGAACTAGTGCTATGTTTGAATGACTAAACCTTTTGCTGTTGATGTGAGCTACTCTGGGAAAGTGGCAGTCAAATAAGATGTGGGTGTTGCTGATACTTCAAGATTATTAACTTATATACTCATGTATATATGGGGCTGCAGTGACGAGGTGGGTTAAACTGCTGAGCTGCGGAACTTGCTGACCAAAAGGTCGGTGGTTCAAATCCATAGAGTGGGGTGAGCTCCCGTTGTTAGCCCCAGATTCTGCCAACATAGCAGTTTGAAAACGTTCAAATGTGAGTAGTTCAATAGGTACTGCTTCTAGGGAAAGGTAACAGCTCTCCTTGCAGTCATGCTGGCTACATGAACTAGGAGGTGTCTACCAACAACGCCGGCTCTTCGGCTTAGAAATGGAGATGGGCACCACCACCACAGTCGGACTCAACTAGATTTACTGTCAAAGGGAAACCCTTACCTTTATACTCATGTATAAATTGAGAAGTTTTAGTAAAAAAAATAAAAGTCAACCCAAAAAACCTGGATTGACTAATCCACTGATAGATGTGAGTAATATACCTTCATTCTTATCAAAAAGTCCATCTTCTTCTCAGAGTAGAAGGTAGAAAGCAAGAACTTAGTCTATCCCGGAGAACTTAAAAGAGGTATTGGCCCCATCTGCTTCCCCTGCTTTGGCACCTTTTGGAACACCTGGTTAAGGAAATAGAAGTGGCAACAGCTTTCCCATGTCCACAGAATAACCCATGAACTTCCACAGATCATATTAAAATCCATAATTTTGACCCCAAGACCTGTTCTCAGCTTATACACAAGGTTAATTTATAGATTATATATGGTACATTTTACTGGGATGAAAAGGAACTATGCAAGATCACTCAAAATACACCATCTTCCTTGGGGAAGTTGGAAGTGTATTATTTCCAAAGAGAGAGTTGATCGACTGAAGTCCCGCACGGCAAAGAATTCCACATTGGGGTTCTGTAGTTTTAGGTTGGGGGTGAGACTGGAGCGTAAAGGGGAGGCCTGGGGCTATCCCCCCCCCCCCAGCATTGCTCCCGCTCATTTGTCACTGTCAGATGGGAATGGATGTGGGCGGGGAGGAGGCGCCGAACCATTCTTCCTCACCGGTTGATTGACAGCTGAAGGAAGTTTTAATGCAACCTCCAGGCAGATAATTTGCCATCAAGGGAAGGGGGGATGTGTACAAGAAAGATATTCTATCACAGCTTGCATATTGCTTACAGCTACTGACATCTTTGTGGAGGCTTATGGGGTGATGAAGAGGAGGGGAGATAGATGGTATTTGCTCTGCATTGGAAGCATATTGGAGACATGCGCTCAAGCTCCAAAGCGATGGAGCAGTATGAGCTAAATGAGAATAGCCTCAATATTTGTGCTCTCCAGAAGGAATCCTCCCTGACAAGTGTCAGTGTGTAAGAGAGTCCGCATTGCCTATTTATTGTGGTGTGAACTAGGAGATTCCTCATTTCATGTCTTCCAGTAACAAATTGCCTCTGTAACCTTTGGTCAGCCCTGTTTTTATCAGTGGCAGTTCTAATCTGTAGAAGAGGGACAAATATCATTGCAAGCAAATCCTAGTTTATTGGTGTTTTGATATTGCTCTTTTCTTGCTTCTAATATATTTTATCTGGTTTGTTAGTTGCTACAATGGGTTGAGTAATATGGTGATTTGCAGACTTTGCATCATGGTGTCTGACTTTCAGTTCAGTTTAATTTATTCATGTTTCACAGTAATTGTTTTATGGTTAATGTCTTACTGCAAATTTCAGTCATAATTTTGCGGAATGGTCCTTGGGAATTTCAGGTCACTACTATTATTTATTTTATTTATTAAGAGTATTTCTATCCCATCCATCTTGCCTCCAGCAGGCACCATTCGGTGCCGAATAATACACAACGTAATATACACTTTACCTATATTAAAAACAGTTATAAATAAACAACTACAAGGCCATCAAATGCTAATCAAGGTGGTCAGTTGAAACATTTACACCTAGCTCTAACAGACAAGTGTTCTTTGTCTCACCCTGGTCATTCCACAGATATATAAACCCCTTTTCCTAGTTCCAACAGACCTCACAACCTCTGAGGATGCTTGCCATAGATGCAGGCGAAACGTCAGGAGATAATGCCTCTAGAACATGGCCATATAGCCAAAAAAAACCCTACAACAACCCAGTTATAAATGTTGTTGTTCATTCGTTCAGTCGTCTCCGACTCTTTGTGACCTCATGGACCAGCCCACGCCAGAGCTCCCTGTAGGCCATCATCACCCCCAGCTCCTTCAAGGTCAGTTCAGTCACTTCAAGGATGCCATCCATCCATCTTGCCCTTGGTCGGCCCCTCTTCCTTTTGCCTTCCACTTTCCCCAGTTATAAATACATTAAAATAATTCACCATTTCATGTCATCCTCCAAATCAATCCATAGTCACCAGTTCAACAGTTCGTAAAAACCATCTTCACTCCATTTAGAAATATGATTCTAATTCACAATTAGAATTACAAATTTTGAAATGTCAATTCCAAATAGAGTCGGCTCACTGAGGAACTTACAAAAGTATTGGCTCACTACTTCCTCATTATTTTAATAGCGCTATTCTAGTTGGAACTAAGAACTGGATTTGGGCCATCATTAGCAAATTATATCCCTATAAGTTATAGCATTTTTAAAAACTAGCCCAATAAAAAAAATATAAAGTGGGATAGAGAAAGAAAGCACGCTATTTACAGAACTGCTTTAAATTTTTATTTTGGAGCATACCCCTCTCTTTAATATAGACGATTTTACAGCTTCTAACTCTATAGAGAAATTGTGGCATTGCTATTCTCCCCAGGAGTATTTGTCATTGTCAGCTGATGCCTTAAAGTCTGAGAAATACGTGGAAAGCTTAGCCCTTCCTTGGCTCAGACTTCATACCTAATCAATTCCTCCTCCTAGTGTTTTGACTTATACCTGTCAGGTGCTTGCAGACTTGAATCAAGAAAGCTTGCTGCAGAGTCTGCATACCTTTCCCTGTTTTAGGGCAGTGTTTGGCTCATGACGTTATTGGTTTGGTGTTTGCTGAAGTGCACAATCACTCAGGTAATATCCACAGAAGGTACTGCAGCCAATGCAGATGAAGTGTTGGATGTGCATAACAGAGAGCGTTGAGTAATATGTAGAAAATATTTCTCATAGAAATGTGAAGTAAGCATGTACTTTTGTTCTTTGGGAATAAAACTGAGTAGAAAAGAATTAACAAAATAACTGAATAATAATAATAATAATAATAATAATAATAATAATAATAATAAAGACTGAATGATAATAATAATCATAATCATAATCACAAATGGAACACTGAAGAAGGAGACAGAAGGCCTGATTCTTGCAGCCCAGGAGCAAACCATCAGAACAAATGCAATTAAGGCCAGTATTGAAAAATCAGCTGATGACCCAAAATGCAAACTGTGCCAGGAAGCTGATGAAACCATGGATCATCTCAGCTGTTGCAAGAAAATCACACAGACAGACAACAAACAGAGGCACAACTCTGTGGCCCAAATGATTCATGAACTTATGTCACAAGTACCACCTACCAGCAGTAAAAAAATGGTGGGATCATAAGCCTGCAAATGTAGTGGAAAATGAACATGCAAAAATACTGTGGGACTTTCGAATCCAGACTTTATATTCTACCCTATCTCCCCGAGGGGACTCAGGGTGAATTCCAACAAACTCAAAAAAGGCAAACATTCAAAGCCTCAGTACAACAGATGCATACACAATAGCCCAAAATAACCCCTTGTGACAACAACTTATAAAATGACATCTATAAATTAAATAAAACGTCCCCCATTCTGTATCTTTGCATTTCATTTTTTCTGCCTAAGTGGAGTATCTTGCATTTGCCCCGTTGAACTTCATTTTGTTAGTTTTGGCCCATCTCTCTAATCTGTCAAGATCGTTTTGAATTCTGCTCCTGTCCTCTGGAGTATTGGCTATCCCTCCCAATTTGGTGTCGTCTGCAAACTTGATGATCATGCCTTCTAGCCCTTCATCTAAGTCATTAATAAAATTGTTGAACATGACCGGGCCCAGGACGGAACCCTGCGGCACTCCACTTGGTATTATTAGTATTTCAATGGGAAGTGTGGACCTGCTTTTGGCTGTTGAGGTATGATTGTTGTTGTTGTGTGCTGTCAAGTCATTTCAGACTTAGGTTGACCCTGAGCAAGGGCTGGGTAAATGACCTTGGAGGGCCGTATCCGGCCCCCGGGCCTTAATTTGAGGACCACTGGTGTAGATCGACAACCATTACGGTTAGAGACCTCAAATTTTGGCAAACTTTATTTAATGTGTGACTGGCGCGACACCTAAAATTTGAACAAAATTGGAGACATGGTGATAGGAAGGTTTAGACCACTTTGCATGAAATGACCCAGTGGTGAAGGCACCTCTGAGTACTCCTTACCTAAGAAACGCCTCGGAAATGCATAAGTTGGCAGATAACTTGACCACACACACACACACACACACACACACACACACACACAAGCATTTGGCCATTTTTGTCCAATATACGACATCTGCATTCAGTTCAAGATGGTAGAGATTGAGTTGTGTGTACAGGACCATGGATATATGTGTACATGTGGTTATTCATTTGGTATTTTAGTGCAGCTATACACCATTGCCATTTAGCACAAGGGTTGCATAGCACATTTAACACATGCAAAGATGTATGGTACAGAAACTCAGTTCAGCATTTTGGCTTCTATCTGTTCAAACAGAAATGGTTTCTATTTCTTTTGTATATATTACTAAGGAAGAACAAAGAGACAAAAGGGAAGGATAGGACAAGCATTCAGTAAGTACTGAGAACATGTGTATAGACATATATGCAATGAAACATGAATGCAATATAAATCCATAAAGATGGATTAGGAAATGGCTTGCCATCTGTGATTCTAAACATGTATGCTGCACTCTTCTGAAAGTATTGATAATCTCCAACAAACTTGAAAGTAATTTAAAAGTTTGGGCATATTTCATTCTACATTTAGCTTTCCCCATGCTAGTGGTGGAAGCTATTTTTTATGTGCAGGCACTGTTTTTGAGGAAAATTCCAAGTTCTAAATGAATTTGCCTTCATCTTCAGCTCATCCTAAAACCACTTTGGCATTATTTACTGATGTATTCTGCTAAAACACATCACGTTGGGTAGCATCAATCAGCGTGTGGACAGTAATGCTATTTGAAGTAATGGATGCGACTGAATGTGGAGTGTCACATCGTGATACATCAAGCGCATGAACAAATTGCGAGAGCTATTTTAAGCTACCGCCGTGCCCTTTGTCACTGTCAATTTTAATAAGTAAAATAATTCCTTCCAAGTATAACTCGGAGCTATACGGTTTTTCACAAAGCTAGGGGAAAAGCAGTAGGAGGCGGTGCTTTTTTGGTGACATGCAGGTTTTCTTATCCGTTCCATATGCCAGTCTCCTGGCATGGGTCATTCAACCCTAAAACCATGACAGCTGGAAATCTGATTGATATCAGGGATCTGAAGAGGTCGGGTGCATTGGCCATGCTGCTTGGAGACAGAGATCAAGACCTAAAGCAGTGAGGGCAGCAGATGAACTTCAGTGGTTATTTGAAACACAAAAGGGATCAATCCTGCACAGCCTTGCCTGACAAAAGGGGAAGATAGGAACTGAGAAGTAAATCATAGAAGAATAGAACCAGAGAGTTTGAAGGTTTCCTAAGAACAATTTAGTTCAGGGATGGGCAGAGTGCAGTCCTCATTTTTTTTCAAGTTTCTATTTTGGAAATATCAGTAGTTTGCTCTGCTTCACAAAGAACAGCAATTTTGAGACAGAAAAGGCCCCCCTGAGCCCATGTCAGAGTAGCTGAGAAGTTATTTCAGCTGTGGATAAGCTAGTTTTCTTATTGTCTAGTCCAACAGCTGGGTCTGAGTGTCAAGAGGAAAATATTCGGTTGGAAAACAGTAGCAGCTGCTTTCTTTCCTGTGCTGGTTCTGCAGTCACCCTCAGGCACTGAAGGGCTTTTCTCCTTTTCCTGTTCCTGCTGAAACTTCCATCTTCATTTCGGCAGTTTCCTTCTCATTGTCTTTTTTTAAAAAATCCTATCACTTAAAGTGCAATGACCACCGGAATGGCCTGGATTATGATTGCAGATAGTGTTGTTTATCATAGTAATTGTAATGTTTTTAAATGCTTTAACTTTTTAATTTGTTTATTTTAATGGTACAGTAGAGTCTCATGGGTGATTGGGCCAGATGAATCCCTATGTCTTGCATCGTGTTTTGCAGTGGTTGGTGGTTGGTGGTGGCAGGCCTAGCAGTTGGTGATGGAAGGGTTAATGTAAGTCTTTGTTCTAAAGAGTTGAGTAATCTGTAAGTAAGAATTCATGGGTGAAAGCAATTAAGGGTAGAGGTATGCAAGAGATAGGTTGCAGCTGGATGTTTCTGGATATAATGAGCTAGCCTTGGGACTGATCTTTGGGAGAAAAGTATTTGTCTTATTTTGGTAGTAGATGCTGCTGGTTTCCCCCCAGGTTTGTGGATTTTCGGTTTCCTGACCTATCTCTTGAACCCTTGGAACCTTGAATCTTTGGACTGGCTTTTGATTATGGTACATAAACAGGCCGGCAGAACGTTGATTAAGTGAAAATGTTGGATAATTTTATTTATTTATTTATTTCAAATATTTGTACCGCATCCTTCTCTACACCTGAAGGGGGACTCGGGGATTAAGGAAAAGCCTATTAACCATCAAATGACGTTATGATTTTACAAATTAAGCACCAAAATATCGTGTTTTACAACAAATCAACAGAAAAAGTAGTTCAGTACACAGTAACGTTATGTAGTAATTACTATATTTACAATTTTAGCACCAAAACATCACAATATATTGAAACAGCTGTGGATCTGGGTGGGAGGCAGACTGCGTTGGATAATAAGAATTTTGGATGAGTGAAGGTTGTATAAGTGAGACTCTACTGTATATATTTTCTAAGGCATTGAATTATTGCTTATGTTGTAAACCGCTTTGAGTTGTCTTGAGGTTTTAGTCCAGACTTAGGTAAATTAGGCCCTCCAGGTGTTTTGGACTACTGGCTGTTAGGAATTGTGGGAGTTGAAGTCCAAAACACCTGGAGGGCTGGAGTTTGTCTATGCCTGTTTTAGCCTGAACCTACTTGATAGTGCCAAATTCTCTCCAAGGTGCGGAACGAGTTCAGCACCTTGGAGAGCTCATTAGTTTAAAACCTGGCCTGGGATTCACTGCCACCAGCAACCACTGCATTCTTCTCTCATAGGCTGAATCTACACTGCCATATAATGCAGTTTCAGAATGCAGATTAACTCCATTGAACTGTTTTTTTTTCATGTCAGGAGCAACTTGAGAAACTGCAAGTTGCTTCTGGTGTGAGAGAACTGGTCATCTGCAAGGATGTTGTTCAAGTGACGTCTGGATGTTTGATGGTTTACCATTCTTGTAGGCAGCTTCTCTCATGTTCCTTCATGGGTAGCTGGAGCAGACAGAAGGAGCTCAAACCACTCTCCCTGGATTCGAACCGCTGACCTGTCAGCCAGCAATCCTGCTGGCAAAGGGTTTAACCCACTGCGCCACTGGTTTATATGGCAAGATAGACTCATATAATGCAGTTCAGTGCATTCTGAAACTACATTATATGGCAGTGTAGATAGGATCTCAGTTTCTCCCTGGGAATTAAAATAGGTTAAAACTGATAGGTTTCCTCCAAACTTTTGATTAGGCACAAGTGCTCAGACACTGCAGTGAAGGATGGTGATGTGAAATGGTGGTAAGGGCCAAACCTGGGAGGGATCTAGCAGTTATGGGACTAAGAGATGGCTGCCAGAGTTCTCCTGTCTTTTGCAAGACTTGTGATTTGTTGCTACATCACATCTCAGAAACTCTGTGTTCCTCCTTAGTCCCTTAGCTATTCCACTATAAGAAGCAATGACTTTACTCTTTTCCTGCTACAGAAGTTGGCTTACATTTAAGCCATAAGATACAGCCAAAATGTTGACAGTGGAACAAATCATACTTCCCAGACTCCTCATCCTTACAAAGGGAAGAGCAGAAACAGCTTTTCTGCCTTTCTGGTGTGCATCTTTAATTTATGCACCCCATTCTGCATAGATATGATTCATGGTCTCTCGCATTTATGAGGGCTTTGTACATTCAATGGAGGTCACAGATTCATGAATACAACTGAGTAAATAGCAGACTTTGGGAAGTTCCAAACAAGATGGCTCTGGATTAAAAATATATCTATATTAACAGCAACCCTACAAGCCAGGCTCCTTGTTGAATCAGCGGCAAATAGGAGGCAGTGTGCTAAACCAACACTCCCTGATCTAGAGTGTTGAGCTACAAACCTTTAGCAGTAGCAGTTGCCAAAAGGTTATGAGTGGATCCAGCACAAGGGCAGTTTCTAGAACAGTACACACAGGCATAGACAAAGCATGGAGACTGGGATTGGGCCAGATGAATCCCTATGCCATGCATCGTGTTTTGCAGTGGTTGGTGGTTGGTGGTGGCAGGCCTAGCAGTTGGTGATGGAAGGGTTAATGTAAGTCTTTGTTCTAAAGGGTTGAGTAATCTGTAAGTAAGAATTCATGGGTGAAAGCAATTAAGGGTGGAGGTATGCAAGAGATAGGTTGCAGCTGGGTGTTTCTGGATATAATGAGCTAGCCTTGGGACTGATCTTTGGGAGAAAAGCATTTGTCTTATTTTGGTGGTAGATGCTGCTGGTTTCCCCCCAGGTTTGTGGATTTTTGGTATCCTGACCTATCTCTTGAACCCTGGAATCTTGAATCTTTGGACTGGCTTTTGATTACGGTATAGATTCTTGATCCCTGGACTTAGCTCATTGAACTCTCGGTGTTTGACCACTGGACTGGACCTTTTGACTATGGTGTTATCTTGAACCTGCAACCGTGTTTGCTGTCAGTTTTGTTTTATATTCTGTGGCTGAGTGCTATCTTTATGTTTTGTGTTATGGACTATTACAACAGCCAGAAAGTAAGTGCTGCTTTAATGAAATTGTTTAACACAAACTGGGAGTTTGTTTGGTTCATCTCTACCTGGATAAGGCAGAGCCTTGGCATTGTGACATCCTACAATTGAGAATAACTCTTTGAAGATCACATTCAAAAGGGTCTTGTAGCACCATTGATACTAAGAAAGAGGTTGATAGTATAAGTCCACTTAATCAGATCCATGGAGCAAATTGTAGAGAAACAGATCTTTATAGCTATGAATGTGCAGGTTGTATGGTTGGGTACTCATTGAATGGTGAAAACTATGAGGAGTTCTGAAGTTCAGTGTGAATGATTGTCATTGTGGGACAAAGACAGGAGGCAAGATGTTGCCTAAAGTGAAGGTGAGTGGATAACCATCTGAATGGTGGAGGGAGTTGTTGGAGTTTAGTGTGATGGTGTCTGGGAACCAGAGAGGAGATGTGATGAAGTGGGCAGGAGATTCTAGTATATGTACTGCGCCAAGAAACCATTGTTTCTGTTTAATTCACTGTCCGTGGATTGGAGTTCGTGGATATATTCCAATTATGTTGTTTCTACAAAGGAAGATTGGAAAGAGAAAGAGCAGAACTGGAATATAGCCACAAACTGCAGTCCATCGACAGTGGGTTGAACAAAGACAATGGTTTCTTGGCACATTGCTGAATGGAATTCAAAAACATAGCCAGACTAACATGGCCGTGTCTTCAAATGCTGCCTCTTTGGAAATAATGAAACACAGTAAAACAGAAAGAAAACTAGCTGAACCTATCATATCACCAACACGAGTTTGAGGCCTGCAGGGAAAAAAAGCATAATGCAATGGGTTTGGCATTGGAACTGATTACTAAGAGAGGCGGTGAATTCTTCTCTGGATATCTTCAAAAAGAGACTGGACAGGTTTCTTCTGGGGATGTTTTAGCTGGAGATCCTCCATTGAGAGAAGTTGGAGTCAATGGCCTATGAAGTCCTTTCCAATTCTGTGACACCCCCCCCCCCCCCCCCCCCCACCAAGAAGACAAAGAGAAAGGTTGTTTTTATATGATGTGATGAGAAAAAGAGACCAAGTCTCAGGATTTTGAAAGAGAGATGATGTTATCATTGAAAATAACCCAACATCTTTTGACCTGGAAATATTTTAATGGTTCTCTTCAGGGGATTTGACTTTAAACTCAAGTTGGATAAATACTAACAATAGCTCTGGTGGAGGCACTCTCTGGAGACAACCTAACGGTTGATTTTAAAATAGTAATTTCCTGAAGATAGGTCTAAAGGCACTGGATCCTGTCTGATTTTGGAAGCTAAGCAAAGTCAGTCTTAGCTAGTAGAAGTGTGGAAATAAATCAGATCCTCTTGTAACTCGGATTTATTTTGTATGTTTCACACTTACGAGACACATGTGTGATGCATGAAAAACATTAAGAACTTGAACCTTTGATGGCTTTGACTGTTAAGTTTCGATTTCTTCAGAAGTGCCTGTAATGCAGTTAAAATTCACAGGGCACTCAATTCCTGCTGAGAGGCGAAGCCAAACCTGTTGACATGCCTCTGAGTCAATCAGGGCTGATAGAAAGTGGGGGGGGGGGGAGATGGAGGTGGAGCGGCCACCATGTTGCCTTTAAATTTAGGAAGGGGAGGAGCCCTATCCTATGCCAAATAATACAAAAGGTTCTGCCCTAAACTACATTTTCCAGTATGTATCAGAATGAGAAAGGCCCAATCAGGAGAGGAGAGAGATTGACTGTCCCTAAACAGTCTGTTTTTATCAAAACTTTAAAAAAATCCCTAAAATCAGAAGATGTGTATTTCTGAAAGTTGGGGGTAATGATCCCCCGTTATCTTGTGTAACTGGATAGAAAATTCAAGCAGCTAGCTCTTCTAGTTTTTTAAAATGTTGTTTATACAAACTTTGAAAATTCTGTGGTTAAGTTAAATGTTCTGAAATTTTGTGGGCTAACAGTGGTAAATGTGTTCTACCATTGTAGCAAGTTTTACCCCAATAGCTTTAAAATGAGTGATACAGCACCCCCTGAGGTTTCCCCAGTAGTAGTAATTATTGCATTAATGCACATGTGCAATTACTGAAACAAAATAGTAAAAAAATGTCGTTAGTCTTGTTATAGTAAGGAAATTTTCACTAACGACACTCTAGAAGCGAAGCGCCAGGGACCCCCAGTTTCGTAAGTAATTTTGAACCAATTTTTAATAGATCACACATGCCTATTAGCTACTACTGGGATGGGATACGAGCAATGAAGACCAGTTGCTGTAGGCCAGTGGTTCTCAACCTGGGGTCCCCAGATGTTTTTGACCTTCAACTCCCAGAAATCCTAACAGCTGGTAAACTGATTGGGATTTCTGGGAGTTGTAGGCAAAAAACATCTGGGGACCCCAGGTTGAGAACCACTGCTGTAGGCTATATTACAGAGGAAGGAACTGACAAAACCATCTCTTAGTACAGTGTTCCCTCACTTGTCGCGGGGGTTCCATTCCAGGACCACCCACGATAAGTGAAAATCCGCAAAGTAGGGACGCCATATTAATTTCAATATTTATACATTATTTTATATATTTTATATATTATTTTCTTACCTGCGCTTCCTTACCCGCCTCCTGGCCCATCCCAAGGGCACCTGCCTGCCTCCCTGGCCTCCGCAGAGCCTACAGAGCCATGCAGACAGCAGCAAGCCAGGGAGGCAGGCCTTCCCGGCCAGGCCTCAGGTCGCTGCACTTCCAGGGTCTGTGGAGGCCAGGGAGGCAGGCCTTCCCCGCCCTGATTGTGTTTAACAGCTGTTATTTATGTCACTATCCACTCCCCGGTATTTGTTAATCTGGCTGCTAATTGCATATGTGGGTCAGAGGGAATGGAACAGCTCAGAGGGACCCGAACATAATATAATAGGAACGGGAAATGATTGGAAAGCAAAGCCATGGCAGATCGCAGCTGCAATAGGTCAAACAGCCTATAATGATCCTTGGGTTATTATTGTGGATATTGAATGCGTCATGGAGGAGGGAGAGGCTTCTGTTAACCGGGGAGCTCCCATAGAAGTCGTGGTGGGGAAGGGGAGATACGGGAAAGGGAGACCTTTAATTCGGCCTAGGGAACGTGGAACAACATTAATAACTCCAAATCGGTCTCCTGATATGGTAAGTTGGTGTAACCAGGTTGGCGGTCCCTCGGGATTGAAAGTGGTGCTGTTGAACGCCAGATCTGTCAATGGTAAAACAACTTTCATCCAAGATTTAATCCTGGATGAACGGGCAGATCTGGCGTGCATCACGGAGACCTGGCTGGACGAAGCGGGAGGTGTAAATTTGACCCAGCTTTGTCCACCTGGGTTCTCTGTGCAGCACCAACCGAGATCCGGAGGGCGGGGAGGCGGGGTTGCAGTAGTCTACAGAGATTCCATTCTTCTGACCAGGGCCCCCATCCCGCAGTCAACAAATTTTGAATGCGTCCACCTGAGGGTGGGTGACCGGGACAGATTAGGGATTCTGTTAGTGTACCGTCCACCTCGCTGCACTACAGTCTCCCTACCTGAGCTAGCGGGGGTGGTCTCGGACCTGGCATTGGAGTCCCAACGGCTGCTTGTGCTGGGGGACTTCAATGTCCACGCCGAGGCTGCCCTATCGGGAGCGGCTCAGGACTTCATGTCTACCATGGCAACCATGGGGCTGTCCCAACAAGTATCTGGCCCCACCCACAGTGCTGGACATACATTGGACTTGGTTTTCTGTCAGGGATGGGAGGAAGGTGGCGGTGTTGAGGAGTTATCCATCTCTCCGTTGCCATGGACCGACCACCACCTGGTCAGCTTTAGACTTACTGCACCCCCCAACCTCCGCAGAGGTGGAGGACCCATTAAGCTGGTCCGCCCCAGGAGGCTTATGGATCCGGATGGATTCCTGATGGCTCTTGGGGATTTTCCCGCCACCGCGGTTGGTGACCCTGTTGATGCCCTGGTCGCTCTCTGGAATGGGGAGATGACTAGGGCAATAGACACGGTCGCTCCAGAACGTCCCCTCTCAAGTAGCCGAAATAAACCAGCTCCTTGGTTCACTGAGGAGCTGGCAGTGTTGAAGCGAAAGAAGAGGGAACTAGAGGGCGTGTGGCGTTCGGATCCGAGCGAGCCAAATCGAACACGGTTTGTGTCCTTTTTAAGGTCATATGCCGCGGCAATAAGAGCCGCAAAGAAAATTTTCTTTGCGGCCACTATTGCGTCTGCAAAGAACCGTCCGGCTGAACTGTTCCGAGTTGTCAGAGGCTTATTAAAACCCTCCACTCAGGATGGGTGCCCTGATGACTCGGCAGCTCGCTGTGAAGCGTTTGCTCAGTTCTTTGCAGACAAAGTTGCTTTGATCCGCTCTGGACTGGACACCATATTAACGGCAGTCTCTGAGGATGTAACACGAGCATCTGCTTGTCCTATTTTGATGGATTCATTTCAATTGGTTCAAACCGAGGATGTGGACAAGGTGCTTGGAGGAATGAGAGCTACCACATGCATCCTAGACCCCTGCCCATCCTGGCTTCTAAAGGAGGCCAGAGGGGGATTGGCCGAGTGGGTTAAGGTGGTGGTTAATGCCTCCCTTCGGGAAGGCATATTTCCAGCCAGCTTAAAGCAAGCTGTGATAAAACCGCTGTTGAAGAAACCTATCACTGGACCCCACTCAATTCGTCAACGATCGGCCTGTTTCCAATCTCCCCTTTTTGGGCAAAGTCATGGAACGTGTGGTGGCCTCACAACTCCAGGCATTCTTGGTAGACACGGATTATCTGGATCCGGCACAGTCTGGCTTTAGGCCGGGCATGGTACCGAGACAGCCTTGGTCGCCTTAGTGGATGATCTGCGCCGGGAGCTCGACAGGGGGAGTGTGTCCCTGTTGGTGCTGCTGGACCTCTCAGCGGCCTTCGATACCGTTGACCACGGTATCCTTCTGGGACGCCTCGCGGGAATGGGTCTTGGAGGTACTGTTTGCAGTGGCTCCGCTCATTCCTCGAGGGTCGGTCTCAGAAGGTGTTACTGGGGGACTCCTGTTCAACCCCACAACCTTTGTCTTGTGGGGTTCCTCAGGGTTCAATACTGTCTCCCATGTTGTTTAACATCTACATGAAGCCGCTGGGTGAGATCATCCGGAGTTTCGGGGTGCGGTGTCATCTGTACGCAGATGATGTCCAACTCTGTCACTCCTTTCCACCTGCTACTAAGGAGGCTGTCGAGGTTCTGAACCGGTGCTTAGCCGCTGTAACGGTCTGGATGGGGGCGAACAAATTGAAACTGAATCCAGACAAGACAGAGGTACTCCTGGTCAGTCGCAGGGCCGAACAGGGTATAGGGTTACAGCCTGTGTTAGATGGGGTCGCACTCCCCCTGAAGACACAGGTTCGCAGTTTGGGTGTGATCCTGGACTCATCGCTGAGCCTGGATCCCCAGGTTTCAGCGGTGACCAGGGGAGCATTCGCACAGTTAAGACTCGTGCGCCAACTGCGACCGTACCTTGGGAAGTCTGACTTGGCCACGGTAGTCCACGCTCTGGTTACATCCCGCCTTGACTACTGCAACGCTCTCTACGTGGGGTTGCCTTTGAAGACGGCTCGGAAGCTCCAACTAGTCCAACGGGCGGCAGCCATGGTACTAACAGGAGCAGGGCGCAGGGAGCATACAACTCCTCTGCTGTACCAGCTCCACTGACTGCCGATTAGCTACCGGACCCAATTCAAAGTGCTGGCACTGGCCTTTAAAGCCCTAAACGGTTCTGGCCCAACATATCTATCCGAACGTATCTCGGCCTATCAGCCCACCAGGACCCTAAGATCTTCGGGAGAGGCCCTTCTCTCTATCCCACCTGCTTCACAGCTGCGGTTGGCGGGAACGAGAGACAGGGCCTTTTCTGTGGTGGCCCCGCGGCTTTGGAATGCCCTCCCTATAGAGATAAGAGCAGCCTCCTCACTAATGATCTTTCGGAAAAAACTAAAAACATGGATGTTCGAGCAAGCATTCGGCTAATCTGTCACGATGTTGTTTTTGACCAAGGACTGGCAATTACCGACAATGAATTGGACTGTGATTTTTATTTAAGAGATGCACTGGTCTGTATTGGTGGCCCAATACTGTGTTTTATATATGTATGTGTTTTTATATTTTTTATTGTTGTTTTAAATGCTGTTAACCGCAGTGAGTCGCCGTTCTAGGCTGAGATACTGGCGGTATATAAGTGTACCAAATAAATAAAATAAATTTAATTATCATCATCATTATTATTTTGCATTATTTATCATTATTATTGTTATGTTATTATTTTGCATTATTTATCATTACTATTCTTATGTTATTATTTTGTATTAATTTTATTGTTATGTATTATTATTTTTTATTATTATTGTCATCATCATCATTATTTTACATTATTTATCATTATTATTGTTATGTTATTATTTTGTATTAATTTTATTATTGTTATGTATTATCATCATCATCATCATTATTTTGCATTATTTATCATTATTATTGTTATGCTATTCTTTTGCATTATTTATCATTACTATTGTTATGTTATTATTTTGTATTAATTTTATTATTGTTACATTATTATTTTGCATTATTTAACATTATTATTGTTATGTTATTATTTTGTATTAATTTAATTATTGTTATGTATTTATTATTATTATTATTATTATTATTATTATTATTATTATTATCATTACTAGCCGTCCCCCGCCACGTGTTGCTGTGGCCCACATGGGGGTTCTGTGTGGAAGATTAGGCCCAATTCCGTCGTTGGTGGGGTTCAGAATGCTCTGTGAATGTAGGTGAACTATAAATCCCAGCAACTAAAACTCCCGAATGTCAAGATTCTATTTTCCCCAAACTCCATCTGTGTTTATATTTGGGCATATTGAGTATTCGTGTAGAGTTTGGTCCAGATCCATCATTGTTTGAGTCCACAGTGCTCTCTGGATGGAGGTGAACTACAACTCCAAAACTCAAGGTCAATGCCCACCAAACCCTTCTAGTGTTTTCTGTTGGTCATGGGAGTCCTGTGTGCCAAGTTTAGTTCAATTCCATTGTTGGAGGAGTTCAGAATGCTCTTTGATTGTAGGTGAACTATACATCCCAGCAACTACAACTCCCAAATGACAAAATCATATTTTTTTTGAGTGGTGGTCACTCCTCGTGTTGGGAGACATTTTGTTGCCAAAATGGGTGTGATTTCGCTCATTGGTTCTTTTGTTTTTAAGGTACTCATGACGCACAGAGCATTTTTATATATATAGATTATTATTATTATAATAATAATTATTATTATTATTATAAAAAATGTGCTGCAGGAAGTCCCGCATGTTGTGATGATAGAACCCATTAATATTATTCTTAAAAAATGTGCTGCAGGAAGTCCCGCATGTTGTGATGATTGAACCCATTAATATTATTCTTAAAAAATGTGCTNTGCTGCAATGCAACCTGAGCCCTGCTACATGCACCATGGAGGACCTTCTTGCGGCAACACCAGAGGCACTCCCAAGTGGCCAGATGCTGGCCAAAGGACATTTAATCAACTACCAAGCTTGCAAACTTTGTGTTTTGTCTGTCTGTTTGTTTGTTTTGTTAAAAATGAAATACAACTGTCTGGTTGCTCCTGACACGATAAATAAATAACCTATTATTTATTTAAAGCACCCATACATTGCCTCTCAGCCCCTTTCCCAGGGCAGTATACCCTAGACCAAAACATTGAAAACATTAAATACATCAATACAATCTTCCAGAATCAGATATAAAATATCATTTAAAAATAATCCATAGGCCCAGACAGTTGAGACAGCCAGACCGGCTTCCCCTCAATTTTAAGTACCAAGGGGCATGTGAAACAACCTGGTCTTATCCTGCCTGTCAGAAACTTTCAAAGCATTGTTTCAGTCTGATTTCCCTTAGGAAAGAGGTTCACATACTCACCATCCTAGTGTTTTGATGCCATAGGACAGTTACAGGGACTCTTGCAAATTTTAGGCAGGCTCATAGGAGAGGAGCTTTTATGGCTGGGGCACATTCTTTCTATCTGTGTTATTTGGTGCACTTCACTGAATGAGCGCCACCTCCTTAAAGTAGATAATCAGAGGTCTTTTTTCTGGGTAGTTTGTGGATTACATGTTGATTAGCAGGTGTGTTCTAAACAGAGGTGATGGGACTTAATATTAAAATATCTGGGAGCTGTTAGAGGAGTTTTGCTGTAAATCTATCGCCGACCTCTACCTTAATGGAAGGCTGTTCGAAGGAAATTAATGGAGTCCTATGTTTTCTTTAGACTTGTGTGTCACAACAGCACTATAAATTGGTTTTGAAATAAAATGCCAAAGTGAATTGTATTTCAGGGAGGCATAATTGAAAGCCAGGTATTTTAAAAGCCTATTAGCTATAAATAACAAGGGTCTAATGAAGTAATCATTATTGATAATACATGGTAAGTGACTCTAATGGCCTGTTGAGCTCTTTCGCAAAAGTGAACAGATAGGAGGCCATCGCATCCATCTCTAAGGTGTAAATGTCTGTTTTCCTATGACCTGTAAAGGTACAGTTTGCGCAGCCCTTATCCATAATGTTTGGGACCTAAAGTACTTTGGATTTTTGATGTTTTTTTTGGATTTTTGCATACCTGCATTTGTATATCAGACATGCCCCGATGCTGGCAGTCTTTAGGAGGAGCCTGAAAACGTGGTTGTTCCAGTATGTCTTCCCAGAATAAGGAAACTCCCGGCAATATGTCCCTAAATGCACTTTTTAATGATCTAGGATTGTCTGCATGCTCTATCCTTCTCCAAAATTTCTGTCCTGTTTATATGTCACTGGTCACGCCCAGCATTATTTTTTAAATTTTTAATTAATACATTGGCCCTGTCATAGGTTTTTAAACGTCGCTGTGTTATTGTTAATGTTTATTGCTATTTTCTGTTTATGAGTTTATTTATTGTTTGTATACTATTGCTATTGTTTTTGTTGTTGTGTTGTGGGCTTGGCCTCATGTAAGCCGCACCGAGTCCCTTGGGGAGATGGTAGCGGGGTACAAGTAAAGCATTATTATTATTATTTGAAACTGAAGTCTAAACATGAATATTAATTGTTTCACATACACCTTATACACATAACCTGGAGGTGGCTTTATACAATATTCTAAAATCATTTCAAGCATGTAACATAATTTTTATACTTTGAACCACCTGAAAGCCAATTACTGTCCCATCCATTCATATGCACAGTTTTGGAGTATGAAATATTTCGTATTTCCAGAAATACCTTTGCTGGGTGCCCTAAATAGAGAGGAGGAGGAAACAGGGATCTAAGTATCAAAATATTTTCCAAGTATCTAATGCTAGATAACATATACAGGTGTGAGTAAGGTCACTGTTGAAGGGGTTGTCACTTGAAATAGACATATATGCTCTTGTTCCTTGAATAGTTCTGCAGAAGTGGGGAGTTCTGGAACTCGCTCCCCAGGGAGATTAGACAGGCACCCATCCTGGCAGACTTTAGAAAAAGTTTAAAAACTTGGCTTTTCCAGTGTGCTTTTGGGTATTGAAAAATCAATTTCCATCCCCTCCCAGGACCAAATTTGTGTCTCTGATGCTCTTCATCTTATCCTTCGGTTGAAGATTAACTCTACTGCTATCTTGTTTGAGTCTCCCACTAGTCATAGCACTTTCTATCCATCTCACCCATTGGTCTTATCCATTTTTACCCATTGCATTTGGCCTAGCTCACTTTGTCTAATTCTATTACCATTTTATCCTTTGTTTTTATTATTGTTTTCTTATTTTCATTTCATTGCTATGTTATTATTAAGCATTATATGCGATGTTATTGTTTGTTTTATATGTCTTTTTGCTTTTTTGAAATTGCTTGGGCTTGGCCTCATGTTAGCCTCCCCGAGTCTCTTTGAGAAGATGGTGGCAGGGTATAAATAAAGTTTATTATTATTATTATTATTATTATTATTATTATTATTATTAATAATAATAATAATAATAATAATAATAATACAGCAAGATGAGTCCACAGTAGATAAGATCACTTTGCTGGCTGTTGTTTTGGATCACACATCGGACACTTCCCAAGTGTTTAGGACTGTGTGATGTATCGGCGTATAATGCTTACGGATCCCAGTAGGGTGGCCTTTTGCAGTTGACAGGTGGTAATTTTTGTCAGCGCTGATTTTGTATAAGTACAGGCCAAGGTCTTTAGGCACTGCACCCAGTGTGCCGATCACCACTGGGACCACCTTGACTGGCTTGTGCCAGAGTCTTTGCAGTTCAATCTTTAAATCCTCATATTGTGTCAGCTTTTCCAGTTGTTTCTCTTCAATGCTGCTATCACCTGGGATTGCAACATCGACAATCCAATAATAATAATAATAATAATAATAATAATAATAATAATAATAATAATGTGTTGCTTGCATCAACTCTTTCCCCTTTACTGGTTGTGTAAAAATGTGATTTCAATGAGACAAGCAAGATGTTCTGAAATCCCTTCTTCTACACAACCATTCAGATAGGGATCCCTAACTGCAGACACATCCAGGACCTTTTTCCTTCCTCTACTCACCTTTGATATCTATAGTCCTTAGACTCTTGAAGCCCTCTTTTGACATCCTGATGGATCTGCCCATTTTTTGAAATTAAGATGCAGTAAACCCATTTTTAAAGAACGGCAGCAACAACATACACTTCTGTCAAAGAAGCTAGACATGTGTTTGTAACAGTATATGAGAGCTTGCTGACCAAGTAACTCTGAAGCCATGTGATACCATCTTGAGTATTGTTTGAGTAACATTTGCACTCAAACCACTGTCTGGACAATAAAGGATCTTTTGAGAATACAGAAAAGGTATTATCAATATTATTATTGATTATACTCTGCTTTGGGCCCCCTGGTGGTGCAGTGGGTTAAACAGCTGAGCTGCTGAATTTGCTGACCAAAAATTTGGGAGTTCGAATTTGAGGAGCGGAGTGAGCTCCTGCGGTTAGCCCCAGCTTCTGCCAACTTAGCAGTTCAAATACATGAAGTTTTAGTAGATCAATAGGTACTGATTTTGTGGGAAGATAATAGTGCTCCATGCAGTCATACTGGCCATATGACCTTGGAGGTGCCTATGGACAACACCGGCTCTTCGACTTAGAAGTTGAGATGAGCATAACCCCCCCCCCCCCCCCCCCCCCCCAGAGTTGGACACGACTAGGCTTAATGTCAGGAGAAACCTTTATCTTTATCTATACCCTGCTTTATATCTCTTGCAGGAGTCTCAAAGTAGCTTAACATAAAAAGATGAGCATATAATTTAAAATACACAAATAAAGCAGGATTAAATATAAACAGTATTTTTAAAATCCAAGTTAAAAACTATTAAAACATATTAAAACATATTCAAAGCATATTCAGTATCCCCTGAACTGATCTTAAAACCTTTATCTTTGAAAACCTTTCAGAATAAGACACCCCCCCCCCCCCCCCACCCAAGGTATTGGCTGTAAATAAAAACTGAGGCATGGAAATCAACAAATCTAACTCCAAAGCTTTGCAGCAACTGTAAATGACAATTACCCTGATTATAATTAATAATTATAATAATGTATAATTAACTGTTCCGCTTGTTGTAGGTAGTTGTTTCCACGATATAATTCCATAATTGACATGTCAATATTTCCTTCTCTTGCAGACAAACACCATGTGAATGGAAACACTTTGTTTGAACCTTTTCCTGAAGGAATGCATATGGCACTATTTGGTAAGTAAAGTGACAGTCTTAAACCCCATGACCATTCAAATAATTGGGATTAGACATACATGTTAAAAGCAGTCAACTAGGAGTAACTGAAACACAGTCTATCTGAAAGCAGCAAAAAGGGTTACTTGCTTGATGGAAAAGTCCTCAGATATTGGTGGAATGTAGTAAGGAATGCATTGTCTAAGATCTTTGAGCAAATTGCCTGTGTGATATTGATAAAAGAAAAAGCCTCTTTACTCATTGCCACAAAGTGTGGTTGGGTGAGTTGATTAGGTCAACCGAGTTTAGAGAATAGGCAAATGGGTATAAGAGAGGAAGTGCCTTGGCCCCAAACTGTAAAAGCCTTCTTCTAGTCAATTAAAGATGCTTAATTGGAATATGTCTAGAGAAGGACAGCCAAAGTGGTAAAAGGTCCACAATCAAAGCCTTATGAAATGCAGGTTTTAGGGAGATGGGTGTGCTTGGCTTGGATAAAGGTGAGGAGGTGACAAGATAGCCATATGTAAATATTTGTAAAGACGTCATTCATGCTGAGGAGGGAGCAAATTTGTTTTTTGTTGTTCCAGAGATTAAGAGCTGGTGTAATGAATTCAAATTAGGGTTAAAGAGATTCCACCTAGACATTAGAAGAAAATGCCTGACTGAAAGAGCTGCTCAACAATGGAATACGTTGCCTGGGAATGAGGTGGAACCTCCTTCTCTGGAGTGTTGTAAATGGGGGCTGGCCATTTTTCGGGAGCGCTTTGTTCGTGTCTCACTGCAGTGTGTAGGACTGGATGGCTCTTGTAGTATGTTCTAGTGCAATAGTTATGTGATTCTATGCTCTTACAACACTTGAAATGAGTAAAGATGAGTAACAAATCATATAAATTGTTGTAGTTCTTTGATTGTGCCTACACCTGATCTCTCTGGGGATTCTGGGTCTGCAAGTCAGCAGGAAAGCCAGCAAGAGATTTTAAGCCCTGAAAATGAGCAGTCTGTATTTGAAGGCTAGTGAAGCAAACTGCTTTTCAGGAATGTGGCCTTCAGACACAGATCTGAGCTCAGAGGATGAAAATAAAAGTCCAGGTGGACAGACTAATGAGCAGTTAGATAGGAGATTTACATTTCGTCAGCATAGGGCTCCTTAGGAGAGTGGACGAAGGTCAAAACTATTATCAGCAAAGAAGTCCTTATCAGTTTCCAGGGGAGAAGGCATGATTTTCTCTCTATTAGCTAGCCCAGCAGATGGGTCCGTTAGTCCAGGTGGGTGATTGAATATAGATGTCCTGAGTTGCTCTTCAAAGCCTTAATACAGTGTGGAAAGTAAAAGAAATATGCTTTATTTCAACAAAGACAAAGGATAAGCAAATGCAGTTGAAAAATACAAAAGAAAGCAAGGAAGCCTTAATGCAGACACAAATTAAAGTCTCTTACAAAGTCCCAATATAAACAGCAGTCTTCTATCAGACAACAGACAATGATAACCAAGTCCTTAGTGGCAGACACAAAGCAGATTCAATTGGAGTGAAAACCTCGGCATCAGAGTCATTACCAGCGAAAGCTGCCTACTCCTGCTTCTGATTTATAGCCCTGAATTCCCCACGTAGGAGGTGCTAGGGTGTCTCCCAATTAGCTCAGCGTTTTTAGCAGCTACCCTAGCTGAACGCCACTGGTGCTCTGTTTCCTTTCATTTCTCTAGAAGTGTGGGCACTTGCAAAACCTCATTGTCTGATACTTCTTCTCCCTCCAATTCCTGAGCACTTCCCTGCTCCCCTTCCTCTTCCCAAGATGAGGAATCCCTTACAATAGATCTATTGTCAAGTCAAGAGATTTCTAGTTTCATGTTTCCTTTTGTTCATATCTCATGATTCCAAGTTTTGGTTTCTTACACTATTTTGCTGAATTGCATTATTCAATAAACTGTTTTGTTATTTTTCCTTGGACTGGAGTGTCTGTTAAGTACAGAGGTGGTTCTAGACTTGGAGTACAACAGAAATAATTATTTGGCACAATGGCATTATTTAGAATTAGCCACATATCACAACTTCACCAAACAGATAATGTCAGGTTCATGCTGCAGAGAGCATTTGATGGATTGCCAGAGTTGAAAATGCTGTTTATTGTACCTCTAGGTACAGCTGTGTGTCAAGCCAGAGTGACAGCAGTTTTGGCCTAGGAAGCAACCAGGTACTTCGAAGCAGCTAAGACAAAAAATTAAAGTGCCCAAGTGATTCTGGTGTTCAGTTCTTCGGAATTTGCTAAGCAAAAACCATTTCTAGCTTTTGTGGTCAAATATGTCTTTCATATACCATCAGATAAATGCGCTATCAATCTCTTGTGTGCATAATTATTTACTCCAGTACAAAGAGAAAGCAAAGGGTTTCAATGAAAAATGCTTCCATTTTTGATGTGACATATTTTTGCTTTGCACTAGACGAATGGTTACACGAGGCTTGGAGAAACAAAGGAGCCAGGGCTCCAAATGCCTTCGAAACACTTGTGGCCACGGTGACATTACCCAAGGACACTCTTTGAAGTACGCTGTGCAACAATGAAGGGAACTGTCCTTGATTGAAGGAGCATTAACATTCCCTTATTTCAAAGGACTGCGTATTTATCTTTATCCACTTTTCCCTCCATTTTTGTTCCTGGAGAAAAAGGGAATGCAGCTGTAAACCTCAGGGGTTGCATGTCCTCCAAGACTTTGTTGGTCATGTTTATATCCTCTTTTATGATCTGTTCTTGAGGTACTACAATTTGTATTTTTCATTCTGACATACTGTATTTCACATTTATTTTTCATCTACTCAGCTTGGGGCTTCTTCATAATGCATATTTAGTTTGATCTGATGCATACTGAGTTGCTTTTCAAAAGAGACCTTTTTGATTTGAAGAAGTATAATACTTGAAAAGTATGATATTCTTTTAATTTGTTTTAGTCTTTCTCTTGCAATAGCTGTAGGAGCAAAGCACCCCATTGGGCTCAAGGCCAGGGATAAATAAATAGCTAAATGAAAAGAGATTTTTGCACAGTGTTGTGGTTTGAGTGTTGGTGTGGGACCAGGGTTGGAATCCCAGTTTGGCCAATGACATTCTGTCAATCTCAGAGGAAAGTAAACCCACTCTGAACAAATTTTGGCAAGGAAACCCTGTTATAGGTTTGCCATAGGGCCACCATAGTTCAGAAATGACTGGAAGGCACACAACAATAAAATATATTATGTTTCCTCATTTGAAGCATCAGGGATAGTTTCAAATAAGAAGATTTATTTATTTATCGTGTTATCAGCAAACAGACATTTGTGTTACATTTTTAACAAAAACAAACAAACAGACAAAACACAGAATTTGCAAGCTTGGTAGTTGGTTAAATGTCCTTTGACCAGTATCTGGCCACTTGGAGTGACTCTGGTGTTGCCGGAAGAAAGTCCTCCATTGTGCATGTGGCAGGGCTCAGGTTGCATTGCAGCAGGTGGTCAGTGGTTTGCTCTTCTCCACACTCGCATGTCGTGGATTCCACTTTGTAGCCCCATTTCTTAAGATTGGCTCTGCATCTCGTGGTGCCAGAGCGCAGTCTGTTCAGCGCCTTCCAAGTCACCCAGTTTTCTGTGTGCCCAGAGGGGAGTCTCTCATTTGGTATCAGCCATTGATTGAGGTTCTGGGTTTGAGCCTGCAACTTTTGGACTCTCCCTTGCTGGGGTGTTCCAGCAAGAGTCTCTGTAGATCTTAGAAAAATAAGAAGATGAACAATCTATAATCTGGAGGTTTATTCTAGTAACATTTTGTATAAAAAGCTTGTTGGGGTCTGGAAAGATTTTTCTCTCGGTTCAGATCTCATGTTTTTCTTTCTGCACCCACTTGTCTGTACCACATTCCATTGTTGTTGTTGTTGTTGTTTTACTAACACAAAAAACACAGTATGACACAACAAACAAAATATATATGCTGCATTTCGTATCACAAAATCACAAGTTGAACACTTCCCAAGTGTTTAGGACTTTGTGATGTATTATTATTATTATTTGATACACAACAAAATTAGTACACAGCAAACAAGATCACTATGCTGCCTGTTGTATTGGATCACACGTAGGACACTGCCCAAGTGTCTAGGATGTATCGGCGAATAATGCGTGCGAATAATGTGTGCAGTAGGGTGGCCTTTTGCAGTTGACAGATGGTAATTTTGTCAGCACCAATTCTGTTTAAATGCCAGCCAAGGTCTTTAGGCACTGCACCCAGTGTACCGATCACCACTGGGACCACCTTGACTGGCTTGTGCCAGAGTCTTTGCAGTTCAATCTTTAAATCCTCATGTCAGATTTTCCAGTTGTTTCTCTTCCATCCTGCTGTTGCCTGGGATTGCAACATCAATGATCCATACTTGTTTTTTTAACATAATCGTGAGGTCAGGAGTATTGTGCTCCAAAACTCTCTCAGTTTGAATTCGGAAGTCCCAGAGTAGTTTGACGTGTTCATTTTCTGTAACTTTTTCTGGCTTGTGATCCCACCAGTTCTTTGTCGCAGGCAGATGGTCTTTGTGGCACAAGTTCCAATGAATCATCGGAGCAATGGTGTTATGCCTCTGCTTGTAGTCTGTCTGCATGATCTTCTTGCAGCAGCTGAAGATGTGATCTATTGTTTCATCTGCTTATTATTATTATTATTATTATTATTATTATTATGTTTATTTATACCCCACTTTTTCTCTCCACAAGGAGACTCATAGCGACTTAAATTAAAAGCATTTCAATACAGTTTAAAATATTTTGGTGCACAAGTTTTAATTGTGCAAAGGATCTCCCAGCCACCACCACCAAGACCTGGGCCTCCAGATTCAGTGTGGAGTCCAGGAGGACCCCAAACTGTGGACCTGTGTCTTCAGGGGGAGTGTGACCCCATCCAGCATAGGCCAGATCCTTATTCCCTGGTCTGTCTTCTGACTGACCAGGAGCATTTCTGTCTTGTTTCCATTTGTTTGCCTTCCCCCGTCCATTACTGATGACAGACACTGGTTTGGGGTCAGAACAGCTTCCTTGGCTTTAAGTGGAAAGGAATAGTAGAGTTGGGTGTCATCCGCATATAGGTGGTGCCCTACTCCAAAACCCCAGATGACCTCTCCCAGTGGTTTCATGTAGATGTTATTTATTTATTTATTTATTTTTAACATTTTACCCCGCCCTTCTCAACCCCTGGGGGGACTCAGGGCGGCTTACAATTGGCAATAATTCAATGCCGCATCATAAAATACAGAATAACAAATATAACAATTAAACATGAACATTAATAAATAAAGATTAAAACAGTATACTTACACTTTGATTAGCTATTGCTTGTCTGGTGGCTGTTTAGCTAGCCATCTACTAATGATTACTCCGCTTAACTTATCCAAATCCTCTTCCATGCCATAGTCAACATTATCAATTGTCCTTTAACCTGATTGCCCAAAGGCCTGGTCCCACAGCCATGTTTTAACCTTTTTTTCTGAAGGTGAGGAGGGATGACGATGACCTAATTTCCCCGGGGAGCAAATTCCACAGATGGGGGCCACCACCAAGAAGGCCCTGTCCCTCGTCCCCGTTCTGCCCTCATGTTAAACAGCATGAGGGCAAAACAGAACCCTGAGGAACCCTAGGAGTTCCCCAACACACCTCCTGGGTATGGCTTTCCAGGAAGGACCAGTGTCACTGTAAAACAGTGCCTCCCAGTCCCATCCTGGAGAGGCGGCCCTGAAGGATACTATGTATCCTACCCACGGTAGGGAAGCTGTTGAGGAGTCCAGGAGAACCACAGGGGCACACTTAGAATCATAGAATCATAGACTCAAAGAGTTGGAAGAGACCTCATGGGCCATCCAGTCCAACCCCCTGCCAAGAAGCAGGAATATTGCATTCAAATCACCCCTGACAGATGGCCATCCAGCCTCTGCTTAAAAGCTTCCAAAGAAGGAGCCTCCACCACACTCTGGGGCAGAAAGTTCCATTGCTGAACGGCTCTCACAGTCAGGAAGTTCTTCCTCATGTTCAGATGGAATCTCCTCTCTTGTAGTTTGAAGACATTGTTCCGCGTCCTAGTCTCAAAGGAAGCAGAAAACAAGCTTGCTCCCTCCTCCCTGTGGCTTCCTCTCACATATTTATACATGGCTATCATATCTCCTCTCAGCCTTCTCTTCTTCAGGCTAAACATGCCCAGCTCCTTAAGCCGCTCCTCATAGGGCTTGTTCTTCAGACCCTTGATCATTTTAGTCGCCCTCCTCTGGACACATTCCAGCTTGTCAATATCTCTTCTGACTGAGCAGGAGCATATCTGTCTTGTTTCCATTTGTTTGCCCTCACCCAGTCCATTACTGATGACAGACCGAAGGCCTGGTCCCACAGCCATGTTTTAACCTTTTTTCTAAAGGTGAGGAGGGATGACGATGACCTAATTTCCCCGGGGAGCAAATTCCACAGGCGGGGGGCCACCACCGAGAAGGCCCTGTCCCTCGTCCCCGTTCTGCCCTCATGTTAAACAGCATGAGGGCAAAACAGAACCCTGAGGAACCCTAGGAGTTCCCCAACACCACCTCCTGGGTATGGCTTTCCAGGAAGGACCAGTGTCACTGTAAAACAGTGCCTCCCAGTCCCATCCTGGAGAGGCGGCCCTGAAGGATACTATGTATCCTACCCTCGGTAGGGAAGCTGTTGAGGAGTCCAGGAGAACCACAGGGGCACACTCCTCCTAGAATCATAGAATCATAGAATCAAAGAGTTGGAAGAGACCTCATGGGCCATCCAGTCCAACCCCCTGCCAAGAAGCAGGAATATTGCATTCAAATCACCCCTGACAGATGGCCATCCAGCCTCTGTTTAAAAGCTTCCAAAGAAGGAGCCTCCACCACACTCAGGGGCAGAGAGTTCCACTGCTGAACGGCTCTCACAGTCAGGAAGTTCTTCCTCATGTTCAGATGGAATCTCCTCTCTTGTAGTTTGAAGCCATTGTTCTGCGTCCTAGTCTCCAGGGAAGCAGAAAACAAGCTTGCTCCCTCCTCTGTGGCTTCCTCTCACATATTTATACATGGCTATCATCTCCTCTCAGCCTTCTCTTCTTCAGGCTAAACATGCCCAGCTCCTTAAGCCGCTCCTCATAGGGCTTGTTCTCCAGACCCTTGATCATTTTAGTCGCCCTCCTCTGGACACATTCCAGCTTGTCAATATCTCTCTTGAATTGTGGTGCCCAGAATTGGACACAATATTCCAGATGTGTTCTAACCAAAGCAGAATAGAGGGGTAGCATTACTTCCTGTCTTCCTGTCTAGCTCTTTATCGAAATCATCCACCATGGCGACCAGACCTGTCTCTGTTCCATAGCCAGGCCTAAAACAAAATTAAAATGGATCTAGATAATCTATTTTGTCCAGAAATCCCTGGAGTTGGGAGGCCACCACATGCTCCAAGAAAGAGGAGGCTGGACACTGGCTGATAATGATCCGTTATAGAGGGGTTCAGGGATGACTTTTTAAATATAGATTTTACTACAGTCTCCTTTAGGCAAGTTGGAATTCTGCTTTGTTCCAAGGAGACATCGACTACAACCTTCGCTCACTCAGTCAGTCCCCCTCTGGCCTGTTTCGTCAGCCAGGAAGGGCAAGGATCTAAAATCCCAAGAATCTTCTCCACATCCGCAGGCTAAATAAATGCCTTTCTAATTTTCTAATTTTTCTTTCTAATGAGCAAGCTGCTTTGCTGGATCAAGGCATCAAAAGTTACTTCTCCTTCATTCTTATCCATGAGGCATATAAAAATCCACAGTGTTGGCCTCAAAATCTGTCCTCAAACTATACATGAGGTCAATATATATTTAAATTAGTATATGCAGTAAAATAGTTTAATAACAAATTTTAGAATGACTAAAAGCAGACAAAAGTTTTAAAAACTAAGTAAAATGTGTCCGATATAAAATATGCTTTGAATCTCCAGGATGCACCGAAGAATGCTTTGCTGAGTCTACAGGTTTTCCACAATCTCTCTTTGATACTCTCTAGAGATCTGCTAAAGACAGTACTGAGATAGATGGACAAGTGCTCTTACTTTTGTATAAAGCAACTTCCTGTGTTCTCATTTGAAAAGCTGTGGCTCAGCAAGAGAGCACATGCTTCCCATGCAAATATTGCACCAGGGAGACAAGTCTAACAGATGGCTTCCACAATATCTGATGTACGTCTTGGCATCCACAGTGTGCACTTTTCATTTACACAGAGAGTGAAGCATCTAGGTATATCACATGGTCTGGATAAACAAACATGGGTTCATCCCTCGATGATGATGATGATGATGATGATGATGATGATGATCTTTACTATTAGACCACCCTATCTCCCCAGGGGGACTCAGGGCGGTTTACACATATAGAGGCAAACATTCAATGCCCAATATATAGCAAAACATGAAGGAAATACAACATAATACAAAATAATAACAGCGTTATACTAATCAAAATAAAATTAAATATCAAAAGAAAGACATAGAACAGCTAATCAATAAATCAATAGGTGTTAACCTATAAAGCCCTAAATGACTCCGGCCCTGTTTACCTCTCCAAACGTATTCTCCCCTATGAACCATCAAGGATTATTAAGATCATCTGGAGAGGCCCTGCTCTCGGTCCCACCGGCCTCGCAAGCGCGTCTGGTGGGGACGAGGGACAGGGCCTTCTCGGTGGTGGCCCTCGACTCTGGAACTCTCTCCCACTGGAGATCAGAACCGCCCCTTCTATCCTGACATTTAGGAAACAGGTGAAGACGTGGTTATGAAGACAGGCATTTGTTGAATGAGCCAACACCCTGAGATATGGATGGAGGAGGATGAACAACGATTTTAGTGTGACGACTGACCATTGTAGTTATTGTATGTAATTGCTGTTTTAATGTTTTACTGTAATATGAATTATGATGTTTTATTGACTTTATGTGATATTATGGTTGGAAACCGGTCTGAGTCCCTCAAGAGAGGTGAGAAGGTCGGTATACTAAACTTTTAAATAAATAAATAAATAAATAAATACAATTTAAAAACATAGACATCAATAAGACATCTAGCATAGTTAACACTATTAAAAATTGGTGAAGTATTGGCTGTTATAGTTGTTACTGACTGTATCATACTGACCACACAGTACAAATAAGTCAGCCTGCTTTCCAATGGCGTTGCTAAAGTGAAGACATTGATTTTTATATGATTTTAAAGCTCCTTGTACGGTTTTTAATTTTGTTTTAAATGTTTTAAAGTGTATATCGTTAAGGCATCAAATGGCTGCCTGGTTGTAGGCCGCCTTGAGTTACCTTCAGGTTCGAGAAAGGCAGGATAGAAATATCGTAAATAAATAAATAAATATGGTGGAGGCTCCTTCTTCGGGGGGCTTTTAAGCAGAGGCTAGATGGCCATCTGTCAGGGGTGCTTTGTATGCAGTCTTCTTGCTTTTTGGCAGGGGGTTGGACTGGATAGCCCACGAGGTCTCTCCCAACTCTATGGTTCTATGATTCTATGAGTCTGTGAGGTAACCCTTGATGGATAAATGATAGTCACTGGTTGAAAATCTGTTATGTGTTCAGTGAAGAAGTATTTTACACAAGTAGTTGTCCCTCCAGATTCGCACCTTTAACTATGGAATTTGATTATTCACATATTTGATTAATATTTTGTTTCTAGGAATCTGTTGGTCCTCCAGCAAAAATCTATGGCCAACTTCTGGCAGAAGATGTGGTGGAGGACCTAGAGATTACTAGACAGATTTTTTTCCGATGAAAAAAAATAGTGATTTTTAAATATGTGGGGTTTTATTGCTTCCACAGTAGCCCTGTGCCCCTAGCTCCCGTGGAAATGGAGGTCTTGCTGTTCATTCATCCTAGGATATTCAGTAACCTTGCACCTCTCAGTCTCTTGGATTCCTCCATCTGATAACATGCTTTTGTATTCCACTTTTCTTCCCTTCTACAACCTGAGCCAGTTCATATAAACAATGGCAAAGATGCATTTTTGCAAAGAATGAATGTTTCTTATGGGCAATTCTGTTGATTTCAATCAATAGCCAAGCTGTTAGGAAACAGCGAGCTTTCGGGTCTGAAATACAATTCCTCATGCTCTCTCCTCACTCTTCTGAGAAGTACAATTGTCATGATTCTGCCTCTTTGTTTTTTGGACGTTTTGGCCAGCGACAAAGATAAGAGCCGGACACAGTACATGACTTTAGTTTGAAGTTGCCTTCTGAAGTTTCAAAGGAAAGCCATGCCTTTGTGATCTGTTTGATGGCAGGCCTGCCTTTGTTCTGTTAAGTGAGCTTTTACAGAAACTTTGTAAATTGGACAAAGACAGCAGGCCACTGTTCTGATTCACTTCCAGAGAAGACTTACAAAGAAAGGAAAGATGCAACTCAGGGTGTCAGATTGCATCCAGCTCAAAATAAGGACAGAGAGCATTTTCACGTTTGAAAACAAATAAATTCCGAATCCAGAAGATTTAGACTTTTCCCTCCCAACTTAAAAAGTTATACGCAATGAGATTGGTCCTCATTGAAATGGAAGGAAATGTGAACATACGGACCCACAGCATATCTGTCTAACTCACTGCCTATTCCAGCTATTTATTTATTGTGTCAGGAGCAACCAGACATTTGTATTACATTTTTAACAAAACAAACAAACAGACAGACAAAACACAAAGTTTGCTAGCTTGGTAGTTGATTAAATGTCCTTTGACCAGTATCTGGCCACTTGGAGTGCTTCTGGTGTTGCCGCAAGAAGGTCCTCCATTGTGCATGTAGCAGGGCTCAGGTTGCATTGCAGCAGGTGATCAGTGGTTTGCTCTTCTCCACACTCGCATGTCGTGGATTCCACTTTGTAGCCCCATTCCAGCTGACAGTAACCCACTGGGGGCTTGGAGTGGAGTCATTCTTAGGATCCCTGTTTAAGATTCTTCTCAATGGCTAAGCTTGAAATCTAGAACTACCTGCAATTCAGATCATGTGCTCTTGGCATTGAACTGTGCTTATCTGAATAGGGAAGGAACAAATGCAAGTTTATAGGTTTCTTCTTGTTATCTCCCTCTCATAATGAACCTAGGGTGACCCTAACATGAAGTTTCATTTGGAGGAGGTTACTTTTGCCTTCCTCTGAGGCTGAGAGAGTGGTATTTGCCCAAGGCCAATCAATGGGAGTTCATGCTTGAGTGAGGATTCACATTTTGGTCTTCAGAGTCAAAATCCGTTGCTAAAACTACTACACCTATCAACAATATGCAGTCTGGCTTTAGCACAGCTGCTAAATTACCAGCAATTATAAGATCTACTAACGGAAAGGTTGCCAGTTCAAAGTCCCGGGTTGGCATGAGCTCCCAATTGTCAGCCCAGCTCACTGTTTACCTAAGCAGTTCATAAACAGCTTGAATTGTAAGTAGAGAAATTAGGTACTGCTAAACAAGCTGGGGAGGTATTTCACGACACCATAAAGAAACATAAAAAAGCTCAGAAAATGCCTGGTGACCAAAAGGAAGGAGGAAGTCCTGGTGGCTCTTAATCATAGATGATGGAGCAACAGAATGCCCCTGTGGCTGGATTCAAGCACAACCTCCAAGGCCCCAAAAAGCTGGATGTCGACACAACATACCTCCTTTCTGTTCTGTCTGTCTCTCTCCTGTCTGTCCAAAATGACATTGAATGTTTTCTGTGTATGTGTACTGTGATCCTCCCTGAATCCCCTTGGAATATAAATAAAGTATTATTATTATTATTATTATTATTATTATTATTATTATTATCCTCAAGTTCTCAAATTAAATTTGTATGTAAGTTAGAACCAGTACATTTTTAAAGCTCCTCACTTTCTGTCCCTGTGAGAATTGGATTTTGAAAAATTTGGAAACAAGTATTGGTGAGAAAGCTTCAATGGAGACACCTTTTTGGTGTGAAAATCATTTATAGTTTAAACTGCATGGTTTCAGCAGTGCATGGATTAAAACAATAGAGATGGGTAGAATTGATAGAGTGCCACTTTTGGAGTTTCCTGTGCAAACCGAGAAAGGTCAGCAATGTGCTCTGTGCAGTGTGCTGAAATGTGAACAGACATGACCGGAGAATGTAGTGTACATATTTTGTTAATAAAGATAAAGTGCTGCTTTCGTTGAAAGCTGAATTGATGAATCCAGTGTTTATCCAACTTTGTGCCTTCCAAGAAGTTCCTTGCAAGGTCGAAGCAGCTGAGATAAGAACGGTGATTTACCTCAACTTTTCTGATATTTTCCCCATGAGAACTCTGTTACGAGTAAATTTCCCTTCTGAAGGGTATCTTTCTCTCACTTCCTATTGTCGCAGCCCTATTCATAACTATGAGTTGTTTGTAAGTCATATGTTTGTAATTCGGGAACTGTATATATATAAATAGATGGGGCAGCAGCCGACAGAACAAAAGAATTCAAGATGGTTCCCATTGCACTAATGTTGGGTTAGCTTTTTTTTAACCTACTTGGGAGCATTCAGCTTCCTGGGGAGAATTCTTTGGTTGCAATGCTTTTTTTTTTCTTGCGCTGGTATTTTTTTCCCAGCTCTTACCTGCGGATTATGCCAGTTGGCAGTAATTCAGTTAAAGTTGCACGCTCACTGGTCATGGTGGTGAATACACATGTGCACGTTGAATATTATTTGCATGCACAAATAGTCTAGTTTGAGAGGGTTTCCCCCTCTTCCTGTCTGATCTCTAATTTTGTTAATTATGGCTCTGCCACCTTTAAGGATTGCAGATGCCAGGAAGTAGAACATTAAATGAATGTTTGCCATTAATACAAATTATTGTGTTTTGACAGTTTGCTAATCAGCTAAAAGAAAATTATGCTGTTAAAATATGTATGATTGCCATTTTACCAACCCTGCAGCTTTTACATAGATGGAGATCCTTTACCACAGACTAAGCATTTTCATCGCAGCTTTTTTTTCAACTGGTAGTAAAGTTGAAGATCTAAAATAAGGAAGAATCAGCATTTTAAAACTTTGGATTGTGCCTGAATTTGAAGAGATTCATATATTTGTGACAAGACTAGTTTTTTAAAAGTGTACTTACTAGGTGACTATGCTGGAACTGTATAAGTCCCATTTCCTTTTGTCAGGCTGCCTCACCCAGAGTTTTAGAGAAGTTACTTTTCTGTTTGTTTTATGAGGGTGGAATTTAAGAAAACCCTTCCTTGTTTGTATCAGGAAGGGTTTTCTTAATTTCCACCCTCATAAAACTAACAGTTTTTAAGAGATGGTTTGCCTAGGGAAAGGGAGCCATTTCAGATTAGAGTTATTACCACCAAGGAAGCAAGACGTGTCTGAAGTTGGTCCCAGTGAGATTCAGGCTTGGTTCAGCCATTTAAAGTCAATGTATTGTTGAAGGCTTTCATGGCCGGAATCACTGGATTGTTGTGAGTTTTCCAGGCTGTAGGGCCATGTTCCAGAAGCATTCTCTCCTGACGTTTTGCCTGCATCTCTTCTAACTTTAGGATTCTTACTTCTATGATATCATCTGGGCAACAGTGCAGGGCATGATATGAGGCAGCCAGAAGGGAGAAGCCCAGGGCAGCACAGAGTCTGTGATGCTTCAGGACCTTGGAGAGCAGTCTTGTAGCTGCAATGCTAACACATTCCTCCTGTCCTTGCAAGAAAGGCTTTCTGAAAGCTTCCATCCAACAAATGCAGATATGGGGATTTCAATTAAAAAGTCCCTCTATATTTAATTAATATACTAAAAAACAAAAAAAAAACAAATTCAGTGAACAAATTCAGTAAATTGTGGGAGGAGGGATTAATGTTAGGTTTCTGCTAACATTCCATCGAAATACTTACCAAACTCAAGCTAGAAATTGCCATTTGTGATGTTACGTCTGCCCAGTCCCATCTCTGTTTGGAGCTTAGAAAGGGAGACAACAAGTGCATAAAGTTTTGAAACCCCCATTTCTTGTTCATGGTGTCTGTGACTCATATAAACTGTTTGCCTGCACCTGTGCTGTGCGTTATTTTGAATGGCAGAGCTAGAGGATGAGCATGTTGGTGGTTGCCCCTCCTACACTTGGTACATGTGACCTACTTGATTCCATTCAGTCCTATCAATGCTTAGCAGAGTTGATAGGAAGTGTTCTTAGAACTTCTTTTGGACTTCTTGGTTCATGAAATACTTACCTTTGACTTCCCTGATACTGTTTGCCGCTTTGTCTTTTGGCTGTGGTATTTTGGGTTTGGTTTCTCATCTGTGGATCAGGGACTTGCCTCAAGGGTTATAGTTCTCATCTCGACCCATCATGTAGGCCACACATGTCCTTAGACATGTATTGCCTTCACGGCTCTTTAAAAATGCACATCTTATGTACTTTTAACAATTTGTAACTCTGAAATCTAACACTCATTTTTTCAATAGAAAGTTACTCATAAATGCCTTTATCACAACAATCCTTATGTTTCTTTCAGGGATGGGCTGCTTCTGGGGAGTAGAGAGGAAATTTTGGACGCAAAAAGGAGTCTACTCAACTCAAGTTGGTTATGCGGGCGGACTCACCCCGAATCCCACCTATGAAGAGGTTTGTTCAGGTAAGGCAGCCTCTTTTGTGGCTAGTATACCTGTTAGTGAAACACTGTGATAACCTGGAAAGAAACAGGTAAGAACACGGCAAAGTGAAAACTATCTATACAAATGGGATCTGAACATACATGAAACAATTTAAAACTGAATCTATATTGGTTCATCTAATCTAGGAATGGGCATGTTCAGACCTGGGACAACACATAGCAACAAAGTTGATTTTGCATCCTTTAATCTCCTCCTTCTGGGTCATCATTTTTGTCTCCCCTTCGGAAAAGAGTCAATTATGTCTGGAAATACGATCCTCCATATATTAAATTATAACTACTTACTTGAATCCTTTCAAAGAATCATAGAATCATCAAGTTGGAAGAGACCTCGTGGGCCACCCAGTCCAACCCCTTTCTGCCAAGAAGCAGGAATTTGTATTCAAAGCACCCCTGACAGATGGCCAACCAGCCTCTGTTTCAGAGCCTCCAAAGAAGGAGCCTACACCACACAGTGGGGCAGAGAGTTCCACTGCTGAACAGCTCTCACAGTTAGGAAGTTCTTCTTCATGTTCAGGTGGAATCTCCAACAAACAGCTTAGTTGGCCAGAGTTTTGGTTCTTATAGATCACTAGCCAAAACCAGGAACAAACTATAGCTGGCACCCTACATTTTGAAAGCCTTTGACAATATAGCAAACAACCAAGTGCCAGTTAACACCTCCCAAAAAAAGGATGCCCTAAGGCAAAACAGCAAAGTTACCTCTATGCCAGGCATAGAGGTCCAAAACATCTGGAGGGGCAAAGTTGTTACAGTAAGTCATAGCAGGATCAAGTGTGTGTGTTAAAGAAAAACCTTATGATGTTACTTGTGTGTCTATTGCATTGGACCTGGCTAAAATCCTTTTCTGTGCAATCAAAATTTGGCCATGCCTACTCTTTGCAGATACCCTCATTGATTGACTTTGCAGCTGCAAGGCTACTCAGTGCTTATCAAGCTGGCTAACTGCGACATTCACACTTGCTTCAAACAGACAAGGGTTCTTTCTCTCACAGACAGACAGACAGACAGATAGATAGACAGAGAGATAGACACACACACATACACACACTCCACATGCTTCACTTCTAAGAGAACCTCTGAAGATGCCCATTAGCCACAGATGCAGGTGAAACATCAGGAGAGAATGCTACTGGAACACTCCTGAAATGTCAGGAGAAAATACTACTGGAGGACTTGTGTTTTATGGTTTTTACTTTATTGCTTTTATATGGTTTATATTATATGTAATTTAATATGATTTATATTATATGGCCCAGCTTACTTGTCTGAACACATCCACCCCTACGTCCGACCTCGAAACCTAAGATCATCTGGGAAGGCCCTGCTCTCGCTCCCGTCAACAGCATAAATGCGCCTGGCGGGGATGAGAGACAGGGCCTTCTCGGCGGTGGCCCCCCACCTTTGGAACACACTCCTAACTGAGGTATGATTGGCCACCTCCCTCCTAGTTTTTCGAAAGAAACTAAAGCCATGGTTTTGGGACCAGCCTTTTGGACAATAGATGCAAGCAGCACTTCAAGGGAATGTGACTGGAATGACGATATGGCTGATGAGACTGTTTTACTGTTTTAGCCATGGCTTATGTATTGTTAACTATGCTTAATTGCGGTTTTAATTTTGTAATTTGTTATGTAATGGCTTCGGAATGGGACCCATTGTAAGCCGTCCTGAGTCCCCCTTCTGGGGTTGAGAAGGACAGGATAGAAATGCAAGAAATAAATAATGTTTTTTAACTGTATTTATGTTGTTTGGAGGCATTGACTGCCGACTGTAAACCGCCTCGAGTCGCCTCAGGGTTGAGAGGGGTGGTATATAAATATGGCAAATAAATAAATAAACAAACATGGCCATACAGCCCAAAAAACTCACAGCCACTGAGTGATTCTGCCTATGAAAGCCTTCGACAACACAAACATAATAATTCTGATAATAATAGTAGTAATAATAAGACGTGGAGAAGAAGGGAACGGGCAAAGAAGCCCTTTAAATTCTGATCAGAGAAAGGGAGTGACTTGCCAAGCCGAAAGGGGTCTGTAGAGTATTTTGGGGGGGGGGTGCATTGAGGAGGGAGAGCACTAGATTTATTTGTGGCACATTTCAATGACTTCAAGGAGCCGTTGGGCTGCTCAGATTTCTGAAGCCGATAAGTACCCTGATAGGGAATTATTTTTACATCACAGTAAATCGTTGTACAGATGCAAATGTGAAAAAGGCATTTGCAATGAATATGTGTTTTGAGCTATTTCCAGTGTGTTGGGCTAAATACACAAATACATGGTTTTTTGGCAGTCATTATGTGAAACCTGTGATGTTCATTCAGTATGAAATATCTCTTCATAGTTTGCTTACAGATGTTCGGAACAATCCCTTGTTTATGGACGTATTCATAAGCAATTTGAAATCTCAAGTGGAACTGAAATCTGATGGAGAGAAAAACGACTTGGTGGTTCCTCAGCTGTTCCCTTGCAATTACCACCCCTCCCCTCCCACACGCCACACAGTGTTCTTGAAACCAGAACGCTGTTACATTATACTTCTAATTCAGAGTTGAATATATAACCATGTAATTATCTTGAATGTAGGGTACCTTTTAAAAAAAGTACTGCATATACTTGTGTATAAGTTGAGGGCAGGTTTTGGGGGCAAAATTGAGGCTTTTGATGTAGCCAGTGGGTAATTTTTATAAAAATTTCATGAGTTATACATGAGCATATAGAGTAGCTATGGGAAGGAGCATGATCCTTCTCATAGCTACTGTATATGGTGGGAAGCCATTGTTCAATTGCATCCTAGTCTCCAGGACAGCAGAAAACAAGCTTGCTCCCTCCTCCCTAGGACTTTCCCTCACGTATTTATACAAGGCTATCATGTCTCCTCTCAGCCTTCTCTTCTTCAGGCTAAACATGCCCAGCTCTTTAAGCCGCTCCTCATAGGGCTTGTTCTCCAGACCCTTAATCATTTTAGTTGTCCTCTGGACACATTCCAGCTTGTCAATATCTCTCTTCAATTGTGGTGCCCAGAATTGGACACATTAATCTTTAAGGTCTAACCAGGGCAGGAATATTGTGTCGAATTCTGGACACCACAATTAAAGAGAAATATTGACAAGCTGGAATGAGAGGAAGGTGACTAAAATGATCAAGGGTCTGGAGAACAAGCCCTATGAGGAGTGGCTTAAAGACTGGGCATGTTTAGTCTGCAGGAGAGAAGGCTGAGAGGAGACATGATGAGAGCCATGTATAAATATGTGAGAGGAAGTCATGAGGACGAGGGAGCAAGCTTGTTTTCTGCTGTCCCAGAGACTAGGACATGGAACAGTGGCTTCAAACTACAAGAAAGGAGATTCCATCTGAACATGAGGAAAAATTTCTGACTGTGGAGCTGTTCAGCAGTGGAACTCTCTGTCCTGGAGTGTAGTGGAGGCTCCTTCTTTGGAGGCTTTTAAATAGAGGCTGGATGGCCATCTGTCGGGAGTGTTTTGAATGCAATTTTCCTGCTTCTTGGCAGAATAGGGTTGGACTGGATGGCCCATGAAGTCTCTTCCAACTCTATGATTTTATGATCTTTAAACAATACTTAGCATCTAGTTGTGTTACCCCAAATGTCCTTTTGGATGACTTTTTAATTGTGCCAGAAGCAAATTGAGTGTACAGTTATATTTTTCGTAATAATTGCGCATTGTAATTGCTTATTGGTAATTTATGGATAATGTGTTAAGTCAATTGTTATATGTTGCATGGAACCACTGCTGTTTCTACTGTTTTTACTGTTTGTGAACCGCTGTGAGTCGCCTTCGGGCTTGAGATACAGCGGTATATAAGCAAAGTAAATAATAATAAATAATAATGTATTTAAAAACACAAACAAAGCTTAAAAACTTGGCAGAAGCAGGCCACTTGGAGTGCCTCTGGTGTTGCCGTAAGAAGCTCCTCCATTGAGCATGTTTGCATGTCATGGACTCCACTTTGTGGCCCCATTTCTTAAGGTTGGCTCTGCATCTCGTGGTGCCAGAGCGCAGTCTGTTCAGCGCCTTCCAAGTCACCCAGTTTTCTGTGTGCCCAGGGGGGAGTCTCTCATTTGGTATCAGCCATGGCTTGAGGTTCCAGGTTTTGGCCTGTCACTTTTAGACTCTTGCTTGCTGAGGGGTTCCTGCGAGTATCTCTGTAGATCTTAGGAAACTATTTCTTGATTTAAGGCGTTGGTGTGCTGGCTGATATGCGGGATGGACCGGAGATGTCGCTGCCTTGGTCCTTTCATTATTGGCTGCTACTTCCTGGTGGATGTCAGATGGTGTGATACCAGCTGAAAAGTGTAATTTCTCCAGTAGTGTAGGGCATACACATCCTGTGATAATGCAGCATGTCTCATTAAGAGCCACATCCACTGTTTTAAAGTGGTGAGATGTGTTCCACACTGGGCATGCGTACTCAGCAGCAGAGTAGCAAAGCCCAATGGCAGATGTCTAGTTGAAATCCCCAGGTTGTGTCATTTAGGTGACCTATTATTTAACTGAATCATCTCTATGCTTTCTCTCAACAGCTGTCATTTTACTTTTTAATATGTGTGAGTGTTAGCACTTCAAATGTGTATATAGCCCACATTTAGCTTTGTTGCCATGAGACCTACGGTGTTGTTTGGTGACTTATGCTGGGCACATGATTAATGTTGTCCTTTTCTGATGGATAGGACTCCTTTAAACATTTTGCACTCTTTGAGGAATGATTCCAAACTGCTGCATTCTTTGCATTCCATATTATTCTACTGATTGTGTGGCAGTTTGTTCATTGGGTTGCTCTGAGTTTTCCGGGCTACATGGCCATGTTCCGGAAGCATTCTCTCCTGACATTTCACCCACATCTATGGCAGGAATCCTCAGAAGTTTGTGAGGTCTGTTGGAAACTAGACAAGTGAGGTGTAGATATCTGTGGAATGTCCAGGGTGGAAGAAAGAACTCTTGCCCATTTGAGGCAAGTGTGAATGTTGCAAACTGGCTAGCTTGATTAACACTGAATAGCATTACAACTTCAAAGCCTATCTGGTTGCTGCCTGGGGAATCATTTGTTGGGAGGTGTTAGCTGGCCCTGATTGTATCCTGCCTGGAATTCTGTTTGCTGAGTGTTGCTTTTTATTTGCTTTCCTGATTTTAGATAGATTTTTTTTAATACTGGTAGCCAGATTTTGTTCATTTTCATGGTTTCTTCCTTTCTGTTGAAATTGTCCACATGCTTGTGGATTTCAATGGCTTCTCGACTATTCTCAAAATGCCTGCAATAGATGTGGGTGAAACATGGGGAGATAATGCTCCTGGAACAGGGCCATACAGCCCAGAAAACTCACAGCAACCCAGTGATTCCAGCCATGAAAGCCTTTGACAACAGTTGATTCATTGTTTGTTATTTCATCATAAAGCTTTAAACCTTTCCTGTTCCAACTACACAGATAACTTTAAAATCCCCAAATTGGTCAAAATGTGGGGAATATGCTATAAAAGCAAACACCAACGATGTGACCCAAGGTTAGTGGGTTTGCGGAAGCCATTCTGGTAACAAAAAACTAAATCACACACACCATGATCCCTGCCTCAATTATTTACTTTGTTTGATTGATATTCCTCTTTTCTTCCAACATGGGACCCAAAGCAGTGTGATAAGTAAAGGTCAGATAATTATCTAAAATGCTTGCTTAAATGCATAGGCTTCATGGAAAACAAGCTGGCCGACAATAATTATGTTTTTCAAGTTGGATGTGTCATAATTTCTCACCAAATCCTTTAATGCTTTCTATAAATTGAATGCACTATTAAGATTCATGAAGTCAATTAATGTTATGGCACTATTAGAGACTCTTGTGCTAGAGTGGGAAAATCTCATCACATTTCAATCCATTCTGTTTGAGATAGAATGGATTCCAGTTCCCTGATCTACCTTTCTACCATCCAGATATATTTCCATTATATATATTTCCATTATATATATATATATATATATAAAGTTTCAACTTGTTTGCTCTATGACAATAGTAGATAACACTACAGCACATAAACATCTTTCTTGGATTACGATGGAGAAGGCAGATAGAATAGGATGCCACCAAATGGAGCATATTTGTGGCATCAAGCTCCAAAACCTAAGACATCTTCCTCCAGAGATTTCATTTAGAGATCAAATACCACGGCAGACAGTACCAAGTGCAGCATTTTTCCGAATGAAGCACAGAGTGTTTGAGGACTGGGACATCCGTAGGGAGACCAAGGTGCTTGTTTATAAAGCTATTGTCCTCCCAACCCTGCTATATGCCTGCGAAACGTGGACTGTCTACAGATGTCACATGCAACTCCTGGAACGATTCCATCAGCGTTGCCTCCAAAAAATCCTGCAAATCTCTTGGGAAGACAAGTGGACAAATGTCAGCATGCTGGAAGAAGCAAAGACCACTAGCATTGAAGCAAGGGTACTCCACCATCAACTCCGCTGGACCGGCCACGTTGTCCGGATGCCCGATCACCATCTCCCAAAGCAGTCACTCTACTCTGAACTCAAGAACGGAAAACGGAATGTTGGTGGACAGGAAAAGAGATTTAAAGAATATGTTTGTTGTTCATTCGTTCATTCGTTTCCGACTCTTCGTGTCTTCATGGACCAGTCCATGCCAGAGCTCCCTGTTGGCCGTCACCACCCCCAGTTCCTTCAAGGTCAATCCAGTCACTTCAAGGATGCCATCCATCTTGCCCTTGGTTGGCCCCTCTTCCATTTTCCTTCCAGTTTCCCCAGCATCATTGTCTTCTCTAAGCTTTCCTTTCTTCTCATGATGTGACCAAAGTAATTCATCTTGGCCTCCATCTATTCTTCCCTCCAATGAGCAGTCAGGCTTTATTTCTTGAAATATGGACTGGTTGGATCTCCTCACTGTCCAAGGCACTCTCAGAACTTTCCTCCAGCACCACAGTTCAAAAGCATCTAAAGTGTCAGGATCCAGTTTCCGGAGCCTAGGCTTTGGCGCCGAAAACTAGACTCCTGACGCTTCACTCAGATAAGGACCCTGCAGCTGGTGGCCTTGGAGGAAGGCAGTTACTTGGTGGTGGGAAATTTCGCGCGGGGCTTTGGGTCTGGCGGGAATCAACTCTTTGAATGGGTGGGAGTGTATATAAGGTGTTGCCTGTTGCGGCTAGGCAATCCCGGCTTTTTCCTGTGTCTATGCATCCGATAGTAAAGGTCTTTGTTTGATTACGATGGAAGTCTCGTGTCATCATTGAACCGGCTGCCGTGAGCTGACACTAAAGAATATACATTTAGTTAATATACAAGAGACCCATGGGACCTCCCCCTTCCCCTTTCCCAAAGGAAATACCCGGCATGTTCCCATGTTAATGATCCCTTCCTGAGTCGACAAGAAAAATGAGTACTGCAGATATTATTGTCTCTTTCCTCATTTCCTCCATTCATGGAACCTTTTTCATTGGGATTTTAAAATTTCAGATGGAGCAATAACTTGGAGAAGAAAGGCACAGTTACCCCGGAAATATTGCTGAGATATTATTACAGATCTGTCTAGCTGTATACAAGGCTTTAGTACCGTAATTAAATTGCAAACATTATCCCCCATTTTCTTTATTTTGTAAGGCTACCTGAAGGGTTTTGAGAAGAAACCAAAGGAGATCACAAGATTAAAGTCTTCAAAGTGTAATGAGAGCGGCTCAGAATGTTTTCTTTTCTTGTTCCGGCCATTGTATGAAGAATGGATTCTTGTTGAGCTTTTTGTCTCTCTTTTTTTTTCAAGGTTCTCTGATAAGAACAGGGTGTCAGAGATATAATGACTAGTTTACAGATTCTGTTCATTCTGTCAGTGCACTGTGCAATCTTGATTGTTCCAGAACTTAGTCTCTCGCATGAGGACCTAAAAGAAGCACCATTTATTTTCTTCATTATTATGCCACTTCTTCCCTTTTTGAATTTCTCTTTCTTGCAATGCAGCTTGCAAACGGGCCTTCCTTCATATTGTTGAAGGCTTTCATGGCCGGAATCACTGGGTTGTTTTGAGTTTTCCAGGTTGTATGGCCATGTCCAGAAACATTATCTCCTGTCATTTAACCTGCATCCATGGCAGGCATCCTCAGAGGTTGTGAGGTCTGTTGGAAACTAGGAAAATGGGGTTTATATAGGTGGGAGAAAGAACTCTTGTCTGTTTGTGGTAGGTGTGAATGTTTCAATTGGCTACCTTGATCAGCATTTAATGGCCAATGCTTAGCTTCTTACTGCCTGGGGGAATTCTTTGTTTAGAGGTGATTAGCTGGCCCTTATGGTTTCTTGTCTGGAATTCCCTTGCTTTTGAGTGTTGTTCTTTATTTACTTTTATGATTTTAGAGGTTTTTAAAAAAAATACTGGTAGCCAAATTTTGTTCATTTTCATGGTTTCTTCCTTTCTGTTGAAATTGTCCACATGCTTGTGGATTTCAATGGCTTCTCTGTGTAGTGTGACATGCTAGTTGTTAGACTGGTCCAGGCAAGCCATTAAATGCTAATCAAGGTGGCCATTTGAAACATTCACACCTTCCTCCAAAAGACAAGAGTTCTTTCTCCCACCCTGAACATTCCACAGATATATAAACCCCATTTCCCTAGTTTCCAACAGATCTCATAACCTCTGAGGATGCCTGCCACAGATGTGGGCAAAATGTCAGGAGATAATGCTTCAGGAACATGGCCATACAGACTGGAAAACCCACAACAAACTGGGGCTCCCTTGCCTCAAGAGCAGGTAAAGAATGAAGGATGCAACCACCTTCCCTTTGCCAATGTTGGATCCTTCCTTCCTTGGTTGTGCTTGAGGAGGCTGCTGCTGCCAGAGTCCCATTTGCAATCTCCTCCTTGCAACTCAGCTCACCACCATCTGAGCCTGCAACAACTTCAAGCCCAGGCAAGAAAGGAAGGATCCAACACTGCCATTCTTTCTTTGCTTGATATTGGACCCTTCTTTCCTAGCAGACCCAGGTGTCAGGGTTGCAGAGATGTGCTTGTTAAAGCTTCCTATAGAAGAACTTTCTCAGACTAAGGAGTGTTGGTTTCTGCTGAAGGCTCTTTTGCTAGGCCGGGCAGACTGCTGGGAGCATTCGGCTTCTCCCTTCTCTGGTGGCCATTCGAGCAATTCCTCATTCTTCCTATCTAAACTAGCTGTGACAAAGACTAGAACTGACCTTCCTTCTGAGCAGCACATATACTCAAACAGGGTTGGGATGCACAGGTTTTTTTCCCACCATAGGATAGATCAGATGTGTGCAGCATAACGAAAGGCTTCTATTTTTGCCTTGATTTTTAGGGAGGTCATTGTGAATGACAGAGGTACTCCTGGTCAGTCAAAAGGCCAAACTGGGTATAGGGTTACAGCCTGTGCTAGATGGGGTTACACTCCCCTTGAAGACTCAGGTTCGTAGCTTGGGAGTGATTCTGGACTCATCACTGAGCCTGGAACCCCAGGTTTTGGCGGTGGACAGGGGAACATTTGAACAATGAAAACTTGTGCACCAGGTGCGCCCATACCTTGGGAATTAGACTTGGCCACAGTACTCCATGCTCTGATTGTATCCCAAATAGATTACTGCAACATGCTCTATGTGGGATTGCCTTTGAAGACTGTTCAGAACCTTCAAATGGTCCAACAGTCTGGTTGCTCACCGGAGCGGTGTACAGAGAGCAGGGAACCCCCTGCTACATTAGCCCCACTGGCTGCCAGTCTGCTACTGAGCACCATTCAAAGTGCTGGCTTTAGCCTATGAAGCCCTTAACGATTCTGGCCCAGCTTACCTGTCCATACCTCCTATGAACCATCACAGAGATTAAGATAATCTGGGGAGGCCCTGCTCTTGGTCCCACCTCCGTCACAGGTGCATCTGGTGGGAACGAGAGACAGGGCCTTCTCAGTAGTGGCTCTTTGGCCGTGGAACTCCCTCCCCAGTGATATTGGAGCATCTAATAAAACCTGGCTCTGGGGTCAAGCCTTTGAACATTAATCTATAGTGCAATAATAGCCTCGAAATATGCACAATTGATCTTTGGAATAGCCCCGGATTATGATGGAGGATGCTGTGATTTTAATAATGAATGCCGTATTTTATATGTTTTAATGTGCATTTAATTTAAAAATCTTGCAAATCTCCTGGGAAGACAGGCGGACAAATGTCAGTGTTTGGAAGAAGCAAAGACCACCAGCACTGAAGTGATGGTCCTCCGCCATCAACTCGGCAGTTAGTGTATTCTCTTTGTTGTCCAAAGGCACTGAATATTTGCCATATGTAAAGCCGCCTTGAGTCCCCTTTGGAGTAGAGAAAGTCAGGATACAAATAGAGTAAATAAATAAACAAATAAATAAATTATTCCAAGGAGCTCTCCTTGGTCATAATTGCATCAGGCATAGAGGTCAGAACTTGTCTTTTGCAGCTGCTAGAAGTCCAAATTTCCAAAGGGCATCAGATGGCAGAGGCTTGTTTTCTCTCCTCTTTCTCGTTCATTTTCATGTTTCGTTTTGTTTCTTTCGAGTTAATATCCTTATTTCCTTCCTAAACACAAAGCTCAGGTTCCCTTTATGGCCCCGTTTTTAGGAGCTGCCGTGATCATAGTGGTGATATCTTCAGGACACATCCTGTTTCCTTGACAATATGATATTTGGGTAATTGCAGTGTGTAATATTATATCCACCGTTTATATGCTGCCGTTCCCAAAGAGCAAACGCTCCATATGTTGTGTGTGGTCTCTTCCACATTAGGGTAAATGATTCTGAGTAATTTTGAAATGAGCAGCCTTCATAGCCTATTTTGTATTTAAATGAGAAAAGCTTCATACTTAGTCTTCAGGAGAGAGTTGTTAATAGAGCGACATTACTTTAATGAACAAAACTAAATTATGGAGGAATCCTGAGCATTTCCAAATTGTTTTTTTGCTTCTCTTAAATTCTTTTAGTCTTAGAATCATAGAGTTGGAAGAGACCTTGTGGGTCATCCAATCCAACCCCTTGCCGTGAAACAGGAAAATTGCATTCAAAGCACTGATTTTGACATTTGGGAGTTGTAGTTTCTGGGATTTATAGTTCACGTGCAATCAAAAGAGCATTCTGAACTCCACCAACAATGGAATTGAACCAAACTTGGCACACAGAACTCCTATGATCAACAGAAAATACTGGAAGGGTTTGGTGGGCATTGACCTTGAGTTTTGGAGTTGTAATTCACCTACATCCAGAGAGCACTGTGGACTCAAACAATGATGGATCTGGACCAAACTTGGCATGACTACTCAATATGCCCAAATGTGAACACTGGTGGAGTTTAGGGAAAATTGACATTTGGGAGTTGTAGTTGCTGGGATTTATAGTTCACCTGCGATCAAACGAGCATTCTGAACTCTACTAATGATGGAATCAAACCAAACTGACCTTCAGGAAGCTAGTGAAATCCGGGCTATGGAACGAGGCATTCCCAGAATGATGGCAGAGACTGGCAATTGACTAAAGTTATCGACCACATATGCGGACTGAGTTGGACATGATTTTATCTTGATGAACTGGCTGTTATGTATTTTAGTCTATATGTATTTTAATTTATTGTTGATGTACGATGTTTTAGATTGCATTGTTAGCATTGAATCCTTGCTTTTAGCCGGTCTGAGTCCCTATATGGAAGTAGAGAAGATTGGGATACAAAAGTTTTCAATAAATAAATAATAAATAAACTTGGCACACAGAACTCCCATGACCAACAGAAAATACTGGAAGGGTTTGGTGAGTATTGACCTTGAGTTTTGGAGTTGTAGTTCACCTACAAGAGAGGAGATTCCATCTGAACATTAGGAAGAACTTCCTGACTGTGAGAGCCATTCAGCAGTGGAACTCTCTGCCCCGGAGTGTGGTGGAGGCTCCTTCTTTGGAAGCTTTTAAGCAGAGGCAGGATGGCCATCTGTCAGGGGTGATTTGAATGCAATATTCCTGCTTCTTGGCAGGGGGTTGGACTGGATGGCCCATGAGGTCTCTTCCAACTCTTTGATTCTATGAGTCTATACATCTAGAGAACACTGTGGACTCAAACAATGATGGATCTGGACCAAACTTGGCATGACTACTCAATATGCCCAAATGTGGACACTGGTGGAGTTTGGGGGGAAATGGACTTTGACATTTGGAAGTTGTTGTTGCTGGGATTTATAGTTCACCTACAATGAAAGAGCATTCTGAACCTCACCGACAGTAGAATTGGACCAAACTTCCACACAGAATCCCCATGACCAACAGAAAATATTGTGTTTTCTGATGGTCTTTGGCGACCCCTCTGACACCCCCTCACAACCCCCCCAGGTGTTCCGACCCCAGGTTGAGAAACGCTGTCCTAGTGAGTTGTGGGCATGTCTCCGTTCCTGCATTTTGTCCTCAGAAGACCACCATAGGGTTGTGCCTGATAACAATAATCAAAACCAGAATAAATCAATACTTCATCATGTCATTATTTTCAGGATATAAGTAAAGTAGACTGTGAACAGGCAACAGCACACCATAAATATCAATAAACAGAATGTGTATCAAAATATTTTGCAAGGCAATACGATCCATAGAAATTGTTCTGCTTGTTGTTGGTTCATAAATGCAAGTGAGATGGTCATGGTGACCTTCCTGCATTTTCTTTGCAATTATGGGAAAGCCTAATGAGGATATACTTGTTTGAAGTTGTAAGTTAACAGCCTTTTGAAATGGCATGAGTCAAGCTAAAAGTTTCGACTTCTACCCTGCTAAAAGATAATTAAAAAGTGTGTAACAAAAGTGAGAAATCTGTGAACTAAGTTAAAGTACCTATTAGCCCCCTCCCAGTTGTCACATACGGAGAATGGATTTCTATAAGCCGATACAAACACTGTCATTTACTCAGCATTTTCCCAGCATTTATCTAAAAGCAATATTATATTTGCCATACAATTTCCAGCGCAACATTTTCCCAGTCATTATTTTAGATGCTTTTCATCCTGTTGATGCATAAAGTATTTTAGAAAAGTCAATGACTCATGAATCTACCAAAATAACCAGAAATGAGATATTCATGATCAGGTGACAATAAAAGCTATTTCCACAGGAAACCCTCTCATTCTCTTTTCACTTTTCATAACAGAACAAAAGGTCATGAACTGCATCTAACAAGTATCCCAAAAAATGTAAACTGACACGAAAAAAAATGAATTGTCAAGAATACTGAAAACTTTCTTGACACAAAATCTGAGTTGACGTAAATCTCTGATAGATTGAAAGTTTGATTTAATGTGAATAGTTTTTGTGTGTTTGTGTGCTGTATGGCCATGTTCCAGAAGCATCCCCTCCTGAGGTTTTGCCTGCATCTATGAAAATAATCTGGGATATAGGAGCAGTGTGGAAGGGGCCTTAGTCTCTAAGATGCTACAATATTCTTTTGTATGCTCATATGGACTAATAGAGCTATGTCTTTGAATACATGTGTAGTTATATTCATTTTGGAGCAATTCCAAATGAACTGACAAAAATCAGAATAGGAGCCTCGGTGGCGCAATGGGTTAAAACCTTGTGCCGGCTGAACTGCTGATCTGTGCCCTGCATCTGTAGGTCGGCAATTCAAATCTGTGAGCTCCTGTCTGTCAGCTCCAGCTTCCCATGCGGGAACATGAGAGAAGGCTTCCACAGGATGGTAACACAACCATTTGACCAGGGGCCACTTTGACCACGGACCACTTTGACCAGGGACCACTTTGACCAGGGATCACTTTGACCAGGGACCATTTTGACCAGGGGCCAGTTTGACCAAGGGCCAAATTGACCAGGGGCCAGTTTGACCAGGAACCACTTGACCAGGGACCACTTTGATCAGGGACCACTTTGATCAGGGACCACTTGATTGGGGACTACTTGATCAGGGACCACTTGACCAGAGACCACTTTGATCAGGGACCACTTGATCAGAGATCACTTTGACCAGGGACTACTTGACCAGGGACCACTTGACCAGGGACCACTTGACCAGAGACCACTTTGACCAGGGACCACTTGACCAGGGACCATTTGATCAAGGACCACTTGATCAAGGACCACTTGATCAGAGATCAGTTTGACCAGGGACCGCTTTCACCGCTCTCCAACATTAGTACCAAAAGGGTTACAAATCGGTTTTTGGTCAACTTTAGATTCAGTTTGGTTATTTGGGGTGCTGATTCAGAAAATTGCATTGGATAGACCACATCAGCTCAAGTTTTGTGATACAGAACATATGCCACCCAGTAGTTGCCATGTGCTTGCCCACAGAATGCCTTACTGATGTGGTAGTAGTAATCTTTTGTGGGTAGTCGGCCTCTCCCCTCCCGAAATCCCAGTTGCTTCGGCATCATAAGAGGGTTTTGTGAGATCAGTCGCTCTTGTTACTGTGTGATTTCAAGGCAAAGGTGTAGTAATGGTGGGGCCTCAGACCATATTTTCATTCTTGTGGCCCACTGGTGGTCCATGGACCACAGGTTGGGAATCACTGTAGACACATAGCTTTATCTCATTCATCCAAAATGGTTTGGATCACGAGATGCTTTTCTTAACCCCAAGACGACTCTGTTCTGAAAAAGTTGATAAGATTGGACACTCAGAACAACGCTTACGATTTTTAAAAAATAGCCACTTTCTATAACTTTTGCTTGTTTGTCGTCTGACTTCCCAGCTGGCTCAAGCCAGTGTTTGCTCACCGAAGTGGGAAAATTAGGCATTAATTGTGTTTTCTTTCCAAACAGCATCAAATGCTAATTGTGGCTGAAATGTCTTCTAGTGATTCTGTTCTAATGTCACATTTCCATAAAGTATATACAGCTGAACTTTCTACTGAATGCAGTGTATCAGGCTGACATGAGTGTGTCTAATCTTCCATTTCTGAGTAAAATGACAGCAGGGAAGTAGAAAGCCATTTCTTGGTTTCATGCTTGTGTGGGTCGACAGAACTGCTTCCTACAATTGGATGGCAGACAAAGCAGGCAAGGCGAGAGATATCTTTTGGTTTCATGCTTCCACGGTTGGCATATGTGTTTGCACACAAGGTACATCATATAATTCCCCACAGTATGCAAGATGAGTGAAAGCAGAAAGCGGATTGCAAAGAGCGTAGTTAAAGATTAAGGAATGGTTATCTCCTCACAACCAGTATGTGGTCACCGCACACTGAGCCCAATGGTCATAGCAAAAGAAACAATGCAAGGGATATGGTTGCTTTTGGCCTGTTTTCCTGACTCCACTGATTTTCACATTTCTGTTCTTCTGTTTGTTAATTTCCATGGAATCCTGGATACGGCATTAAATAATCTGAGAAAATTACACTCAGGTCATCTCTAGCATCGTGCAAAAATAAAAGCATGCAGATTGTTACGTGCAGTGCTTTCTTATTTAAAGTTGGTTTTAACTCTCAACAAAAGATTGTTCCAAGCACTGCCAGGCAATCAAATGCTAATCAAGGTGGTCAGTTGAAACATTCACACCTAGCTCCAGCAGACAAGAGTCCTTTGTCTCATCCTGGTCATTCCACAGATATATAAATCCTTTTTCCTAGTTCCAGCAGACCTCACTACCTCTGAGGATGCTTGCCATAGATGCAGGCGAAAAGTCAGGAGATAATGCCTCTAGAACATGGCCATATAGCCCGAAAAAACCTACAACAACCCATTGGCTTTAACTGTTTAATTATTCATTTTAGATAGTTTTAGGTTTAATTCTATTTTAATGATTGCACACAGTTTGGTGCCTCAAATGTTAGCCTGTTTCTGGGTATGTTTGACTTGATGGTTGTTTATCCACTCAGTTGCTTCTGACTTGTTGTGATCTCATGGACTAGCCCAGACCACAGCTCCCTGTCAGCCATGGACATCCTCCTTCACAGGAGGAATGCGTTTGCATTGCAGCTACAAGATTACTCTCCAAGGTCCTGAAGCATAACAGAACCTGTGCTGCCCTGGGCTTCCCCCTTCTATTGTTGTTCATTCATTCAGTCACTTCCTACTCTTTGTGACCTCAAGGACCAACCCACACCAGAGCTCCCTTTTGGCCGTCACCACCCCCAGCTCCTTCAAGGTCAAGCCAGTCACTTCAAGGATGCCATCCATCCATCTTGGCCTTGGTCGGCCCCTCTTCCTTTTTCCCGTCCATTCTCCCCAGCATCATACACTTCTCCAAGCTTTCCTTTCTTCTCATTATGTGGCCAAAATACTTCATCTTGGCCTCTAATATCCTTCCTTCCAATGAGCAGTTGGGTTTTATTTCCTGAAGTATGGACTGGTTAGATCTTCTCACGGTTCAAGACACTCTCAGAATTTTTCTCCAACACAACAGTTCAAAAGCATCTACATATCTTCCTGCACTCAGTCTTCCTTTTGGTCCAGCTCTTGAATCCATAGGTTACTATGGGGAGAACAATTGCTTTAACTACTATTGATTTCAAAAATGGCACCAGTTTTCCCCATCAGCTCTAATTTTTGAGGTGCAGAACATCTGGTATCTACCAGTTGCCATCTGCTTTCCCATAGAAAACCACGATAACCATATCTAAGAAACTAGAGCTGATACAGTCAATCCAATGCAATTTTCTGAATCGGTGGCCCACATAATTCTAGGAGAAGGCCTAAAGACCAAGACCTTTTTGTTATTGGGCAGTGTTACAGTCTGTAGGCTTTAAATTGTATTGTTTTTACCACTGTTGACCACTTTGAGTCTCTTAAAAAAGAATATATGTAATAATAGTAGTAGTAGCAGTAATAATTATAATGGAAATTAACTAAGGGAGCTAAGGCCCAGCTTCTGCCATCATAGCAGTTCGAAAACATGCAAAGGTGAATAGATCAATAGGTACCGCTTTGGCRGGAAGGTAACGGTGCTCCATGCAGTCATGCTGGCCACATGAYCTTAGAGGTGTCTACGAACAACAGTCCAAGGCACTCTCAGCACTTTCCTCCAACACCACAGTTCAAGAGCATCTCTCTTCCTTCGCTCAGCCTTCCCTGTGGTCCAGCTCTCACATCSATAGATGACTATGGGTAATACCATGGCTTTAACTATGCGGATCTTTGTTGCCAGTGTGATGTCTCTACTCTTCACTATTTTATCAAGATTGGTCATTGCTCTCCTCCCAAGGAGTAAGCGTCTTCTGATTTCCTGGCTGCAGTCTGCGTCTGCAGTAATCTTTGCACCTAGAAATACGAAGTCTGTCACGGCTTCCACATTTTCCCCTCTATTTTCCAGTTGTCAATYGTTCTTGTTGCCATAATCTTGTTTTTTTTTATGTTTAACTGCAACCCAGCTTTTGCGCTTTCTTCTTTCACCTTGATTAGAAGGCTCCTCAGCATTGAGAATAGTGCAGTAGTCAAAAGTGAAATCATAGTTTGGGTAAGTTGATATTTAGAGCATGGACCTCCTGTTCATTCCTTTGCAGAGGGAAGGATGGCTATGGGGGTTGTGTCAGTTGCTTCTCACACACTTCCACTTTAATGGATAACCCCCCAAGTAATGGTTATACGAATATATTTCATGCCACAGCTGTTGGGTATTCAGTGAAGAGAATAACATCATTGGTATGGGGGTACTCATCCCGTGCATACGAGGACGTTAATCATCCACAATTCACTGAACTGTGGAGTTACATTCATGGAGTGGAGGCCGGCCTTTTAATTACCGTGGCTCATTTGCCACATCTTGCAAGATCTCTCGTCTCAGCTGCAGCAGCCTTGGTTGTATTCCTAAAATTGTCAGCCTTCCTTTGTGTTTCCTTACGGAAATGACAGTGCTCCTTGTTTTGCAGTGCTGTTTAAATTACACCATCAGCAGCCACAAAATATTGCCCAGTTTCAGATATGAAGCCCCAACACTCAAGCTTTTGCTTTAGATTAGAGTAATGGAGGTGCGGAGCAATTTTTCCTTATGTTTACACTGGGGCTGGTGAGAATATGCTGTTACATCACTAGGATTTATTTAATAAATGCCTTTCTCCCCCACTTTGCTTGTATAAAGGAGCATCCATCCATGTGTTGCTGAGATGATCTATTATGAAAAAAAAAATATTTTATTTATTGTGTCAGGCGTGAACTAAACAGTTGTATTGTATTTAAAACACACACACAAAGTTTGCAAACTTGGCATTCTATTAAATGTCCTTTGACCAGTAGCTAGCCACTTGGAGTACCTCTGTTGTTGCTATAAGAAGGTCCTCCATTGTGCACGTAGCAGGGCTCAGGTTGCATTGTAATAGGTGGCCTATGGTTTGCTCTTCTCCACACTCTCATGTCGTGGATTCCACTTTGTAGTCCCATTTCTTGAGGTTGCTCTGCATCTTGTGATGCCAGAGTGCAGTCTGTTCAGCACCTTCCAAGTTGCCCAGTTTTCTGTGTGCCCAGGGGGGAGTCTTTCATTTGGTATCAGCCATGGATTGAGGTTCTGGGTTTTAGCCTGCCACTTTTGGACTCTCATTTGCGGAGGTGTTCCAGTGAGTGTCTCTGTAGATCTTAGAAAACTATTTCTTGATTTAAGTCGTTGGCGTGCTGGCTGATATCCAAACAGGGGATGGGCCGGAGATTCACTGCCTTGGTCCTTTCACTATTGGCTGCTACTTCCCGGCGGATGTCAGGTGGTGCAATACCGCTAAACAATGTAATTTCTCCAGTGGTGTAGGGTGCAGACACCTTGTGATAATGCAGCATGCCTCAATAAGAGCCACATCCACTGTTATAGCGTGATGAGATGTGTTTTACACTGAGCATGCATTCTCAGCAGCAGAGTAGCAAAGCGCAAGGGCAGATGTCTTCACTGTATCTGGTTGTGATGCCCAGGTTGTCCCAGTCAGCTTTCGTATGATATTATTTATAGTGCCCACTTTTTGCTTGTTATTCAGGCAGTGCTTCTTATAGGTCAGAGAATGGTCCAGGGTAACTCTGGTATTTTAGATGGATTAGGAATCAGCTGATTTTCCCTGAAATAGGCAGTAAGAGCACCTAGAGCTTTGGAGAGCTTCTGTTCAACCATCTCAAATCTCCCTGCTTGAGCGGGATGAAAAGATGGGCAAGATCAAAACCTGGTGCTGTACCCTATGATTTCAAACTATATCCTGGCAAATCAGCCTCTAAAAAACTTTGCCTAAACATCCCTTATCCCCTGGTTTTTGGTCCAAACATTGTCATCTTCCATCTTTCAGCCTTCTATGCGTACCCACTTTTAAAAAATTATCACACACATAAACATAGAGAATCATAGAGTTGGAAGAGATCTCGTGGTCCATCCAGTCCAACCCCATTCTGCCAAGAAGCAGTAAAATTGCAGTCAAGGAACCCCAACAGATGACCATCCAGCCTCTGTATGAAAGCCTCCACCACATTCTGGGGCAAAGGGTACCACTGCTGAAGAACTCTCACAGTCAGGAAGTTCTTCCTCGTGTTCAGGGGGTATCTCCTTTCCTGTAGTTTGAAACCATTGTTTAGCGCCCTAGTCTCCAGGGCAGCAGAGAACAAGCTTTCTCCCTCCTCCCTGTGACTTCCCCTCACATCTTGATCCATGACCCTCATCATGTCTCCTCTCGGCCTTCTCTTCTTTAGGCTAAACATGCCCAGCTCTTTGAGCCACTCCTCTTACGGCTTGTTCTCCAGACCCTTGATCATTTGAGTCTCCCTCCTCTGGACACATTTCTGCTTGTCAGCATCTCCTTCAATTGTGGTGTCCAGATTTGGACACAGTGTGATTCCAGGTGTGTTCTGACCAAGGCAGAATAGAAGAGGAGCATGACTTCCCTGAATCTAGGCACTAGACTCTTAATTATTCAGGCCAAAATCCCTTTGGCTTTTTTTTTTTTTGCCACTGCATGACATTGTTGGCTCATGTTTAACTTGTTGTCCATGAAGACTCCAAGATCTTTTTCACATGTACTGCTTTTGAGCCATGCATCCCCCATCTGTATCATTCTCCATTCCTTACCTTGCAACCCTGTCTTCCTACACTGCTCCTTAATATTATAATTATTGTTTTTAGCACAATTGCATGAGGTCGGTGATAGAAATGTTGCGGGATTGGGGCCTATTGATTGGCTTTACTTATTAATAGCTAGGAACAGGAGAATAATGGGGAAGGGGCAGACCAGAAGCAGAATGATCCAGCTGCAATGCCAGTTTGCCTCCCTCGTGCAATAAAGTCCATTGTCTTCACCCATCCATATATTGCCAGTTAGCTCACAGACAATGTGAGACAGATTTGCCGAGGTTTCCATGCCCTATCTTTTGGCTTAGGAGATGAAATGACCTTCTGATGAAATGGATGACCTTTTGATTAAAACTGCAGATGAAAATGAAGGAACGCAAGAGGTCAAACAATCACATGTGGAACATTAGCTCTGTGCTTTGTTTGGAGCCCCACATGAGGGCAGTGATGGGAGGGGGAGATGCATTTATTTATTTAGCTAGTTGGAAGAAGTGACTGTGTAAATAGCAAACTGTTTACTGAAGCCGGTTTTAATTAATTCCCTATATGGTTCAAAACTAAGTTGCTCTTATTGGTCCCTTACAGCATAATTAATCATCAGTAATAATTTATTTTATGTGGCTTCCTGGGGTTAAACATGGGCACCGCAATTCATTAAGAAAAGGGATGGGAATTAATAACACCTAAAAGGTTTGCCATGAAAAAGTGAAATATCTGAAAAGATTTATTTAAAGGCTAATGATTGATGTCTTCAGTGTTTTATCTCCTAAACTTGTGAGCTTAAATCTAGGTCGAGTCCCATAAGAAATATGTCGGCTGGTGTTTGATCATTTCCCTGTGATTAACATTCTCTGAATGAGATGGTGCACGTGTTCCGTTTTTCATTTATGTTTTTGATAAGATGCTAGACATCAATGAGGGGGGAATTCAAGCATTTGCTATACCAGGATTAAAGCTGAACCTAGGGAGGTAAGCTCCATCTCTCATGAATCCTGAGAACCCTTGGTGTGAATACATAAACAGCTCTCTATAATTAAAAAAAAAACACAAGATGTTGACAACCAGACTGAAGGATAACTGGCAAATACAGGGAGAAAATGTGGAGGCCATGACAGACTTTGTATTTCTAGGTGCAAAGATTACTGCAGACGCAGACTGCAGCCAGGACATCAGAAGATGTTTCTTTCTTGGGAGGAGAGCAATGACCAATTTTGATAAAATAATCAAGAGTAGAGACATCACACTGGCAACAAAGATCCGCATAGTTAAAGCAATGGTATTCCCTGTAGTAACCTATGGATGTTAGAGCTAGACCATAGGGAAGGCTGAACTAAGGACGATAGACACTTTTGAACTGTGGTGTTGGAGGAAAATTCTGAGAGTGCCTTGGACCGCGAGAAGATCATACTCCAGGAAATAAAGCCCGACTGCTCACCTGAGGGAAGGATATTAGAGGCGAAGAGGAAGTACTTTGGCCACATAATGAGAAGACAGGAAAGCTTAGAGGAGACCTTGATGCTGGGGAAAATGGAAGGAAAAAGGAAGAGGGGCCGACCAAGGGCAAGGTGGATGGATAGTATCCTTCAAGTGACTGGCAAGACCTTGAAGGAGCTGGGGGTGGCCATAGCTGAAAAGGAGCTCTGATGTGGGCTGGTCCATGAGATCACGAAGAGTCAGAAATGACTAAACAAATAAACAACAACAACATAATTTTCATTCGGCTGAACATGATTGCAGGACTCACTATAGGGTTGTTTAGAGAGGCCTTTTTTCATCTTGAAATAATTTTATTAGGAACAATAAGATTGGTTTTGCATAACAATAAAACATTTAAAGAAAAAAAGGATGAGGAAGAAAGAGCAAAGAAAAACCAGAAACGGAGAGAAGAAGGGGAAGAGAAAAAAAAGAGAAAGAGAAAGGAAGAGAGTGACTTAGGGAGTTGGGAGAACTGAAAAGCAAGAGGTGATGCGACAGCTTGGAGAACTGAAAAGCAAGAGGTGATGCGATAGCCATCTGTCAATATCTAAAGTGAAGATGCCTGAACAACACTGGGAAAGGTGTTGAATTCCAGGCAGTTGTTTAATAGTCATGGTTTCATGCTCAGGAAACTGAGATTTTGGGACACACTTGTGATATCACAGCACTGTATCTGCAAGGTTTGTGTTCATTTGTTGTTCTCACTTCACACGCTTGATTCCAACCCTCTTCCCAGTACAGATATGTGTTTGTGTATTCTTGTTGTTGTGCCACACTAAAACAAATTTAAACAGGGAACAGACTACCCCCACCCCCACAGTTACTCTGAAAGCTAGGACACAGCAATGGATTCAAATTGTAGGAAATGGAAGTTCTTCCAAAACATAGGAAGAACGTCCTGACTATAAGAGCTGTTCAGGAGTGAGGTATACTGCTCTCTTGGAGTCCAGTGGGGTTTCTTTCTCTGAAGCTTATAAAACAGAAGACAAATGGCTATCTGTCTGCTTGATTAGCCACTTTTTAGGGCTCCTATGGGAGTGAAAAAGTAGAATAATAATAATAAACAACAACAAGGACAACGAAAAACTTTGGAATGCATGCAAACACTTAATAGAAAGAAAATAAAGTTGGAGCTCCTGGTACAGACGTACCAGCACACACCAAGAACTGTGAATCTCTGTCCAGATGTATGGTAGTGCATCTTGAAGCAGCCCTTTACTTCCTAGACTTCTGACATACCGTACATAGACTAGAATATCTTTATACTCTGCCAGTTTCCAGTAGAATTGTGGACTAAACCTGCAACCCTCCTCAGGCAGTGCATACGAGCCACCACTGAGCTATCCTTCTTCCTTGGAAATCACAGACAAACACACTAAACAGCATGATGCTCTGCATTATAATCCACATTATTCTCAAGGCATTTGTTTTGTGACTGTATGCTGCCTGGTATATTTTTATATGGGTGTAAATCTGCATAATGCCTACTGTGACTTTCAGTGAAGCCATTATGCATTACATACAGTGGGGGCTACTGAGGATTTCTGTATGAGCCATTGGAACAACAAAAAGAAATCATAGCATTTTTTGGGGGGAAAGCTTAGTGGAAACATCTGTTCAGCGCACACCAGGAATAATAGGGAGGGTACAATGAATGGTGAAATATATTAAAGCCATTGGAATAAAATAGAAGGAAAAGAACAGTAGAATTTAGTGTTAACTCTTGTGAGTGTCCTCTAATCTCTAATTGCTCAACACAGCACCAATTCCATCCCTTTATTGTTATACAGAAGCGGAGCCAGAGTTAGTGGATAATAGCAAAACCAAGAGATTTTGAATCTTGAAGAATAACAGGAACACTAGAGCATATGCTTCCGGGGATTAGAGAATAGACGTTGGTCCACAAAAGCTTAGGCCATAATGTGGCATTCCGAAATGCCTAATCTTCCAGATGTTTTGGCTTATATGTATTGTCGAAGGCTTTCATGGCCGGAATCACTGGGTTGCTGTAGGGTTTTCAGGCTGTTTAGCCATGTTCCAGAAGCATTCTCTCCTGACGTTTTGCCTGCATCTATGGCAGACAACCTCAGAGGTTGTGAGGTCTGTTGGAAACTAAGATTTCCAATATATCTGTGGAAAGTCCAGGGTGAGAGAAAGAACTCTTGTCTGTTGGAACTAGGTGTGAATGTTTCAATTGGCCACCTTGATTAGGATTTGATGTTTTTAGGCTGTTCCCTGTTACTGCCTGGGGGAATTCTTTATTGAGAGGTGATTAGCTGTCCCTTATTGTTTCTTCTCTGGAGTTCCCCTGTGTTTGAGTTTTATTTACTGATTTATATAATAATAAGTTTTTAAATACTGGTAGCAAGATTTTGTTCATTTTTGGCTTATAGTACCTATAAACATCAGCCAGCAAGATGAAGCACTTGTGAGGGATAATGGGAGTTGGGGTCCAGAATGCCTGGTAGTCCACATGCATTAAGAGACTCACCACAAGACTGTTTCCTTTGCATTTTGAAATAGGAAATGAAGGATTCTCGGGGGCCTCAGAAGTCCCACGTAACTCGCCTTCCTCGGCTGCTAGAACCACAGTTTCACTTTTCCAAACCGACTCCACCTCAATCGACTGAAGAATCTGCAATCCCTTGAACCCTTTGGCACTAACCTGGAAAATAATAAAGGTTCTGCCAGAAAGACGCATCTTTTTCTTCAATCATTTTCCATAAGCTAGGGACCAATGTCTACTAGCAATGCTAATAAGGCTCCTCAGAATTCTGCAATAAACACAGCATCCACTCTGAAGCCAAGGAAGTTTCCACTACAGAACATTATCGATCATCATAGCAGTCCCATTTATCTAATTTAGGCAAGCAGACATTGAGAGATGCTTCCAGCATCAGTTTTCATTCACAATCAATTATCATTTCATTCACAGGAGCACACCTGTTCAAGACGTTGGCATATAGGCATCTGTCCTGTTATACCATAGGGATGCCAGGTGCTGTTTTCTGACTCACTAGAGCAGTGTTTTTCAACCTTTATAATGCCGCGACCCCTTAATGCAGCTCCTCATGTTGTGGTGACCCCCAACCATAAAATTATTTTTGTTGCTACTTCAGAACTGTAATTTTACTATTGTTATGAATCGTAATGTGAATATCTGACATGCAGGATGTATTTTCATTCACTGGACCAAATTTGGCACAAATACCCAATACATTTGAATACTGGTGAGGTTGAGGGTGAGGTTGATTTTGTCATTTGGGAGTTGTAGTTGCTTGGAGTATTCTGAACTCCACGTGTTGCTTTGGCCAACCTTTCTCCCACTTTCTCTCCTCCTTCCTTCTTCTCCTTTCTTCCCTCCTTCTTTCCTTCCTTCCTTCCTTCCTTCCTTCCTTCCTTTTTTTCTGTCCTTCTCTTCTTCCTTCCTTCTCTTCCTCTTCCCTTCCTTCCCTTTTCTTTTCCTTCCCCTTTCTCCTCTTTCTTCCTTTTCTACCTATTCTTACACTGCAACTCCTAGCAGTCCTCCTGATCTATCTATCTATCTACCTACCTACCTACCTATCTATCTATCTATCTATCTATCTATCTATCTATCTATCTATCTAATCTATCTTATCTAATCTATTTGGAGGATTGCTGGGAGTTGCAGTCCAGGAATAGAAAATTGGAAATATGCAGGGATTGGGATGCTGTAGTGGCTTTTTGCTTTTTTTATTTTGGCTTTTTAAGTCCCTTCTGTTGTGTTTTTCAGTGTTTTTATGAGTGATGGTCACTCGTTTGCCTGATAGGTGCCTTGTGTCCATATTTTGTATCCATTCGTCCAGTGGTTTTTGAGTTATGTTAATTCCACAAATGAAAATTACATTTTTATTTCTATAGACTAGCCGTCCCCTGTCACGTGTTGCTGTGGTCCACATGGGGGTACTCTGTGGGAGGTTTGGCCCAATTCTATTGTTGGTGGGGTTCAGAATGCTCTGTGATTGTAGGTGAACTATAAATCCAGCAACTACAACTCCCAAATGCCAAGATTCTATTTTCCCCAAACTCCACCAGTGTTCACATTTGGGCATATTGAGTATTTGTGTAGAGTTTGGTCCAGATCCATCATTGTTTGAGTCCACAGTGATCTCTGGATGTAGGTGAACTACAACTCCAAAACTAAAGGACACTGCTCACCAAATCCTTCCAGTATTTTCTGTTGGTCATGGGAGAACTGTGTGCCAAGTTTGGTTCAATTCCATTGTTGGTGGGGTTCAGAATGCTCTTTGATTGTAGGTGAACTATAAATCCCAGCAACTACAACTCCCAAATGACAAAATCAATTTTTTTTGAGTGAAGGACATACATTGGGTTGTTAGGTGTCTTGTGTCCAAATTTGGTGTCAATTCGTCCAGTGGTTTTTGAGTTCTGTGAATATCACAAACGAACATTACATTTTTATTTATATAGATTTATTTACCGTATTTAAACCCCAACAAACATAGAATTGGGCCAAACTTCCCACACAGAACCCCCATGACCAACAGAAAATACTGTGTTTTCTGATGGTCTTTGGTGACTCCTCTGACACCCTCACGTGACCCCACAGGGGTCCCGACCCTCAGGTTGAGAAATATTGATGTATGTATATATGTGTTTGTGTGTGTGTCTATATGGTTCTGGCCAAAGCAATACATCTCAAGGTAGCCTGCTACACAAAATTGTTTGAAGACTGCGAGCTTAGTATTCTCTGTCTTGAAAAGGCTGATCGCGCTTAGAATTTCAATCAATTAAGAACTAAGCATTTGAGTACATCCAGCAGATTAACAATTACAAGGTGGCGAAAGACACAATGAAAATACTGCAAAGTGCCTTTTTAACAAACGTGGAGATATACACATCCCCTCTAAATATAAGACAGAGGTAAAATCAGCAGGTGCAAAGTAATGAAGCTGGATACAATTCAATTATTTTCCCCAGGATAATGCTTCGGGTAGGGAATAATTCTCCTTTTCTGGGCACACCATGACCACAAAGGGAGGGGGGAAAGGCACTGAGATTGTTAATGTTATAATGGTTTTGTTGTGTAACTGGAAACAAATAAGAGGATATTGTTGAAAAGATAGCCTTTGTCATTCCAAAAGTTATTTTGAGATTATGTTCTTAATCCATTTTCATTTTACTTTGTGGGTGGCTTAATTTTCTGTGTTTAAAAGAGAGAGAAAGGGAGGGAGGGAGGGAGGTAAGTCTGAGCAAGTTAAATTTCAGGCATCTTCTGGACTCAGTTCTGAACTCTGAATAGCGAACCACAGGAACCTGTTGGTATTAAAGATCTCAGTGTCATCAAACAGCGCTCCGTGTTTGTGCTCTGTACGTTCCGCTCAACCTATGCATATGAAGTCAGCTTTTCAACAATAAATGCTCTTGAAAAGGAAACCCACAAGAATATTCAAAGGGAAGTCTTGGAAATATGCCTACATACCACTCTAATGCCTATTATTTTTGTTTCCCTGTAACAATGCCTTTGTGTCATCAAGCTATACAGTGAGCCATGGAGGGCTGTAATGTGACTCAAAATCACCGGTTGCAGCTGAGTGCAGATCTAGAGTATAATCTAGGGAGGGAAAAGGAAACCCATATTCCATTGCTTTCAGTGATATTTATGGACATAAGCAGAAATCTGATTGTGTAGCTCCTCTTATACCAACAGTTGGGTCTTGTTGGTCTTAGTGGATGGGTGATATTCAATATTAGTAGATGGGTAATATTCAGCAAACTAGTCAAATGTGGGCTAGGCAAAACTACGTTTAGGTGGATCTGTAATTGTTTCTTTCTTTCTTTTTTTTGTCGTGTCAGGAGCGACTTGAGAAGCTGCAAGTCACTTCTGGTGTGAGAGAATTGGCCGTCTGCAAGGACGTTGCCCAGGGGATGCCCGGATGATTTGATGTTTTTATCATCCTTGTGGGAGGTTTCACTCATGTCCCCGCATGAGGAGCTGGAGTTGATAGAGGGAGCTTATCCGCCCCTCCCCGGATTCGAACCTGCGACCTGATGGTCTTCAGTCCTGCTGGCACAGGGGTTTAACCAACTGCGCCACCTGGGGCTCCATCCGTAATTGGTTAAACCAGAGGTTCTCAACCTGTGGGTCCCCAGGTGTTTTGGCCTTCAATTCTCAGAAATCCTAACAGCTGCTAAACTGGCTGGGATTTCTGGGAGTTGTAGGCCAAAAACATCTGGTTGAGAACAATTGGGTTAAATGAACGAACCCAGAGGGTGCTCACCAGTGCTTCTTCTTCATCCTGGAAAGAAGTGACGAGCGGAGTGCCATCAGCAGGGTTCCGTCCTGGGCCCGGTCCTGTTCAACATCTTTATTAATGACTTAGATGAAGGGTGAGAAGGCATGATCATCAAGTTTGCAGACGACACCAAATTGGGAGGGATAGCCAATACTCCAGAAGATGGGAGAAGAATTCAAAACAATCTTAACAGATTAGAGAGATGGGCCAAAACTAACAAAATGAAGTTCAATGGGGACAAATATAAGATACTCCACTTAGCAAAGATACAGAATGGGGCACGTATGGCTTGAGAGCAGTATGTCTGAAAAAGATATTGGAGTCCTCGTGGACAACATTAAACATGAGCCAACAATGTCATGCAGCAGCAAAAGAAGCCAATGGGATTTGGCCTGCATCAATAGGAGTATAGATGCAGGGAAGTGATGCTCCTCCTCTGTTCTGCCTTGGTTGTACCACCCCTGGAATACTATGTCCAATTCTGGGCACCACAATTGAAGGGAGATGTTGACAAGCTGGAATGTGTCCAGAGGAGGGCAACTAAAATGATCAAGGGTCTGGAGAACAAGCCCTATGAGGAGCGGCTTAAAGAGATGAGCATGTTTAGCCTTCAGAAGAGAAGACTGAGAGGAGACACGATGGTCATGTACAAATATGTGAGGGAAAGTCATAAGGAGTAGGGAGCAAACTTGTTTTCTGTTACCCTGGAGACTAGGCTGCAACTGAGCAATGGCTTCAAACTACAGGAAAGGAGATTCCACCTGAACATGAGGAAGAACTTCCTAACTGTGGCAGCTGTTCAGCAGTGGAACTCTCTGCCCCAGAGTGGGGTGGAGGCACCTCCTTTGGAGGCTTTTAAACAGAGGCTGGATGGCCATCTGTTGGGGGTGCTTTGAACGCAATTGTCCTGCTTCTTGGCAGAATGGGGTTGGACTGGATGGCCAACAAGGTCTCTTCCAACTCTGATTCTATGATTAAGAGGTTCCATGGATTGTGCACTATCTTTAAGTACATCTACATACAAACATAACTAGGGCATGCTATGGACTATAATTGGCTGTACAGTGAAGGTCACTACTTGTGTAACGCTGCAACCAAATACAGTTATGCAATCTCCCTTAATGTAGTGTCACCTTGTCATAGTGAGGGCGCTTGTGTGTTCCAGTGAACCTGTGGGCGTAACCACTGGAGTTGTGCACTCCTGGGGAGGAGGTCACAGGGGACCAAGCACAATCTGATAACCTCAACAGCAGATCAGGTGGAAGATCACATGGTACATGTTACAATGGCTCTGAAGGTGGAAGAAGGCTGCAACAGATTGAGAAGCCACTATCATCATGTTAACCACGCCACTGGTTTGGACCCTCACTCTGTGAAGACTGCATTGATTGGCTGTGTACTGACCTCCACACATTAAAAAACCCCGTAATGCACAGGCATCTTCCAATAACTTGGAAGGCCATCATACTTGGACAATGAGGGACTGCCTGAGAAGAAGAAGATGCAAGCATGTATTAATGCCAACAGAAACACAGGACAAAATATCCACTCCAAAGTCCTGGTTTGAGTCTAGAAGATCCACCCCAGTCATTTGTCGCAGCTGTTATATGAAATCATAACACAGCAGGAAACGTCCCTCTCCTAACCCTTGTAGAGCACATGTTTTGGAGCTAGAAGGTCAAATGTTTAATTTCTACTCTTATCAGAAGGTATTGGGTTGGAGGTTCTGGGAAACCTCCAACCCAATGGTTGAAAATCAGAGGAGCCAATGCTGGATTGTATAGAATCATAGGGTGGGAAGAGACCCCTGGGGCCATTCAATCCTATTCTGCCATGCAGGAATACACAACCCAAGCCCTCCCAACAAATGGCTATCCAGCCTCTGTTTAGAAGCCTTCAAAGGAGAGGCTCCACCATACTTCCAGGAAGAGTATTCCACAGTTGAGATGCTTATACTGTTAAGAAGCATTTCCTAATATTCAGGTAACATTCCTTTTCTTGCCACTTGTAAACAATCCTGTATTCAATATGACACCTTTTCAGATATATAAACATGGCTCTTAGGTCCCCTCTCCACTTTCTTTTTTCCAGGCTAAACAACTCCAGCTCCCTACACCACTCCTCATAGGTCAAATATTTATATGTTCTGAAGAGAAACCAGAGTTGGCTTCCAGACACCTTCCAGATTCTCCATATCCTGGAACTGGATGTAGGATTTCAGGCAGCAGTCCTGCTGATTAAACCTGTGATAAAACCATAGCAAGGCATTGGAGGCTCATACATCTCCATCTACTTTCAAGTGCACGAAAGGCGCCCCCCATACTGTGTTTCTTACTCAAGTGCCAAAACGATTCATCACAATTATAATTCAGGGTCACTCCTTAAGACAGGCACGGGCAAACTCGGCCCCTCCAGGTGTTTTGGACTTCAACTCTCACAATTCCTAACAACTAGGAAAAGCTGGGTTGCAGCTAAACATAAAAAAACCCCAAGATTATGGCAACAAGAATGATTGACAACTGGAAAATAGAGGGAGAAAATGTGGAGGCCGTGACAGACTTTGTATTTCTAGGTGCAAAGATTACTGCAGATGCAGACTGTGGCCAGGAAATCAGAAGACGCTTACTTCTTGGGAGGAGAGCAATGTCCAATCTTGATAAAATAGTAAAGAGCAGAGACATCACACTGGCAACAAAGATCCGCCTAGTCAAAGCCATGGTATTCCCTGTAGTAACCTACGGATGTGAGAGCTGGACCTTAGGGAAGGCTGAGCGAAGGAAGATCGATGCTTTTGAACTGTGTTGTTGGAGGAAAGTTCTGAGAGTGCCTTGGACTGCGAGAAGATCCAACCAGTCCATCCTCCAGGAAATAAAGCCCGACTGCTCATTGGAGGGAAGGATACTAGAGACAAAGTTGAAGTACTTTGGCCACATCATGAGGAGACATCAAAGCCTAGAGAAGACAATTATGCTGGGGAAAGTGGAAGGTAAAAGGAAGAGGGGCCGACCAAGGGCAAGATGGATGGATGGCATCCTTGAAGTGACTGGACTGACCTTGAAGGAGCTGGGGGTGGTGACGGCCGACAGGGAGCTCTGGCGTGGGCTGGTCCATGAGGTCATGAAGAGTCGGAGATGACTGAACGAATGAACATACTTACAGGAAGTCCAACCTTGAGGTAAGAGCACATGCAGGGGACCGCTGTGCAGAACCAGGGAGGGAACTGATGTGCCCTGTTGGTTTACTCCTTCCCATACATAGGCCATTCATCTCAATTCCAAGAGATCCAAGACTAGTGGAGGATTACACTCTGCTGTGGTTGAGAAGGCTGTTTGCCAGCAGCTAATTGCCTGTTTATCCTGTATTCATTTTCCATGTAGATGACATAGCCACACTCAGAAGATTACATGGAGCAAACACTTGCTGTGTATATTCCAAATGAAAAAGAAGAGAAACACACCTACCTTTTTTTTTTTTGGAGGAGGGGGAAATTATTTGTAAGCCTCCTAACAACTGTTGGTAAATTTTGCACCGGATTACCATTTAAAAATCAGTGCAAATAAAGCTCTGATTTTGCATAATGGAGCCTGCAATCACACTCTGCGGCAGCTGCACCAAGGCAAGAGAATCTGTCAGCTCACCTCATTCACCCATCGTCTAGTCATGCATTTTGGTGGATGACTTCATATGCAACAGAAAGCCACCATGTCGAGAGAAAGAGAGAGAAGAAAGTGGTCGTGCCTTTCCCTGACCACAGTCATTTCTCTTTGGAGGTTGGTTAAAGGACTTATTGCTCTGCCCATCATTATGTAACTGTGATGCCACATAAGATGCAACACAACACGGGTTTCTATGTGTATTTATGTGCACTTAATTCCAGTAGTGTGTCTGATGACTGACAAGTGTGAAATGATTGATAGCCAATGTGTACCTGTGCATTAATGAGAGCTGGCTGGGAGAATGAGATGGTTTGCAATCATGGAGCATGAGCTAAGTGGGAATAAAAGAATTTGGGGGTTGGAGAACTGTTGGGAAAGAGAACAAATGGAAGAAATTTGTAACAGCTGAAGAGGAAACGTGGTCACGAATGGCATGATTAAGATTAACTGTGAGGAATCTTGTTCATAGAGCAGTTTCTCATATAGCTTCTGCATTAACCCTAGTAATACAATGGAAACAGGCGTCATCCCACTGTCTCTTTAGGTTGAGGGATTAAGGATCCTTTGCCATTAGTCGGCTAATCCGTGGCAGTCTCAATCTGGGCATCCCTTTATCACCTGGCCACTTGGGCATTTAGTTTGTGATCATGGTGAAACCCAGATAGGCAGAGTTTACCATCAACACTCCGCTTAAGTGACCTCACAACCTCTGAGGATGCTCGCCATAGATGGAAGTGAAACATCAGGAGAGAATGCCTCTAGAGCCAAACACCGCATAGATGAACAAGAATAGTAAGTTTATTAAGAAAAGAGGATCTAATATAAAAAAAGAGAGGGAAAGGACTTAAAAGCCCGAGAAGCTAAATGATGAAAAGCTAAATGATGATACAGAAAAAAGGGAAGGAAGTAAAGAGGGAGGGAAGGAAGGACAGCAAGCAAGCAAGAAAGAAATAAGGAGAGAAAGAGGGATGGAAAGAAGAAAAGAGAGAAGGAAGGAAAGAGGTAGAGAAGGAAGAAAGAAGAGAAACGGGGGGAAAGAAAAAGGGGAAGGAAGGAAAGAGGGAGCAAAGGAAGGAGGGAAAGATGGAGAGAAAGAGGGAGGGAAAATTGGTCACAGCAACGTGTGGCAGGTACAGCTAGTATTATATGTGTGTGTACAATATGTATACATTATTCTGAAAGAGTTTTGTAACATTTTGTAGTGAAGATTTTATAAATAAAGATACATTTTGCTACAATTTCCCATTTGCCATATGTAAGGCAACTTTTGGGACACTTTGGATTGTACAGGATATGGGAAGTCAGGTGTTCTTCCTCTTCTCCGCATGTTATATATCTTTTGCTGGCCTGATCAACTTTTTTTTTAATTGTTTTATTGGTTTTTCCCACTCCCACCCTCCCCTCCTTGTACATGCCATTTATACATCAAACTACAGAAGTTACATTTGAAATATCAGTCTCAGTCTTAATTTTTCTGCTCCACATCTTAACACATTCTCTAAATAATTCCTAACTGGTTCCCACATCCTCTTAGTTATTGTAACCTTTTCAATTTTATCTATATTATTCCATTTGCAATTTGTTATTTCCACATTTAACATATTCACTATATAGTTATACCAATTAATCAGCGTCCATTTTGTTTTGTCTTTCCAACCCCTCACTAAAACAATTTGTGCACAAGCGATTAATTTGTCAACCATTTTTTCCTTTTGTATATTCTTCACTCCTGCTATTCGTGCATGTAGTATATTTCTATTAATTATTACTATTTGTAAGTTTAACATTCTATTGATTTCCCCTTCAATCCTTTTCCAGTATTCTTGCACTTGATCACATTCCCATATCATATGATTAAACACCCCTCTTTGTTCACAGCCATGCCAACACCTATCCTTTATCCCTGGTACAAAGCGTGAAAGTTGTGCAGGAGTTCTGTACCATTTTTGTAACATTTTCCTTCTTGCTTCCCTTAATACATTATACTTTTCTTTTGCTATATTACTTATTTCCCTTTGGATGTCTTCCCTCTCAATTTCCATATCCAATCTCCATGTTTGGAAAATTTCCTCTATTATTTCTTCTTTTACTGTTATAATTTGGTCGTACAGATCTCCTGCCACTTTCTTCTCCCCTCTCAAACATTTCCTAATCACCTTCTCAAATGGACTATCCTGTTCTCTAATTTTCCCCCTCCGTCTAAAAATTTCCTGTCTTATAGCCCAGCTTTGAATCCAATTCCCTGACCCTATCCAATTCTGAATTTCTTTTTGTTCTACGGGGTTTCCATCCTCTGTATATAGATCCTCTACTAACCTTTTCCCTCTGCTTTCAATCAGTCTCAATGTTCTGCCTATCATTTCATCATTATTATAATTCATTTGCCATATAGTTGCCATCTTATTCTCATTACCTGGATTTAACTTCTTCTTTCTTTTTTTCCACACTTTTACTGTTCCTTTAAAGGGTTCCTTAAGTTCTGTTTCCTCTCTCCTCTTCCATTCCCTAAATATTATTTCTTTTCCTTTAATATTATTTATTATCTTCTCCATATTTACCCATTTTTTTTCCGTATACTGTATTTCCAGCAATCTTTGGATTTGAAATGCATCATGATAAACTTCCAGACTTGGGATCCCCCAGCCTCCCTCCTCTTCTTTTGCATTTAACCATTTATCCCTTATTCTGGGTCTTTTCCCGCCAACTGCCCATATTCTTATTCTTCTGTCCCATGTCTTTAATGTTTTCCTCTCTACTGTGTTTGGTAAGGTTTGGAGTAAATATAATAATTTCGGTATTATGAACATTTTCAATGCCCTTATTCTGTCCACTCTTGTTAATGTTTTCCCTTCCCAGTTCTTAAGTTGCTTCTCTATTACTTTCCACTTTTGTTTGTAATTCCCCTTAACTATACTCTTTGGATTTTTGTATACCCATATTCCTAAATATTTTAGCTTCTTTGATCCTAATTTTAATCCTGATATTTTCCTAATCTCCAATTGTTCTTTTGGTGGGGTGTTAATACATAGTATCTCTGACTTTTTGATGTTAACAAATAATCCAGATATATTGTCGAAGGCTTTCATGGCTGGAATCACTAGGTTCTTGTGGGTTTTTTCGGGCTATAGAGCCATGTTCTAGAGGCATTTCTCCTGACGTTTCGCCTGCATCTATGGCAAGCATCCTCAGAGGTTGAGAAGGTCTGTTGGAAGTAGGAAAAATGGGCTTATATATCTGTGGAATGGCTGGGGTGGGGCAAGGAGCTCTTCCCTGCTGCAGTTAGGTGTGAATGTTTAGCTGATCACCTTCATTAGCATTTGAAGGCCTGCCTGAGTCTGGGAAAATCTGTTGCTGGGAGGTGTTAATCTGTGCCTGGTTTTTTCCTCTCTGTTGTTTAGCTGTTATAATTTTAGAGTTTTTTAATACTGGGAGCCCTTGCCCCACCCCAGCCATTCCACAGATATATAAACCCATTTTTCCTAATTCCAACAGACCTCACTACCTCTGAGGATGCTTGCCATAGATGCAGGCGAAACGTCAGGAGAAATGCCTCTAGAACATGGCTCTATACCCCGAAAAAAAACCCACAAGAACCTTTACAATTCCAGATATATTCTTAAACTCTTCTAATTTTTTTATCATATCTTTTATCATGATTAATGGTTGATTTGTAATAATCATTGCATCATCAGCAAAGAGATTCAGCTTTATTTCTTCCTTTTCCCCTCCCTCCTTTTCTATTTTATATCCTGTCCACTTGGTGCTATTCCTAATACTTTCAGCTAGTATTTCTATCGCTATTACAAATAAAGTGGGGGATAATGGACATCCTTGTTTTGTACCATTTAAAATGGGTATCTCTCCTGTCCTTCTGTCGTTAACCCTTACTCTTGCCTTGCAGTTACTATATAGTTGCTGCAATGTTTTACAAAAGTTTTCCCCCATATTCAACTGTTGACATACATTTAATAGAAATTTATGATTGACCTTATCAAAGGCTTTGTAAACATCCAATTTAAGAATTCCAATTTTTTCCTTATTCAAATTTGCATGATTCATTGCGATTACCACATTTTTTATTGGATCCCCAATTTTTCTTCCCTTCACAAATCCATATTGATCTTCTTTAATTATTTTTGGCATTATTGTTTCCAATCTTTTCGCTAAAATTTTTGTAAATATTTTATAATCCTGATTACATAGACTAATAGGCCTGTATGACCCTGGTTCTGTTAAATCTCTTCCCTTTTTTGGTATAGTAATAATTTCTGATACCTTCCAGGTTTGTGGGACTTTTTGCTTAGTGTATATTTCATTAAACAACTCTGTTAAATGTGGTACCAATTCTTCTGCTGGCCTGATCAACTGACACATCTGGTCCTATCAAAAGAAGAGACAGCTTACAGTGCTCTGTGGATGTGAGCATTTAGTCCCCTCCCCTAGAGTTGGCATAACCGTACTGAATCTTAGATTTTAGCTTTTGGCTGTCTTCCATCAAGTTACATTAGCCATCTGATTGCAGCAACTATTGCTCTGTACCATGACAATTTATTTGAGCTAATTATCAATCAGGTCTTGTTTAGGATTGTGCTTAGATTCCACTTGGAATTAAAATGTACCTAGGCTCTTAACACATACACATTCTACAATACACAGCGTTTTCTACATGATATTTTATACACCCAGTGTATTTGATGAAACCAGTATCACACTCACTTCTGGATTGTTTGTGAATGGAAACTGAACTGCTGCTGTTTCTCTCGGCTATTCACATATTGTTATGTATTAGGAAAAGGAATCTGGACAGTGCTGCCATTGATAAGGGCCCTCTTCTCCATTGTTTCTGATTAAGATTTTCCAGTAGTAATGGGGAACTACCACAGGTCAAGGGTGAACTCTCTAATGCTTGGGCTGTATCCAGCAGCCAATTACCACTGGTAATGTTTCATGTTGTATAAAGATAATTAACATCCCTTTAAAGGTTTTCTATAATTGGCCCATTGTACTTACTAGAAATTTCCCTGGGTATATAGATAGGTAACCATTTCCTAGCCAGGGGTCCCAGGCTTATATTTGAGCATAAAGTAACTATAATTGCGTATGAGTCGTTTAAGAGTTATTGAGATAAACAAATCCATTGGGTAGCTTATATGGTAATTCTTTTGCAGGAATAATTTGTAATTAAGGATGTCTCACTCTTGGTACCTTACATTGCTTTAATTTGGAGCTGTTAATTCAAGATGTAAGGAGGTAAGGACTTGGCTCACATGTAAAAAAAACTTGCAGACCAGCCTTAGTAAGGCATGTGTAAGGCAATTGCTATAATATGGGAATTTCTATGGGAGCAGGCTTGTTTTCTCCTGCCCTGGAGTCTAGGACGCAATGGAACAATGGCTTCAAACTACAGGAAAGGAGATTCCACCAAAACATTAGGAAGAAATTCCTAACTGTGTGAAAGGCTGTTTAGCAGTGGAACTCTCTGCCTTGGAGTGTGGTGGAGACTCCTTCAGAGGCTGGATGGTGATCTGTCGGGGGTGCTTTGAAGACAAATTTCTTGCTTCTTGGCAGAATGGGATTGGACTGGATGGCCAACAACTCTATGATTCTAATAATGTGATTGGTTTTGACTTTCAGTGTGTTGTCAACCATTTTGGGTGTTGTCTTGAGAGAAAGGCAGGATAAAAATAAAGATACAACTTTTATTTGAAAGAGCTGCTGAAGAAGAGTTAGTAATGGGATGCAGTTTTGAGCTTATTTATTTATTTTGTAAACTAGCTGTACCCGCCACGCGTTGCTGTGGCCAACCTTCCCTCTTTCTCTCCTTCCTTCCTTCCTTCCTTCCTTCCTTCCTTCCTTCCTTCCTTCCTTCCTTCCTTCCTTCCTTCCTTCCTTCCTTCCTTCCCCCTTTTTCTTTCCCTCCCTCTTTCTCTCCTTTCTTCCTTCTCTACCTCTTTCCTTCCTTCTCTCTTTGCTTCCATGCTTCCTTCTCCCTTTCCTTCTTTCTTTCCCTCCCTCTTTCTTTTCTTTCTTTCTTTTTTTCTCCCCTTCCCTCCCTCTTTCTTCCTTTTTTTCTATGTTTCTCTAGGTTTTCATCATTTAGCTTTTTGGGGCTTTTTAAAGTCCCTTCTGCTGTGTTTTTTAGTGTTTTTATGAGTGAAGGACATCATTGGCCTGAGAGGTGTCTTGTGTCCAAATTTGGTGTCAATTCGTCCCGTGGTTTTTGAGTTCTGTTAATCCCACAAATGTATATTACATTTTTATTTATATAGATTAGTATAAAGCTGATAAAAATAGAAGAAGCACAAGCACCTTTTGACCTAGTTTTGAGCTCCTAATGAAAGTGGACCCAATGTTTTAAATAGTTTTGGTCCAGTTCCCAGGGTGCCCTGCCCCTCTGGAGCTGAAGAAGTGTAGAAGTGGACCAAGAAACGGGGACAATGTTCCTCTTGTGCCAACACCAAGGCTCCTCAAGTGAGACTTGCAAGTCTGCAGTAGATTTCCTCAACCTGGTGTTCTCCTGGAACACAGCTCCCATGATCTCCACTTGATTGGGAAAAAGTTGTAATCCATCTCATTTGGAGGATGTTGGATTGGGAAGCCCTGTTACAGCATCATGCTGTGAGGCCTTTGCTAGATCTCTCCATTCATGCAAGATGAATGCTCTTGCTCATCCTATTTAAAAATTTGCACAGAGTAGTAGTAAACTTTATTACGGTCGATGACCAGATCATAACACCCCAGACCATGCACGGAGTATGATGGGAAGCCACTTTGAAACTCCTTCCCTTCTCGAGTTTGGGTTCCTGTCTTTGGTGTGGCTTTGGTGATCCTCCTCCACCATTTTCTCCAACCATTCTTTTTCTTATTTCCTTGAAGGGAGGACCGGCCATACTGAAGCTGTCCGCGTGGTATTCCAGCCAGAAACCATCAGCTTTGAGAAACTGCTCAAGGTCTTCTGGGAGAATCATGACCCAACACAAGGTAGAGTGATGAGCGAGCCAGTATTTAATTATCTTACTAATTACAGCTGGGATAATTAGTGTTGGAGCTGCTCAGAAGAGATGAACCTTGAAATCGTACCACAGCTCCAGAGAGGATGATTGCCGGCATTTATTGGCGGGGTGGGGAGGAACGCGGAGCCGGATGCTCACAATGCCGCCGTTTTCCCACCCCCCACAGCTATCGGTGCTGTGAAAATTCCCACAGAGAACTACACAAGACAGCAGACATTCCTCTCACCTTTGATTATTACAGTTTTCCTCCTTAATGCTCTCTTTTGTCTTTCAAATTAAAGGCCTCTTTCTCTGCAGCTTCCCAGCTGATAATTTCACTCAGGCATGGAGCCTTTTATCCTCTGTGCATTTGGTGTCTGGGTTTTTTTTTAATCTTCTCAGAATTGCGACAGGTATCTTTTTATGATGAGAGGAGATGAGCGAAAGGTCTGAAGGCATGGGGACTTGGATGCCATTAGCAGCATCTTGCCAGGGAATTGTCTTAGCTGCTGCTTTGGTTTGGTGGATCTGCCTTGGCTGCCTGCAGGCTGGAAATCCTGGACCCCTGGTGTAAACAGGATTAGTGGCAGTTGAATACGTCTGTTTTGCTCAATAGAAGATTTGTGGGGTTTTTTTAAGCACACAGTTGTTTTGCCCTATGTTTGCATTTGTGTTAAGCTTTTAATAGCAATCCACACAGAACTGTGTATGTATTTTTGTGTGTCTGAAAATTTGCATGGCCTTTTGTATGTACTGTATACAGGCAGACCCCAAGTTACAAACAACTCATGATTAAGAACAGGAGTGAGATATCAGGAAGGGTATTGTCCTATTTGTTTCATTCGTGTTTCTGTTTTGTTCGGTCCATTCGAATGGCACAAAACAGAAAGGCCCCTCCTGAAACAATAATGCAATCTATACAAAAGGCAGATGGGCCTACTTTTCAGATCTTGGAGTCCTCATAGACAACAAGTTAAACATGAGCCAACAATGTGATGTGGCGGCAAAAAAAGCCAATGGGATTTTGGCCTGCATCAATAGGAGCCTAGTGTCTAGATCTAGGGAAGTCATGCTACACCTCTATTCCGCTTTGGTTAGACCACACCTGGAATATTGTGTCCAATTCTGGGCACCACAATTCAAGAGAGATATTGACAAGCTGGAATGTGTCCAGAGGAGGGCGACTAAAATGATCAAGGGTCTGGAGAACAAGCCCTATGAGGAGCAGCTTAAGGAGCTGGGCATGTTTAGCCTGAAGAAGAGAAGGCTGAGAGGAGATATGATAGCCATGTATAAATATGTGAGAGGAAGCCACAGAGAGGAGGGAGCAAGCTTGTTTTCTGCTTCCCTGGAGACTAGACGCGGAACAATGGCTTCAAACTACAAGAGAGGAGATTTCATCTGAACATGAGGAAGAACTTCCTGACTGTGAGAGCCGTTCAGCAGTGGAACTCTCTGCCCCGGAGTGTGGTGGAGGCTCCTTCTTTGGAAGCTTTTAAACAGAGGCTGGATGGCCATCTGTCAGGGGTGATTTGAATGCAATATTCCTGCTTCTTGGCAGGGGTTTGGACTGGATGGCCCATGAGGTCTCTTCCAACTTTTTGATTCTATGATTCTATGATTGCATGGGGCCTGGCAGGGCCTGCAGCCAAGCGCCGAGCTGCTCTTCACTTGACGCTTGGCTACCAGGCCCCACACAATTCATCTGAAAAGTAGGCTAAAATGATCAAGGGTCTGGAGAACAAGCCCTATGAGGAGTGGCTTAAAGAGCTGGGCATGTTTAGCCTGAAGAAGAGAAGGCTGAGAGGAGATATGATAGCCATGTATAAATATGTGAGAGGAAGTCACAGGGAGCAAGCTTGTTTTCTGCTTCCCTGCCTTTTGTATAGATTGCATTTTCGTTTCAGGAGGGGCCTTTCCGTTTCGTGCCATCCAAATGGACAGAACAAAACAAAAACGCGAATTAAACAAATGGGACAAATTTCGGGCCCATAAGTAAAATCTATCCTTCGGAAGGGGAATCCACTCCTGAGAGAGTTATTATCATGGGGAAAAGGGGTCTCCATGAAGTTTTATCTCCAATCCTTGTTTCCACAACCAGCCAGATTGTTTAAAACCCATTGATCACAGGGACAGAAAGTGAGGTGACATCTTCTGAACAGGGGCTCAGCTAGTGAAACAAGCACCACAGGGGTGGTGACCCCTATGCTATCCAAAGCTAAAAGATATACAGTATTCCCTCACATTCCAGGACCACTCGTGATAAGTGAAAAACCGTGAAATAGGAATGCCCCCTTCCCTTTCCTCCTTTATCTTCATCTTCCTCCTCCTCATCGCCCCCTGGGCCTCTTGCCTCCTCTTGGCAGAGGTGTTATGGGACCCAAGCAGTGGCAAGAGGCCCCAGCAGCGACCATGAGGAGGAAGAGGGAGGTAAAGAGGCCGAGAGGGGAGGAAGAGCTGCCCCCTCGCTCTCTTTACCTCCTTCCTTCTGGTTGCTGTTGGGGTCTCTTGCTGCTAAATGGCAGCAAGAAGCCCCAGCAGCGACCACGAGGAGGAAGAGGGAGGTAAAGAGAGTGAGGGGAGAGGAAGAGCTGCCCCCCCACCCTCTTTACCTCCCTCCTCGTGGTCACCGCCGAGGTGTACAGTGTTCCCTTGCACCCGCGAAACAGCGAGTCTGCGGTAAGTGAACCGTGAAGTACCGAGGGAACACTTTATATATTTGGCTGGAGTTACACTTAAAAACACACAAGTTCTGACTTATATACAAATTCAACTTAAGAACAAATGTAACTTGGTGACTGCCTGTCCTTCTCTATAAGGGTCCTTCTATATAAGCATTATTAATTTGTCTGGGTTGGTATGGTTTTTCAAAGAATCTATAACTTGTAGTAGTAAGCTAGATCTTAGTTCCTGGTAAAGTGGGCAGTGCAGAATATGCGGGAACGAGTCCAACTGCCCTGTGTTTCAAGGGCAAAGCCTCTTGTTGCTCGGTAGACCATTGAGTCTTCCTCTATGGAGCGGAGATGGCATAATATTAAGTCTGGCCAGCTTGTAGGCTCTCTTGTATGAAGGTTTCGTAAGCAATGAAATGTAAAAGAAAAGATGGCAGAAACTTTCCCACAAGACATAACAAAAAAACTTTGTCAAGTTTGCCACCATATTGCACACCAGTCACAAACTGTAATCATGTCAACATGTCAACATTTGCACCAATCGAAGCAATATCTGTTGTTCAGAAACATCTGTAATGTGAGACAAGTCAGATCTGGCAAAATTCCTCTGACATCTTTCTTTGACCAAACAGAGCAATAAACCAACCCCTGAGTCTCCCCTTTGAGACTCTGTGTGTTGCAATCCAGAGCAAGGAACGAGGCCCTAAGATAACTATCCACCACACTTGACTGCAAAAAACAATCCTTTTTTATTGAAGAAAAATGGTTACAAAATAAAGGAAAAATGCAAGTCAAAAGCCACAGCAAAATCAGCAAACATGAATTTAAATGGACAAAACAAAACCCAAAGCCACACTGTAAAATACTGGAACCTGTTAGCAATCCACTAACCGTGCTTGATATCCTAGAAATCTTTCAAGACCATGGCCAGGAAAACTGGGAGAACTGCCAAGGTCTTCATCAATCTGAAACGATGCCTGAACTGAGAAAGTCAGCCCGGCGGAAGGCACTTAAAGCCGAAGAATTGGTTCCGTGAACCGCCCCTCTGCTTTGAAGCCATTGTTTGTATTTCTCTTAATCGGGAAGACCTACGCAAGCTGAGTGATTTACTTCTGTCTTGCCAAATCTGGCCCCTTCTGTTCTCATTAAAGTTACCAGGTGCAGAAGGGAGTGAAAGGTCATGGCTTCCCTCTGAAACATTCTCATGAACACTGGTACTTTCATTTTCCAAATCTACAGAAGTTCCTTCCTCACTAATTTCAGGAACATTGGCATTTTCCAAACCTACAGAAGTTTCTTCCTCACTAATTTCAGGAGCATTGGCATCAAAAGGTACATTTCCATTAGCATCAGTAAATATATTTTCATTAGCATCAGGAGGAACAAACAGAGAATCAGGTTCAAGTTCAAACTCAGGCTGAACCCCAACACTGTGTGTGTATATTTGGATCAATTGGATCTAGCATGCCTAGAACCAACCCCGAGATTGTAGACATCAGTGCTGATGGTCCAGTTGGGCTTAGCATCTCTCTTTCAGAGCATATGTCAACAGTGTGTGCTCTTTGGCTCTCTATCCCAACAGAAGATGCATTTACCTTTGTCCCATAACGCTCCATCACAGGACTTCAATTTCCTTGCAATGGAAGCTTCCCAGCTCTTTGGTTGCCTTCAAGAGGCCTTTTCAAGCCCATAATCCCATTTCAGCAGCTGTGATATAAAGTTATAGCAATTAATGACCAAGATGAGCTTTTGGAACCAATCTGAATCCTGTGTGGTTTTATACAAGCAGGAAGGACTCAAAGATTTTCCTTTTCCCCTTGAAGAACAAATTCACATGCACACGTATTTCACTATATACATTTGGTCTTTACTGCTGCTTAGCCTATTTCCCTGAAAGGGCCTGTTTGTTTGTCAATGGGCGGGAAAGGCTGAGCCTTTTATGGATGCTGCGCAAGGACTCTATCATCTGCAAATAATTAGAATCAGACACTAGAAATGACATTGTTTTTCTAATGAGCAGATGTGTCTACTTAGAAGGGAAGAGGAACAGCTGTATCCGTATAAAATGGGAGCGCGGGCCTAAGCTGCCATTATGCATTCTGCTCTAAGCCCATTACTTCCTTTTGATATTTAAAAAAATGGGGAAGGATGAGATCTTTACATAAACTGAATTGGCTTTTATATATTTGCAAGCATTTTTCATCTGGAACCTTGATAGATTCCCAAAAATGGTATCAGGGGGCTTTTCGTAAAGAGACACTGACCAGATGAAAGGACTCAAACATCTTCTCTGGATCCGTTAAAGCAGGAGGATCAAACTCATTTTCATTGAAGGCCACATTAGCCTTAACGTTGCCTTCAAAGGGCCGGTGAATCCATGGATGGAAAAACTTTGAATACAGAGGGCTAACTACTGTATATACTTCAGTATAAGCCAAGCTTTTCATCCCATTTTTTAAGACAGAAAAGGCTCCCCTTGGCTTATACTCGAGTGAGGTTCTGATGGCGAGCAGAATGGAGGTCCTTTCGTGCCTTCTCTTCTCCTCTGTCCATCCCTCACACCCCTTTTCTCTCCCTCACTTCAGGTGTTCATTTTCCTCAACCTTTGAAGCCCCAAAACACCCTCCTTTTCTTCTCCAAATTACCCACTAGTTGCCAGGCAGCCCAACAGTGCCCATATTCATTTAGATAGACATAATAGTCCAATCTGTCTGATGATTTAAAGAATCACTTGCAGATGTTTCAAAGGACTATTTGTGGCATCCAAGGTTGTGTCAGAGAAGAGTTCTACACGGTGACCAGGTTACAACAAGGTATCCCGGGTGTAGTTCCTTGTTTCGGTGTTGGTGATGAAAACACCTTCTTCAGGTAATGAATTCTTCTTAATATTGCAACAGGAAACAAATCTCTGGTAATTTCGTTAAGTAACCACAGGTTCTTCTGCAGAAGATTGTGTTGTGAGCCAAGGAACTACACCCGGGATACCTTGTAGATGAATGCAGCAGGACTATCAGTAATAGCAAAAGACTGAAACCAACACTACCCCAAAAAGTGGACAAGTACAAATTAGTTCAGAACCCTGTTGATATGACTGAAAAAAGTGAGAGAACAGAGGATTCATTGGGATGGTCCCTGCCAAATCAGAAGAGTATGTCATTCAGAAATTTTTCAGCTCCTCTTCTATGCCATGTAGATATGGCGGTGGAGGTCAATACTCATTACCTGGCAGCACATACAGGCAAGCTGTGAATGATGTGAGACTTACGTTGTAAAATCACCTTCTGTTGGCTTTGCCACATGAAAAGTAATATGTGAACAGATCCTGCAAATCTCTGTGAAAAGGAAACTGGTAGCTATAACACATTCGTCAACTGTTGTCTTTCTGAAAAGGTTGTTAAGCAATAGTGTAACAGGATGGATGGTTCTAATAACTGATACAAGGAGAACTGTCAGTCTTAAACCCCTCATTCAAATCCCGGTGGCACAATGGGTTAAACACTTGTGCCGGCAACACTGCTGACCGAAAGGTCAGCGATTCAAATCTGGGGAACAGGGTGAGCTCCTGTCTGTCAGCTCTAGCTTCTCATGCAGGACACGAGAGAAGCCTCCCACAGGATGATAACACATCCACACATCCCCTGGGCAATGTCTTTGGAGACAGCCAATTCTCTCACAGTAGAAGCAACTTGCACTTTCTCAAGTCACTCCTGACATGAAAAAAAATTGGTTAAATCTTTATTTATTTATTTATTTACAGTATTTATATTCCGCCCTTCTCACCCCACAGGGGACTCAGGGTGGATTACAATGTACACATATATGGCAAACATTCAATGCCAAAGACACACGACATAGACAGACAGTCAGAGGCTATTTAACTTTTCTGGCTGCCAGGGGAGCTGTCACTTTCATCGTCCATCTGCAACACTGATGAAGTACTTCCGCATTCCCCTTATGCTTTTGCTGGAATGCTTTGCTGGAGTCTTTTTATGGCCTCGTAAATTAGTTAAATTAGCCTCCCCACACATAGGTGGTACCTAATTTTCCCACTTGACAGATGCAACTGGCTTTCAGGTTGCAAAGGTCGATAACAAGCTACACAATTGGTCGGATGCTCACTCTGACCCAGGCTGGCTTCGAACTCATGACCTTTTGGTCAGAAGTGATCTTCACGCAGCTGACACTCAGACAGCTGCACCACAGTCCCAGTGCTTTCCCATTGTAATATAATATAACAACAACAACAACAACCATTTTATTTGTTACCCGCCTCTCCTCATGGCTTAAGGCAGCATACAACAAAGTCAAAACATAACATAAAATACATGCAGTTAGTTAGTTAGGCGATCCCTCGCTTTCCGAGGATGATTGTCTTCCAATATTCTTGTGGGTCTGTATGTGGCTGTGGAGCCCTATTCTTGCTCTGCATCTTCTTCCGCAGTGAGGGCATTGGTTTCCAGGTGGAAGGCGGTCTCAGTCGGGGTTGGCTTGACGCGCCTTCCTCTTGGCACGTTTCTCTCTTTCACCCTCCATTCGTGCCTCCTCAAATTCTGCAGCACTGCTGGTCACAGCTGACCTCCAGCTGGAGCGATCAAGGGCCAGGGCTTCCCAGTTCTCAGTGTCTATGCCAGAGTTTTTAAGGTTGGCTTTGAGCCCATCTTTAAATCTCTTTTCCTGTCCTCCAAAATTCCGTTTTCCGTTCTTGAGTTCGGAGTAGAGCAACTGCTTTGGGAGACGGTGGTCGGGCATCCGGACAACGTGGCCGGTCCAGCGGAGTTGGTGGTGGAGGACCATCGCTTCAATGCTGGTGGTCTTTGCTTCTTCCAGCACGCTGACGTTTGTCCGCCTGTCTTCCCAAGAGATTTGCAGGATTTTCCGGAGGCAGCGCTGATGGAATCGTTCCAGGAGTTGCATGTGACGTCTGTAGACAGTCCACGTCTCGCAGGCATATAGCAGGGTTGGGAGGACAATAGCTCTATAAACAAGCACCTTGGTATCCCTACGGATGTCCCGGTCCTCAAACACTGTCTGCTTCATTCAGAACTCAGGCGGTGTTGTATTTGTGCGATGTTGACTTTGGTGGAGAGGTGGCTGCCAAGGTAGCGGAAATGATCAACATTTTCTAATGTTACACCATTAAGCTGTATCACTGGCATTGGAGAGGGATTGGCTGGTGTCTGCTGGAAGAGCACTTTGGTTTTTTCAATGTTCAATGACAGGCCGAGCTTCTCGTATGCTTCTGCAAAGGTGTTTAGAGTTGCAATACAATACCTATATCAGGACACACCATTATAAAAACATATACCTAAATACAGGGTACAAAGACCAACATATAGTAACGACAGAATACAAATCCAAAACTCCCGATTCAAAGTTGACTGGGTAGGCCTGCTGGGAGAAAATGGGTCTTCAGTTGTGTCTTAAATTCTGATAGCTCATTTAGCTGTCGGATCTCTTCTGGCATGTCCTTCCACAGTCTTCTTGGGGCGTCCAATGAAGCGTCTTCTGTGGGTCAGCGTCCCCCAGAGGACCTCTGTATCCGAAGGGGCCATGGATCGTATGGGAGAAGGCCATCCTGTAGGTAACCTGGACCCAAACCATGTAAGGCTTCAAAGCTCAAAACCAACACTTTGTAATTTGCCCTGAAACTGATTGGCAACCAGTGGAGTGAATTTTATCTGAATTTCACAGGAAGCAGTTTTGTATATTCTTTTGTAGCAGCAGCTTACAACTTAAAAAGTGAAAAAAATATATTGAGACTTCTAATTATTCCATGATGAAAATTAATCCTAGCATCATCTGGAGAGCAAAGATAGCTCTTAGCTTGGGATATTAACACCTTTTTATGAACAATGTGGCAAAGAGATAGCGTTAATGCAAATACCACTATCAACTCATTTTGTTCAGAAACGGTTTGATGATGATGATGATCATAATAATTATGTTATTTGTTACCTGCCTCTCCTCATGGCTTAGTATCTTTGAATGATAGAGTTGGAAGAGACCACATAGGCTATCTAGTCCAACTCCTTGTCATGCAGGAAAAGCACAATCAAAGCACCCCAGACAGAAGGCTATCCAGCCTCTGTTTAAAAGCTTCCAAGGAAGGAGCTTCCACCACACTCTGAGGCTAAGACTTCCACTGCTGAGCAGCTCTTCTTATGGTCAGGAAGTTCTTCCTAATATTCAGGTAGAATCTCCTTTCCTGTAATTTGAACCCATTTCTCCGAGTCCTAGTCTCCAGGGCAGCAGAAAACAAGCCTGCTTCCTCTTCCTTATGACACCCTTTCACATATTTTTACATGGCTCTCATGTCTCCTCTCAACTTTATGTTCTGCAGGCTAAACATAGCCTGCTCTTTAAGATGTTCCTCCTAGAGAATCATGGTTTCCAGACCATTGATCATTTAGTTGTCCTCCTCTGGACACCTTCCAGCTTGTCAATATCTCTTTTGAACTGTGGTGCCCAGAATTGGACTCAGTATTCCAGCTGAAGCCTAACCAAAGTGGAATAGAGAGACACAATGTCTTCCCTCGATCTGGGCACTAGACTCCTTTTGATGCAGCCCAAAATCCCATTGGCTTTTTAAGCTGCTGTGTCACATTGTTGGTTCATGTTCAACTTGTTGTCCATCAAGACTCTAAGATCTTTCTCACATGGATTGGTGTCAAGCCAGGCATCATCCGTCCTGTATCTTTGCATTTCTGTTTTTCGGTCTAAGTGTAGTGTCTCTCATTTGTCTTCGTTGAAATTCATTTTGTTAGTTTTGGCCCAGCTCTCTCATCTATCATTTTGAATTCTTAACAGAAAATACGCTTAGTGATCTTAACAGATTAGATAGATGGGCCAAAACTAACAAAATGAAGTTCAACAGTAACAAATGCAAGATACTCCACTTAGGCAGAAAAAACAAAATGCAAAGATACAGAATGGGGGACATGCCTGGCTCGAGAGCAGTACGTGTGAAAAAGATCTTGGAGTCCTCGTGGACAACAAGTTAAACATGAGCCAACAATGTGATGTGGCGGCAAAAAAAGCCAATGGGATTGTGGCCTGCATCAATAGGAGCATAGTGTCTAGATCTAGGGAAGTAATGCTACCCCTCTATTCTGCTTTGGTTAGACCACACCTGGAATATTGTGTCCAGTTCTCTTCGAAAAGGCCTTCAATTAAGTGCTGTGTTTTTGGAATGACCACCGGAATGGATTATGACGACGAGATTGATTATGACCCAAACAAGACGAAGCGGATTTTTAGTTTAATTAGCTGTGTGTTAGTAAGATGTGTGTCATGTTCCTGATTTACTGTAACTGTTGTTTTTATGTTCTATGTTCTGTACACCGCCACGAGTCGCCCTTGGGCTGAGAGTGGCGGTTAACAAGTGCAAATATAAATAAATAAATAATAAATAAATAAATACATACAGAATCACCACTGCATCAGTTATAGTTCTGGTCCAGAGGAGGGCGACTAAAATGATCAAGGGTCTGGAGAACAAGCCCTATGAGGAGCAGCTTAAAGAGCTGGGCATGTTTAGCCTGAAGAAGAGAAGGCTGAGAGGAGACATGATAGCCATGTATAAATACGTGAGAGGAAGTCATAGGGAGGAGGGAGCAAGCTTGTTTTCTGCTGCCCTGGAGACTAGGTGCCTGAACAATGGCTTCAAACTACAAGAAAGGAGATTCCATTTGAACATTAGGAAGAACTTCTGACTGTGAGAGCCATTCAGCAGTGGAACTCTCTGCCTTGGAGTGTGGTGGAGGCTCCTTCTTTGGAAGCTTTTAAACAGAGGCTGGATGGCCATCTGTCGGGGGTGCTTTGAATGCCATTTTCCTTAGCAGGGTGTTCGACTGGATGGCCCATGAGGTCTCTTCCAATTCTATGATTCTATGATTCTCTTCTTAAACCAACAGAACCTACACCAGATTTTTGTCTAAACTCTTAGGAAGGTATCCCAGTTGCTAAACCTACTTGGATACTAATACCTTGAATGTACTCTTTAAAGTTCAGGGTTGCATCTGCAACCAGGTAGTTAGTTTCTGAATCTGTTCTATGGGGTTATTGTGCCTATACTCCATTTGCCAAGCAAGTGGGCTGGCCGTAATGCCAACTCATTAACATGCGGTGACCTTCTCTTCCGAGTTTTCCTTTCCCTTGGCAACTCTTAAGGTCTGTTCACCGAATCGTTACCGTGAGAGATGAGATCAAGCCAGAATGACATGGTACAAATTACTTTGGCTGAATAATCATATGATGAGCTACAGGAAAGGACTTTTATTAGCTTCAACTCAGCAGATATTGATTTGGGTGGGGGGAACGAAAAGGGTTGATCAGTATATCAGAAGGCGAGTGACAGCCGTAGAAACCTGTAAATCAGAGAAACAGTTTTATTACCAAAGTAAGAGCTATGAGCTGCCCTTTACAGTTCCACCGCACCATGCCAAGGAGAGCCTCAGATCGTAGTAATTTGTCTCCATTATCACTGGAATCCTTTGTGGATGGAGAGACTAAAAATGGTCCCTTTAGGTCCTTGCCTCTAATGGGGAAGAGGTAGGAACGATACACCTGTGACTCTCCAAATACACTGGAGTGGAACCTAAGAATTACTCATTTCTAGGGTTGTGGGGGAACTCACATAAACATCATGGGCATGAGGTATCAGACTTATTTAGTTTGATAGAAACACCACTGCAAAATAAAGGGGAAGTATATCTAAATCAATAGAACTTTCTCCTTTTTGTATGTATTTGCATGGTCTTCTTTATAATTATATAATTTTGCTGGGTGCATGAGACAAGTCTTAACTTTTCTGAGACTGGAGGAAGGGATGGAATTACAATACAGGGTATAGAGCCAGCATGGTGCAGCAGTTTGAGTGTTGGACTGTGACCCTGGAGACCAGTGTTTGCGTCACAACTCAGTCATGGAAACTCTCTGGCTGACTTTGAGCTAGTCACATTCTTTCAGCTTCAGAGGAAGACAGAGGAACCCATCTTCTGAACAAATTTTGCAAATAAAACTCCATTACAAGTTTACTTTAGAGCCACCTTAAGTTGGAAATGACTTGAAGGCACACAACAACAAAATACATAGGCGTCACCATGGAATTATAAGAGGCTGCATCCAGATGTTCTTCTACTAGAGATTGGCAGCCAGGTTACTGACTGGAGCCCCGTACAGAGAGAGATCCACTCCTATGTTATGGCAGCTCCACTGGCTGTTGCTCCCCTTCTGGACTAAATACAAAGTGCTGGTCATTATCTTTAAAGCCCTAAATGGCTCAGGTCCAGGCTACTTGACTGACAACATCTCCTCTTACAAACCAGCTTGGGCACTGCGGTCAGCGAAGGCACTGCTATCGGTCCCACTCCCATCTCAAGTGCAGCTGGTGGAATGAGAGAGAGGGCCTTTTCAGTGGTCACCCCTCACCTCTGGAACTTCCCCCCTAAAGAAATAAAGCTGGCCCCTCCCATCCTCTCCTTCAAAAACAACTGAAGACTCACCTTTGCTCATTAGCATATTGAGATTAGGAGAATTAGACAATGGTCCTTGGCAGCTCCTTCTCTACACATCAGCATTTTTGCAAAAGCAGACACATATGGCAGTATGGCAGTAAATCAGGACATATGGGACTTACAGTCATTGGAAGCATCCCTGAAAATGACTGTAATTTTTAAATGACTATAGTTGAAATACAGTTGATGTATAGTACACTTGATATATTATTCAGTTAACATGAAATCAGTTAGAAATGTACCTGTATGCTAAATACATGAAGTTTGTAAGTAAATCAACTATGTTAACTTTTAACAAAGACTACTTATTTTTGGTCTCTTGAGATCATGATTTAAAACCAATATATTTTATGGGAGAGTGAATATGTTTTTGGGCAGCTAAAATAACACTTCTGTAGGTCTGCTCTATATTTTGTGCATTGGCATATCTTTGTTCCTAACAGTTCAAAGAGATAACCATAGATTTTATTTATTTATACGCTTGTATACCGCTAATATCTCAGCCTAAGTCGGCGACTCATTGCGGTTTACAACAATTAAAAACAGTATTCAATTTAAAACATAAAACACATATACAATACAAATTATTGGGCCACCAATAATAATCCCATGCATCTCGTAACTAAAATCACAATCCAAAATTCGTCGTCCATGATTACCAGTCCTTTAGTCATCAAAATTCGTTGCAACGGATTAACCGAATGCTTGTTTAAACATACCATGTTTTCAATCTCTTCCGAAACACCATCAGCGAAGAGGCTGATCGTATCTCTATAGGGAGGGTGTTCCAAAGCCGAGGGGCCACCACAGAAAAGGCCCTGTCCTTCGTTCCCACCAGCCGCACTTGGGAAGCCGGTGGGATAGAGAGCAGGGACTCTCCAGAAGATCTTAGGGTCCTGGTGGGCTGATAGGCTGAGATACGTTCGGATAGATAAGTTGGGCCAGAACCGTTTAGGGCTTTAAAGGCCAACGCCAGCAGTTGGCCTTTAAAGATATCAGTCTAACAGCTGAGAAACCTAAATTGCCTTGCATGAATCTTAGTGGATGTTTACCACTAAGGAGAAGATTGACTCAAGTGAGTTTTTAACTCTTCTCAGGAAGCTCATACTTTACAAAAGGTTACAATCTCTAACAAGGTCTTGCCTTTCCAAAAGCTTATGATTATACCAATAGCATCATTGCTTCTGGTCATATGAAATATCATACAAAAGCTGACTGGCACAACCTGAGGATCACAACCAGATACAGTGAAGACATCTGACCTTGTGCTTTGCTACTTTGCTCCTGAATACGTATGCCCAGTGTGGTACACATCTCACCATGCTAAAACAGTGGATGTGGCTCTTAATGAGACATGCTGCACTATTACAGGGTGTTTGCGCCCTACACCACTGGAGAAATTACACTGCTTAGTTGGTATTGCACCACATGACATCCGCCGGGAAGTAGCAACCAATAGTGAAAGGACCAAGGCAGTGACATCTCTGGCCCATCCCCTGTTCAGATATCAGCCAGCACACCAACGCCTTAAATAAAGAAATAGCTTTTAATATCTACAGAGATACTCACAGGAAGTGAGTATCTCTGCAAGTTGGAGTGCAACAATGGCAGGCTAAAACCCAGCACCTCAACCCATGGCTGATACCAAATGAGTGACTTCCTCCTGGGCACACAGAAGACTGGGCGACTTGGAAGGTGCTGAACAGACTGCGCTCTGGCACCACGAGATGCAAAGCCAACCTTGAGAAATGGGGCCAAAACGTGGAGTCCACAATATGCGAGTGTGGAGAAGAGACAACCATAGAGCACCTACTACAATACAACCTGAGCCCTGCCACACGCACAATGGAGGACCTTCTTATAGCAACACCAGAGGCACTCCCAAGTGGCCAGCTACTGGTCAAAGGACATTTAATAGAATGCCAAGTTTGCAAACTTTGTGTTGTTTTTTTTAATACAATACAACTGTTTGGTTCACTCCTGACACAATAAATAAAATAACATTGTTGTTGTTGTTCATTCGTTCATTCATCTCCGACTCTTCGTGACCTCATGGACCAGCCCACGCCAGAGCTCCCTGTCGGCCGTCACCACCCCCAGCTCCTTCAAGGTCAGATCCAGTCACTTCAAGGATGCCATCCATCCATCTTGCCCTTGGTCGGCCCCTCTTCCTTTTACCTTCCACTTCCCCAGCATAATTGTCTTCTCCAGGCTTTGCTGTCTCCTCATGATGTGGCCAAAGTACTTCAACTTTGTCTCTAGTCTCCTTCCCTCCAATGAGCAGTCGGGCTTTATTTCCTGGATGATGGACTGGTTGGATCTTCTCGCAGTCCAAGGCACTCTCAGAACTTTCCTCCAGCACCACAGCTCAAAAGCATCGATCTTCCTTCGCTCAGCCTTCCCTAAGGTCCAGCTCTCACATCCGTAGGTTACTACAGGGAATACCATGGCTCAATCTCCAAAAGGGTCATGCTTCCTAAAGTCTCTGGAGATTCCTGGTTTTCCCAATATGTGCTGTTTTTGTTAAGCAAGACAGTGGCATCAGATTTCGTTGTTGTTTTGGCCTTACCACATGGCTCAATTCACAGCAGAATGTCATAATATACCTATGTTCATCATACTTTGATTTGATTTTTCCCCTTGTGGCCCTTTCTCCATTCCCAGCCCCCTTTCCTCCCCATAGCTGAAGCAACAAATGAACCTTGGCCATTCCTCCTTATGCGCCAACACAGGGCCCTCATTTTATTTAAAGCAGAGTGGGATTATAGGGAGACCTTGCCAGCTTGCGCAAGGGTGCGGAGCCACCTCTTCAGATAAGCGCTCTCCATTCATTAGACGGAGAGATTTTAAAGGCCTCTTTACAAGGGCATTCTTTGAGTGATTCTGTGATGCCAAATAAATATTTTAGAAGCCTCTTGATTTCCCCAAATTAGAACACGGCACATAATGCAATCACGCACTTGATTTGCTTTAATGCCTTTCAGCTGTACTTGGCTGCTGGTGATGTCATCAGACCATAATATCCATTGAGTTTTCCCCCACTTCATGTCTGTTTAAGCAAGAGAGAAACACACTTGACAAAAATGTCGGCCGTGGGCGCACAATGCGTAAAGGGCTTGCTTTTCTAGATGTGTAGAAGGAGAGCGCTAAAATTAAGTGCATTGACACCCCCTGAGCATTCAGACGGCTCAGCAACTCACCCACCTCTTCCTGCTTTTTGTCTCCTTAGGGATGCGGCAAGGGAATGATGTTGGTACACAGTATCGCTCCGCCATCTATACATATTCCCCGCAACAGATGGAAGCCGCCTTGAAGTCTCGAGATGAGTTCCAAAAGGTAAGTTTCAGAAGACCATATAAGGTGAATGCTTCCAAACTTCCCACGAACATCCAACTTTGGGCACAAAACATAGCTAGGTCTTTTCTTTTTGCCACCAGACTGCACTTCTGAAAAGTTTCTCAAAAGTTTTAAGTGTGGTTTTCTTGGTTCCCTGGAGACTCCTGTGATACTATTAGCTTCAGTGCACTTCACTCAATGATCCCTTGGCCTCTGTATACTTTTCCTTTGGTGTCATTCATAACGGAAATGAGAATCCATCACCCAGAACTACATCTTGATGTTGCCATCTCTCTCTGTTGTAAAAACTGGGATTTGCATGACATTGCTTAATGTTTTCCCAACTTCTTTTCCTCATACATTTAAATATATCTTTGGCGGTTGTGGGCCAAAATAAGAGAGTAATAGAGCCAGTCGGTTCTACATGCAGAAAGGCCTACCCAAGCTCTGTTTCTTTATGTCATTTGTATTAGACGAGGTTGTAGAGATGCATTAGATGAGGTTGTAGAGATGCTTTTCGCTGGAGGTTGCAAGCAGACGCATGAGAGACAATGACTTGAAATCAGATCCTGACAAAATGGTGGCACGATGGACTTGGCCATATTCTCTAGATTGAGGAAGCTGGTATTCAACCTGTGTTGCTCTTCCTCTGAAGAAGGAGGTGTGTAACTTAGGGATATTTCTCAGTCTAAAATTGTCATTACTTCTAGAAACTCAAAGTTTATATATCTGTGGAAGGTCCGGGGTGGGAGAAAGAACTCTTGTCTGTTGGAGGCAAGTGGGAATGTTGTAATTAATCACCTTGATTAGCATTGCAATGCCTTTTGGCTTCAAGGTCTGGCTGGTTGCTGCCCAGGGGAATCCTTTGTTGGAAGGTGTTAGCTGGACTTGATTGTTTCATGTCTGTTTTCAGAGTGTTGTTCTTTATTTACTATCCTGATTTTAGAGTTCATTTTCATGTTTTCCTCCTTTCTGTTGAAATTGTCCACATGCTTGTGGATTTCGATGGCTTCTCTGTGTAGTCTGACATGGTGGTTGTGAGAGTGGTCTAGCATTTCTGCATTCTCAAATAATATGCTGTGTCCAGGTTAGTTCATCAGGTGCTCTGCTATGGCTGACTTCTCTGGTTGAAGTAGTCTGCAGTGCCTTTCATGTTCCTTGATTCGTTTGTTGGTCCCTACGTAGACTTGTCCACAGCTGCATGGTATACGAGAGACTACTGCAAAGGTGAGAGGATCCTTCTTGTCCTTTGTTGAAAGTAGCATTTGTTGGATTTTCTTAGGGTCTGTAGATTGTTTGTAGGTTGTGTTTCTTCATCTGGTTTCTTTATGTGGTCAGTGATTCCCTTGATGCATGGCAAGAACACTTGTCCTCTGGATGGATCTTTGTCCTTACTCTCATGGCTTGTTCTTGGCTTTGCAGCTCCTACAGTTGACTTTTCCTACAGTTATCTTTACCTTGTTTCCTTTTCAGCATCATTTTTTTTTTAAAAAAAGAATCATTTTGCCCAGGATTTATAACTAAAGTTTGAAGATTTTTTTGCTTTGTTTTAGATGTAATTGTTTCATTTTAGGTTAATGTCCTGGTTGAAAAGTGGGTGATGTTTTTTCTCCATAGCCCTCAGTATTCTTGTTGACAAGTGGATTCCAAGAACTACCACCTAAAACAATATTTTTTCCCAGCTCTGTCAGAAAGATAGGAAGCCTCCATTTATGGAGACAGACCGGTTCTAGTTCAATGTGGTCTGTCATGTCTGTCATCATAGACCGTCTAAAGCAGTGGTTTTCAACCTGTGGGTCCTCAGTTGTTTTGGCCTACAACTCCCAGAAATCCCAGTCAGTTTACCAGCTGTTATGATTTCTGGGAGTTGAAGGCCAAAACATCGGGGGACCTACAGTTTGAGAACCACTGCTCTAGGGTCTCATGTGAGGTAAATGCCATTGTCAGGACCCAGAAGCCTTAATTAGAGCCAAACACAAGATAAGAGTTCAAACACAGCTTTATTGTACAAAAATAGTCTTTCAAAGCACTTAACTTCAGTGCAAAGAGTTCCAGGAGTAATTTGGCATCAAAAATAAAGCGATACCAGTCACAAAAATATAACCCGGATTATAGCGCTGCCTTATAAACTGGATTAAACTCAAAGTTAAGCAAATCGCTTGAAAGTTGGTATAGCACAAAAACACAGTCACGGAAGAAAGAAAAACGAAGTCCCAAAGCGAGGAATTGTTCAAGCACAGAGTTATAAGAGTTCAAAGTCCAGAAAGCCAAAAACAATAGTCAAACCGGTCCGTGGTCAAGCCGTTGGTAAACAAACGCTGGAATGCAGGAATCACCGAGGAACAGGAATTCAGGAACACACGAAGCTGTAGCCCAAGGACCCAAATGCAAGAGTTGGCAGTACAAAGAGTTATGTCCAATAAAGATGCTTTGCCTTCTGCAAAGTATCATGCAAACAGACCCCACTTTTATCTCAAAGTTCCTCATCAGAGCTTGATGAGCTCCCCACCCTTTCCTCATCGCTCTCAGCTGCCCCCAACCCCGCAGCTGAATCCGAGCGCCCATCCCTCCACCTCTGCCAGCGTCTGCTAAGACTTAGATCCTGCCAAGAGGTCCCTGGCTGCCAATCCTCAGTGAACCCCTCAAATTCCTCACTGGAGGTGGGTTGGTTACAAATGTCCCTTATTTGTTGAACACGGGTCCAATCCAATTCCTCCTCTTCCATATCACTCCCAGACCCAGAACTCCTTTCAAACCCCAGGAAGTCCTCATCCTCTGTTGGCGCACTAAGTATTTCCCGGATGCGCTTCCTTTGCAATTCCCCTTCGGACTCCGGATCGCGAGCAGCCCTCTTTACACCTCTGCTCTCCTCCCCATCCCCCATTTCGCAATCCAAGAAGCCTTGAAATGTGTCAGTATCACTTGGAACCATAATGATTTCCCTAATGCGCTTTCGCTGTTGTTCTCCCTCTGACTCCTGAGCAGACCTTTTCTCCCTGCTACCAGGAGTAGCAACGCTACCAACACGCTGAACTACAACAGCCATCGCCTGATCTCTGTGATCCCTTTTACTGGAAATGACAAGATAGGGACCCGGATCATTTACATTCATTGCATATTCTCTGCCACTTAGCTACCGTCCTTCCCCCAATGTGTCTTTTAACTATCTGTGGAGTTTGAACCCTTTCCTTCCTCCATTCAAGAGGCCTGAAAGTAGTTCTAGTCAAGCTACATTATTGTTTTTTTTCACTTTAAGTGTGGTTTTTCATTCAACACGTTGGAGATGGTTGTAAACTATCCCTCCTTCTTTCCTGCCCTGCAAGCGCTTTCCCTCCTGAATACTAAAAGGGCAGGAATGGTGGAAAAGGGGACCGTGGCAATAGGATTTCATTGCTGAGGCTGCCAGCGGCACTTTCAGAAGAGCTGAACACGTTGAACTCGCCAATTTCCACCTGGCAGGCTTGACTCCCCCTTCGCTCCCACTTAAGCTGCGGTTCAGTGTCAGCGGCTCCCCCCTGGTGCGCTCCGACTGGGGCTGGCAATCCTGTCATTGTCTGTCTGTTTTGGGCTGCCAACTTGGATGGAAAAGTACTGGGCTGTGACTGACTGATAGGAGGTCAAACGTGACTGTGAGAGCAGCAGGGGTTGGCCCTCTCTGCTTAGAGGCAGAAGCCTGAGCTATGAGGGCTCCAGCCATTCTTCAGCCAACGTCCACAACTTCCCTGTTGCTCTTTCCTCACATTCAATCTCAAAGCCACACATAGTAGTACCTTTTTTCAAATCTAACCACCATTGCTACCTGCTCACTGGTGCCATCTTTGCATCTTGCCACCTCCCACATTTTCTACAATACTTTGTGGGTGCAATACTTTGTTGTCATCCTGGAGCAACCTATGTAGCATCACAGGAAGGGAATTCAGTGCTATGAGGTTTCTCCAACTGTTTCTACCCGTCAAAAGTCCAAGTTTTTATGGAAGCAATATAACATATTAAGTTAAGTTCAATAAGTGAGAACACCTTGAAGTTATCTGTGAACCACCACCACTCAGTAGTAGAAAATCAGTCCGTTTTTCAAACAGGAAGAATTTTTTTACGGAAACTGGAGTGGGTATTACTGTGTCTATGCGAAAGCAATCCCTTGAAGAAGGAAGACATCCCCTTATCACTCTGGCCAAAGGCAAAAACCTCTGGGAACCTAGCTGCATAGGACAAGGCCTAGCTTCATTTCCCAATTGAGAGTATACAGTTGGGCTGATGTATCAGTCCTACCCAACAACAGAACCACCGAACTGGAAAGTGGCCCCAATGGTTATCTAGATCAAGCCCCTAAAAGTAGTATTCATCTGACGTTCATCGCCACTTCAGCCATATTGTGGCATTTCTTAAAGAACTACTGTTTACTGTTGAGCCCAGTTAAAAGTGCTGGTTATCACTGTCAGTCTTAAGTATCATGGAGCCCAAATATGTGGAGATGCACCATATCATTCTGTTCATGTACTATGATCTCCATAGAATGTCCTTCCCAAATTACCAACAGTTCTGGACAGGTAGCCATCCAACATCTGCTTAATCCACCACCTTGCTCTGACTTACAAGAAGCACTGTTTGACTATCAAGCAAAAAATGGGTGCTTGAAATAACATTGTATGAAAGCTGACTGGCACAGTCTAGGGATTACAACCAGATACAGCAAAGACATCTGCCCTTGCCCTTGCGTTTTGCTACTCTGCTGCTGAATACGCATACCCAGTGTGGAAAACATTGCACCATGTTAAAACAGTGGATGTGGCTTTTAATGAGACATATTGCATTATCAAAGGCTGTCTATGCCCAACACCGCTGGAGAAATTATACTGTTTAGCTGGTATTGCACCACCTGATAACAACTGGAAAGTAGCAGCCAATAATGAAAAGTCCAAGGCAGTGACAACCTCGGCCCATCCTCTGTTCTGATACCAGCCAACATGCCAACACCTTAATTCAAGAAATAGCTTTCTGAGATCTACAGAGATGCTCACAGGAACACCTAAGCAAGCGAGAATCCAAAAGTGGCAGGCTAAAACCCAGAACTTTAAGTCATGGCTGATATCGGATGAGAAACTCACTTCTGGACACATAGAAGACTGGTTGAATTTGAAAGCGCTGAACAGTCTGCGCTCTGGTACCACGAAATGTGGAGCCAACCTTCAGAAATGGGGCTACAAAGTGGTGTGTGCAAACCACAGACCACCTACTACAGTGTGGTCTGAACCTTGCCACATGCAAAATTGAGAACTTCTTTACAGTACCACCAGAGGAACTCGAAATGGCCAACTTCTGGTCAAAGGAAATGCCAAGTTTCTAACTTTGTTTGCGGTGATTTTAAATAAGTGGTTTTAATGTTAATATATTTTAGTGATCATTTTAATGTATATAGTAAAGGTAAAAGTTTTCCCTTGGTATATAAATACTGTAAATAAATAAACATTAAGGCTAGTCATGTCCAACTCAAGAGGAGGGTGCTCATCTCCATTTCTAAGCCAAAGAGCTGACATTGTTTGTAGACGCCTCCACGGTCATGTGGCCAACATGACTACATTTAGTGCCGTTACCTTCTTGCAGAAATGGTACCTATTGATCTACTCACATTTGCATGTTTTCAAACTGCTAGGTTGGCAGAAACTGGGGGTAACAGTGGGAGCTCACCCCACTCCCTGGATTCGAACCGCCGACCTTTCAATCAGCAAGCTCAGCAGCTTAGTGGTTAAAATATGTTTTATTTTATTTGTTGTAATGTTCATGTTGGCATCGAATTGCTGCCTATATATATATAAGCCACTCTGAGTCCCCTAAATATGGTAAATAAATAATAAATAAAGTTTATATATTAGAACTGTATCCTCAATTTGCTTCTGGCATGATAAATAAATAACCACCTTGCAAAGCATTCTAACCTGCTGTTGAGCAGCATCCAGAGGTTGGTTGGACTGTTCAGTCTGAATCTTCAGTATTATTATTTGAATCTATTTGCTTAAACACAAAATTCTGGCTCTTGTATGATGCACTGCGACTTGTGGCTTGCTCCAGGCAGGTCCACGGCAACCCATTTTCCATTCCAGGAGGGTTAGTGGATGGTGCATGACATTTGGATCCAGTGCCTCTCAATCTCCCAACACAAGACATTCCTGGGACCAGCCAGGACTCTCAAATACCTTGGCCGGCATTGGCACGAGTTAGGGTTGTGTTCATGCCAGGAACTTTTGTGGATTCCACTCCGTAGCTCTGGACCTCTTCTCTGGCCACCCCCAGCAGAGTTGGCTCAGCCCTGCCGTGGCATTAATACAATGGATTCTTCTTTTGGAGCTCTGGCTAATCCAAGCTAAATAGCCCGTTGGCTTCTCTCTGGGAGCGTTAGCCATCACCTTCCTTGTTTCTGTGTTGCTGTAATCTTTCCTTATTATTCCAATTGTTTAATTATATTTTGTGAGACCGTTTCTGCCCCCTCCCCTTCCAAACTTGTCATTATCTCTTCCCAATGTGCAAATTGGTGTTAAGTATCAACTGCCACAGCAAATAAACATCCACATTATTCAATGACATTTTATTACAGCAAAGGGGTGTGGGGAAAGCGGCTATAAACGACTTGCCTGCTGTAAGATGCAGAAATTTAGAATTATGATCGAGGGAGAACCTGGTTCATTTCATTGCCCTCTGGCGGCCTTGGGACATCTCTACAGCAAGCCATGTGTCTCCTTTCTTCAGGCAGAAGTGGGCAGCATCGTGATATTTGGAAGTATCAGAAAATGTTCAAAAGTTGATGAGAAACTAAACATTTATTGACAATATTGGGAGTGAGAAATGCAGGATACATTTGTCCTTATGTTTAGTGTATTTCAACATAATACACAGGCCTAATGTATATAAATATGGAAGATACTCTGTGTGTCTGTGTGCCAAGTTTGGTCCAGATACAACTCCAAAACTCAAGGCCAATGCCCACCAAACCCTCCAGTAATTGCTGTTGGTCATGGAAGTTCTGTGTGCTAAGTTTGGTTCTATTCCATTGTTGGTAGAGTTCAGAATGCTCTTTGATTGTCGGTGAACTACAAATCCAAGTAACTACAACTCCCAAATGACAAAATCAATCTTCCCCCCAACCCCACCAGTATTCAAATTTGGGTGCATCGGCTATTTGTGCCAAATTTAGTCCTGTGAATAAAAATCCATCCTGCATATCAGATATTTACATTACGATTCATAACAGTAGCAACATTACAGTTCTGAAGTAGCAAAGAAAATAATTTTATGGTTGAGGGCCACCACAGAATGAGGAACTGTGTTAAGGGGTCACGGCATCAGGAAGGTTGAGAACCACTGTTTTAGGGCATAGAAATTGGACAGTAATTTTGATCCCTTGCATGAATCCATATCTTTCAAATAGAGTCTTCTCTTTTTCAGACCTGCCAATTTACTCTGGGATGTCACAGACACTACAATTTGCTCAAAAGAATGTTTGCTTTGCTAGTTCTTCATATCTTCAAGGGTTGTTTGCTTTCCATCAGACATCCTAGAATCATAGAATTGGAAGAGACCTCGTGGGCCATCATCCAGTCCAACCCCATTCTTCCAAGAAGCAGGAAAATCACATTCAAGGCACCCCCGACAGATGGCCATCTAACCTCTGTTTAAAAGCCTCCCAAGAAGGAACCTCCTACACACTCCAGGGCAGAGAGTTCCACTGCTGAACAGCTCTCACAGTCAGGAAGTTCCTACTAAAGTTCAGGTGGAATCTCCTTTCCTGTAGTTTGAAGTCATTGTTCCACATCCTAGTCTCCAGGGCAGCAGAAAACAAGCTTGCTCTCTCCTCGCTATGACTTCCCCTCACATATTGATCCATGGCCTTCATGTCTCCTCTCAGCCTTCTCTTCTTCAGGCTAAACATGCCCAGCTCTTTAAGCTGCTCCTCATAGGGCTTGTTCTCCAGACCCTTGATCATTTTATTTGCCCTCCTCTGGACACATTCCAGCTTGTCAACATCTCCTTTCACTTGCAATGCCCGGAATTGGACACAGTATTCCAGGTGAGGTCTGACCAAGGCAGAATGGAGGGGTAGCAGTTCCGAATGTTAACTCTTGAACATCCCATATCTGGATTTCCAAAATCTAAAATACTCCAAAATCTGTAATTATCCATATGGATGGCGAAGACCGTGACATCTTTGCTTTTGGATGGTCCAAAAACTTCTGCTTCATGCATAAGATGATGTCATATATTGTGTGCAAAATTACTTTTAGGCAACGTGTGCATGAAAGGTAAATGAATTTCATGTTTAGACTTGGGGCCCATCTCCAGGACATCTTGGGATGTGCATATATACAAATACAGGTATTTCAAAATCCGAACTCCAAAACATTTTAGTCTCAAGGATTTCGGATGAGTCTCAAGGATTTCGGCACTCAACCAGTGCAGCTCACAAGCAATCCACTTGAGCTCAGGCAATAAAAATGAAAAGATTAGTTGTGACGTGCCGGCAACACCTTTCATTGATACTTGAACACTAATGACAGGAACAGGGGCATTAAAGAAAAAACCCTCCAATGCTGACGCAAATTGTAAATGTACAAGCCTGCTAACGTGTGCAGGAAAGTGCACCTCAGTTCTGTGAATTGTTCGTTGACTTATTTTTGGGGATTTGAGTAAGCGGAACCTTTCAAACCACCAGAACTGGAGCAACATTGCATTTCCAAAGAGAGTCACTCCCTCTGGTGGGAATGTTTTATTCCAGATGTGATCCTCCTCCTCAGCATCTCTTTTCCTTGCTTCTTCCACCCCCCTTTTTTCCACTCCCCAATGCAACATACTCATCTTGAATATGCTGTAGCGTGGTTGCCATAGCAGCTAGCCTAGGACTGATGGTTGCATCCTGAGGAGGAGGAAGATGAGGAGGAAGAGGAGAGGAGGAAGGGGGAGGGCCTCCCATATCAGGGGGTCACATGTGCAAGGGTGCTATTTATTGTTCCCCATCAGCTCAGCCTGGGATGCATTGAAAAGCCAGGTCAAGAAAGGGCAGCATCGGGGATTTTGCTGGGATTGCCAGCTGCGTGGCTGGTGTGGCCTTGGTCCCCAAAGACCTTTTCCCCCTCCACGTTCCCCAGATATGGACCCACATGCACAGCCAGACCGCCGCCAGGCAATGTCATGATCTTGACCCTCAAGCGAGGACATTGTCAAGGGACACAATTCGGAACGGAGGAGGTAGCCACTTTGGTTTAGCTCCATGCCGCGGCTCCCTTTGAAACTATTTAGGATTCAGATGCAGGCGGCGGCACGAGGGGGCCTTTCCTCCTGCCAGTTCAAACGACGGAAATGCAGATGACAGGCCTCAGATATTATAATTAACTTTCATTTACAGCGCAGCTGTCATCCGAATTGCTACCACCATCGAGGCTCCGAGAGGGCCGTTCTGCACCTGGACCAGATTTTAATTTTAAACCCGGTCCTCCTTTGATCTGCTCCCTCTCTCTTTTACGCACGCAAGCAAGCACACACACACACACACACATTCTGGTAGCAGTTCATTTGTAAAATAAATATTTCACACTCCTAAGCACCCAGTGCCTCATTGACAACATTAAGATTGGCACTTTCTGAAGCTGATTGGTACTTTGGCAGAAATGCTAAATGGGGAGGGGAAAACGCTTTCCACATGCCCAGAGTGCATGTGGGTACATTAGACTACTGTAATAAGCTGCACATGAGGCTGCCCTTCAAATGTTTTCAGAAGGTGCAAGAGGGAATTTTTGTTTGGGATTGTGGTTCACAAGTAGGTAAAGGTAAACGTAAAGATTTCCCCTTGACATTAAGTCTAGTTGTGTCTGACTTAATGGAGCTCCAATTTTGTTTGCTTTGCATTGAATGTTTGTTGCTGTCCTAAGTTTCAGGGACTCTGTAGATAGGTGGCTTCTTTTAGCTGCAATCATAGGGCAAGCCACCTGTCAATTATAGTTAGATTCCCTGGTTCCACCTCCTTTGGGTTTTTGGAGGGAATAGGAGCCTTTTTGAGTTCTGTCCACACAGAGAAGCTTTCCATGCAGGACATAATACCAAGAGCTCCTGTAGAAAGCTTCGTCTTCTACGGCTTGACCAGAGTTATACAGCCCACAGCTTGGCCGAGGATCATACAACCTTACAGCTCCTTTGCTGAAGGACTTGCCAGCCATCACTGAAACCTGAACTCCTTTCCCCCCCCTGGAAGTCTACAAAGCTCTGCTTGGTAAGGGTTGCTCGCGGAAGCCAGACGCAGTTGGTACCGGGTGCAGGGGCTCCACGCCAACAGAGGCAAAGACAGACTGCCCAGATTAGAAGTTAAGGATTTTCCCATTAGTTAAATTACAGTTAAGAAGATAGTGCCTGTTCCCAATGAACAAGATTGAGAGAGCCAATAGACTATTAAGAAAGCCTTGAAGTACCTGTTTGTTTTCAATAATAAAGAACTTTGTTGAACCTTTAAGCAATCTAAAGACTCTGTTTTAAGGAAATCCAAAGGCCTTTAATCTGAGGCAGCCCCGGCGTCCCGTTGGTCACACAGAATTTATGTCCTGTCTACAGTCTGATGCACAGGCCCAGCGTGCGACAGCACACTGACTAAGGGGTGGTGCTCACCTCCATTTCTTTCTTTCTTTTTAAAAATAATTATAAATTTTATTTGATACATCCCAACAATTAACAGATTTTTGCCATACAGGACTTATTTCAGTATACATTATTCCAAAAATAAATATTCCTTTGTTGTTGTTCATTTGTTCAGTCGTTTCTGACTTTTCGTGACCTCATGGACCAGCCCACGCCAGAGCTCCCGGTTGGCCGTCACCACCCCCAGTTCCTTCAAGGTCAATCCAGTCACTTCAAGGATCCCATCCATTCATCTTGCCCTTGGTCGGCCCCTCTTCCTTTTTCTTTCCATTTCCCAAGCATCATTGTCTTCTCTAAGCTTTCCTGTCTTCTCATTATGTGGCCAAAGTACTTCAACTTTGTCTCTAATATCCTTCCCTCCAGTGAGCAGTCGGGCTTTATTTCCTGAAGTATGGACTGGTTTGATCTTCTCATGGTCCAAGGAACTCTCAGAATTTTCTTTCAACACCACAGTTCAAAAGCGTCTATCTTCCTTTGTCAGCCTTCCTTATGGTCCAGCACTCACATCCACGGAGGTTACTACGGGGAATACCATTGCTTTAACTATGTGCATTTTCGTTGCCAGTGTGATGTCTCTACTCTTCACTATTTTATTGAGATTGGCCATTGCTCTCCTCCCAAGAAGGAAACGTTTCCTGATTTCCTGGTTGCAGTCTGCATCTGCAGTAATCTTTGCACCTGTTGTTGTTCATTCGTTCAGTCGTCTCCGACTCTTCGTGACCTCATTGACCAGCCCACGCCAGAGCTCCCTGTCGGCCGTTACCACCCCCAGCTCCCTCAAGGTCAGTCCAGTCACTTCAAGGATGCCATCCATCCATCTTGCCCTTGGTCGGCCCCTCTTCCTTTTGCCTTCCACTTTCCCCAGCATAATTGTTTTCTCTAGGCTTTCCTGTCTCCTCATGATGTGGCCAAAGTACTTCAACTTTGTCTCTAGTATCTTTCCCTCCAGTGAGCAGTCGGGCTTTATTTCCTGGAGGATGGACTGGTTGGATCTTCTCGCAGTCCAAGGCACTCTCAGCACTTTCCTCCAGCACCACAGTTCAAAAGCATCGATCTTCCTTCGCT
>NW_026844366.1:346558440-346599337 GCF_025583915.1 Anolis sagrei ordinatus | reverse complement strand
ACTTCAACTTTGTCTCTAATACCCTTCCCTTTAATGACCAGTCGGGCTTTATTTCCTGAAGTATGGACTGGTTTGATCTTCTCATGGTCCAAGGAACTCTCAGAATTTTCTTTCAACACCACAGTTCAAAAGCGTCTATCTTCCTTTGTCAGCCTTCCTTATGGTCCAGCACTCACATCCACGGAGGTTACTACGGGGAATACCATTGCTTTAACTATGTGCATTTTCGTTGCCAGTGTGATGTCTCTACTCTTCACTATTTTATTGAGATTGGCCATTGCTCTCCTCCCAAGAAGGAAACGTTTCCTGATTTCCTGGTTGCAGTCTGCATCTGCAGTAATCTTTGCACCTAGAAATACAAAATCTGTCATGGCCTCCATGTTTTCTCCCTCTATTTGTCAGTTATCAATCAGTCCAATTTTATGTTTAACTGCAACCCACCTTTTGCCCTTTCTTCTTTCACCTTGATTAGAAGGCTCCTCAGCTCCTCCTCCTTTCGGCCATCAAAGTGGTGTCATCTGCATATCTAAGGTTGTTAATGTTTCTTCCAGCAATTTTCACCCCAGCCTTGCATTCGTCAAGCCCCGCACATCGCATGATGTGTTCTGCATACAAGTTGAATAGGTTGGGTGAGAGTATACAACCCTGCCGTACGCTTTTCCCAATCTTGAACCAGTCTGTTGTTCCGTGCTCAGTTCTGACTGTTGTTATTTGGTCCTTATACAGATTCCCCAGGAGAGAGACAAGGTGGTTTGGTATGCCCATACCACCAAGAATGTATTATGATCCACACAGTCAAAGGCTTTAGAATAGTCAATAAAACAGAAATAGATGTTTTTCTGAAACTCCCTGCCTTTCTCCATTATCCAGTGGATATTGGCAATTTGGTCTCTTGTTCCTCTGGCTTTTCTAAACCCAGTGTGTACATCAATATTCCTTAAACGACATTTTTTACATTCCTTAGTTATGTATCACCCATCCCCATCGCCCTCCCCCCATTCCCCCCACCCTCCTGGAATAGCAATTCTCAATGATGTCATTGCATCAGTTTAACTGTGTGGAAAGCCTGGTTCAAAATACTATATCTGTCGTCTCCGTCTATTTTGTCAATTAGCACCGACCATTTCCTGAACCAGTCTTATTCTTTTTGGCTATTTATATACTTGTTTTTCCTTTGATTGATGAAATCATTAATTATATATTCTGATAGATAAGCCCACCAAGTTTCTAAATCCCATTTTGTATCGTCTCTCCATCCTCGGGCTATCGTGGCTTGTATTGCGGCTGTCAAATATTTTAGGATTTCTGTCCAATTATTGTTATCTTCCTTTGCCTTTATTGTGAGAGACATGAATCTAGCTTTATCCCACATTAATTATTTCCCTATTATTTCTTCCATTTCATTTCTTCTTTTACTATAATAGTTCTGAATGTTTCTACAATCCCACCACATGTGGGAGAATGAACCTATCCCCCCACAGTTGTGCCAACACTTGTTTGAAATATTTCCCATTATGTGTGCTAATTGTAGGGGGGGTTCTATACCATTTAGAGATTATTTTCTATATTATTTTCCATTTCTAAGTTGAAACGGAGCTCCCGGTGGCACAGTGGGTTAAAGCACTGAGCTGCTGAGCTTGTTGATCGAAAAGTCGCAGGTTCGATTCCAGGGAGCGGCGTGAGCTTCCGCTGTCAGCCCTAGCTTCTGCCAACCTAGCAGTTCAAAAACATGCAAATGTGAGTAGATCAATAGGTACCGCTCCAGCGGGAAGGTAACGGCGCTCCATGCAGTCATGCCGGCCACATGACCTTGGAGGTGTCTACAGACAACGCTGGCTCTTCGGCTTAGAAATGAAGATGAGCACCACCCTCCAGAGTCAGACATGACTGGACTTAATGTCAGGGGACTACCTTTACTTTTACCTTTACCTAAGTCGAAAAGCCGGCATTGTCCATAGACACCTCCAAGGTCATGTGGCCAGCACGGTTACCTTCTTGCAAAAGTGGTACTTATTGAGTTGTTGTGAGTTTCAAGGCTGTATGGCCATGCTCCAGAAACATTCTCTCCTGGCATTTCACCTGCATCTATGGAAAGCATCCTCAGAAGTTTTGGGGTCTTGTGAAGTAACTATTGATCTACTCACATTGCATGTTTTCTAACTGCCAAGTTGGCAGAAACTGGGGCTAACACAGGAGCTCAACCTACTCCCTGGATTCGAACCATTGACCTTTCAGTCAGCAAGTTCAGCAGCTCAGTGGTTTAACCTGCTGCATCACTGGGGGCTTCACAACTAGAAGGGGGTTAAACATTCCTCCCACCTCAATGTTCTCCTGATGAGAGCCCTAAAAACTGCCATTTGCCCTGTTAGAAAACCCATCAACTGGGGTTTGGCTCCATGACCCCTCATGGATACCAAAATCCATGGAAGCTCAAATCCTGTTATATACAATGGCGCAGTATTATGGCATTGCTTCCAAAAATGGCAAAATCAGGGTTTTATTTTGAGATTTAAAAATCTATTTTCATGCTGTAAATGGTTGAGTCTGTGGATATGGAACCTGTGGATATGGAAACCAACTATACATTCACGGGGATGTTTCCTACAAGAAAGTAAATAGCAGCTTCAATATGAGCAGAACTTTTTTATTGGGGAGATGATATTGGTTGGGAAAATGTTAAACCCCTCTTTCCTCTCCGCTGCCTCCTGATCTGGGTCAAGGATTTAAAAAGATTTAAATTTAATTACCTGTCTCTGTCTTCTAATTTTACTTTGAGATTTGAGGTTAAATGGAGCTGGCAGAATGATGCCCAGCCTTTTGCAAAAAGAATTCTTGCCGGCATAATAAGACTTCCTCCTCTGTGCACACCCCCTCCCTCTTGTTCCAGAGGGTCCCACAAGCACAACATTGTGGGAATCTATGGGGCAAGGAGGCTGCAGTGCTGAGGTGAAACTTGTCCCCTCAGGTGCATTCCTTTCTACGGTGAATAAACCCCAGGAAATTTCACTCCACTTTATTTTATTCTTGGAATCTTTCATTTTTCACCTCCATCTTTGTTCTATCAATCAGTCTATCAATCAATCAACCAATGCTCTGTTCGTTTTGAGTGACATCATAACTCAAGAACCGCTGAACGAATTGCTACCAAATTTGGCCACAAGACACCTACTAACCCAAGGAGTGACCATCACTCAAAAATTGATTTTTTGTCATTTGGGAGTTGTAGTTGCTGGGATTTATAGTTAAACTACAATCAAAGAGCATTCTGAACTCCACCAATGATGTAACTGAACTAAACTTGGCACACAGTGACCAACAGAAAACATTAGAGTAATTTGGTGGGCATTGACCTTGAGTTTTGGAGTTGTAGTTCACCTACATCCAGAGAGCACTGTGGACTCAAACAATGATGAATCTGGACCAAACTTGACACAAATATTCCATATGCATAAATATGAACACAGATAGCGTTTGGGGAAAACAGACTTTGACATTTGGGAGTTGTAGTTCCTGAGATTTATAGTTCACCTACAATCAAAGAGCATTCTGAACCCCACTAACATTGGAATTGGGCCAAACTTCTCACACAGAACCCCTGTGACTAATAGAAAATACTGTGTTTCCTGATGGTCTTTGGCAACCCTTCTGACACCTCTTCGCGACCCCCCCTCCAGGGGTCCTGTCCAACAGGTTAAGAAAGGCTGCCTTAAGGTATTCTAGTCCAACTCCCTTCACCAGGGCAAGAAAACATAATCAAAGAGTCATCCAGCCATAGATATAGATTTTTTATTTTTTTATTTATTGTGTCATGAGCAACCAGACAGTTTTATTATATTTTTAACAAAACAAACAAACAGACAGACCGACAAAACACAAAGTTTGCAAGCTTGGTAGTTGATTAAATGTCCTTTGACCAGTAGCTGGCCACTGGCCACTACAGGAAAAGAGATTCCACCTGAACATGAGGAAGAACTTCCTAATTGTGAGAGAGAGCTGTTCAGCAGTGGAACTCTCTGCCCTGGACTGGGGTGGATGCTCCTTCGTTGGAGGCTTTGAAACAGAGGCTGGATGGTCATCTGTTTGGGGGGTGCCTTGAATGCAATTTTCCTGCTTCCCATTGGCAGAATCATCATCATCATCATCATCATCATCATCATCATCATCTTTATTTATATACTGTTCTCCCTTAGGGGACTCAGGGCGGTTTCCACATAACACAGGAAAAGATATACAGTGTATTCAAGACATAGACACAAAATTATTAACACAAAACATATACATTAAAACCAGTTCCAACACTATTCTATTATATGAAATAAACTGCAAGGGGCTGGAGTAGTTGGGTGGGCCTAGACCATCTAAGGGGACTGGGCCAAGGCTAATGCAGAGCAATATAGGGCCGGGGAGATGGAGAAAGTGCAAGGTGACCAAAGTGGGGCCTGGGGCTACATTTCCAGGACCTATTAATAAACTATGAGAAGGACTGGGCAGAACGAGTACTCGGAGATGACAGGGGGCTGGCAAAGGAAGTGAAGAGCAAGGCCGAGTCCTAGCTAAGGCTTTGGGTCTAGGACTAGTAATTAGTCATTTTCAAAGGCCTGATAAAAACACCAAGTCTTCAAGTTCTTGCAAAACAAGGAAAGTGATGGGGCCTGTCTTAACTCTCTGGAGAGGGCGTTCCAGAGGTGGGGGGCCACCACCGAGAAGGCATTCTCCCTTGTCCCCACCAGCCGAGCATGAGACGGTGGTGGGAGCAAGAGAAGGGCCTCCCCAGAAGATCTTAGGATACGCGCCAGTTCATAGAGGGAGATGCGATCGAAGAGATGTGATCGCTTTATAGGTCATGACCTGAACCTTGAATTTGGCTCAGCAAATGGGGTTGGACTGGATGGCCCAGGAGGTCTCCTGCAACTCAAGGATTCAGTGATAGTTAGGGAGGAATGGAGACTGAAAGTCCAACTGCCTCCCAGCCAAAGTCTTTACAGTTTACTGTTAAGTATTTCCAACCTTGTTAGGAAAATCTCATTTGCTGTAGCATTAACGCCGGCCTTTATCCCTGCCATGCTTTGTTCATGCTTCCTTGTCACGTTGTGCATAAGGACAAGTGCCTCTCAACAGACCAGATAAAGAAATCTTGCATCTATGACCAATCTTTCAAAACCCTTTATGCGTCCCTCTTTTCTTATTTGAAACATCTGCATTTCATCGTCAACGTGAGCTTCTTCTCCCGTTCAGACATATGCCCAACAGCTAAGAAATCTCCTCTCTCAACCCTGTTTACAATGCGGTCTCCTTTCTTTGCAGACGCAAACTAATTCTAAAGAACTTCAGCTACATCTCATTCAGCATTCTGTTTTTACTGGATTGTTTAGCTTAGTGAGATGCTCTCTAGAATGACGAAGGGCTGGAGCTCAGCTTCCATTTTCCTTAAGTGCTCGCTAAGTGGTAAGAGCTGCATTAACCATTAGACTAAGTACACTACCAAGAGTTAGTGCTCCAGCCAAACTAGGATCCAGCTTTAATGATCTTCAAGCACTTCTCTAAGTAGCCTCATCCTCAGTGACCACCATACGAGCTCCTAGCTTTTTCTGGGCAGAGGAAAATTAGGGCATCTTGCTTGCTTCTCATGCACAGAACAATGCTTTCTGAATGTCTGTTTAGCATGTCAAAAAGAAACCTGAGAGAGGGCACAATAGCTGTTTAAATATTTGCAGCCTTAGTCCCACTCTGTACTGCTTTTGTCAAACCTCATCTGGAATAACCCTGTGTCCAGTTCTAGGCATCACAATCCAAGAAAGATATGGGCAAGCTAAAACAGGCATGGGCAAATTTACTAACCTAGGGGCCGCATGGTGGGCCGGAGAGGGGTCGGTGGACCGTGAGGGATTCTCCCCAAGTCCCTTCTCTGCTCTTTTCTCATCTTCCTCTTCTCTTTCAGAGGCAGAAAGCGGATTAAAAACAGGAAACATTTGGATCCCAAAAGGGTTGGCCTTGGTCAGGATGAGATGGTGGATGGGAGAGAAAAAGTATATTTGTTAGACCCCGTATTGCCTACTCATTATATTGAATCATATAACTCCAGAGTTGGAAGACCTCCAAGGGCCATCCAGTCCAACCCCCTGCCATGCAAGGAGGCACAATCAAAGCACTCCCAATAGACAGTCTTCAGAAAAGCATCCAGAGAAGGAGACTGCAATACACTCCAAGGCAGCCTGTGTCATTCTCCAGGAAGTTCTTCGTAATCTTTCAGTTGAATCTCTTTCCCTGCCATTTGAGCCCATTGCTCCCTTGGGCCCTGGTCTCTAGAGCAGCAGAAAGTCAGTCCCCCCTCCTCCTCAATGGAAAATCTTGAAACATGGTTCTCATGTTCCCTCTCTACCTTCTCTTCTCCCAGGAGGAAAGGAGGAAGGAAAAAGAAAGGAAAAAGGAAGAAAGGGAGGAAGAGGATGGAAGGAAGGCTAGAAGGGAATGGAGGGAGGGAGGAAAGAGAGAAAGAAGGAAAGAGAAAAGGGAAGGGAAGTAAGGAAGGATAAAGAGAGAAGGAGGGAGGAAAGAGGGAAGGAAGGACAAAAGGATGGAAGTGAAGGAAGGAGGCAGGGAGAAAGAGGGAGAGAAGGAAAGAGAAAAATGAAGGAAGGAAAGAGAAACAGGGAAGGAGGAAGGAAAGAGGGAAGGAAGAAAAATCAGAAAGGTGGAAGGGAAGGAAGGAGAGAGAGAGAAGGAGGGAGGGAGGGAGGGAAGAAGGAAGGAAAGAAAAAAGAGAGAAAGGAAAGAAGGATGAAAGAGTTGAAAGGAAGGAGAAAGAGAGAGGGAAGGAGGGAAGAAAAGGAGAAGGAAATAAGGATAGGATTGTGAGTGAAAGGAGGGCCTGAGAAAAGAGCCCAAGAGGCCACATCCATCCCCCAGGCCTGGCTTTCCTACCTGAGCTAGCATGTGTCCAGAGAAGGGAAACCAAAATGGCAAAAGGTCTGGAAGCCAAGCCCTATGAGGAGCGGCCTAGGGAGCTGAATCTGTTTAGATCGGAGAAAAGAAGGCTGAGAGAAGGGGACATTATCCCTATGTTTAAATATTGAAAAGGATGTCACATTGAGGAGGAGACAGCCTTGTTTTCTGCTACTCTGGAGACTAGGACACAATGAAGCAATGAATTCAAATGGCAGGGGAAAATATTCCACCTAAACATCCTGACACCAGCTAAGTCCATTCACTTTTCAAATAGAATATGAGTCCCCCTGCGTTGTTCAACATAGATATACCTATTCATTAGGGGCCATCTGTTGGGAAGGCTTTTATGAGTGATGGTCACTCATTGGCCTGATAGGTGTCTTGTGTCCAAATTTGGTATCAATTTGCCCAGTGGATTTTGAGTTGTGTTAATCCCACAAATGAACATTACATTTTTATTTATATAGATATTTCTGTGTCATATTGCTACATGAGTGTAGTATACTTACCGTATATCTTTGGCTGTTGATTTTGTGGTGGCCCAGATGCATGTTACTTTGATTCTTATACCAGTTTGGGGCTTTGCTCTAATTATTTTTTAGATAGCCAGTTGTACTTTTTCTAACAAAAAAAGTACAGTGCTAGTCTATTCCAAAATCCATCTTCAAGTACCATTATTTATGAGGTGTAGTAACAGGATGTCCCTACAAATAATAGGAACCCTACAAATGAGTTGCTGTGAGTTTTCTGGGCTGCATGGCCATATTCCAGAAGCATTCTCTCCTGACATTTCTCTCACATCTGTGGCAGGTTGTGAGATCAGTTGGAAACTAGTGACATTTATATATCTGTGGACCACTGTAACAAGTACCATGTCAGACTGCTCAGAGAAGCCATTGAAATCCACAAGAAGCATGTGGACAATTTCAACAGAAAATAGGAAACCATGGAAAGGAACAAAATCTGGCTAGCAGTATTTTTAAATAAACCCTCTATCAGGACAGTAAATAAAGAGCGACACTAAAAATAAGGGGGGAATTCCAAACAAGGATCAATCAGGGCCAGCTAACACCTCCCAACAAGGGACCCTCAGGCAGCAACCAGCCAGGCTTTGAAGCTATGAGGCCATTAAATGCTAATAACAGTGGCCAGATGCAACATTCACACCTGCCTCAAACAGACAAGAGTTGTTTCTCTCATCCTGGACATTCCACAGATATATAAACCTCACTTTCCTAGTTTCCAACAGATCTCACAACCTCTGAGAATGCCTGCCATAAATGCAGGTGAAACGTCAGGAGAGAATGCTTCCGGAACATGACCATACAACCTGGAAAACTCACAGCAACCCAGTGATTTTGGCCATGAAAGCCTTCGACAACACGTCGCCTACAAATAATTTTAAATAAAATAAATATTGATGTTCGAATCTTCTCTTAAATCCTTCTCCTTTGAGACCACACAATAGTTCTTTGACGTCCAAAGTCAAACCTCTCCTCTTCATTTCCAACCCTCCACAACGGTCCTGTCCTTGTGTTGATGTAGGTTTTTTGGGCTATATGGTCATGTTCTAGAAACATTCTCTCCTGACGTTTCGCCTGCATCTGTGAGGTCTGTTGGAAACTAGGAAATTTGGGTTTATATATCTGTGGAATGTCCAGGGTGGGAGAAAGAAACTCTTGTCTGTTGGAGCTAGGTGTGAATGTTTCAATTCAACAAGGTCCTCTCCTTGTTGTGGTTGTTGTAGCTTCATGTTGTCCCCCTTGTTTTGTGGTAGACCAAACAAAAACCCTTCTGAGAAGCAAATGCTGTCATCATTGTTCAAGAAACCAGGTTCTTTCCAAATTCAGTGGGTTTACCTTATTTCAAAATTAGTTGTTTGTTTTGTCTTATTCTTGTTCTGAGAGGAAGATAGTTTTTCTCAAGCACATACAACAATGCAGGGAAATTATGTATTCTCTTTGCACACACAACTTTAAAAAAATCAAGGGTACATTTGAAGCCTACTAACCTTGACACGTCATAATTAAACTGCAAAGGGTATTTCATCTAGGAGGAAATGAAAAGAAACTCTCAAAATATTGTCATGAAACATCCTTGTGATATTGTGCCTTTACCAGGAATCAGGAAGGCAGATGAAACAAGGGGTCACTTAATGGCATTGTGGAAATAAAAGTGTTGTGAGAGAATAGGGGAGAAAAATAGAACGACAGCAACAACAGAAAAGGGAGAGAAGAATTGTTGTCTCAGACACACTATTGTTTATAGCAAACTTGTTTGGCTGAATTGTACATTTGCCCATTATCTTAACTCGTTATGCACATGAAAATTGCATTCCTTACTTATTGTGAAGCCTGTGTACTGTTAACACAGCCACAAGGGTGCTGGAGTCGTATTATTTAAGCATCATTAGTATGCAAGGAGGTGCCTGGTTTCCCACTTAATCCCCTTGCAAAGTGGGCCTACAAGCTCTCTGTCTCTTTGTTATGACAGCACAAGTCTTTGTGCTTCTAATGCAACACTAATAAGACTTTAAACCAGAGGGCTAAATTAGGGAGACGGGAAATTGAGAGACGAGAATAAACCCAGCGAATGGGGAGTTGGGAGAAGAAACATCAGGGACGGTAGAGTAAAGGTAGTGGTAAGTCTGTGTACCTTACACAGTGAGGCCGGTGACTCCCATATCAGTGGAGTAATGAATCTTCTCCGGGTTTTAGCTGGTTCTAAAAGGGCTATCCAAGGTGCTGGACCAGGTTAGGGATTGATTCAGCACTTTGGAGAGCTCCTAGAGTGAATTCAATGCCCCACTGACATGTGAATTGCTATTTGACACTGGATTGGAGTGGGGGGATGCAAGCAGCCCTTGGAGAGCTTAGCTATATGGGAAAGATATGTGGGGGTTAGTAAATGTAAATAAACAGAAGCTTTACTACAGTTTCCGAACCAAGATATACCCTGCAGTATAATAAAGTGTCACTCGGGCTTGTGTAACAAGTAACAGTATCTTTACTTCAGTTCAAATGATCAAACAGGGCAACAATACATACAGCAGTCTCTCTGAATTCACACAGAGAACAGAGAGGATAAACAGTCCTTTTAAATAGTCTTTAAAATATGCTTCATGCCTTAGAAATGATCAGGCTTCCTTACTGTTTCCAGTCAGTGCTCTCTTCACTCTCCAGGTTGAAAATGGCCATCAAGCCGTGGAACATCTAGACATTAGAGTTTCTATTCTAGCTAAATATGCTTCATTTCTTACAAATGATCATGTCTGGCATGGAGGCATTTCCTAGATTCCTCTCCTGCATTTTACTGCTTTTCAAATTGTATCTCCTGCCATTTTCCCAGAGAAATGACTCATGGCCTGAATCCCATTGTTAGCTCCAACTAGCCTAGACCCATTGACTCAATGGGGTTGACATAAATGTTGACTCTCCACTCACTGTTTGGTTCCGTGAGACCCCTTCTATACAACTGTATAAAATCCACATTGAACTGGATTATGTGGCAGTGTGGACTCAGATAATCCAGTTCAAAGTAGATATTCTGGGTTATATGGTTATATGTGTGGAAGGACCCTGAGCCTACTTCATTTGGGCATTTCTACGAGCATTCCAGCTGGTTCTGATTTTGCCCAGTTGACCCAGAAGGTGGTTGCTCCAGATCCTGAACATGCAAATTGACCATCTTTGACTCATGTGTATTATTTTTTTTTAGTTTCACTCATTTCCATCACATGTTGTTATGCAAAATCTCAGACCAGCATACCAATTAAAAATTAAAACAGTAGGAATCATTCAGACTTTCTAGGAACACATTAAACAAGCCATCCATAAAAGCAAAGTAGCAAATTAAAACAGTTTGAAAATCCACATCGCTGTATAGATTTGGGGGAAATCATATGAACACATGCCCCACTCCCCTGCTAAAGCCACAATAGGAAGCCATGAAATGAAACCACTCTCAACATCTCAGGCTTACAAGAGGAGGTTCTCCAATCAGGACACCATACTCATTGTTGGGAAAGCAGTAATTCTATTTATTTATTGAATGTATAGTCTGTGTTTTTTCCAAAATGGGATTCAAGGTGACTATATGCATTGTTGTGATGTGTCTTCAAGGCATTTCTGACCTAGGGTGGCCCTAAAGTAAAATTACCATAGGATTTTCTTGGCAAGATTTTGCTTTGGCCTTCTTCTGAATATGATGTGTCCAAGGTCGTTCATTGGTGGGTTTCCATGGCCAAGCAGGGATTTGAACTGTATTCTCCAAAGCTGTAGTTCAACACTCATCAGCTTCATCACATCATCTTTCTTGCTGTAAACATATTCATTTTTCATTCTGCTATATATTTGCAGTCATTCAAAATTATCATAAAATAGATTCTGTGCCTCATAGAATTATATTGGAAGAAACCTCGTGGGTCATCCAGTCCAACCCCAATCTGCCAAAAAGCAGGAAAATTGCATTCAAAGCACCCCCGACAGATGGCCATCCAGCCTCTGTTTAAAAGCCTCCAAAGAAGAGCATCCACCACACTCCGAGGCAAAGAGTTCCACTACTGAACAGCTCTCACTGTTTAGAAGCTCTTCCTAATGTTCAGGTATAATTAGCGACAAGTATCCAAAACAATGGATGTAGCAACACTGTAGAATTAATACCGTTTGATATGCTTTAACTGTCTTGGATACCTTCGCTCAGCCTTCCTTACGGTCCAGCTCTCACATCCATAGGTTACTATGGGGAATACCATTGCTTTAACTATGCAGATCTTTGTTGCCAGTGTGATGTCTCTACTCTTCACTATTTTATTGAGATTGGCCATTGATCTCCCCGCAAGAAGTAAACATCTTCAGATATCCTGGCTGCCGTCTGTGTCTGCAGTAATCTTTGCACCTCGAAATACCAAGTCTGTCACTGCCTCCATGTTTTCTCCCTCTATTTGCCAGTTATCAATCAATTCAGTTTCCATAATCTTGTTTTTTATGGTTAGCTGCAACCTAGTTTTTGCACTTTCTTCTTTCACCTTGGTTAGAAGGCTCCTCGGCTCCTCCTCACTTTCAGCCATCAAAGTGGTATCATCTGCATATCTAAGATTGTTAATGTTTGTTTCAACCTTGGATTCGCCAAGCCCTGTACATTGCATGATGTACACTACCACACAGTTAATACATTAATTGAAGTAGAGTGGGGGTGAATGGAAAGCCCCAGGCACAAAATACTGCCAAAAATGTATTGTAAAAAGAGCCGATCTGATCAAGTAAGCAAGGATTTAACCCTCACAACTACGACAACTACGACTAATGTCTTTCAACACTGTTAATATCTGTGCAAGTGAAAAACAGGCAATAGCAATGGAATGGAAAGTGTTAACACTCCTAACGGCGGGAAGAACGCTGCTGACTCCAGGCCGCTTCACATTTGGGTTAATTTCCCTTTTGGTCCTCTCTAGAGGACAACTCCGGCATATCGGGCTTGAACAGCTTTGCTTCAGCTTTAATACCAATATTGTCAGCCGAAAGGGTCTAATCTGCACAATGCATTTCTATTTGCCATTTCCTCCCCCTCCCCTCCCTCTATAATGCACATGGAGGCAGTCAGTGGGAAGATCATACCCACCAGATGCACAAAAAGTGTGCATGTGTGTGCAGACGTGGCGAGAGGGTGCCTCCCTTACAGAAATAACTCTGCTGTTTTTAGCAACTCCTCCTCCGCTGCCCCCACTCCACCCACCGGCGCAGGCATCCTTTCCCCTCATGCTTCACTTGGGAATTTTGCGCCTGCATTCCAAGCTGTGCACTTCCATTCAGCATCGCCGGCATGCAAAGCGAGCCATTTCAGAGCCGTACCCGCCTGGCATTGTTCCTGGCATTGATGGAGGTAATGGAAGAATGTGTTCTTCCTATCGTAGATTGCCTTGGCACAAACCGCTTGCTGGTGCGGTTTTTGGCAGCTGCGAGGCCCAGCTGCCCAGTTCTGACTAATCTCGTCTCTCGGCGTATGAGCAGACCTTCTCCAGGTGCCGCGTTGCCAGGAGTTAAATCGAAGGTCATGTTTGATTGGGCTGGCATCCACGCCATGCAATGCGCGGCACGTGTTTCCTCTGAAGAAAGCCCCAATCTTTTAAGTCAAGTTTTCTTCCTGGAAAGTGAGTCATTGACTGGTCTAAGCTGGGCCAAACTAGATGTCCATCTTTCAAGGGTGTGGAAAATGTGGCACCCAGAAGCAGTTTTCGTGGTTTCCAGGAACCCTCAATTTATTTGGGAGAAATTCTAAATGCTACCCAGAAGGAATTGAGACAACGCTTGCATATTTTTGGCCACCCAAACCAACTCCTATTGGAAAAAGGGCCTCTCCTAGTTTTAAAATGGTGGTCAGAATAAGGGGGGGGGGGGGACCTATGCCACCAAGAGGAATTTTGGGCAAGCTGTGTAATGCATTTTTCAGCTTTCCATACCCAGCAAGTGTCTTTGTAGACCAGTGCTTTCCAAACATTTCATGTTGGTGACACACTTTTAAGACATCCATCTTTTTGTGACACAGTCATTCAGCTTTACTTGCAAACCAGAGGTTAAATCAACCTCTTATATAAGAGATAAAGATAGATACATAAATTGCAATAACAAAATGTATGGGGACATATCTATCAATATGTGAGAGGAAGTCACAGGGAGGAGGGAGCAAGCTTGTTTTCTGCTTCTCTGGAGACTAGGACACGGAACAATGGCTTCAAACTACAAGAAAGGAGATTCCATCTGAACATGAGGAAGAACTTCCTGACTGTGAGAGCTGTTCAGCAGTGGAACTCTCTGCCCCGAGTGTGGTGGAGGCTCCTTCTTTGGAAGCTTTTAAACAGAGGCCAGATGGCCATCTGTCGGGGTTGCTTTGAATGCAATTTTCCTGCTTCTTGGCAGAATGGGGTTGGACTGGATGGCCCATGAGGTCTCTTCCAAATCTATGATTCTATGAATGTTCTTGGCAGGGGGTTGGACTGGATGGCCCATGAGGTCTCTTCCAACTCTATGATTCTATGATTCCATGAAAACCTTTCATTTATATTTTAAAATATATACCCTATATACTTGAGTATAAGCTGACCCGGATATAAGCCGAAACACCTAATTTTACCACAAAAAACTGGGAAAACGTATTGACTCGAGTATAAGCCGAGAGTGGGAAATGCACCTGCACCATCCTCCAAAAAATCGAGTGCCCAAACAAATTTGCGAACATCCTGCGGCTCCTCCATGATGACATGATGGCAACAGTTGGATGGCAATGGCTCCCAAAGTTACCCATTTAAGGTGGAATCAGCTGTCAAACAGGGATGTGTTATTGCACCAATCTTATTTTCCTTCTTCATCGCCATGATACTGCACCTTGTTGATGGGAAGCTTCCCACTGGAGTGGAAATCATCTATCGGACAGATGGCAAGCTATTCAACCTCAGCAGACTGAAAGCCAAAACCAAGGTTACAACAACAACTGTTATACAACTCCAGTATGCTGATGACAACGTCATCTGTGCGCATTCAGAAGAAGATCTACAAGCCACTCTAAACACCTTTGCAGAAGCATACGAGAAGCTTGACCTGTCATTGAACATTGAAAAAACCAAAGTGCTGTTCCAGGAGTCACCAGCCAATCCCTCTCCAATGCCAGCTTAATGGTGTAACATTAGAAAATGTTGACCATTTCTGCTACCTTGGCAGCCACCTCTCCACCAAAGTCAACATTGACACCGAAATACAACACCGCCTGAGCTCTGCAAGCGCAGCATTTTTCCGAATGAAGCAGAGAGTGTTTGAGGACCGGGACATCCGTAGGGATACCAAGGTGCTTGTCCTCCCAACCCTGCTATATGCCTGTGAAACGTGGACTGTCTACAGACATCACATGCAACTCCTGGGAGGTGCTGGAACTGAACCCCTGTGATAAGTGAGGGAACACTGTATTGTGTTTGCCTCAAAGCCCAAAGAGGAACTCTGCCTAGCATTTCAATTATTTGGTCCTACGAGGGTTGAATGAAAAGTAATGCCTCCACCTTCGTAACTCCTCAACAGATGGCAGTACTGGTATGCGGCAGGTACTGGCTTGTTCAGTAGACTCTCCTCTACAGTTCCATTTTGGCGGGAAGCTTTAGCATTGAACGGTTGTGTTGTTAAAGTGCAAAGTATGGAAGACTGTGCAGAAGAGTCAATGCAACTTAAGCAACGTGCAGTCATTTAATTCTTGACAGCAGAAGGTGTCACTCCAAAGGGGCTTCATCAGAGAATGCAAGCTGCTCATGGTGATTGTGTTAATGTGAGTACTGTGTGTCATTGGACGAGAAAGTTTAAAGATGTTGAGGTAGGGAGAATAGGACATGGAACAATGGCTTCAAACTACAAGAAAGGAGATTCCATCTGAACATGAGGAAGAACTTTTTCAGTGTGTGAGAGAGCTGTTCAGCAGTGGAACTCTCTGCTCTGGAGTGTGGTGGAGGCTCCTTCTTTGGAAGCTTTTAAACAGAGGCCAGATGGCCATCTGTCAGGGGTGCTTTGAATGCAATACTCCTGCTTCTTGGCAGGGGGTTGGACTGGATGGCCCATGAGGTCTCTTCCAACTCTATGATTCTATGATTCCATGAAAACCTTTCATTTATATTTTAAAATATATACCCTATATACTTGAGTATAAGCTGACCCGGATATAAGCCGAAACACCTAATTTTACCACAAAAAACTGGGAAAACGTATTGACTCGAGTATAAGCCGAGAGTGGGAAATGCACCTGCACCATCCTCCAAAAAATCGAGTGCCCAAACAAATTTGCGAACATCCTGCGGCTCCTCCATGATGACATGATGGCAACAGTTTTGGACAGCAATGGCTCCCAAAGTGACCCATTTAACGTGGAATCTGGTGTCAAACAGGGATGTGTTATTGCCCCAACTTTATTCTCCATCTTCATCGCCATGATACTTCACCTTGTTGATGGGAAGCTTCCCACCGGAGTGGAAATCATCTATCGGACAGATGGCAAGCTATTCAACCTCAGCAGACTGAAAGCCAAAACCAAGGTTACAACAACAACTGTTATACAACTCCAGTATGCTGATGACAACGTCATCTGTGCGCATTCAGAAGAAGATCTACAAGCCACTCTAAACACCTTTGCAGAAGCATACGAGAAGCTTGACCTGTCATTGAACATTGAACATTGAAAAAACCAAAGTGCTGTTCCAGCAGTCACCAGCCAACCCCTCTCCAATGCCAGTGATACAGCTTAATGGTGTCACATTAGAAAATGTTGATCATTTCTGCTACTTTGGCAGCCACCTCTCCACCAAAGTCAACATCGACACCGTATTACAACACCGCCTGAGCTCTGTGAGCGCAGCATTTTTCCGAATGAAGCAGAGAGTGTTTGAGGACCGGGACATCCGTAGGGATACCAAGGTGCTTGTCCTCCCAACCCTGCTATATGCCTGTGAAACGTGGACTGTCTACAGACATCACATGCAACTCCTGGGAGGTGCTGGAACTGAACCCCTGTGATAAGTGAGGGAACACTGTATTGTGTTTGCCTCAAAGCCCAAAGAGGAACTCTGCCTAGCATTTCAATTATTTGGTCCTACGAGGGTTGAATGAAAAGTAATGCCTCCACCTTCGTAACTTCTCAACAGATGGCAGTACTGGTATGCGGCAGGTGCTGGCTTGTTCAGTAGACTCTCCTCTACAGTTCCCTTTTGGCGGGAAGCCTTAGCATTGAACAGTTGTGTTGTTAAAGTGTGAAGTTTGGAATCCTGTGCATACGGTCGGTCAATGCGACTTAAGCAACGTGCAGTCATTGAATTCTTGACAGCAGAAGGTGTCACCCCAAAAGGACATTCATCAGAGAATGCAAGCTGTTTGTGCTGATTGTGTTGATGTAAGTACTGTGTGTCGTTCAGCGAGTAAGTTTAAATATGTTGAGGTGGGAACATCTGACTTGCATGACAAACAAAGAGTTGGACATCCTGTGACAGCAACCACCAAGTTTCTCAAGCAAAGGAGTCGCAGATTGATTAAAGACGATCGTCATATCACTCAGAGAGAAATTTCAAGCATAATTGACATTTCACAAGAATATGTGGGTCACATTATTGCTTTGCTTGGCTATCGGAAGATCTGTGCATGATGGGTACCCAGGATGCTGACGCCTGAAATGAAAGCGTATCACAGCAGAACTTCAGATACGGGATCTCACCACCGTATGACATCATACAGTCCAGATTTAGCACTGTCTGACTTCCATCTGTTCCCGATAATGAAAGAAGATCTGTGGGGACATCATTATGCTTCTGATGAAGACGTTGAGAGAACTGTGAGACGCTGGTTGCAGAAACAGAGTGTCGACTTCTTCTGTGACTGCTTCAGAAAACTTGTTCATTGTTGGCAGAAATGTATCCAATTGTCTGGTGATTGTTTGGAAAAGTGAATAGTGGTCATTAAAGAGCACATCCTAAAGATTATTTCTGTGTTTGATTCATTAAAATATTCCCACCCGAACATAAGTAACAAAGGTGGAGGCATTACTTTTAATTCAACCCTCGTAAATATGGGAAGCAGAACACACATTGGAGTGCGTTGCAGATGCTCTCTGGCAGGGAATCCATTGGGTAGAAGTGGCACACCTGAGTCTCAGAAAAATCCTTCCGTGGATATGCCATTATGGCATGAGAAGAAAAAGAAAGAAACATTATGTTGGTAATTCCCATTCTGGGACAAGAGCTCACTCCGTCCCTTGACTTTGTCGTCAGCTTGCCAGGTGAGTTTGGAAATCGAAGCAAGCCTTCTTACCCCCTCTCCTATCATAGCACACAGCTTCAAACAGACTCTATTAGCTTTCTGGATTTAAAGGTCTATGAGCTTATGAACTTCATCTGTGACAGATGCTCATCAAGAAAAGCAAAGCTTAACCCCATGTTGCCAGCACGATCCATTACACGCCGGACCATATTGAACAAGCCAACCCTGTTCTTTTTTACGTCCTCCCTTCTTATGCAGGAAAATGCACTCTCCCCCAAATGTTCAAACATTATTATTATTATTATTATTATTATTATTATTATTATTATTATTGTTATTTTGGTTTCGTGTACAAATCAGGTTTTGTTGCACATTTCCCTGGTGAGCAAAAGTGATGAGTTTGTGTTCATTAACTCCGGGCCATCTGGTACAAACATGATGCAGGCTGCGAATCAAAACACGCACCAAACTCCAGGGACCAGAATCAGTGCCAGTCCCTGTGTTTGGGGCTTGGGGGGCAGGCAGCCATAAACGCCAAGGATTACTTCTCTTTCCGATCCCCTCTCTTTCTTGAATTTCCAGGGAAGCATTTCTGAACTGCCTCACAAAGTTGTCTCTTCAGTCAAAGCCTTTTGATCCAGGTTTGAACCTAGAGTGGTTTTGCTCAGGTTTGGATTTCAACTCCCAAAATCCCCAGCATGCTGGTAGATGGCTTCTGGAACAGATCATAGAATCATAGAGCTGGAAGAGACCTCGTGGGCCATCCAGTCCAACCCCATTCTGCCAAAAAGCAAGAAAATCACATTCAAAGCACCCTGGCAGATGGCCATCCAGCCTCTGTTTAAAAGCCTCCAAAGAAAGAGTCTCCACCACACTCTGGGGCAGAGAGTTCCACTGCTGATCAGCTCTCATAGAGTTGGAAGAGACCTCATGGGCCATCCAGTCCAATCCCCTGCCAAGAAGCAGGAAAAATGCATTCAAAGCACCACTGACAGATGGCCATCCAGCCTTTGTTTAAAAACACTCCAGGTCAGAGAGTTCCACTGCTGAACAGCTCTCACAGTCAGGAAGTTCTTCTTCAAGTGGAATCTCCTTTCTTGTAGTTTGAAGCCATTGTTCCTTGTCCTAGTCTCCAGGGCAGCAGAAAACAAGCTTGCTCCCTCCTCATGATTTCCCTCACATATTGATCCATGGCCCTCTTCATGTCTCCCCTCAGTCTTCCCTTTTGCAGGCTAAACGTGCCCAGCTCTTTAAGCCGCTCCTCATAGGGCTTGTTCTCCAGATCCTTGATCATTTTAGTCACCCTCTGCTTCTTGGCGGGTGGTTGGACTGGATGACCCACGAGGTCTCTTCCAACTCTAGGATTCGATGATTCTATGAATGCTGGAAGAATTTGTGCATATGTTTTGGACTTCAGTTCCCAGCAGCCAGCACAACAAAGCGTTGTGAGTGTAGTAAAAAGAAACGTCTGGAGAACCACGGATTTCTCCGCTTATATTCTGTGTGGATGGGACTGAAAACTAAATGGTGGTGAAGTGGATTGGAGCATTACGGAACAAAGTCATAAGTGATCGGCAGGGAATTGGGAACAGAGGTACTCCCTAATGCAACCTTTTTGTTGCCATGCCATGTTTCCATGCACTGGCTTTGTTGTGAACTCCACGTTTTAGAACATGGGTCCAGCCATTTGCTATACTCAAGTGTTGCATTCTGGGGCTCATAATGAGTTTGGATAACATTGGTAGGAGGCCAGAAAACATGCCCTGGAGCCATTGTTGGGAGAAAGAAACCCGCAGTTGCTCCTGCGGTAGCCAATAGTTATGGCACGAACAGAAGATTGTAATTATAGGTGTGGGGAAGACAGCTACAAGTGTGGATCAGCTCCATGGAGCAAAAATGCAGTTTCCATGCCAATCTCCTTATATAGAAAGGCACTTAGCATAGTCATTTTAATAGCGCCGGTTTCCTAGGTTTGTGTGGGAAGGGCATTAGCAGCAAAGTGATACTCAGACAAAACTCTGCCAAGAAAATTGTCTGCAAAGGGAATACAAATCCCAGCAGTTCAGGAGCTTTTTTTTTTTCAAAAATAACTTCTTGGATTAATGGGAGTCATTCAAAAGTGAATGGAAAAGTCTGAAATTGCCACCCTGGGTCAGACAGTGGTTTAGTGTTGTCATCAAGAAAACGCACAAGCCAGGGATAATGGGAATACCCCTCACTTGTTACTATTGATAACCAGCCACAAGATGTGTCAGCGCCTTCTTCCCTTGAAGTAATGATAAATGTAGCACTGGAAAGCCCCAAACCAAGTATGATGCAATGTAGTTCTTAAAAACCGATCTCACACCCAGTGACTTGGAATGGAAAAAGATAAAAACATGGGGAATAATGTGTAATACTACACAAAGGAGGACTCTTATCCTAGTATAACATTTGGTATGGTGTGATGAGGAATACATAGCTACCTTTTCTGTATAAGAAAGTAAGGGCCTAGCTATCTATCTGGAGACGTCTTGCCTCTCTCCATGCTCACAGAAGAAGAACAAATTAGTGGGGATGAGAGAAAGGACATTCTCGGTGGTGGCCCCTCGTCTTTGGAACTCTCTCCCCAGGGAAATCAGGTTAGCACCCTCCCTATCCATGTTTCGTAAGGAACTAAAGACGTGGGTGTTCCGTTGTGCATTTGATTGATGATTGCTTTGAGAGATGGTCCCTAACCATGGCCTAAAATCAAGTTCCTGTATTTGATTACTGCACTTTTAAGTTAAATTGATCCTATTACAACTGCTCTATTCCTATGCTGCGATGTATTCTATCCACCTTTTGACCAGCCTATTCTCTAGCTTGTTCGTTCACCAGCCCCCCCCCCCCCTAGACTAGAAGTATTTCTGGTTGTTGTTTATGATGTCTGTTTTATTATTGTTTACTATGTTGGTTGTACGCTGTTGTAATTTTTATTTGCCTTGTTTTAATTGTATGTTATTTTGGGCTTGGCCCCATGTAAGCCGCCCCGAGTCCCTTTGGGAAGATGTAGGCAGGGTAGAAAAATAAAGTTGTTGTTGTTGTTGTTGTTGTTGTTGTTGTTGTTGTTGTTGTTGTTGTTCTTCTTCTTCTTCTTCTTCTTCTTCTTCTTCTTCTTCTTCTTCTTCTTCTTCTTCTTCTTCTTCTTCTTCCACCAAGTTTTGGAAAAACCACCGGTCACATAAACCTTTTTGGAAAATGGAAATCTCCAGAACCTTTTCGGAGGTTTTATGATCTTTGGAAAGGCACGACCTTGTTAGAAGTCACAACCTTTGTTGAAAAATAATGCCATAACCTTTTGGTAAAAAGCATGACCTGTTAGATGTTTCTCAACCTTCCTAATGCAGCGACCCCTCATGTGGCGGGGACCCCCAACCATAACATTATTTTCGTTCCTACTGCACAATTGTAATTTTGCTACTGTTATGAATCATAATGTAAATATCTGATATGCAGGATGTATTTTCATTCACTGGACCAAAGTTGGCACAAATACCCGATACGCCCAAATTTGAATACTAGTGGGTTTGTGGAATGGGGGGGATTGATTTGTCATTTGGGAGTTGTAGTTGCTATCATTTCTAGTTCACCTACAATCAAAGAGCATCCTGAACTCCACCAACGATGGAATTGAACCAAACTTGGCACACAGGCCTCCCATTACTAACAGAAAACACAGGAAGGGTTTGGTGGGCATTGACCTTGAGTTTTGGAGTTGTAGTTCACCTATATCTAGAGAGCACTGTGGACTCAAACAATGATGGATCTGGAGCAAACCTGGCACGAATCCTTAATGTGCCCAAATGTGAACACTGGTGGGGAAACGAGACCTTGAGATTTGAGAGACCAAATTGCCAATATCCGCTGGATAATGGAGAAAGGCAGGGAGTTTCAGAAAAACATCTACTTCTGCTTCATTGACTATTCTAAAGCCTTTGACTGTGTGGACCATAATAAATTGTGGCAAGTTCTTGGTGGGATGGGCATACCAAGCCACCTTGTCTCTCTCCTGAGGAATCTGTACAAGGACCAAGTAGCAACAATAAGAACTGACCATGGAACAACAGACTGGTTCAAGATTGGGAAAGGCGTACGGCAAGGCTGCATCCTCTCACCCAACCTTTTTAACTTGTATGCAGAACACATCATGCGATGTGCGGGGCTGGATGAGTGCAAAGCTGGGGTGAAAATTGCTGGAAGAAACATTAACAACCTCAGATATGCAGATGACACCACTCTGATGGCCGAAAGCGAGGAGGAGCTGAGGAGCCTTCTAATCAAGGTGAAAGAAGAAAGCGCAAAAGCCGGGTTGCAGCTAAACGTCAAAACAACCAAGATTATGGCAACAAGAATGATTGACAACTGGAAAATAGAGGGAGAAACCGTGGAGGCCATGACAGACTTTGTATTTCTAGGTGCAAAGATTACTGCAGATGCAGACTGTGGACAGGAAATCAGAAGACGCTTACTTCTTGGGAGGAGAGCAATGTCCAGTCTCGATAAAATAGTAAAGAGTAGAGACATCAGACTGGCAACAAAGAGCCGCCTAGTCAAAGCCATGGTATTCCCTGTAGTAACCTACGGATGTGAGAGCTGGACCTTAGGGAAGGCTGAGCGAAGGAAGATCGATGCTTTTGAGCTGTGGTGTTGGAGGAAAGTTCTGAGAGTGCCTTGGACTGCGAGAAGATCCAACCAGTCCATCCTCCAGGAAATAAAGCCCGGCTGCTCATTGGAGGGAAGGATACTAGAGACAAAGTTGAAGTACTTTGGCCACATCATGAGGAGACAGCAAAGCCTGGAGAAGACAATCATGCTGGGGAAGGTGGAAGGTAAAAGGAAGAGGGGCCGACCAAGGGCAAGATGGATGGATGGCATCCTTGAAGTGACTGGACTGACCTTGAGGGAGCTGGGGGTGGTAACGGCCGACAGGGAGCTCTGGCGTGGGCTGGTCCATGAGGTCACGAAGAGTCGGAGACGACTGAACGAATGAACAACAACAACAATTGCTGGGATATATAGTTCACCTACAGTCAAAGAGCATTCTGAACGTCACCAATGATAGAATTGGGCCATCAAAGGGTGATGGACTCATCTGCCTATCTATTTCTTTGATGAAGACTATAAGCTTGTGCAGTATATGGTTGAGGTCCAACATCAGGATCATTAATGACATGATACAGGTTGAGCATTCTTTATCTGGAATTCTGAAATATTCCAACATTGTCGAAGTAGGTGACTGAGACTCAAACTTTAGAATCATAGAGTCATACAGCTGGAAGAGACCTTGTGGGCCATCCAGTCTAACCCCATTCTGCCAAGAAGCAGGAAAATCACATTCAAAGCACCCGCGACAGATGGCCATCCAGCCTCTGTTTAAAAGCCTCCAAAGAAGGAGCCTCCACCACACTCCTGGGCAGAGAGTTCCACTGCTGAACAGCTTTCACAGTCAGGAAGTTCTTCCTCATGTTCAGATGGAATCTCCTTTGTAGTTTGAAGCCATTTTTCCATTGCGTCCTAGTCTCCAGGGCAGCAGAAAACAAGCTTGCTCCCTCCTCCCTATGACTTCCTCTCATGTATTTATACATGGCTATCATATCTCCTCTCAGCCTTCTCTTCTTCAGGCTAAACATGCCCAACTCTTTAAGCCGCTCCTCATAGGGCTTGTTCTCCAGACCCTTGATCATTTTAGTCGCTCTCCTCTGGACACATTCCAGCGTGTCAATATCTCTCTTCAATTTAATCTCCTTTCCTCTAGTCATTATTCCATGTCCTAGTCTCCAGGGCAGCAGAAAACAAGGTTGCTCCTTCCTCCTTGTGACTTCCCCTCACATATTAATACATTGCCATCATGTCTGTTCTCAGCCTTCTCTTTTGCAGAGAACAGCTCTTTAAGCTGCTCCTCATAGGGCTTGTTCTCCAGACCATGGATCATTTTGAGTTGCCTGGAATTGCTTGGAAATGCTTCTAAATAAACTGTGCTGCCCATTCTTGGTGGCCATCTTCCATTTCTAGCAGTAGCGTAAAGCTCACTTTCCTCAGGCTTGGTCAAAAGCCCTTGAAAAACAAAGCCAAGCCACTGAAATGGAATGCACAGTGTGACTTCAGGACTCCTTTCAAAAAACAGTGGCGATGCTGCAGCCGATGACATTTATAATTCTGGAGGCTCCTTATTTGAGCTGTAGGGTATTATGCCCATTGCAAAGATATATTACCCCTGCAACCCAATACTGGAGGTGCAACAATTAAGCCTTTATACCTTAAAGACATTGAGTTGCACCAAATTCCGTAAAGTGCCTTCTTGGGAGCAAATGCCCTTTCAACGTGATTGATGGTAAGGCTTGACTTTCCGCCTGAATGGTACGAGTCCTGCGTTCCCTGCTTGCGCCAGCTGGGTCTCCCCTCCCCTCCCTGCGCTTACTAATTTTATTTCTTTCCCTGAAGGCAGATCTCCAACATTAGACCAGGGGCCTGCCAGTTTCCCTCTTTTTCCTCCTAAAAAAATAGGCATTTACATAACATATTGATTTGTCAATATAAGCTTCTATTCCTGTATGATACAAAATGCTGGGTTTTTTTATAGCCTGGATCAAAATGTTCTGCGAAACCAAGAGAGTAGTTCTCCTGTGCTTGTTATTTTCAAAGCCAAAAAAGAAAAAATAGTAAGAGTCCAGAGACACACTTTGAAAGGTTTTAAGAAAACACATTGAGCAAAGGGAAACATGATGAAAGTATATACAATTTTGGGCAGTGTGGAAAATACAGGCATTTTCTTCCACCAAACTAGAATCAGTGAAAGCTCAGTAGCAAGAGAGCTAGAACAGAGAGAAGACCATTTGCCGTATCATAGAAACATAAAGTTGGAAGAGACCTTCAAGACCCTTTTCTACCATGCAGGAAGACACCATCAGAGCACTCCCAACAGATGGCCATCCAGCCTCTGCTTAAAATCCTCAAAAGAAGGAGACTCCACGCTGTCAAACCCAAGGGTTGAACAAAAAGTAATGCCTCCACCTTCGTTACTTGGGTTTAGATAGGAATATTTTAATAAATCAAATGCAGAAATAATCCTTCAAATGTGCTCTTTAACTACCACTATTCACTTTTTCACATAATCACCAGACAATTGGATACATTTCTGCCAACGCAATGACTTAAATCAAGAAATAGTTTTCTAAGATCTACAGAGACACTCGCTGGAACTCCTCAGCAAGCGAGAGTCCAAAAGTGGCAGGCTCAAACCCAGAACCTCAACCAATGGCTGATACCAAATGAGAGACTCTCCTCTAGGCACACAGAAGACTGTGTGACTTGGAAGGTGCTGAAAAGACTGCGCTCTGGCACCACGAGATGCAGAGCCAACCTTAAGAAATGGGGCCACAAAGTGGAGTCCACAACATGCGAGTGTGGAGAGGAGCAAACCACTGACCACCTGCTGCAATGCAACCTGAGCCCTGCCACATGCACAATGGAGGACCTTCTTGCGGCAACACCAGAGGCACTCCAAGTGGCCAAATACTGGTCAAAGGACATTTTATCAACTATCAAGCTTGCAAACTTTGTGTTTTGTCTGTTTGTTTGTTTTGTTAAAAATGTAATACAAATGTCTGGTTGCTTCTGACACAATAAATATAAATAAATACCAGACAATTGGATACATTTCTGCCAATGATGAACAAGTTTTCTGAAACCGTCATGGACGAAGTCATGCACAGGTCTACCGATAGCCAAGCAAAGCAAGAATGTGACCCATACATTCTTGTGAAATGCCTATTATGCTTGAAATTTCTCCCTGAGTGATACGACGATTGTCCTGAATCAATCTGTCAACCCTTTGCTTCTGAAATTCAGGACGTCTAACTCTTTGTTTGTCATGCAAGTCAGATGTTCCCACCTCAACATCTTTAAACTAATGCACAGCACTCACATCAACACAATCACCATAAACAGCTTGTGTTCTCTGATGAATCTCCTTTGGGGTGACACCTTCTGCTGTCAAGAATTCAATGACTGCACGTTGCTTAAGTCGCATTGACCGACCGTCTGCATAGGGTTCCATACTTCGCACTTTAACAACACGACCATTCAATGCTAAGGGTTCCCACCAAATGGAACTGTAGAGGATAGTCTACTGAACAAGCCAGTACCTGCCGCATACCAGTACTGCCATCTGTTGAGGAGTTACGAAGGTGGAGGCATTACTTTTCATTCAACCCTCGTATCTTTTACCTTTAGGCAGATTTTCCTACCGTTTGGACAGAAGCTCTTTTCTTGTAGTCTGACTCCATTGCTCTGTTTTAGTCTCCATGGGAAACAAGCTTGCCTCCTCCTCAATCTGACATCCTTTCAGATATCTGTTGTCAGAGGCTTTCATGGCCGCAATTACTGTGATTTTTCTAGGCTGTCTGGTCATGTTCCAGAAGCATTCTCTCCTGAATTTTCACCCACATCTGTAGCAGGCATCCTCAGAGGTTGTAAGGTCTGTTGGAAACTAAGCAAGAGAGGTTTCTATGTCTGTAGAAAGTCCAGGGTGGGAGAAAGCACTCTTGTGTGTTGGAGGCAAGTGGGAATGTTGCAATTAATCACCTTGATTAACATTGCAAAGAGTTGTTGTAGGTTTTTTCAGGCTATATGGCCATGTTCTCAAGGCATTTTCTCCTGACGTTTCACCTGCATCTATGGCAAGCATCCTCAGAGTATGCTTGCCATAGATGCAGGAGAAACGTCAGGAGAAAATGCCTTTAGAACATGGCCATAAAGCCCGAAAAAACCTACAACAACCCAGTGATTCCAGTCATGAAAGCCTTCAACAATACAACATTGCAAAGCCTTGCAGCTCCAGGGCCTGGCTGGTTGTTGCCTGGGAGAATCCTTTGTGGGGAGGTGTTAGCTGGCCCTGATTGTTTCATGTCCGGAATTTCCCTTTTTCAGAGTGTTGTTCTTTATTTACTGTCCTAATGTTAGAGTTTTTTAAATACTGGTAGCCAGACTTTGTCCATGTTCATGGTTTCCCCCTTTCTGTTGAAATTGTCCACATGTTTGTGGTTTTCGGTGGCTTCTCTGTGTAGCCTGACATGGTGGTTGTGAGAGTGGTCCTGCATTTCTGTTTTCTGAAATAATATGCTGTGTCCAGGTTGGTTCATCAGGTGCTCTGCTATGGCTGACTTCTCTGGTTGAGTTAGTCTGCAGTGCCTTTCATGTTCCTTTTCATGTTTTGGCAATACTGCTGTAAAATCATAATGCAATTTGACATTGAATAGGCTTTTCCTTAATCCCTCCCTATTATCCAACATTTTTGCTTATCTAACATTCTGCCGGCCTGTTTATGTTGGATAAGCGAGACTCTACTGTAGTTTGAGAAGAAATCAAGAAATGCCATAACGAAACACCACTTGAATCATATTCATGAGTTACTTTCTTTGCAGTACACCTGCTTTCTGACTTTAAAACATGATGGGCCTGGTTCCATCAGATTTATGCATTTTGTTTGTGTGCTGGAAATTCTCTTTTTTCCTTCTGGTCACCTATGATTCTATAAACACCTGAAAGGAGATGGGAGAAGGAGCCATATCAAGTCTAACCATTTCCATTTTCTAAACTTCTCTCCCCTATGGGATTGCCATCCTCCAGACCCCTTTTCACCTTCCAATCCTGTCTGCCTTGTAGTTCCGAGGACCCAGCGCAGCGAGTTAGTTGGTATTCCAAAGGCGTTATTTTAAGAAGAAACAATGTAAATTTCGATTTGGACGGCAGATGGCTGGCAGTTCACTGCTTGGCAATGCCACATGTATGGTATGCTAGAAAGTCGGAGCAGCAGGTAGCGCCGGCTCCATTTGAAACAACCGCAGATGCTCGGAAAGGCGCGGAGGAGGGGCACAAGCTGGTCAGGAAATTAAGAACAGTAGTGCAACTCACGGCAGGGGAGGGGGCTGCAATTAGCTCCAAAGTTTCTTCCACTTCTTTTTTTAAGTGATCTTTAGGGAGAGAGTGTGGCTGGAGGAATCTGACCTCCTGATCCCATATTGCTCAAGAGGTCTTTTGACTTCCAACAGCCTTGGATACCTAGCATAGTGGAAAAGACATCACCAACAAGGGGTGAAGGTTGATCCGATGAGTCTGCATCTCAAAAAAAGTGCTTTTGGAGATCAATAGATTGCTGAAATCTGCTCTCCAGCTTAAAGCAAGGTAAGGTTTTCCCCTGACATTAAGTCCAGTCGTGTCCAACTCTGGGGGTTGTTGGTCATCTCCATTTCTAAGCTGAAGACTTGGCATGTAGACACCTCCAAGGTCATATGGCCGGCATGACTGCATGGAGCTCCAGTCTTTTGTCATAGAATCACATGCCTGGAAGAGTCCTCCAGAGACCATCCAGTCCACGAACACACACAAAAACTCAGCATAGGAATCCTAGTAGACCACCCCGACTAGATAGCTGTCTGGCCAGTATCTGAAGATGTTAAGATTAACTTCACAGTTCAGCAGCAGATCAGTTGCACAACTTCAGTGCTTTCCAGTAGCTTCTTCCTGCACAGTTCTTTTTAGTCAACTGCTCCCACAGCTTGCAGCCACACTGGAACCTTTTACAAACACTTGAGCACATGCCCGGCCATTGTCAGTTTTATCATTGTCTTTCCCCCAGTCAAGATGATATTACAGACTCACCACAGCACGCAGCCATATCTTGTCCTAGTAGACAGGTTCTTTAATTACATATAGCCTTCAACAAACAACATCACGACACAAGGAGAAATATACACTGTACATGGTTTCCTTATATACAATTCATTTACACATAGCAATCTCTGATTGGTTACCAACTAATTGACCCAACCCAAACCCAGCATTGCATCATTAACAATCACCCGGAGTAGGCCAGAACACATTCCCCAAATGATTCCCTATATACAACCAATGCATGACTCAACATTCCCAACAGAAGCCCATTAGCAGTGCATGACTCAGTTTATTATATTACAATATATTGTAAAACCTGACAGAAGATATCCAGAAAAGAGAGATCTCATATCTTTTCTTGATATTTGGTTCCACTGCTGGACCATTCCTACCATCAAGAGGTTCCTTCTAATGTTCAATCGATATCTGCCCTCCTGTAACTTACCACCATTAGACCTACTTTGGTCCTACTCTCTTGGGCAGCAGAATTTATTTATTTACAGCATTTATATTCCGCCCTTCTCACCCCACAGGGGACTCAGGGCGGATTACAATGTACACATATATGGCAAACATTCAATGCCAATTAGACATACAATGTATATAGACATACACCCAGGATTGCATCATTCCAGGATTGCATCATTCACAATCACCTGGAGTAGGCCAGAACACATTCCCCAAATGATTCCCTATATACAACCAATGCAGCAGAATTTATTCATTTATTTATTTACAGCATTTATATTCCGCCCTTCTCATTTAACTTTTTCTGGCCGCCAGGGGAGCTGTTGCTTTCATTGTCCATCTGCGACACTGATGAAGTACTTCTGCATTCCCTGCATGCTTTGCTGGAGTGCTTTTTGCTGGAGTCTTTTTATGGCCTCATAAATTAGTTAATTAGCCTCCCCACACATAGGTGGTACCTAATTTTCCTACTTGACAGATGCAACTGTCTTTCGAGTTGCAAAGGTCAACAACAAGCTACACAAAATTGGCTGGAAGTTCACTCCGACCTGGGCTGGCTTCGAACTCATGACCTTCTGGTCAGAGTGATCTTAATGCAGCTGACATTCAGCCAGCTGCGCCACAATCCCGGTGACAAGGCCATACTTATGATATGTGATATGACTCATGATATGACAAGGCCATACTCATCTCTCTGAGATAGAAATGCCTTGAGGCATTTCAAGAGTACAATCAAGTCATCCTTGAGTCCTTTCTCCACCAAGACTGACCATATCCAACTCCTTCAATCTTTCCTCCTCTGTTTGGTTCTCCATCCCTCTTATGCTCTTCTTGTCATCTCTGAACCCACTCCAACTTGTTTATATCGTTCTTGAAATGGACACCCAGAACTGAATACAATGCTCCAGGTGGGCAGAATAGAGTGGGAATAATGCGTCCCTTAATATTGAACCTATGGTTCTAGTAATACAGGCCAAAATAGAATTTGTCTTCTTTGCTGGGTCAAATATTCTTGATCTTCACACTGCTGGGTCATATTTAGTTTATGGTGAACAATAATCTCAAGGCCCTTTTCAACTGTACTATTGCTAAACCAAGTATTCCCCATCTTACACCTGCACATTTGGTTATAATATTATAAGTGGATCCATTCTTTGTCTGAACTGATCCAAAATGAATTATGTTGATGGGGCAGACAGGTTCTCAGACATCAACTACACAACGGGACCCACAGACTTAGCTGATTCAAAATGGGTTTTATTTTTTGTTGGGAAGACTTTGAATGTGCCTCAAACTGATCTGTTTTAAGCAGACCCATTAAAAGGGATGCACTGCTCAGTAGATGAGCAGTGCACCTCTGGTGAGCAATCTGACTGCCACCCATTGGACCATTTGTAGCTTCCTAACAGTCTTCAAAGGCAGCCCCACATAGAGCGCACTGCAGTAGTCTATTCGGGGATGTAACCAAAGAATGGACTACCCTGGCCAAATCGACTTCCCAAGGTATGGATGCAACCGGTGCACAAGTTTTAATTGTGCGAATGCTCCCCTGGTCACCACCGAAAACTGGGGTTCCAGGCTCAGCGATGTTCCAGAAAAACTCCCAAGCTGCGAACATTCAGTGTTTCCACTGAAGCTTTTTTGGTTGGCTGGATTTACACTTAAAATATGTACCTGTTCCAACTTAAATTCAACTTAAGAATAAAGCTGCAGAACCTATCTTGTTTGTTACTTGGGGACTGCCTGTGTGTGTATGTATATATGCAGGTATAGTGTTCTTTCCAACTTTTCTGTCCTTCTTCCAGTTTAAAGGATTGAGTGCCATGTTTCAGGAAGCAGATGCTCAGTTGCTTCCTAAGGAATTTATCACACCAAGCACCATTGGGAGGGGCCTATGACATGATGTTGTTTCTCCCGTAGTCACACTGTACATGAGCCATGATTGGAGTGCTTCTTTTCACCGTCAACGAATCCATTATTGCTATTCTTTTGCCGCTCTTCCTTGTGTGGCAATATCCTTTCACTGCAGTCCTGATACTGCAAAGCGGAGGGAAATCTCATAAGAATGCCCAAACTGTACCATGCACTCTCTCCTATTTGAAGATTTTGAAAGCATCAGTAGAACTGTCTAGAGGCCCTTTGGAGAACTCAATCTCCCAAATCCGCCTCCAGTTTTGTTCTTAATGCATAGGAAAGTTGTGGCACCAAGTGGCCAGTGATGATACTGCAGTTTTCAAAGATTTGAGATGTACTGCAGAAAGTACTGAGCTGCTGAGCTTCTTGACTGAAAGGTCGCAGGTTCAAATCCAGGGAGCGCATGAGCTTCCAGTGTCAGCCCCAGCTTCTGCCAACCTAACAATTTGAAAACATGCAAATGTGAGTAAATCAATAGGTACTGCACCGGCGGGAAGGTAACGGTGCTCCATGCAGTCATGCTGGCCACATAACCTTGGAGGTGTCTATGGACAACGCTGGCTCTTCGGTTTAGAAATGGAGATGAGCACCACACCCTACAGTCGGACACGACTGGACTTAATGTCAGGGAAAACCTTTACCTTTACTATATTCATGTATATGTTGACCTCATGTTTAAGTTGAGGGTAGGTTTGGGGACCAACATGACGGATTTGGATATGATCTGTGGATAAATTGAGGATCATTCCATAGAGGTAAAAAACCACCAGTCAGCTCAGGGCAGCAGCTCATGTCCACTACTGCCATTTCCTCACTGGGCTATTGGAAAAGGCTGGCAGTGGCATCATGTTGGAGATAGTAGGAGTCAGGGCTTCTTTTATGTTCACCACTTTACTTAGAGAAGGAAAGGGTTCCTTTTTAGTTCTTTATTATTTGCTTACTTAAGCGACCCCTCGGTGTCCGAGTAAGATTGTCCTTCCAAGTTTGGTGTCCTAGCGGTGGGTTCATAGGTGGCTGTGGAGCCCTATTCTTGACCTGCATCTTCTCCTGCAGTGAGGACATCGATTTCCAGGTGGAAGACGGTCCCGGTCAGGGTTGGCTTGACACGTCTTCCTCTTGGCACATTTCTCCCTTTCGCCCTCCATTCATGTCTCTTTAAGTTCTACAGCACTGCTGGTCACAGCTGACCTCCAGCTAGAGCACTCAAGGGCCAGGTCTTCCCAGTTCTCGGTGACTATGCCACATTTTTAAAGGTTGGCTTTGAGCCCCTCTTTAAATCTCTTTTCTTGTCCTCCAACATTCCATTTTCTATTCTTGAGTTTGGAGTAGAGCAACTGCTTTGGGAGACGGTGGCCAGTCCAGTGGAGTTGGTGGTGGAGGAGCATCACTTCAATGCTGGTGGTCTTTGCTTCTTCCAACATGCTGACATTTGTCTGCCTGTCTACCCAAGAGATTTTCATGATTTTTCGGAGGCAACACTGATGGAATCATTCCAGGAGTTGCATGTGACGTCTGTAGATAGTTCATGTTTCGCAGGCATATAGCAGGGTTGGTACGAGTTAAGGTACAAAACTCACATTGACCTATGGATAAGTTAATCTTGGTTAGGGTTTTTTTCTACCAAAACTTTGGACCAAAATTTCTAGGATTAGACATGAGTATGCAAAACAAAATCTGAGTCATTTAATGAGCTTTGATTGGTTATCTTGATGCAAACGCATGCTTTACAGAGTTGGAAGAGATCACTAGGACTATCCAATCCAATCCATTGCTGCAATGCAGGAATACACAATGAAAGTACCCCTAACAGATGGCCATCCAGTCTCAGTTTGAAAACATCAAGAGAAGAGATTCCACTGGACCCCCAAGTAGATGAATATTCCACCACTAAACAGCTTTCACCGTGAGGACTTGGACTGGATTGCAATGCACATATACATGGCAAATATTCAATGCCATTAGACATACAACATATATAGACAGACACAGAGGCAATTTAACATTCCAACTTTTCCAGCTTCATGAGAGTATGCTCAATTCTGGCAACAGGGAAAGTTGTCGCTTCACCATCCACTTGTGATACCCAGTCCTTGATGGAGTACTTCCTCATTCTTATGTATGCTACTGGAAGGTTTTATGGTATTGTAAATTAGTTAAATTAGCCTCCCTGCATAAAGCGGCACCTAAATTTCCTACTTGAGAGATGCAATTGTCCTTCAGGCTGCAAAGGTCAACAGCAAGCTAGACTATTCATGGTCAGGAGCTCACTCCAACCTGGGCTGATTTTGAACTCATGACTTCTTGATCGGTAGTGATTTAATGCAGCTGGCTACTAACTAGCTGCACCACAGCCCGGTCCTTCCCCATGTTAAGGTGGGATCTCTTTTCCTGCAATTTTAATTCATTGCTCAGTATCCTTGTCTCCAGAGCAGCAGAAAACAAGCTTGCCTCTTCCTCAGGGTGGCTGCCTGACCTCTCTCAGCATTCCTTTCTACAAGCTAAACATATCCAGCTCCTCATAGGGTTTGGCTTCTAGACCTCCGATCATTTTGGTGGCTATTTTTGGTGGACACTTTCCATCTTGTCCATGTCCTGCTTGAATTGTGATGCCCAAAACTGGAGACAGGATTATTTCAGGTGAGGTCTGACTAGAGGAGAATAGAGGGAGGCTGGTGATCCAAGTGTTTTGCTAGAACTCTGAGAGACTGAGATTTGAATCCCTGATCCATCACTGAAATCCAGTGGATGACCTTGGGCAAGTCACACCCTCTCAGCCTCAGAGGAAGGCAAAAGCACCCCCCCCCCCCGAATGAATCTTGACAGGAAAACGTCTTAGAGTCCCAATGAATCAGAAATGGCTTGAAGATACACAAATAAACCCTCATAACATACCCAAATTGGCACGCTTGCTGAAAGTAGTGGGTGCCACCTTCTATTAAATTGTATCCGAGTTTCGTATTTGTGACACAGACCATGGAAGAAAACAAGGTGCATGTAAATGAAGAGCTATCCTGTCACTGGACATTAAAACATGCTTCCCCACACCTTTAATCCTTGTCAGTTTACCGAACCCTCTTTGAGCTGTGACCAAGACCTTGGGCAGCTACTGGCAGAAATGACAGAACTCATTGCAGCACACAATTCAAGCACCTCCTGAATGGACGTTCTTCCTCCCTTTTTGCATGTCCTCTGACATACCCTTGAAAATCTAAGAATGGCTATCTCTCAAGGTAGCATCTCAGCCACTGTCTCCTAAGGGTCTCTACAGGTTTTTCGACAAATCTGAGGAGTTGACACATGAAACAGAGCTCCTGTATGGAATACAGGAGCTTTGGATGCCACAGAGCTGGCTGAATGGTGGGCAGCCAGAGCCATTTTGGGCTGAGAAAAGGTATCTTGGAGCATCCTCACCTCCTCTATGGATCCTGTTGCCCAAACCAAGGGAGGACAGTGCCGGGCTCAGGAAGCACATGATCTTTTCGCACCTCCCTAGCAGCATCTTTCCATCAAAAAATCATGAAGCTGCAGAGCTCCGGGTGAGAATTCATTGCATTATTAATCTTCTCTCTGACAAGGGGACATGCTTTCCTCTGGCTCTCTTCCAAAGCACTTCTCTTTCTTTGCCACCTTGCCAATTTCATTTGGGCACAGTGCTCTTCCTTGGGAACTCCTTGGGAGTCTTATGGCTTTAAAGCTAAACGCCAAAGAGGATCTGCGGTTGTTGTTTGCCACCAGCTTATTGAATAATGGCATCCCTATGAATGAGAGACATCTAAGAACCTCAGGGTGCCTCGACATTGTAGAAAAATGCAGTTGGATACCACTTTCACTGCTATGGCTCAATGCTATGGAATCACAGAAGTTTGGTGAGATACCAGCTGGGCCCTCTTAAGCCATGAAGGCTAAAGACCTCATAAAACTACAACTCCTGTGGTTCCATGGCAGTTAAACTGGTATCAACCTGCACTAATTCTACAGTGTAGAGGCAGCCTAACTCTGGTATTGAAAAGTGATTTTGTATGTGGAACAGGGCAGGAGGGTCGTGCAAATGTCATATAGAGAGATTTATTTATTTATTTGTGTCATTTTTCCCCTGCCCATTTCACCTCGAAGACGACTCAGGGCGGCGTACAGAACGGGCACAATTAGATGCCACACACACACACACACACACATACATATCTCAGTTAAAAGCAATTAAATTACATCATAAATACATATAAAACCATAGAAGCAATAAAAACTATATAAATCTATAAAACCAATGTATTCCGGTTCAGTTCCTCATCCGTTTACATTGTCTTAGCCATTCCATGTTCATATACCTATTTGAGTTTATCTGGTCACACTGAATTTCCAAACGCTTGCTCAGAAAGCTAGGTCAGGAGGGAGGGGGCTGATCTAATATCCTTAGGTAGGGAGTTCCACAACCAATGGGGCCAGCACTGAAAAGGCCCTGTCTCTCATCCCCGCCAAATGCGCCTGTGAAACAGGCAAGATCGAGAATAGGGCTTCCCCAGACGATCCTAAGTTCCTAGAAGGTTCATAGGGAGATATGTGTTCGGATAGATAAGCTGGGCCGGAACCATTTCGGGCTTTATAGGCTAAAACCAGATTAATTATTATCCCAGGAAGCTTTGAGGAGAGGCATTGACCTTCATCATTTTTCCAAAAGAGCGGAAAAAAAAGAGTTGCTGTGAGTTTTCCAGTCTGTATGACCATGTTTCAGAAACATTCTCTCCTGACGTTTTGCCCACATCTATGACAGACATTATCAGAGGTTATGAGGTCCTCCGAGGATGCCTGCCATAGATGTGAGCAAAACGTCAGGAGAGAATGCTTCTGGAACATGGCCATACAGCCTGGAAAACTCACATCAACCCAGTGATTCCAGCCATGAAAACCTTCAACACAGAGCAAAACAATTTTAGGGTTTGCCAGATCTCAGGGCCTCACTCTTAGGGTGCATCTACACTGTAGACCCTTCAATTAGGATCAAACTGTTGCAATTGAGCAGTGTAGATGTCCCCCTTCAGATGCTTATATTTCAGAGTGCTGTATATTTGCCAAAAAAAAAGAGCAAGTTTATAACAAACTGTGCTTGCAAGAAGGTGCTTCTAACACACTCTCTTTCCTCTTTCCACCAGATTGCATACTTTGGGTCTCTTGCTTCCCATTTACTTCAGTAGAGGTGATATTTTAACCAAGGGAGCTTGCCTTTTCGTTAGTGCAACACAGACACACACACACACACACACACACAGAGCTATTGCTGCACAGACTTACTTGCAGGATCACAATTGTTGTGCCAACAACAGATGCTACCTTAGAATCAGCACTCAAAGAAACCCAAAGACCACTTGAAATACTTTTTTTTCATCAACATCAGATGAGAAAAGTCAATATTAACTAAAGCAAGGAAAAGGCAATTGTGGGGATTAAATGATTCCCCTGAATGATGCGTACGGGAAAACTGGAGCAAGGAAGGTGGAAAGGTGGCAACTGTACAGTTATTGCCCATGCATCAAGGAGCTAATTTGAAACTTGGCAGCGCCCGGCACCACTTTCTTGGTGAAAACGTCCGCCGTATTGCCTCATTGCGCTGCTTTGACTCGCCCTGCTTTATCTTCTTTCTGTTGCGGTGCCATGAAATGTCCAAATTGCCCTGCATAAAACATGCTTTATGAGGGCCCATTGCAACCTTGGCAGATAGACCTCTGTGAGGAGGAACATCGGTGCCAAGTGTACTGTTTTCTGGGCAGGAAATGATGTTTCCTTCCACTAAAGCCTCAAACAAAGATCGAAGGACAAGAGGTGGAGGAATCAAGTAGCACTTTAAAAACTCATAGAAACATAGAATCCTAGAGACGAGAGAGACCCCTAGTGCTATCCAGTTCAACCCCATTCTGCTATGCAAGAACACACAGTCAAGGCCTTCCCGAGAGATGGTCATCTAGTTTCTGCTTAAAAGGTTGCAGAGAAAGAGACTTCACTGGACTCCCAGGCAGCATCTTCCACTGTTGAACAGCTCTCACCATCAGGAAATCTTCATAATGTTTAGGTGGAATCTCTTTCACTTCAGCTTGTATCTATTGCTCCAAGTCCTGGTCTCCAGACCTTCAGAAAACTAGCTTGCCCTTTCCTCAATGTGACATCCTTTCAAATATTTCAACATGGCTGTCTTCATCTTCTCATGTTCAATTTATGGTCTACTAACATTTCTACTAAGAATCAAAGCACTCCCGTCATAGGGCTATCCAGCCTCTGCTTAAAAACCTCCAGAGGAGGAGACCCATTTATTTTGATTTGAGCTTTGTGGATTTCAGTCCCTCTCATGAGTGGATAGAGTTAATTACTTAGGCGATCCCTTGATGTCCGAGTAGGATGGTCTTCCAAGGTCAGTGTTCTGGTGGGTCCGTAGGTGACTGTGGAGTCCTATTCCTGGATTGCATCTTCTCCTGCATCAAGTAGGATGGTCTTCCAAGGTCAGTGTTCTGGTGGGTCCGTAGGTGACTGTGGAGTCCTATTCTTGATTTGCATCTTCTCCTGCATCAAGTAGGATGGTCTTCTAAGGTCAGTGTTCTAGTGGGTCCGTAGGTGACTGTGGAGTCCTATTCTTGATTTGTATCTTCTCCTGCATCAAGTAGGATGGTCTTCCAAGGTCAGTGTTCTGGTGAGTCCGTAGGTGACTGTGGAGTCCTATTCTTGATTTGCATCTTCTCCTGCATTGAGGGCATTGGTTTCCAGGTGGAAGGCGGTCTCGGTCAACAATTGGGTCACACAGTTTACAGAAAACCTACACTCACAGATAGATATCTACATAAAAACTCCAACCATCACCCAAGTAAAAAAAAAGAAGCACCATTAAAGCCTTGGCAGACCGTGCAAAAAGAATCTGCGAAGCCCACCTTCTCCAAGATGAACTGAACCACCTCAACTGGGCTCTCCAAGCCAATGGATACTCCACCTCAGACATCAGAAGAGCTGCAAGACCACCGAGAACAAGGCACGAGAGTAAAGACAAAGATCACCCAGAGGAAAAGTGTTCTTGCCATACATCAAGGGAACCACTGACCGCATAGGGAAGCTGATGAGGAAACACAACATACAAACTATCTACAGACCCACCAAGAAAATCCAACAAATGCTACGTTCAGCAAAGGACAAGAGGGATCCTCTCACTTCTGCAGGAGTCTACCGTGTACCATGCAGCTGTGGACAAGTCTACAGAGGGACCACCAAACGCAGCAATCCCCCAAACACGAATCAAGGAACATGAAAGGCACTGCAGACTACTTCAACCAGAGAAGTCAGCCATAGCAGAGCACCTGTTGAACCAACCTGGACACAGCATATTATTTGAGAACACAGAAATGCTGGACCACTCTCACAACCACCATGTCAGACTACACAGTGAAGCCATTGAAATCCACAAGCATGTGGACAATTTCAACAGAAAGGAGGAAACCATGAAAATGAACAAAATCTGGCTACCAGTATTAAAAACCTCTAAAATTAGAACAGCACAACAAGAGAGGAAACAACAAGGACATCTAATCACCTCTCAACAAAAGATTGCTCCAGGCACTGCCAGGCCATCAAATGCTAATCAAGGTGGTCAGTTGAAACATTCACACCTAGCTCCAGCAGACAAGAGTCCTTTGTCCCACCCTGGTCATTCCACAGATATATAAACCCTTTTTTTCCTAGTTCCAACAGACCTCACTACCTCTGAGGATGCTTGCCATAGATGCAGGTGAAACGTCAGGAGAAAATGCCTTTAGAACATGGCCATATAGCCCGAAAAAACTTACAACAACCCTTCCAGTATTTTCTCTTGGTCATGGGAGTTCTGATTCAATTCCATCATTGATGGAATTCAAAATGCTCTTTTATTGTAGGTGAACTACAAATCTCAGCAACTACAACTCCCAAATGACAAAGTCAACCCCCCCCCCCCACACACACACACACACTCACACACACACACACACGCCAGTATTCACATTTGGGCGAATTGGGTATTTGTGCCAAATTTGGTCCTGTGAATGAAAATACATAGAATCATAGTCATAGAGTTGGAAGAGACCTCATGGGCCACCCAGTCCAACCCCTGCCAAGAAGCAGGAAAACATCCTGCATATCAGATATTTACATTACGATTCCTAACAGTCGCAGAATGACAGTTATGAAGTAGCAACGAAAACAATGTTATGGTTGGGGTACACCACAACACGAGGGATCGCGGCATTCAGAAGGTTGAGAACCACTGGTGTAGATGCACCATCGTTCCTTCCCTGTTTGCATGAGAGTTAGCAAACTATCCTGTGCTATAGCCAACTGCGCTGCTGAGCCGACACTAATTCTGCCGCAAAGAGATCAAAATGCAGCCGCTCTGGGCATTTGCTAAAAACTGAGCATATGACAAATCAAAGCGAAGCGACACCCAGGCTGTGCTGCAGGGAGCGGAGACTTGCTCTGCACATCTGAGCCATCTCTTCCTCTCTTGTATTACTTCTCCTCCCGCCTCCCTTTTCTTCCCTCTCCCTCCCACCAACCCTCTTTTGAATTCTGAGCAGGGCCTGACCTCACCTGGCCCTCCAGATGCTGGCAGATAAGTAGAACAGTCTTGTTCATTTATAATTTAGTGGAAAAAAATAACCTTTAAGCTTTTTGACAAGGTCAGGTGCTCAATGGGAGGAAGTGATAAATAGATGGAGTGTAAATAATACCTCCTGACACCTTCCAAGTTCAGCGCAAGGTTGGGAAGGCTGTTGTGAGCTTTTGGTGATGCCTTTTAAAAATAAATAGATAAATAAATAAATAAAAATAGCCTGGTGTTTGTGTTTGAACAAATGCGTTTTGAGATGAGCTGGCAGGAAAGAACTGTGAAGAAGCTCATCTTGCTTTGGCTCCAAGTCTCAACTTTCAATTGGGATTAGAATCTTACTTTATTGCTTTAATTTTTGAGGTTCTTGTCATTACCTTTTTATTTGTTGTTGTTGTCGTCGTCGTTTTGACTGTGGTCCTTCAAGTCACTTCTTACTTAAGGCAGCCCTGAAGTGAACCTAGAATCACAGAGTTGGAAGAGACCTCATGGGCCATCCAGTCCAACCCTCTGCCAAGAAGCAAAAATTGCATTCAAAGCACCCCTGACAGATGGCCATCCAGCCTCTGTTTCAAAGCCTCCAAAGAAGGAGCCTCCCATCACACTCTGGGGCAGAAAGTTCCACTGCTGAACGGCTCTCACAGTCAGGAAGTTCTTCCTCATGTTCAGATGGACTCTCCTTTCTGTCGTGGAGTGTTTTTGCAAGACTTTACATTTCTTTCTTCTAAGGCTGACCATTTAATGCAGTTTCAAACCAATATTAAAGAAAGTGGTCTACATGTTCAGATGATTACATAGGAAATCCTGGAACAGGTTTGAGGTTTGGACGATTACACAGAGCACTGATGCGCATTAAGAACTTTATTTTGAAAGAGAGAGAGTGACTTAACCAACGTCACCCAGTGTTGTATATCAGCCTGTTCAGCCTGTGGTTGTGTCTGATGTTCATGTTGATGTTCATGGGAGCGTGGATGATGCTCATGTTGATGTTCATGATGGGAATGGGGATGATGATCTGGTTCTGTTGGATTTGGGGATGAAGGGTTGCCTGATTTGTGCTCAGGAAAGAGGTCTGAACTACTGCAAGAGGATTCTCAAGGTCTCATGCCTGGGAAAGGCTTTCCCCCACTGTTCGCTATCTGAGAATGAAGGTCATTTTGATTTACCAGATGGAGGAGTTAACAATGAGCGAGACCTTGAACAGCAATAGAAGTTTTAGTAAACATAGGCAGTTTGGGCCGCAATTAAGGAAGTCAGCTTGGATCCAACAGAAGAAACCAAAACTAAAGAAGAATGTGTTCCTTGCATCTTTGGAGTCAGGGAAGGGTTTCTAATGATTTGTGGGAGATAGTTGTTTCAACTGAGGCAATGTTGTGATAACGCCAAGTTCAAGTTTCCTTTGTTCTATGGCTTGCCTCACAACCTCTGAGGATGCCTGCCATAGATGCAGGCAAAACATCAGGAGAGAATGCTTCTGACAACAATCCAGTGATTCCGG
>NW_026844366.1:346541932-346557981 GCF_025583915.1 Anolis sagrei ordinatus | reverse complement strand
CGGCCATGAAAGCCTTCAACAATACAATATACTTTTAGACTGACACCTGAAGAAATGCACTTGGACCAGCTTTACACACTGGCTCTCTTTCATTTTCGTATCTCACTAGCTTGGGTACCCGGTGTTGCCCAGGTTATTTGAAAAAGTCATTATTTTGATGTATTGTCGAAGGCCTTCATAAGTGGAATCACTCAGTTCTTGTGGGTTTTTTCGGGCTATATGGCCATGTTCTAGAGGCATTTCTCCTGACGTTTCGCCTGAATCTATGGCAAGCATCCTCAGTTGTAGCGAGGTTATTTTGATTTTACAAAATGCATAAGGTTGTGGGCTACAACTCAGATCATGCCAGATTAACCCCCTGAAACTCCATCAGTAGTTAAAGTTTGTCATGTTGGGCAAGTTTGCTCTGGATGCGTCATTGGTGGGGTTCAGTGTGATCTCTGGCTACAGGATAAAATAAAGCTCCTACCATGGTGGGTCAGTCCCCTCAAATCCCTCCAGTATTTTCAGTTGGCGATGGGGTTCTCTGTGCCAAGTTTGGTCTAGATCAATCATCAGTAGTGGGCTCCAGAGTGCTCTTTGATTGCAGGTGAACTATACATCCCAGTACCTACAACACCTATAAATAAAGGTGAATTCCCTCCAAAGCTCTCCAGTATTTTTCTTAGGTCATGGAGGTTCTGTGTGCCAAATGTGATTCAGGTCTGGATTGCTGTAGGTCTTTCAGGCCATGTTCACGAAGCATTCTCTCCTGATGTTTCGCCTGCATCTGTGGCAGGCATCCTCAAAGGTTGTGAGGACCACACAACCTCTGAGGATGCCTGCCATAGATGCAGGTGAAACGTCAGGAGAGAATGCTTCTAGTGTTTTTATGGAGGACATTGTCTGGGGTTGGGCTACATCTTCATGGCGCTTGCTATAACCTGAAATGTCATTGGAGGGAGGGCTTTTGGTGACACCTCGGCACAGTGGGTTAAAGCTGTTTGTGGTCTGTAGAAGTGGCTCCCCAACCACATACACACATACATATTTTCCCTTTTATTATGTGTATAGATATAACAGTTTTATATTTCTTTTCCTCCTTGCCCTACACAGGACATTGAAGTATTTCACGTTATGGTTTTCCTTCATTAACAGAGTTGAGCGAGCTGAACTTTGGTTTATCTTCCAACTCTCCAGTTCTGTATGTTTACTTATTTCATTTTTTCCCACCATTATCAGACTTTGTTCTTGAGCTTTTGTTTTCCGGCCACCTTTTTGTGGGTGTTTTTTTCATTCCTTGGCACCCTGCCTTGGCAGCTCTCTTCCCCATTACGCAGCGAAAACACTTCATCCCCAAACCATTAATCACACCTGTCCATGAGGACGTGCATCTACCTGGTGGCATCTCTGTAATTATCACTTCAACCACCATCTTTTGAATCGCGGCAAAATTGCCTAGAGAAATTCTCCCCTTTTCCTTCTTTTCCTCCCTTTGATGATGTTTGTCCTTGGCATAAGTACTGCGTCTCCAGGACTTTTCATTTCACCCAACACAATTGACATGATTCACAGTCCTTGGTTTTAATTCGTGTGTGAAGTGGCAGAGGAACAGAATGAAACGGTCACAATTCTATTTACTCCATTATTTTCTTCTTGGAAAACATTAGATGCCAAGAGCTGAAGTTGTCTCTGGCCACATGATGACAAAAGCCTTAGAAATACTATGTGTTGTTGTTTTGTTGTTGTTGTTGTTTTTAACTGCTAATAACATTTTGCCTTGAGACTTCACGGGCTGAGCTCATCCTTCATCCAACTTGAAGATAAGAGAAGCACTTATATTATTGGTTACTATGAGTTGAATGAAAAGTAATGCCTCCACCTTCGCAACTCCTCAACAGATGGCAGTACTGGTATGCGGCTGGTACTAGCTTGTTAAGTTGACTCTCCTCTACAGTTCCAATTTGGCGAGAAACCTTAGCATTGAACAGTTGTGTTGTTAAAGTGTGCAGTATGGAACCCTGCACAGACGGTCGGTCAATGCGACTTAAGCAACGTGCAGTCATTGAATTCTTGACAGCAGAAGGTGTCCTCCCAAAGGAGATTCATCAGATAATGCAAGCTGTTGATGGTGATTGTGTTGATGTGAGTACTGTGTGTTGTTGGGCGAGAAAGTTTAAAGATTTTGAGGTGGGAACATCTGATTTGCATGACAAAGAAAGAGTTGGATGTCCTGTGATAGCAACCACCGAGTTTCACAAGCAAAAGATTGACAGATTGATTCACGATAGTTGTATCACTCAGAGAGAAATTTCAAGCATAATCGGCATTTCACAAGAACTTGTGGGTCACATTATTGCTTTGCTTGGCTATTGGAAGATCTGTGCACTGTGGGTACCCAGGATGAGAGAACTGTGAGATGCTGGTTGTGGAAACAGAGTGTCAACTTCTTCTGTGACGGCTTCAGAAACTGGTTCATTGTTGGCAGAAATGTATCGAATTGTGAGGTGATTATGTCGAGAAGTGAATAGTGGTTGTTAAAGAGCACATTCTAAGGATTATTTCTGCGTTTGATTTATTAAAATACTCCCATCCAAACCCAAGTAATGAAGGTGGAGGAATTGCTTTTCATTCAACTCTCGTAGATATACCTCTATCTCTGATTTTTGCATGTAGAGCTTTGCCTGAAACCTTCCCTGAAACAGAGTTCTGAGCCAGTCCCTTTAAATTCAAGATTGCAGGTATAAGCTAATAGCATGACTGCGTGCATCTATACTGTTGCATTAATGCAGTTTGATACCACTTGAACTGACATGGCTCAGTGCTACTTTGAATTGGGCTCGGTAGTGGACTGGCAGCCAGTGAAGATGACGTAACAGAGGAGTAGTATGCTCCCTGTATGCTGCCCCAGCTAGAAATCTGGCTGCTGCCCTTTGGACTAGTTGAAGCTTCTGGGTCGTCTGCAAAGGCAGCCCCATGTAGAGTGCATTGCAGTAGTCTATATGAGGTGTCACAAGAGCATGGTCTCCAGAATCATAGTCCAACACTCAAAACACTACTATTAGTTGCCTGTAAGTAAGACAGTTATTTCAGTCTCAGAGGAAGAAATTGACACTGAAATACAACACTGCCTCAGCTCTGTGAGTGCAGCATTTTCCAAATGAAGTACAGAGTCTTTGAGGACCAGGACATCCGTAGGGATACCAAGGTGCTTGTTTATAAAGCTAGTGTCCTCCCAACACTGCTATATGCCTTCAAAACATGGACTATCTACAGATATCACATGCAACTCCTGGAACAATTCCATCAGCGTTGCCTCTGAAAAATCCTGCAAATCTCTTGGGAAGACAGGCAGACAAATGTCAGCATGCTGGAAGAAGCAAAAACCACCAGCACTGAAGCGATGCTCCTCCGCCATCAACTCCGCTGGTCTGGCCACGTTGTCCGAATGCCCAAAGATCACCGTTTCCCAAAGCAGTTGCTCTACTCCCAACTCAAGAATGGAAACATAATGTTGGTGGACAGGAAAAGAGATTTAAATATGGTCTTAAAGCCAACCTTAAAAACTGTGGCATAGACATAAAGAATTGAGAATCCCTGGCCCTTGAGCGCTCTAGCTGGGGGTCAGCTGTGACCAGCAGTGCTGTAGAATTTGAAGAGGCATGAATGGAGGGCGAAAGAGAGAAACGTGCCAAGAGGAACGTGTGTCCTTCCTGAACACGAGGAAGAACTTCCTGACTGTGAGAACCATTCAGCAGTGGAACTCTCTGCCCCGGAGTGTGGTGGAGGCTCCTTCTTTGGAAGCTTTTAAACAGAGGCTGGATGGCCATCTGTCAGGGGTGATTTGAATGCAACATTCCTTCTTCTTGGCAGGGGGTTGGACTGGATGGCCCATGAGGTCTCTTCCAACTCTTTGATTCTATGATTCTAAGCCAACCCTGACTGAGTCCACCTTCCACCTGGAAACCGATGTCCGCGGTGCAGGAGAACATGCCGGTCAAGAATAGAGCTCCACAGTCACCTACGTACACACCATCAGGACAACGCACTTGGAGGACAATCTTACTCGGACAATGAGGGATCGCCTAAGTAAGTAAGACAGTCATTTCAGTCTTGGAGGAAGAAAATGGCACATCTCTGAATAAATCTCAAAACATGGCCATGCCTAAGTACATTCGTTTTTACTTTAAGGGGGGAAATATACCAAAATAGTTTTTTTTAAGAATCAGCCAACTTCTGTTTGGGCTTGACTGCCATCACATTATTCCTATCCCCTCCTTTTTATTTGGGGATGAGTTAACTATTTCCCAGTTTTTACTGGGGGGAAAATGAGACAACAAAGCTCTCCAGAGACCAAAACCAACCCGCTTCCATGTGCTTTTTATCCTTCGTATCCCCCTCCCCTTTGTGCGAAGTGCCAAGATTTTTAAAAGACGGTAACTTTCGGTGTCAGTAATCGTTCCTCCATCTGGTCGGGCCGGCTGCTTTCAAATCTGTGTGTTCTCAGCTGCCGAGCGCTCAGCTTCCTGCTCCTCTTCTTGGAGGATGAAATGCCAGGAGAACCGAAATTGTAACAGCATGAAAGGGGAGCATTATTCAGTTCCGCCAGAGCTTAAGCAATGACAGGGCACCTTAGAAGAGAAAAGACGTTCCCCTCTTCAAAACAAAAAACAATACAAGCCTATCCTACAATTAGCAAACCTTCTGCCTTTTTTCCCTTCTTTGTTTTCCATCCAGAAATAGATATTCCACTGCTTGGATGAGTCAACAGATCTCTGCAATTTATGCATACCTCAATGTTCCTGTTAGCACTCATTTGATATCTGTTATCCCTGAAGGTATTTCAACAGGGGTTGGGAGACAATTTCCCACTTATGCTTTAGCTGTCTATTCTTGCACGGAAAGGGGTTGGACTACATGGCCCTCACAGCCCCTTCCAACTCTCCAACTCTGTGTGTTCATTGCACAGTAAGGTTCTCGGCCTGTGGGTCCTCAGGTGTTTTGGCCTGCAACTCCTAGAAATCCCAGCCAGTTTACCAGCTAGGTTCTTGTGGGTTTTTTCGAGCTATAGGGCCATCTTCTAGAGGCATTTCTCCTGACGTTTCACCTGCATCTATGGCAAGCATCCTCAGAGGTAGTGAGGTCTGTTGGAATTAGGACAATGGGTTTATATATCTGTGGAATGGCTGGGGTGGGCAAAGAGCTCTTCTCTGCTGGAGCTAGGTGTGAATGTTTCAACTGACCACCTTCATTAGCATTTGAAGGCCTGGCTGAGCCTGGGAAATCTTTTGTTGAGAGGTGTTAAGATGTGCCTGGTTGTTTCCTCTCTGCTGTTTTGCTATTGTAATTTTAGAGTTTTTTAATACTGGTAGCCAGATTTTGTTCATTTTTATGGTCTCTTCCTTTCTGTTGAAATTGTCCACATGCTTGTGGATTTCAATGGCTTCTCTGTGTAGTCTGACATGGTGGTTGTTGGTGTGGTCCAGCATTTCTGTGTTCTCAAATAATATGCTGTGTCCAGGCTGGTTCATCAGGTGTTCTGCTATGGTTGACTTCTCTGGTTGAAGTAGTCTGCAGTGCCTTTCATGTTCTTTGACCAGCTGTTTACCAGTTTACCAGCTGTTAGGATTTCTGGAAGTTGAAGGCCAAAACATCTGGGGACCCACAGGCTGAGAACCACTGGCCTAGATGGATGTGTATCAGATTATTTCTTTACCATTCAACTGTATACTCTTCTGCTTAGAAGTCAAACATCTGCTGCTGGTGGTGGTTATATTTTTAGTATCTCACCGGGTTGTGGCGCAACTGCATTAAAATCACCACTGACTGGAAGGTCATGAGTTCAAAGTCAGTCTTGGTTGGAGTAAGCTCCCAACCATTTGGCTATCTTGCTGTCGACCTTTGCAGCCCAAAAGACAGTTTCATCTGTCAAGTAGGAAATTTAGGTATGCGGGGAGGCTGATTTAACTAATTTATGATGCTATAAAAATCTCCAGCAGCGTGCAAAAGAATGAGGAAGTACCTCATCAGTGTCACAAGTGGATGGTGAAGCAACAGCTCCCCCAGTGGCCAGAATTCAAGCATATCCTCACGAAGCTGGAAAGTTAAATAGCCTCTCTGTGTATGTCTGTCTATATATGTTGGGTGTCTATGGCATTGAATGTTTGCCATGTATATGTGCATTGTGATCCGCCCTGAGTCCCCTGCGAGGTGAGAAGGGCGAAATATAAATACTGTAAATAATATTAATAATAAATAACTTTTCTCCAAAATTGAAATTCAAAGCAGCTTACAATTTGAAAAAGTAGTTGGAGCAAGTCTAATGGTCTCAAGTAGATTCTGATTGAACATTAGCAGAGATTTCTTGACAGTGAGAGCACTTCAGCAATGGAATCAATTGCCCAGAACAGTTTCTCAAACTGTGGTCCTCCAGATGTTTTGGACTTCAACTCCCAAAATTCCTAATAGCTGGTAAACTGACTAGGATTTCTGGGAGCTGTAGTCCAAAACACCTGGAGGAGCACAGTTTGTGAAACACTAGCCTAGGAAGCTGGAGGGGTCTCCTTCACTGGACAGCTTCCATTTACACAACAGAGTTGGACACTAGCAGTGCAAGGACCAGGAGTTGCCATTTTATGCCAATGTGGAGAGACCAAAAGGATAGAAGGCTCTAGTGACAATAGCAGATAATAATAAACTTAATCATAAACTTTATTTATATTCCACCCTCTCCCTCTGAGATATGCCTGTCAGCTCATTTGGATGGCTGAAATTCTGAAATTAATCGACAAGTAAGGCCTCATGATTCAGTATTATCCCTTAGCTTAGGAGATTCATGGTTCCTCACGTTGTTCCAGATGTGTGAATATAACCCAGCTGCAGTTTTAGCCATGGAGATGATATTGAGCCCTAAATGGTTTTGGCCCAGCTTTCCTGTCCGAACGTATCTCTCCGTATGAACCATCTAGGAATTTAAGATTGTCTGGGGAAGCCCGTTTTTCGATCCCACCTTCTTCACAGGCGCATTTGGTGGAGATGAAAGGCAGGGCCTTCTCTATGCTGGCCCCTCAGCTGTGGAACTCCCTCCCTAGAGATATTAGATCAGCCCCCTTCCTCCTGACCTTGCGAAAAAATATTAAACCCTGACTCTTTGTACAAGCCTTTGAAAATGCAAAGCAATAGGCAAACATGAAATGATGTAAGATTGAAACATGTAATGGCTTAGACAATGCTACTGGAAAATGAGATTAATAGGAAGACATTGGTTATTGGTTTTTGTATGGATTTTGCAACGTTGTTTAAAATGTTTTAATTGTATATTGTGGGTTGTTATGGCACTGAATGGCTGCCAATTTGTGAGCCGCCTTGAGCCGCCTTCGGGCTTGAAAAAGGTGGGACAGAAATATCGTAAATAAATAAATATGGTCATCTTGCCTGTTACCAGAGTTTTTGCATCTTTCCAGCTTTGAGGAATGCTATCTGGAGTACCATAGAATCATAGAATCATAGAATCAAAGAGTTGGAAGAGACCTCATGGGCCATCCAGTCCAACCCCCTGCCAAGAAGCAGGAATATTGCATTCAAATTACCCCTGACAGATGGCCATCCAGCCTCTGTTTAAAAGCTTCCAAGGAAGGAGCCTCCACCACACTCCGGCGCAGAGAGTTCCACTGCTGAACGGCTCTCACAGTCAGGAAGTTCTTCTTCATGTTCAGATGGAATCTCCTCTCTTGTAGTTTGAAGCCATTGTTCCATTGCGTCCTAGTCTCCAGGGCAGCAGAAAACAAGCTTGCTCCCTCCCTCCTGTGGCTTCCTCTCACATATTTATACATGGCTATCATATCTCCTCTCAGACTTCTCTTCTTCAGGTTAAACATGCCCAGCTCCTTAAGCCGCTCCTCATAGGGCTTGTTTTCCAGACCCTTGATCATTTTAGTTGCCCTCCTTTGGACACATTCCAGCTTGTCATTATCTCTCTTGAATTGTGGTGCCCAGAATTGGACACAATATTCCAGGTGTGGTCTAACGAAAGCAGAATAGAGGGGTAGACAACAAACATCCAGCTGCTCTCAGTTCCTAGGGTAAGGAAGCTGGGACACTCAATTTGCAAGTCTTTTCTCTCTCCTCTGGACAGTGCCGAGTCCAGCTGCTTCTCTGTCATTTGAATTGCTCTTCCACTGATAAGCGACAGCAAGAGAAGCCCTTCTGTGGTTTGACAGCTACCAGGCAGAGGGAGAACACAGAGCTGTGCATGAACACAACGCCGTGCACGTTTGTAGGATTTCGGCCAATATATGAAAACCAGAAGGTGGACGGAGGAGAATGAAATGGATATGAGTAATTTTATCTGAAAAGTGCCTTGCAAATGCTTGACAGCTAGCTGCCGAATGGTGTGCATATTCCATTTGAAGATCAGAAGCTGCTGAAAATAACAAAAAGCATCAAGGTGCACTAAAACTCCTCGAAAGCCCAAGCAAAGAGCAGCATTTTTGCCTGATATGGAATAAAAGGGGAAGTTGGGTTTACCAAAGGGCCACAACCAAAAATGTTCTGTCCATCATTGGTATCCCCCTGACTGCAGGAAGCAGGGTTTCTCTGGATAGTATGACTCAGGACTCATGCAAGCCATCAATCTTTCCTGCCCTTCTTGCATAGCAGGGAGGCTTCTTAATGCCAGTACAGATCCCCCCCTCTTCCCCCATTACCTGGCATTATGTCGGTCCCCTGCTTTGTCGCAGAGGCGACCAGGGGAAACGCTCACGGGGCTGTCAGAACCTCCGCTCTGATTTAATACTCGCTCCGTCTCCAACAGTTGCCTGCGCACTTCGATGAAGGGAAATCTATCTCATAGAGGCCAGGTGTGCCCAGCGAGATAATGGAGCTGGCTTGGAAAGCGCAAACAGGGACTGCATAATTCATTGGGGAGCTCGGCGTGGTCCTGCGATTAGAAGCAAAGATGGCCAAGCGCTTGTTGATCAAACCGTGGCACACGTAGGCTCACGTACGGACTCAGCCAGAATGGAGGAGAGGGACCCTCACCTGGGCTGGGTTGATTTTCCCCCTTCACAGTCACTCCTGTTTTGAAAACACAAAAAAGCACCACTCCCTTCTCTACAGCATGGGCTTCCATCCCTTGTGGCTGAACCAGGGTTTGATAAACAATGTTTCCCAAGGATTAGGACTACTGTTTTGACTACAACTCCCATAAGCTGTATGGAGAGTAGCCATACAAACAAATTCTAAAAATTTCTAAAAATTCTAAACAAATTCTAAACAAAAAATAGCAAAGGGAAATTTGTACTAAAATCCTATGATGAGATTAAATTTCTGAATGAAAAAATAACCTGGCTGCAATATTTCCAAATGCAACAAGGGTTCAAAGAAGACGGGAAAATAGGTTTCAACCAGGAAGAGGGATTATGGGAAACAATCCTACAAAAAAACAAAAAACTGATCAGAATCTTATATCAAAAACTTTTAACCTGGGCCACAGAAGAAGAGCAAATCAAAAATTGTCAAATACAATGGGCAAAAGATATAGGACACAGCATCCACACGGATCAATGGGAAAAAATCTGGAACAAAAAATTGAAATATACGGCAGCCAATGATCTGAAAGAAAATTGGTACAAAATGATGTACCGTTGGTATTATACTCCAGAAAAACTTGCCAAATTCAATAAAGGGATCTCAAATGCATGCTGGAAGTGCTAGGAAGGAAAAGGGACTTTTATACACACATGGTGGACATGTAAGCGAATCAAAAAATATTGGAAGGAAATACACTCCTTGACCCAAAAAATTCTGAAAGCAACTTTCCCTTTAAAACCAGAGACCTATTTACTAGGGGTATCTGACGCAAGATTAAATGAAAACCAGGAGAAGATGCTCTTTTTACTAAGCACGGCATTGCAGCCAGACTACTACTAGCAAGATTATGGAAACAAGACGAAATACCCAAAACCGAAGATTGGATAATCAAAGTATTTGATATGATACAAATGGACTGTTTATCACAAAAAATGTACAATGTCTGGAAAAAGACGGATTGGTCAGGTCTCAAAGACTTTATCAAAACCAGGAAAATTCCACTTTTGATAGATCTGTCCAACTTATGATAGGGTTAAAAAAAGTGACTGAGAGAAGATTGGACTGAATAGTTTTTGAAAACCAACCAGAGCTAAGCAATTCTAGAAAACTTTGGGAAGTACAATCACTTAAAGGTGGCTTTTTCTTTCTTCTGTGTGTATGGTGAAGGTGGTAGTGGTGGTGGTGGGGTGTGTGTGTGTGTGGATGTCTTTATCCAGTGTCTTGTTCTGATGTTTGCTGTAATTTCCAATCTTTTCAATCTTGATGGTTTTGGTTTGTAAATATTAAAATGCACAATAAAAATTATATTGAAAATAAAAAAAAGTTTCTGTCCTAGGAGTACACCTCCCCCTTGTACGAAGGCCCATTTACAACCTCTTTCTCTATGAGTTCTCCCTTGTAAATAATCTGCTTCTTCCCGGAATAATGATCCCATATACCAGGCCTGTAGTGGGGTGTGTGTGTGTGTGTGCGTGTGTGTTAGGGATTCAACACCCCCCCCCCCGAAATGTTTCAGATTTTTTTAAAAAAACCTGGTTCTCTCATGAATTTTAACTGGTTAACCAAATCCCCAAGCTAAGTCTATGAGATGCAAAAAATTAAGAGTCCCTCCAGAACTGCAAGCACTATCTCAGGCAAATATTGACAATTTATTCACACTGTCATTACTTGCAGCAATAGCCGATGTAGTGAAGCAACCAAGTTGGGTGTGTGTGTGTTGAATGCTCTCATTAAGGAGGGCAGACTTGGTGGAGGTGGTTGACAGGGGCGGAACTGCGGGCTATTGAAGGCTGCTCTGCCCCCTGCTGTGCTCTTTGCTTCAGCGTGAGCTAGGAGGCAGGTTTCAACCCCCCCGCGAAATTTTCAAACCCCCCCCCCAAAATTTCAACCCCTCCCGAAATTTCTTTCTGGCTACGGCCCTGCATAGCCATGCGTGACTTAGGGCCTTTTACTCTAGCACTTGAAACCTGGCTTTTTACTAGAGCATTCAATCTCTCTTAATTTTTAAATTCTGTATGTATGTATTTTATTTTTTACAATTTAGCTGTAAATCGCCTAGAGCATTCTCGGATGGAGGGTGATTAATTAGTAATCAAACATGATGATGATGATGATGATGATGATGATGATGATGATGATGATGATAGTTGGCCATTCCTGGACAATAGGAAAGGAAAGTGCTTGATATGTTAGGAAAAATCCAGCTCTGGGAAAAAGAAAATATTTGTTTGTTCCATAAAGAATCATAAGGAATTGCCTATCACAAGAAGAATCTGACAAAGGGAAAATAGCATTATCCATTGTTGTTGTTTATTCATTCAGTCGCTTCCGACTCTTCATGACCTCATGGACCAGCCCACGCCAGAGCTCCCTGTCAGCCGTCACCACCCCCAGCTCCTTCAAGGTCCGTCCAGTCACTTCAAGGACGCCATCCATCCACTTTGCCCTCGGTCGGCCCCTCTTCCTTTTCCCTTCCATTTTCCCCAACATCATTGTCTTCTCTAAGCTTTCCTGTCTTCTTATTATGTGGACAAAGTACTTCATCTTTGCCTCTAATATCCTTCCCTCAGGTGAGCAGTTGGGCTTTATTTCCAGAAGTATGGACTGGTTGGATCTTCTCGTGGTCCAAGGCACTCTCAGAATTTTCCTCCAACATCACAGTTCAAAAGCATCTCTCTTCCTTTGCTCAGCCTTTTATTTATTTATTTATTTATTTATTAATGCACTTGTATACCGCTAATATCTCAGCCTAAAACGGCGACTCATTGCGGTTTACAACACTTAAAAACAACAATATTCAATTTAAAATCATAAAACACATATACAGTACACAGTATCGGGCCACCAATACAGACCAATGCATCTCTTAATTAAAATCATAATCCAATTTCGTCGTCTATGATTACCAGTCCTTGATCATCAACTCCATCGCACCGGATTAACCGAATGCTTGTTCAAACATCCATGTCTTCAGTTTTTTCCGAAATACCATCAGCGAGGAAGCTGATCTTATCTCTATGGGGAGGGCATTCCAAAGCCGAGGGGCCACCACAGAAAAGGCCCTGTCTCTCGTTCCCGCCAGCCGCACTTCTGAAGCCGGAGGGACAGAGAGCAGGGACTCTCCAGAAGATCTTAGGGTCCTGGTGGGCTGATAGGCTGAGATACGTTCGGATAGATATGCTGGGCCAGAACCGTTTAGGGCTTTAAAGGCCAACGCCAGCACTTTGAATTGGGCCCGGTAGCAAATCGGCAGCCAGTGGAGCTGGTACAGCAGAGGAGTTGTATGCTCCCTGCGTCCTGCTCCTGTTAATACCATGGCTGCCGCCCGTTGGACTAGTTGGAGCTTCCGGGCCGTCTTCAAAGGCAACCCCACGTAGAGAGCGTTGCAGTAGTCAAGACGGGATGTAACCAGAGCGTGGACTACCGTGGCCAAGTCAGACTTCCCAAGGTACGGTCGCAGTTGGCGCACGAGTTTTAACTGTGCAAATGCTCCCCTGGTCACCGCCGAGACCTGGGGATCCAGGCTCAGCGATGAGTCCAAGATCACACCCAAACTGCGAACCTGTGTCTTCAGGGGGAGTGCGACCCCGTCTAACACAGGCTGTAACCCTATACCCTGTTCGGCCTTGCGACTGACCAGGAGTACCTCTGTCTTGTCTGGATTCAATTTCAATTTGTTCGCCCCCATCCAGACCGTCACAGCGGCCAAGCACCGGTTCAGGACCTCGACAACCTCCTTAGTAGCAGGTGGAAAGGAGTGACAGAGTTGGACATCATCTGCGTACAGATGACATCGCACTCCGAAACTCCGGATGATCTCGCCCAGCGGCTTCATGTAGATGTTAAACAACATGGGAGACAGTATTGAACCCTGAGGAACCCCACAAGACAAAGGTTGTGGGGTAGAACAGGAGTCCCCCAGTAACACCTTCTGAGACCGACCCTCGAGGAATGACCGGAGCCACTGCAAAGCAGTACCTCCGAGACCCATTCCCGCGAGGCATCCCAGAAGGATACCGTGGTCGACGGTATCGAAGGCCGCTGAGAGGTCGAGTAGCACCAACAGGGACACACTCCCCCTGTCGAGCTCCCGACGCAGATCATCCACTAAGGCGACCAAGGCTGTCTCGGTACCATGCCCCGGCCTAAAGCCAGACTGTGCCGGATCCAGATAATCCGTGTCTCTCAAGAATGCCTGGAGTTGTGAGGCCACCACACGTTCCATGACTTTGCCCAAAAAGGGGAGATTGGAAACAGGCCGATAGTTGACGAATTGAGTGGGGTCCAGTGATGGTTTCTTCAACAGCGGTTTTATTACAGCTTGCTTTAAGCTGGCTGGAATTTTTCCCTCCCGAAGGGAGGCATTAACCACCACCTTCACCCACTCGGCCAATCCCCCTCTGGCCTCCTTTAGAAGCCAGGATGGGCAGGGGTCTAGGATGCATGTGGTAGCCCTCATTCCTCCAAGCACTTGTCCACATCCTCGGTTTGAACCAATTGAAATGAATCCATCAAAATTGGACAAGCAGATGCTCGTGTTACATCCTCAGAGACTGCCGTTAATATGGTGTCCAGTCCAGAGGGATCAAAGCAACTTTGTCTGCAAAGAACTGAGCAAAGGCTTCACAGCAAGCTGCCGAGTCATCAGGGCACCCATCCTGCGTGAAGGCTTCACAGCGAGCTGCCGAGTCATCAGGGCACCCATCCTGAATGGTGGGTTTTAACAGACCTTCGCTCAGGATTATCCATAGTCTGAAGCTATAAAGATTTTGCGAACCAGTTGCTTGGGAACATGAACAGGAGTGTGATATTTTGCTCATCTCCTGCTTTGCTTTTCTCCAACTACTTTAGGGAAAAGCAGTTCTGAACTAGGTTGTTCTGGGATCTGATCCATCATAGCTCATGTTGTTTTCTTTTGCTGTTTGGAGGCTCAGGGAGGAATTGCTGTTCCCACTGCAGTTTTAGTGCCTATCCAAGATTCCCACATAGACTTTAAGAGTTTACATGTCACCAAAGCCTCATCCAAAAAAGAGTACAGATCTGTTCCCTTTGAAAAAGGGTAGGTGATGTTTTTGCATCCCTGTCAGAGATGTTGCACGCAACAAGAGTGATTCAGAATGAAAGCTGGAAGGGGGGGAGATGTGTTTATGCTGGGATTGCCAAAAAGAGACTGCCACGCAGGGGGAAGAGGCAGGGCTCAAGGTGCGAAAGAAAGTTTGGGATGCTCTTTTCATCCATGCCCTTCTTTCCCCCACAAAGACTTTGTCATTTCAACAAAAAGCACAACTGACGCTGACATCAGGGGGAGGCAGGAGGCCTCTCTCCAAAGTTCCTGTAATAATCCAAGGGAACAGTTTTGAGATTTCACAACGTTCTCCGCTTCCTAATTAGGACAAGCTTAAAAGGGAACAGTTGGCGTTCCCGTTGGTGAGGGCCATGTGTTACCTGCAAGCAGGCCAAGTTGAGAATGAAACTGATTTCTCTCTTACCTACGTTCCGCGTTCAGCAGCTGCTCCGAACAGGTGCTCACTCTTTTCGGAGCAGATGGCCCCAAAAGTGGGTTGGTTGGCAAGTTCCTCTACAAAGCAGCCCTTCTTCTCGCACGCATTGATGTAGATGCAAAGAGGCACACGCAAGCAGGAGCCTGGGTTTGTTTTTGTTGCGGTGGTTGCAGTTGTTGCTACACAGCACCTTAAGCTTCTTATGGAAGATCAATTGCAGGCAGGTCCTGGGTTGGGATGTGGACTTTCATAATCTCAAACTTAGTTTGTGATGCAAGGCTGACCAAATCACAATCTCTCTCCCCCCCCCCCCCACCTTTCACACACGCACACATACACACAGCAGCAATCCAATAAAGGAACCATGCATTGAACTGATGGGTAGCCCTGAAGGTCCACACAATTCCTAATATTTTGAACAAAGAAACAGAAGATTTTGAACTAAGATATGAAGCAGGCCATTTTAGTTTAGGATACTTGGGTGCCAGCAAATACTGTTGTCATCAAGCAATGTTGATAACCATATTGGGCCTTTTAGCTTAGTTCTGGTAAACCTTCATGCAATATTTCTAAACATTATTTGTTCCTTCAGGTGGAGCAAATATTTTGGGTAAGTGAAGTATTAGGTCCCTTTAACACTGCCATATAAAATCTAGATTATCTGCTTTGAACTGGATTATATGGCAGTGTAGACTCAGATAATCCAGTTCAAATCAAATCTCTGATTTGATAATCTGGATTATATGGCAGTGTAGGAAGGGCCTGAAAACCAATTTTTTTAAAATATCTGTCGGCACTGGGGTTGCTTCAATCTTCAAGATTTTGAATGCAAACTTGACACAATCTTTACCTCTTTGGGTAATGTCCATTTCAGAATGTAGTTCTGGAACTAAAGCCCTATGAGAAATCCCTTAGGAAGCTGGATATGTTTAGCTTGGAGAAAAGGAGTTTAAGAGGTACCATGATCACTGAGTTTAAATACAGTATTTACTAGAGGACATTGAGAAAGGACCAAACTTTTTCTGCTGCTCTGGAGAGTAGTAACTTTCTAACTTGGGGGCCGCATGGTGGGCAAGAGTGGGCTGGGCGGGCTAGGAGGGGGACATCTCCCCAAGTTTCTTTTCAGAAGCAGAAAGTAAAGAAGGACAGGAAACGTTGGGATTCCAAAAGGGTTGGTCTTGGTCAGGATGAGATGGTGAATGGGAGAGAAAAAGCATATCCATTAGACCCTGTATTGCCTACTCCTGATTTAAATCCTAGAGTTGGAAGAGTTCAACTCCCTGCCATGAAGGAAGGCACAATCAAAGAACTCTCTGAAGGCTATGGGAAAGCCTTCAGAGAAGGAGACTCCACCACACTCCAAGGCAGCCTATGCCACTCTCCAGGAAGTTCGTTCCTAATATTTTCAGTCAAACCTTTTTCCTTGCCATTTAAAACAATTGATCCCTTGTGCCCTGGTCTCTAGAGCAGTGGAAAGCC
>NW_026844366.1:346310023-346540774 GCF_025583915.1 Anolis sagrei ordinatus | reverse complement strand
ATAGTTTAACTGAAAGGCTGTTTAATATTTTAATTATTTTTTAATGTTTTTCTTGTTAACTCGGTATACCCCTCACCATGCAGTAACATACAAGGTTGAATAGGATGCGCCTGATGCAGACTCCTATGTAGAGGTTGGAGAAGGTTTCTTTTTTGGACTACAGCTGCCAGAATCTCCCAGCCATTGTAGGAATTGTCATCCAGCAAAGAAACTTTCCCCAAGCTCTGCTTTTGCATCAGCACCATCCTCCTGTGAATTCAGTGGCCTTGTATTTTATGTTTATGCCTTACAGCTTGAGTGAACATCCTATTTTGAACTCTGAATAGCTCCACACAGTCAACTCCTGGCTTCCCAAAGTTGCTGAAAAATTATCTAGTCTTTTCTTTGCACTCCATCCCCACAACGCTAGCTTGCCTCCTTTGTACCACGTTCTGGCCTGGCAGTGCTTCCTCTCTCTTCCTTTCTTTAACACTCGCCTATTCTTTTGCCTTGCAAGACACATGAATCCAGTGCAAGCCTCAGCAAGGGAGGTGCTGACCAGTGAAAGCTTTGCTCATTTCCTTTCTCTCTGGGCACAAAAACCCCGGTGCTTGCTTGGCTCCGCTGTTCATTTGAAACCAACCACTGGCGCCAAGGCGACCAGATGAGACTGACATCTGTCTCTTCATTTCTTGCCAAGCCACTGCTGTTCCACGGCTGGCAGGGAGGAGAGGCCTGGCAAATGCCAAGTTCTTTTGGAAAGTCATCCTACATTCCTCACACTCCTCTTCCTCACCCCCCACCCCCAAACATCTTGCCTGCTTCTCTTCTCAGATACATCAAGAGCATGACAGGCTCCTACCTGGAAAGAAATAAGGAAGAATGTCTCAGTCTTGTCATGTGCTTTCAAGTTGACTCTAACTTATAGCAATCCCATCATAGGGTTTCCTTGACCATAATTGTATGGATTTGGTTTTCCATTGCCTCCCTCTTGGGCTGAGAGAGTGTGACTTGTTCAAAAGGTCACCAAGTGGGTTTCTCAAGAAGGGATGCAAACTCTTATCTTGTGGCCTAACCCTCAACCACATTGGCGATGAGGAAAAATGACTGAAATGAGTTGGGGAATGGATAAAGTGCTTTACTCACTTAGGCAATTCCTTGTTGTCCAAGTATGATGGCCTTCCAAGTGTAGGGTCTTGGTGGTGGGTCTGCAAGTGACTGTAGAGCCCTCTTCTTGATCCACATCTTCTGCAGTGAGGACATCGGTTTCCAGGTGGAAGGCAGTTCCCATCAGAGTTGGCTTGCAAAGTGATGAGGACAGAGACCAAACAATTGCAATATTTAGCCTGGTGGGTTGACAAAGGAGATCTAAGAAGTTCTTAAGTGGAGCAGAGGATTTCAAACTGTATATCACAACATGTTAGTGTGCTGGAAGTGTGTAGGTGTGTCACATGGACTTAATGAGAAACTTCTGAGTCTATGTGAAATATGGAATCATGTATTGTTTAAAATGTAAATGGAATGGGTTGTAGGGTTTTCGGGCTATATGACCATGTTCTAGAAGCATTATCTCCTGACATTTCGTGGGCATACTGGTTAACATCTGCTTGCTCACTTGAGGCATCAGGAAAAGAAAATGGAAAGCATTCAATGTGTCCCAATCCACTTTTTTGGAGACATAAGCCAGTGCAATTCTAGGCTGTATCACCAGGAGTGTAGTGTCTAAACCAGTGGTTCTCAACCTTTGGTCCTCCAGGTGTTTTGGACTTCAGGTGTTTTGGATAAACTGGCTTGGATTTCTGGGAGGTGAAGTCCAAAACACTTGGAGGAGCACAGTTTGAGAAACACTAGACTGAGGGAAATACTATTACCACTCATTTTTGCTCTTGTGAGGAGTGGCTTAGAGAGCTGGATATGTTTAGCTTGGAGAGGAGACATTAAGAGGGTACATGATAGCCATGTTTAACTCTCTGAAAGAATACCACATAGAGGTTTCTTGACTGTAAGAGCTGTTCAACAGTGAGATACGTGGCTGTTTGGGAGCCCAGTGAACTCTTCTTCTCTGGAGATGTTTGGGTCAGGCCATGGGTCAGGAAGGCTTTGATGATATATTATTGGATCACAGAATAGGGTTGGAGTGGCTGGCCCTTGTGGTCTCTTCCGATTCTATTATTGACGTGGTGAGCAAGCCACAGCCTAGCTTCCTAACTTATTTTACTAAGACATTTGCCTTCCTATAGGTCAGATTGGCCAGTCTGGGCAGCCAGAAGTTTCTGTGTCCAGCATGGCCAGTAGACTTAAGGGCAGAAGATGGCCAAAGCTCACCTCTTGAGTGAATGAATATTTAGCTCCCTTGGTGCTGGAAAGTTGAATTTCTGCTCAAGAGCACTGTAATATTTCTGATACCAGAGGAGAAAACCCCAATGCTTAAGATGCACTTTTGATGCCCTCTTCTACTTCAAGGTCTGACAGGGCTGTCCTGAGCCACAGATTGTTTTATGTGTGTTAGCAGATGCTTTGCCAGCTGACCAGTGCCAGGAGATCAGCATCTAGGCTGCCTTCCCTGATTCATTATGTGCCAGCAGTATATCTGAAGTTGGTAGCCGAGCTGGCAACCAACATGGGGGGAGGCTATAAGGAGACCGACCAGGACTGAAGTCCTTCTTTTTATCCTCTGTAGAAGAACAGAAGTGAACGACAAGTCTCTGCCCTCCCAATTGCTTTGCTTTTCCCTGTTTCCGGATCACAGGTCACCGAGTGTAGAGAAAAGAGACTTTGTTTTCTGCTTTCCTGGAACCACATAAAGGAAACTTGACATTGTGAAGATACTCGGGTCTTATCTAGCCTGCTTTCTCTGCTTTAAGGGCTATGATTCACTGAGTCTTTAGGAGGGGTAGGTGAAGTGGGAGAATACGGACGGAAAACATCTTGAAATGTAGCATTCCAGTTTGGATGAGATTACTATGCAGGGAATCAGTTTAGGCATGCAACTGCTGCTCTCCAATCTCGTCTCTTTCTTTAAAAGTGGGTCTAGTAAATAGGGGGTGTGCTGCTTTATATTCGTGCTGTCTCTTTGTTACTGTTTGCCATCAAGTCAGCCTTGATTTATGCCAATACTATGAATGAGAGGTCTCCAAGACTTCTGATCTTGCAAATTCTGGGTAGCCATGGCATAGAATCATAGAATCATAGAATCAAAGAGTTGGAAGAGACCTCATGGGCCATCCAGTCCAACCCCCTGCCAAGAAGCAGGAATATTGCATTCAAATCACCCCTGACAAATGGCCATCCAGCCTCTGTTTAAAAGCTTCCAAAGAAGGAGCCTCCACCACACTCCGGGGCAGAGAGTTCCACTGCTGAACCACTCTCACAGTCAGGAAGTTCTTCCTCATGTTCAGATGGAATCTCCTCTCTTGTAGTTTGAAGCCATTGTTCCGCGTCCTAGTCTCCAAGGAAGCAGAAAACAAGCTTGCTCCCTCCTCCCTGTGCTTCCTCTCACATATTTATACATGGCTATCATATCTCCTCTCAGCCTTCTCTTCTTCAGGCTAAACATGCCAGCTCCTTAAGCCGCTCCTCATAGGGCTTGTTCTCCAGACCCTTGATCATTTTAGTCGCCCTCCTCTGGACACATTCCAGCTTGTCAATATCTCTCTTGAATTGTGGTGCCCAGAATTGGACACAATATTCCAGATGTGGTCTAACCAAAGTAGAATAGAGGGGTAGCATTACTTCCTTAGATCTAGACACTATGCTCCTATTGATGCAGGCCAAAATCCCATTGGCTTTTTTTGCCGCCACATCACATTGTTGGCTCATGTTTAACTTGTTGTCCACGAGGACTCCAAGATCTTTTTCACACGTACTGCTCTCGAGCCAGGCGTCCCCCATTCTGTATCTTTGCATTTCATTTTTCTGCCAAAGTGGAGTATCTTGCATTTGTCACTGTTGAACTTCATTTTGTTAGTTTTGGCCCATCTCTCTATTTTGGCCCATCTCTCTGTTTGTAGTCTCACACTTTCCCTACCACCTTCAACATTATCTATCATTATTATGTTTTATTTTCCCAATGAGTCATGTCACCACATGATACATCCAAAGTAAGATAGCCTCATTTTGGCTTCTAGTAAACTTCATTGCTCTCAGTTCCATTCATTTAGTCTTTTAGCAATTCATTGGATTTGTAAATCTCTTCTCCAGCACTAGAGTTGATTCTCTTCCAGCCAAGGTTTGGTGGGCATTGACCTTGAGTTTTGGAGTTGTAGTTCACCTACATTCAGACAGCACTGTGAAATCAAACAATGATGGATCTGGACCAAATTGGCACGGATACTCAATATGCCGAGATATGAACACAGATGGAGTTTGGGTAAAATAGACCTTGACATTTGGGAGTTGTAATTGCTGGGATTTATAGTTCACCTACAATCAAAGAGCATTCTGAACCTCACCAATGATAGAAGTGGGCCAAATGATGGATCTGGACCAAACTTGGCAAGAATACTCAATATGCCCAAATGTGACCACTGGTGAAGTTTGGGGAAAGTAGACATTGACATTTGGGAGTTGTAGTTGCTGGGATTTATAGTTCACCTACAGTCAAAGAGCATTCTGAATCCCAACAACGATAGAATTGGGCCAAACTTCCTACACAGAACCCTCATGACCAACAAAAATACTGTGTTTTCTGGTGGTCTTTGGTAACCCCTCTGACAACCCCTCATGACCCAACCCCCAGGTTGAGAAACGCTGCTCTAGTGCGACTCTGCTCAACATCCTCCAGTCACACTGGACAACCTAGGCCCCATTTACACCGGCATATAATCTAGTTTTTGTATGCAGATTATCTACTTTAAACTGGATTATATAAATGTGCACTTCCATATAGTCCAGTTTGTATTCGTGTTTTTTCAGTTTCATGGGAGCCCTGTGCTCCTAACCCCAGAGAATGTGGAGGGCTGACTGTTCCTTCTTCTTCCCCCCATTGATCCCTTGTTTCTTTCTTTCTGGCAGATGCTGACAGAGAAAGGCTTTGGTCCCATCACGACCGAGATCCGTGAGGCTCCGGAGTTCTACTACGCAGAAGACTATCACCAGCAATACCTGAGCAAGAACCCCAAAGGCTATTGTGGCCTTAGAGGCACCGGGGTCACCTGCCCCTGTTGATCTGGCCCACCCTTAACACGGCAAAGGAATGCTCCTTTGATTTGTTCCACGGTTTGCTTTTAATGATATATATAAAAATACCCGCCCTGAAATCAGTGGTACTGCTTTGCTGGTAGATGAGTTGAATTGGGAAGCCTAGTTGAGAATTTAGGGGAGCTTTCCAAGATGCTAGACCTGCTTGAGAGGTCTAGTTCAGCAGCTTTTGCGCTTCCTTTGAGGTTTTTGCTAAAGCCTGGTGTAGGTCACTGACCCATTGACATGCAAATCAGTTTGCACTGTGGCACTTCAGATAACAAAGTGGTGGAAACCATGTCTTTGAATGACTCCCCACTGCAGGTTGAAAATATTTGGAATTTTCTAGCCTAGTCTGGTGTATTAGCTTTCTATACAAACTAATTATCTATATACAAAGTTCCTCCCTCCCTCCTTTCCTTCATTCCTTTCTTCTTCCCCCTTCCTCTCTTCCTTCATTCCTTTGTCTTTTCCTCCCTCTGTTCCTTTCTTCTTTCCCTTTTCCTTCTTCCCTCCATCCCATCCTGCCACTTCACTTTCTCCCTCCTTCTATCCCTCCTTCCTTCCATTCCTTTCTTCTTTTCTTCTTCCCTCCCTTCATCCCACTCTTCCTTTCTCCATTCATTTCTTCCTCCCTTTGTCCCTTCATGCCACTCTACCTCTCTATGCAAAAATATTTGCAGAATTTCATCTGCCACAAAAGGGTGCAGGATTCCCTCCAACAGTCCATGATATTCAAATGGCCCCTAGAAAATCAACATGGAATTATATCATGTTAGAAAAAAAGTTTGGTGGGTTCCTCATTTTGTCGAAGGCTTTCATGGCTTGAATCACTTGGTTGCTATAAGTTTTCCGGCTGTTTGGCCATGTTCCAGAAGCATTCTCTCCTGACATTTCACCCACATCTATGGCAGGCATTCTCAGAATCATAGAATCATAGAATCAAAGAGTTGGAAGAGACCTCATTGGCCATTCAGTCCAACCCCATTCTGCCAGGAAGCAGGAATATTGCATTCAAATCTCACCTGACAGATGGCCATCCAGCCTCTGTTTAAAAGCTTCCAAAGAAGGAGCCTCCACCACACTCTGGGGCAGAGAGTTCCACTGCTGAACGGCTCTCACAGTCAGGAAGTTCTTCCTCATGTTCAGATGGAATCTCCTTTCTTGTACTTTGAAGCCATTGTTCCGTGTCCTAGTCTCCAGGGAAGCAGAAAGCAAGCTTGCTCCCTCTTCCTCCCTGTGGCTTCCTCTCACATATTTATACATGGCTATCATATCTCCTCTCAGCCTTCTCTTCTTCAGGCTAAACATGCCCAGCTCCTTAAGCCGCTCCTCATAGGGCTTGTTCTCCAGACCCTTGATGATGTTAGTCGCCCTCCTCTGGACACATTCCAGCTTGTCAATATCTCTCTTGAATTGTGGTGCCCAGAATTGGACACAATATTCCAGAAGTTGTGAGATCTGTTGGAAACTAGACAAGGGAGGTTTATATGTCTGTTGAAGGTCCAGTGTGTGAGAAAGAACTCTTGTCTGTTGGAGGCAAGTGTGAAAGTTGGCAATTAATTACTTTGATTAGTATTGCAAAGCCTCGCAGCTTCAAAACCTGGCTGCTTCCTGCCTGAGGGAATCCTTTGTTGGGAGGTGTTAGCTGGCCCTGACTGATTCGTGTCTGGAATTCCCCTGCTTTTTTAATGTTTTTTATTTACTGTCCTGATTTTAGAGGGGTTTTTTTTAAAATACTGGTAGCCAGATTTTGTTCATTTTCATTGTTTCCTTCTTTCTGTTGAAATTATCCACATGCTTGTGGATTTCTGTAGCTTCTTTGTGTTGTCTGACAAGGTAGTTGTTAGAGTGGTCCAGCATTTATGCTTTCCCAAATAATATGCTGTGTCCAGGTTTGTTCATCAGGTGCTCTGCTACGACTGACTTCTCTGGACCACTCTCACAACCACCATGTCAGGCTACACAGAGAAGCTATTGAAATCCACAAGTATGTGGACAATTTCAACAGAAAGGAGGAAACCATGAAAATGAACAAAATTTGGCTACCAGTATTTAAAAGACTCTAAAATCAGGACAGTAAACAAAGAATAACACTCTGAAACCAGGAGAATTCCAGATAGGAAACAATCAGGGCCAGCTAACACCTCCCAACAAAGGATTCCCCCAATCAGTAATCAGCCAGGCCCTGAAGCTGCAAGGCTTTGCAATATTAATCAAGGTAATTAATTGGAACAATCACTTGCCTCCAACAGACAAGAGTTCTTTCTCCCTCCCTGGACATTCCACAGATATATAAACTTCCCTTGTCTAGTTTCCAGCAGACCTCACAACCTCTGAGGATGCCTGCCATAGATGTGGGTGAAACGTCAGGAGAAAATGCTTCTGGAACATGGACATACAGTCTGGAAAACTCACAGCAACCCAGTGTTCCTTGTATGTTTACAGTGAAGGGACATTCAAATGTACATCCTCCCCACATCTGTATAGTAATACTTTCTGAACATGATTACCTGCTTTATGCTACGTGGCAGTGATGTAATAATAATAATAATAATAATAATAATAATAATAATAATAATGTATTGAAGCCCGCCCTATCTCCCCGAGGGGATGTTACTAGAGATGATCTGAATCTATCCAAAGGCACAATTAATTTGGAAGATTTATTGAAACTGCATATATAAACAGCGAACCGCATTTATGAGATGAAGGCAAGATATCCAAAACAAATGAAAGCAAAGAATCATTTGATTACCTCCTTTAATCAATTATGTATTTATTTATTTACTGCATTTTTACCCTGCTCTATCTCACCCCAAAGGATACTCAGAGCGGCCTCCAAATTGGAAATAATTCAATGCCATAGAAACATAACATAAGATAAAGGTAAAGCTTTCCCAAGGCATTAAGTCTAGTCGTGCCCGACTCTGGGGTGTGGTGCTCACCTCCATTTCTGAAGCTGAAGAGCCGGCGTTGAGCGTAGACTTCTCCAAGGTCATGTGGCCAGCATCGGAAATTGCAATTAGTCCAACGGGTGGCAGCTTGATTACTCACCGGAGCGTCATACAGGGAGCATACCACCCCCCTGCTGTGCCAGCTCCACTGGCTGCTGATCCAATTCCGAGCACAATTCAAAGTGCTGGTCTTGACCTATAAAACCCTATACGGCTCCAGTCCAGCGTACGTTTCCAAATGTATCTCCTTCTACGTCCCACCTCGAAGCTTAAGATCGTCTGGGGAGACCCTGCTCTCGGCCCCGCCTTTGTCTCAAACATGCTTGGCGGGGACAAGGGATAGGGCCTTCTCGGTGGTGGCCCCCTGCCTGTGGAATTTGCTCCGTGGGGAAATTAGGTCATTGTCATCCCTCCTCAGCGGAGTAATCATTAGTAGAGGGCTAGCTAAACACACACCAGACAGGCAATAGCTAATCAGAGTGTAAGTATACTGTTTTAATCTTTATTTATTAATGTTCATGTTTAATTGTTATATTTCTTATTCTGTATTTTATGATGCGGCATTGAGTTATTGCCAATTGTAAGCCGCCCTGAGTCCCCCCAGGGGTTGAGAAGGGCGGGGTAAAAATGTTCAAAATAAATAAATAAAAAATAAATGGAGTGCCATTACCTTCCCGCAGAAGCGGTACCTATTGATCTACTCACATTTCCATGTTTTCAAACTGCTAGGGTGGCAGAAGCTGGGACTAACAGAGGGAGCTCACCCCACTCCCTGGATCCAAACCTCCAACCTTTCAGTTAGCAAGTTCAACTGCTCAGCGGTTTAACCCGCAGTGCCACCATATATTAAAATCAATTAAAAATAATAAAAAGCATAGCATCAATACATTAAATACATTAAAACCATCTCCCTGTTCTACTCAGATGAAAAAGAAATGATCGCCATTATTTCTGAACCACAGGCATAGAGCTCATGTGGAAGGGCAAAAGAACTGGAGGTTCTGTTGAGCCAAATGCTCGTCAAAGTCGATAAGGAGACTGCAATTTGATGCAATACAATAAAGGGCTATACGTTGCAAATGGACAAGATGGTGTGTCGCACTGTTATCTCAGTTGTGTGAAGTCTATGTCGAGTTTGCTGCGGCGAATCAATCTCTTTGCCACCTTTCAGCCCCCTTCCATTTGCTCCAGATGGCAAAGACAGGTGGGTCAATCTGTGAGGTGGCCACACATTTCACAGTCGCAATGATAGGCTTTACGTTGGCGCTTTAGGTCCACGTTAAGTTCTCTTACGTGTACCGTTGTTACATCCCACCTTTCCCCGATGATGAGACTCAAGGTCAATCTATATATATAAAAATGCTCTGTGCATAATGAGTATCTTTAAAACAAAAGAACCAATGAACGAAATCACACCATCACTCAAAAAATTATGGCCATCACTCAAAAAATTATGATTTTGTCATTTGGGAGTTGTAGTTGCTGGGATTTATAGTTCACCTACAATCAAAGAGCATTCTGAACTCCACCAACGATGGAATCGAACCAAACTTGGCACACAGGACACCCATGACCAACAGAAAATACTGGAAGTGTTTGGTGAGCATTGACCTTGAGTTTGGGAGTTGTAGTTCACCTACATCCAGAGAGAATTGTGGACTCAAACAATGATGGATCTGGACCAAACTTGGCACGAATATTCCATATGCCCAAATATGAACACAGAGAGAGTTTGGGTAAAATAGACCTTGATATTTTGGAGTTGTAGACACTAGAATTCACAGTTCACAAACAATCAAAGAGCATTCTGAACCCCACGAATGAGAGAATTGGGGCAAACTTCCTACACAGAACCCCCATGACCAACAGAAATTACTTAAGGCCATCCAGTCCAACTCCCTTCACCAGGGCAAGAAAACGTAATCAAAGTCCTCCTGACAAAGAGCCATCCAGCCATAGACATAGATAGATATGATTCACACACAGAGAGATATAGTAATAGATTTGAAAGGGACCCCTAAAGAAGGACAATTATATCTTGCATGTTCCAGAGTAGGCAAACCAGACACTCTCCACATCAACACTGACAAAGAAAGAGCAAGAAATACTGTTTACCCACAAGCATCAAGACATTACATATATTAGAAACCAACACTTTCTCATTACTTTATTTTTCAGATCACCAGACTGGGCCACAGCAACGCGTGGCAGGGGATGGCTAGTACAATACAAAATAAAAACAATACAAAAGCCGAAATAAAAGTATAAATCTAAGGTTTAAAGAGTAAATAAACAATGTATAAATTGCTGGGTTGCTGTTGGTTTTTTGGGGCTATATGGCCATGTTCTAGAGGCATTCTCTGAGGATGCTTGCCATAGATGCAGGCGAAACGTCAGGAGAAAATGCCTCTAGACTATGGCCATATAGCCCGAAAAAACCTACAACAACCCAGTGATTCCGTGATTTTATTTATTTGTTGTGTCAGGGCAACCAGTCAATTGTATTACAATTCTAACAGAACAAAACAAACAAACAGACAAAATACAAATTTTGCAAGCGTGGTAGTTGATTAAATGTCCTTTGACCAGTATCTGGCCACTTGGAGTGCCTCTGGTGTTGCTGCAAGAAGGTCCTCCCTTGTGCATGTGGCAGGGCTCGGGGTGCATTGCAGTAGGTGGTCAGTGGTTTGCTCTTCTCCACACTCGCATGTTGTGGATTCCACTTTGTAGCCCCATTTCTGAAGGTTGGCTCTGCTTTTACTATGCGGATCTTCGTTACTATTGCTTTTACTATGCGGACCTTCGTTGCCAGTGTGATGTCAAGGTAGCTAGTTGCAACATTCACAGTTGCCTCAAACAGACCTCTTTCTGCCACCCTGGACATCCCACAGACATATAAACCTCACTTGCTTAGTTTCCAACAGACCTCACAACCTCTGAGGATGCCTGCCATAGATGTGGGTGAAACATCAGGAGAGAATGCTTCCAGAACATGGCCATACAGCCTGGAAAACTCACGGCCACCCAGATACAACACTGATTGCAGTGCCGTTATTTAGCAAAAGGATGGTAAAGTATGACCACCATGTAACTACATGAATGTCGATTTACACAACAGAAGAACAATGGAGGGTCTTGGGCCACATTCCCATTTCAAGGCCTTGCTGACTCTACCCTGCAGTTTGCCGATAGAGGAATCGATGTGCCATTGGCCTGGTTGGAGCGCATGACTCTTCTTTCCCTCTTGGACCTATGCTTGAAATGCCTGGTTCCTATAGTAACAAGGATGCATTGTGTTAAAACATTATACCTCTGCATTGTTCTCCTTCACTGTCAAGGAAACCTGCACGATCTCAGATTTCCCAGCCATAGGGGGGAAAGGCGGAGTGGGGGATAATAATAGTGGTGCAGGTTCTTTACGCATGTTCCCTTTACCTCCATAACTAGTATTGGCAGAAGAGAGAGGTAATTTCTCTCCCTAGTGCTCAGTGAGACCTTTTTGGCATGGGAAGATCCGTTTCCAAGGGAAAGCAATAAAATTACAGCTTTGAAATCAATATCCTTTAATGCAAAGAGGGTTCCTCCAGAGTTTGGGTTTACTAGCAGATTTAATAGCATAGATACTCATGTATAAGTCAACGTCATGTACATGCCGATTTGGGGTCCAAAATTATTGATTTTGATATGAACCATGGATAAGTTGAGAAGAAACCACCATTGCCACATTGGGTGTCCGTCCGCCATTGGGTACCACCAACAGTTTCCTGTCTTGGCTTGCAAAAAAGACTACGGTCAAAGAGAATGGAGAGGGTTGGTGCTTCTTCTAGGTTCTCCTAGGATGGACTGAATGTGCACCTTTTGCCACTCTTCTCTGAGAAGAAAGTGGGATGCTTTTTCTCAAAAGAGCTAAGGTAGAGTATTTTAACCCATGGATAAATCAATCTAAAGGTCTATATTTCTATATCATCAATAGAATTCTAGAGTTGGATGAGACCACAAGGGCCATCTACTCCAACCCCGTTCTGCCATGCAGGAAAACACAATCAAGGCACTCCCAAAAAATGGCCATTTGGCCTCTTCATAAAAACTTCCCAAAAGTTTCCACGGGACTCCAAGGCAGTATATTCCACTGGTGAACAGTTTTGACTGTCAGGAAGTTCTCCATGATGTCTAAGTGGAAACTGTTTTCCTGAATTTTTCATACATTAACACTGAAATATAACACTACCTGAGCTCTGCAAGTACAGCATTTTTCCGAATGAAGCACAGAGTGTTTGAAGACCAGGTCATCTGTAGGGATACCAAGGTGCTTGTTCATAAAGCTATTGTCCTCCCAACTCTGTTATATACCTGCAGAACATGGACTGTCTACAGACATCACATGCAACTCCTGGAACGATTCCATCAGCGTTGCCTCCGAAAAATCACATTCAAAGCACCTCCGACATATGGCCATCCATCTGTATCTGTACATTTCATTTTTTTCTGGCTAAGTGTAGTATCCTACATTTCTCCCTGTTGAAATTCATATTTTTAGTTTTGGCCCAGTTCTCTGATATTTTGAAGTCATTTTGGATTCTGACCCTGTCCTCTGGGAACAGGGTCAGAATCCTGTCCATCTATCCCTCCCAATTTGATGCCATTTACAAATTTGGTAAGTGTGGCCTCTATTCCATCATCCATGTCATTGTTCAAATAGCAGGCTCTACCAGCCTAGGGTAGTATTGGCAGGTTTTCAAAATAGCAATAAGAGTCCATCGAAATTCATGGACACCCAGGAGACAGCTAATAACAGGTTCGTGTTCTACCTAAATACCAAATGATGGTATTGATTTCAGCCACCTGTTTCTCTGTAAAATTAGCATTTTTCCAATGTATATAAATCACATGATGCGCACATTTCTGCCTTTATGTAGGATCCACACCCAAAATATACAGTATTTTTATGGTATCACATTTGTATGATTCCAGGCCTCAACTTGGGATGCTTGCCACTGCTAGAAGGCATTGTCTTATGATTTATTTATTTATCGTGTCAGGGGCAACCAGACCATTGTATTACATTTCTAACATTGTCTTATGATAAAGAACATCGAATTACCCACTACTTTGCCATGCAAACAGAGTTGAAGGCAACAGAAACAGAGGTTTATTGCTTTCAGTCCTGAAAGGATGTCTGATACAGAATCTGTGCTTAAAGAGGTTGGACAAAAAGCATGCGGTAACGAATGAAAAAAATGCAGCACATTTAATTCATTCTGACAGCCATTTGAAAGATCCGTGCTCTTCCCTTGTTGGTCAAGAAAACGGCCTGATTTGGATCCAGTCGCTCATTGACTGGGGATTCGTTCTGATATCACAGGTGGCTGGAGCTTCTTTCATGACAGAAAAAAAATCAACAGTTTTCATTGGCAGGTTTGAAGTTAAGGCTGGTTAGTGAGTCCACCCTGAATAGAGATGTGGGAGTCAGGAATTGTTCAAATATGTAAAACAGTTTATGATGAGATTAAATGCCCAGCGCAGTTTATATAGAGACATCTATTGGGAATCAGTGGAAGGTAAAAGGAAGAGTGGCCGACCAAGGGCAAGATGGATGGATGGCATCCTTGAAGTGACTGGACTGACCTTGAAGGAGCTGGGGGTGGTGACGGCTGACAGGGAGCTCTGGCGTGGGCTAGTCCATGAGGTCACGAAGAGTCGGAGACGACTGAACGAATGAACAACCAATTGGGAATTAGCCTGTGTTTGTGTTCCAGGATCATGATGCTCATGCTTATGATGAGAGAAATGATGGCGCCGAGGCTGAGGTGTAAAATGGAGATGGTTTGGTCAATGATTTTCATACAGACAATGACAGAGAGGCCCCAGTGCAAAGGGCAGTTCCTCATGAGAATATTCCTGCTAAGCCTCGGGATGATGGTTTACTCCCTCTTTCTGTGAGCTCTTAAGATCTGGGTTTGGAAAACAATCTGACACCTGGAAATTTTAATGAGCAGCCAGAAAGGGAGTTGAAGGATAGGCGGCTGGAGATCAGCCAGGATCAACAGCAAACTCAGTGTTTACATCGCTCCGAAAGGGGCAAGTGTGGGGGAAAGCAAAACCAATTTCTGGGTTTTGGGATATAAGGTTTGCTTCTAGGGAAAACCTGTTAGATCAGGCATCATTTGGAAATCAAGTTCATGTGCCATGGAAGTCCTGTTCAAGGGGTCTTGTTCATGTGGAGAATTTTAGCCTTTTGGATTGTCTTTGCTTCCTGTTGATTCCTGCCTGAATAAACACTGCCTTGGAACTTCTTTTATATCTTGTATGGACATTGCTTTGTGTCACTGCATTTTTACTGACTCCTTACTTTTCGGAACCTTCTTATTTCCTTACAAGCATTTATTTTTACTAGCTATTTACTAAGCTTCAATAAAAGAGGATTTGTTTCTTCACTCATTGTGTGGTGTGTTTTAAAGTCAGAGGGATTTTTCCTGACCTGGAGTGCAACAAAGTCTCAACAAACATAATAGGTCATCAAGGAAATATAAACAGTACAACGAAAAGTACACCAGAGGCAATCTCCGTGTTAGGGTTGGATACGTTCATTCAGAAGAGCCTGAACTTTAAGATCTTCTGGGGAGGCCCTGCTCTCGATCCCACCTGCATCACAGGCACGTTTGGCGGGGACGAGGGACAGGGCCTTCTCAGTGGTGGCCCCTCAGCTGTGGAACGCCCTTCCCATGGACATTAGATCAGCCCCCTCGTTAATGGTGTTTCGAAGAAAATTGAAAACCTGGCTATTTGAACAGGCGTTCGGATAAGCAGTGCAATGAATGTAATGAATATAGGAAAAAGGAATTACGGATGACGGGTTGGATCACGATTCTAGTTATGAGATGTTAATGTGTTGTTCATTGATGTGTAATTACTTAGTATACTACGGTGTTAATTGTTTTTAAATAGTGTATGTTGTTAGCATTGAATTTTTGCTCTTGTTGTTAACCGCGTTGAGTCGCCTACGGACTGAGAAACTGCGGTATACAAATAAAGTAAATAAATAAATAAATAAAGTTGTAAAAAATTTCTGACTTTTGAGTTTCGAAGCCATTTTGAACCATGTAGGAAAGGTGGGAAGGGCAAATCCGAATTTGAACCACTTACTTCTTTTTTAAAAAAATATTCCATAATGTTAGGATGTCTCCCAAGGTTATTTTAATTTTCTCAACCATTAAGCAACTTTGGTAAAGCCTAAAAGTTTAAAAATCTCATGCTTTCCCTCCCCCCAGCGATGCAAAGGTGAGACATGGCTAAGCACAGCCATTGTTGTAGTTTGTCAAGAGCAGGCCCCCAATAGTAGAGACTGCAAAAGGCCCTGCTGTTAAACTACATTTCCCACACTTGCCGGCTGCTCATTAGCCAAAATGGCTGAAGGACCCCTATAGCTGTCTTTAGCAGTCTTCGTCTAAATATAAAATAAACTGATTTAATCTACAAAGAGGTCTAAAGAAGGCAGCAAAGTAATAAGCAATTTTTGCAAAACCAAGAGTACATAAACTGCTTAAAAACCAATCATTTCACTATGGCCTGATTGCTATGAACAAGGCACTGGTGTAGTCAGCCACAGCCAGCTAGCCCTTTAGGTCAGTAAGTAATGATAACATTAAATTATTGATTGCATCTTGAAAAAGGAATAAATGGATGGATGTGTCAGGAGAGTTTGGATGGTGCCTTTCTGCCCAGAAGAAGGGGGTCAGTCTAGATGTCCCTTGATGGGGTCTGTACTATGATTTCTGTTCTCCACCAATTTAACACAGTTTGTGCCACACAAACAATATTTCTGGAGTAGAGCAACTATTTTCAAAGTAAAGACCACTCAATGAAACAGGAAATAACACTTTCAAACAAGGAACAGATTTTCTTTATTATTAAAAAATGTTTTTTTATTAAAACTTTGAAAATTTGCCAAAAATCCATGGATAAGCCAAAGGTTATGAAATTTGGTGAGCTAACAGTGGTCCATGTGTTCTTTCACTGTAACAAGTTTTCATCAGGATTGGTCTAAAAATGAGGGAGGGAGAATCCCCTGAAATTTCCCCAGTGCCAGTGCTGTTTTTTTCCTACTGTGCACGCGTGTCTGCCATTAACGAAGTGATTCGGAAGTTTCGGAAATTTCAGAAAGTTTTGAATTTTTAAAAATCGGAAGTGACTTTAGAATTGAACCACCAGCGCCCCCTACATCCGAAATGAGTTTTGAACCATTTTTTTTTTTATCAACCAAGCCTAATGAAAGTTAAACTTTCTTAACCTCAGAGGAAGACAAGGGCAAAGGATAGGTTTGCCTAAGGTCACCAGCATTTTCCCTGGACATGAAGTCCAGAAACATATTGGAAACACAACTTTTCTGAATGACAACTCCCATAACCTCACCGGGTGATTTGGGCATTCTGGGAGTTCCTATCAATGAGTGTTGATTAAGTTCTGGAATTTAACAGGAACCAAAGGCCACGGACTAAGCTGGTGGCTGGGACCAGCTCAGAATTTCATTGTGATGTCAACACAAGTGAACAGGATGGTAAGTGATGTCACATGAAGGGGCAGCAATGTGGGATTGTGGGTAATTCTGCTTCTCTGCCAAGTAATTGGTTTTTGTCTATACGACAAAGACTAAGTGGTGGCTTCTTGGAGCATGAAGACACAGGACCTCTGCAGGATGCCACTGCTGTCTGTGCTCCTGTTTCTAGCATCCTTTATGAGCAGCTCCCATGCAGGTGGGTGAGAATGCTTTGCCTCTTCCCATGCATCCTAAAATAGCCATAGTCTTGGTATTAGCCATGGGAGAGGAATGAAATTACATCAAAAGACAAGCCTGGCTTTGGGAAGCCCTGGTAGATCATCAGTATTGGCCACACTGGTTGCAGAGTTGTGGAATTGCTTCAGCAGTGTCTCCCAAACTTTGGTCTTCCAAGTGTTTTGAACTTTAGCTCCCAGATGCCCTGACCATTGGCCAAAGTAGTTGAGACTTCTGGATGTTGAAGTCCCAAACATCTGGAGGACCAGCATTTGGGAATCACTGGAACAAGGCATTTGCCAAGAACTGCAGCATCACAGGGCATTGAGACCACAAGCTGAACATGAGCCAACACTAATATGGCAGCCAATGAATCTAATGCAATTCTATGAACAAGAGTAGACCAATGTGGTATAATGGTTTGAGCTCTGGGCTGTGACTCTGGAGATTATGGTTCAATTCCCCACTTGGCCATGGAAGCCCACCTTGGTCGAGTTACACACTCACAGCCCTAGAGTTGGACTACAACTTCAGACACCAGGGTTTGATTTCCTGCTCATTCATGGAAAACTATGGGACAATGTTGCGTTAGTCACACATTCTCAGCCCCAGAGTTGGACTATGTCTCTGGAGGCTATGGTTCAAGTCCCACTTGGCCATGGAAGCCTACCTTGGTTGAGTTACACACTCACAGCCCTAGAGTTGGGCTACAACTTCAGAGACATGGTTCGATTTCCTGCTCATTCATGGAAAACTATGGGACAATGTTGAGTTAGTCACACATTCTCATCCCCAGAGTTGGACTATGTCTCTGGAGGCTATGGTTCAATTCCCACTTGGCCATGGAAGCCCACCTTGGTCGAGTTACACACTCACAGCCCTAGAGTTGGACTACAACTTCAGACACCAGGGTTTGATTTCCTGCTCATTCATGGAAAACTATGGGACAATGTTGCGTTAGTCACACATTCTCAGCCCCAGAGTTGGACTATGTCTCTGGAGGCTATGGTTCAAGTCCCACTTGGCCATGGAAGCCTACCTTGGTTGAGTTACACACTCACAGCCCTAGAGTTGGGCTACGACTTCAGAGACATGGTTCGATTTCCTGCTCATTCATGGAAAACTATGGGACAATGTTGAGTTAGTCACACATTCTCATCCCCAGAGTTGGACTATGTCTCTGGAGGCTATGGTTCAATTCCCACTTGGCCATGGAAGCCCACCTTGGTCGAGTTACACACTCACAGCTGTACAGTTGGACTACAACTTCAGACACCAGGGTTTGATTTACTGCTCATTCATGGAAAACTATGGGACAATGTTGCGTTAGTCACACATTCTCAGCCCCAGAGTTGGACTATGTCTCTGGAGGCTATGGTTCAAGTCCCACTTAGCCATGGAAGCCTACCTTGGTTGAGTTACACACTCACAGCCCTAGAGTTGGACTACGATTTCAGAGACAGGGTTCGATTTCCTGCTCAGTCATGGAAACCTATGGGACAATGTTGAGTTAGTTACACATTCTCAGCCCCAGAGTTGAACTATGTCTCTGGAGGCCATGGTTCAATTCCCACTTGGCCATGGAAGCCCACCTTGGCCACTTGGTCAGCATTTTCTAATGTTACACCATTAAGCTGTATTTCTGGCATTGCAGATGGATTGCCTGGTGATTGCTGGAAGAGTAATTTTGTTTTCTCGATGTTCAATGAGATGCTGAACTTCTCATATGTTTCTGCGAAGTTGTTTAGAGTGGCTTGTAGGTCTTCTTCTAGAATCATAGAATCAAAGAGTTGGAAGAGACCTCATGGGCCATCCAGTCCAACCCCATTCTGCCAAGAAGCAGGAATATTGCATTCAAATCACCCCTGACAGATGGCCATCCAGCCCCTGTTTAAAAGCTTCCAAAGAAGGAGCCTCCACCACACTCCGGGGCAGAGAGTTCCACTGCTGAACGGCTCTCACAGTCAGGAAGTTCTTCCTCATGTTCAGATGGAATCTCCTCTCTTGTAGTTTGAAGCCATTGTTCCATTGCGTCCTAGTCTCCAAGGAAGCAGAAAACAAGCTTGCTCCCTCCTCGCTGTGGCTTCCTCTCACATATTTATACATGGCTATCATATCTCCTCTCAGCCTTCTCTTCTTCAGGCTAAACATGCCCAGCTCCTTAAGCCACTCCTCATAGGTCTTGTTCTCCAGACTCTTGATCATTTTAGTCGCCCTCCTCTGGACACATTCCAGCTTGTCAATATCTCTCTTGAATTGTGGTGCCCAGAATGGACACAATATTCCAGGTGTGGTCTGACCAAAGCAGAATAGAAGGGCAGCATTACTTTGCTAGACCTAGACACTAGGCTCCTATTGATGCAGGCCAAAATCCCATTGGCTTTTTTTGCTGCCACATCACATTGTTGGCTCATGTTTAACTTGTTCTCCACAAGGACTCCAAGATCTTTTCCACACGTACTGCTCTCGAGCCAGGCATCACCCATTTTGTATCTTTGCATTTCTGACTACCTTTGCACACAGACTATGTTATCATCAGCATACTGAAGTTCTATAAAAAAATGTTGCTGTAGACCACCTTGGCAATCTTAGACAGGCTGTCCCCAAGTTACGAACAAGATAGGTTCTACAAATTTGTTCTTAAGTTGAATTTGTATGTAAGTCAGAACAGGAACAATTTTTTAAGCATAATTCTGTAGCAGTCAGCGGAAAAGAATGATTATAAAAATATATTTAAAAAGAATATAGAAAAGCATACCTTGAAATACTAGCGAAGGAGTGTTTGCGGCAGGGAGAAGCGAAATGTTCCATAGACGAAAGTCAGAGATCAAGGAAGTTAAATATTAACGGGAACATGACATTTGGGAAACAATAATAAAGTGAGATGTTTATCATCAAGGGAATGTTTTTGGCAACCAGACAAGGACGCTTGTGTAGATAATTGATCTGAGGCTGGAAAAGGTCAGAGTAACATCTGGTGGTTCAGTGAGGTAAATAGCAGGTAACTTCAGATATATTACGAATATGGGAATAATTAAGATTTGAAACAATTATAAGTACGTCAATATAATATGTCATTGTGATGTATGGGAAAAGGTAATGCGAAATACCTCTGTTAATGTTTATATCTGTGTAAATGTCAAGACAGTTATACGCATGTCTAAGACCAGTGGATTTCTGCTATAAATATTGCAACCTTACTGATTTTCAAGTACGCTTCAGATCATGCTTCTGAGCGTCCTATCATGATAGTAAATATGCCTGGAATCAAATTTGCAGTCTCCGTCTCCTTCCTGCCTGATTGTGCTCTACATGATCCCGGGTAGCAAATCTGCCGCGACAAATGGGGGCTCGTCCGGGATCGGAGCCAACAAGAGGAATAGAGACGAAACCTTTTGAGGGTTTGATTGCCCCACTCAGCGGGTCGGGTAAGACGATGATCAGAAGGGGCGATACGGGTACCCATTGAGAGAAAACGACCCGGCTGATCTTCGCCTTCCCTGCCTCCAGACTGGGGTACATTGAGAGCTTTGATTCCATGGCACAGGAAAAGGCCTTAAAAAGGGGTACATTGGAAGTACCTGGGGAATATTTCACTGTGGGATTGCTGCAGAAATCAAGTGAAAACCCCCCGAGTGATTGTTTTCGCTACAGAAATCACACTCACAGGTTGGAGGAATACCCTTTCAGGGGGAAAGTGATAAGTCTGTTTTGTGTTTTGTGGTTAATGTTGTTTGTATCCATATGCTTTACCCCTTCTTGCTGCTTTGCAACCTTATGCACACATTTGTGTATCAATGCCTGTTTTTGTTGTGGAGATGTGTATAATGAAAAGAGACAAATGGTTTCAGGCTTCCGGGAAAAAGCCAAGATGGAAAAGAGAAAAATGAAAAATGAGAAAAATGAGAGAAAAAAGGAAACGCTACGTACAATGTGATGAAATGGTGCCTGTCTTTTGGGACAAGGAAAAATGTTCGTTTACATTTTCTGGACAACTTGAATGTATGTGGATGGCTAGCCAAAAAGGAATGTGTGGAAACTGTTTGTGTTGGGAAAAAAAATATAATCTTTACAGGTTTCAAATAAAAAGAAAAAGAGGATAAATTCAGGAAAAATACACATGATGATGGAAAATGCCAAGTCTATATGTTTTCATGTGGGTAAGCAAAACCAAGAAGAAAATTAAAAGGTATGTGAAGAAGGTATGTGTAGGGAAAGCAGGGAAAAGCAAGTCAGAATAAGAGAATAGGGTTAATACGGGAGAAAAACCAAGATGTGTAATTGCCTAGGACAAGGTAGAATTGAAAGGAGAAATGTAGCCAGAGAATATAGAGAAAGTGATACAGTAGGTGATGAAATAATAGGAAGAGAAATGTAAAGATCTAGCATGTGCTTAATAATAGAAACCTGAAATATTGAGATGTGAATGAATAGATTCCCTTTTTGAAAGTTTAGATAAATGTGTGGAAATATTGCAGTTTAGAATAAGTGAATGCATGTATGAAGACAGATTTGGATGCATCAAGACTGTTATGTGAGGTTGATTATGTTTAATTATATGTTTAAGCATTTGATGGGTTAAAAAGAGAAAATAATGTGTTGAGAGTATTCAAGAATGGCCAACTTGAATGCCCTCACTGGGAAAAGGGAAAGGAAAATTTTTTGAAAAAGAAAAATTGAAACTGTCTCACACAGGAGAAAGGTAGTGACAATTTGAGATATATCTAAGCATAGAAGATTTTGTGGGAAGAGCAGTGACAAATTGAATGTTATGATTGACATGTACACCCCTCTTAAAAGTCCAAAATGTCGGTAACTGAATTGATAAGTGAATGAAGATAGATGAGGGTAATATGATGTGGAAGTAAAGGGGAATTAAGCATTAAGAAGTACAAATTTTGGAAATGTTAATGATTTTATGTTAGCCTGTTACAGTACCCTCTGTTGTGTTGGAAGACTCAGAGTGGCTGGGAAAATTTTTGGAAGTGTGATCCCTGTGAAAAAATTGGAAATGGTCTATTGCTTGATGAATGTCCTAATGCTATGAGGGGAATGCCAAATTGCGGATGAATTAAGCCTGCTTAAAAAGGAGATCATACAGTGACTGACCCTGACTTACAGTTTAGGAGTTGATCAACGGTATAAAGAACTAATTACAACGTACATAAATAAGAAGATATTTCAAAGACTTAAAAATATAAGAGGATAAAAGTGGCTCTGAATAAGAGAGAGAGCCAACATCTGTAAGAAGAAAGAAGAAAGAAGATTGGATGGACTTTCAGGGTTGGGAGTGTGTTATTGTGGACTCCTTATCATCTTGGGGTTGGTATGGATGTGTTACAATTACAGACATGTTTTTGGGGGAAAAGCGTATTTATGTAGGCATGTGGTATATTTATTACCTGATTAAGTTGAGTGTACTCATCCCGAAGGTAGTACAAGGAGGGATGGGAACAAAAAACATATTCCATCAGATGAGTCAGAATATAGCAAAAGAGACAGAAGTTACTGAGTGTTGGATTTGCAGTCATGGGCCTATTTCCCAGCGTGAGGGATGGCCACTAATGGTAGGAAACGCTATTAAGTTAAAAAGGATGAAGCACCTTACAGCCTCAAAATTATGAGATGATTGAAATCTTACTTGATCCAGAGCAGAGCTATAGTGACACATAAAGGGATCTCACCGGAGGCCCCAGCATGTATCACTTGGGAAAGAAATGAGAGGGACACAAGATCAGGAAAACCTTCTCCATACTCACCAAATAGAACTTGGTCATTATCCCTATTGCAATCTCCTTCTCCATGTATTTAAAACAGAGGCTTTCGAGGACATTAGCCTCTTAGCCCATTTAGAGCATTCTAAACGGATGGGAAAAATTTGATAGTGTTGTTTTACTAGAACTGGATACCCACATTAAACAGGCCCAGGAAAAAGCTGCCAGCAAAAACCGTGATCAGCCAAGGACCCCCAGCAGGGAGGTACCGCAGGGTAAAGGGGAACCCCCCTTTGAGAGACCACCAAATGAAAGATCACAGCAGAGTCAAGGGGAACCAAATCCTGCCAGAATGGTAAAGGAGGAGGAAACCCGTTAGGCTGTGCCAAAAAGTCTCTGGTAACAAAGGGAAGGTTACCCTCCCCGGGCTGTATCGGATTTGCGGACAGTGGGCAGGAAAGATTTTGCCACCTTTTTGGGTTGGAACATGCACGATAGGTATCCTAATGCTAGCAGATGTGATAATATATAGAATAACCATCCTAAATGATTTGGAAAAGAGAACAATTTTTAAAAAGGGAGTTTATGATGAAGAGGTTGGAGATGATCCAGACAGAACTTATTTAAATGAAGGAGTAAGGTTGGGAGCCATTTTGTTCCCTGCTATGGGTTCAGTTTCAAATATAAGACAATTCGGGAAAAACTCTCAGCTCAAGTTGAAAAGTTGGAAAGAAAACTGTGGTTGGAATAAGGGCTTTGCAGCTATAATGATAAGATCTCTTTATGAAGTTACAAAGGGGGGTGAAAGGGAACCATTTAATTGGACCCCAAATTTGCCCAAACATTTGCATAGTTGAAAGCAAGCTTTGATGCAAGCATCGGCCTTGGGCTTGTTTGAATTGAAGATGCCATTCATATTTTATGTTGATGAATGAGATGAAATAACAGGAGGGGTGCATACCCAGCTGTTAGGAACATGGCCGAGACCAGTAGCTTACTTGTCTAAGCAAATTGACCCTGTAGCAAAAGGTTGACCAACTGGTCTATGTGCTGTAGTTGCTATGGCCTGGCTGACTCAGGAAGCTGATAAATTGACTTTGGGACAAGAGTTGATAGTTAAAACCCTCATTCAGTAATGGCTATCATGAACTATAGAGGATATCATTGGTTCATAAATAGCCATATGCAAAAATATCAGATTTTATTATGTGAAAACTCTTAAATCCAGTTACAGACTTGCAGTATATTAAAGTCTGGTTCACTTCTGCTTGTTGAAAGGGAAATGCTTCAACATGATTGTTTAGAAATTATGTATGAGATATATTCCAATAGATCTGATATAAAAGATTAACCATGGCCTGAGGTAGATGCCACTCTTTTTACAGATGGAAGTAGTTTGGTTGAAAAAGGAAAAAGATATGCTGGATATACAATAATAACTATAACTACTGTGTGGGAAATAGAACCACTTCCTCTAAATGCTCCAGCTCAGAGGGCAGAACTGATAGCACTCATTAGAGCTCTGGAGTTATTAGAAGAAAAAATAGTCAACATGTATACAGATTCTAGATATGCATTCACTACCTTATATGCATGTGGAGCATTATATAAGGACAAGGGACTACTAAATTCTGTTGGGAGAAATATAACATAGTGAGACCATTTTGAAATTATTAGATGCTGTTTGAGTTCCTGCATCAGTAGCAGTAATGCACTGCAGAGTACATCGATGTGACGAGGAATGTGTGACCTATGGAAACTGGTAGGCTGATACCACAGCAAAGGCCGCGACCCGAAAGGGACGAGGAAAAGAGCTGGTCATAGCCCCTTTGCAGATAAAAGACTGGATACATTATACTAGAATAAGGAAAGCATCACTCGAAGGGACTGTGACTCTTGATCCAAAAGGATTCCTTTGAGACTTTGTATCATCAAACCAGCAGTGCCAGAAGGAGGACTACGGCTCTGGTTTTGACTACATCTGAACGCGGGTTAAATACATCAGACAGAAGAATGAGGAGCACTGTGAAGATGCCAACGTGTATGGAACATTCTTCAATAACTGTGATAAATGATTGTGTTAAATATTATTTTTTTTTGCTAAAAATGTAATTGCGTGAGTTTGCGAGTCTACTGTGGAACATCCGCTCGCAAAAAGGGGGGAATGTAGCAGTCAGCGGAAAAGAATGATTATAAAAATATATTTAAAAAAGAATATAGAAAAGCATACCTTGAAATACTAGCGAAGGAGTGTTTGCGGCAGGGAGAAGCGGAATGTTCCATAGACTAAAAGTAAGGGCTTCAGAGATCAAGGAAGTTAAATATTAACGGGAACATGACATTTGGGAAACAATAATAAAGTGAGATGTTTATCATCAAGGGAATGTTTCTGGCAACCAGACAAGGACGCTTGTGTAGATAATTGATCTGAGGCTGGAAAAGGTCAGAGTAACATCTGGTGGTTCAGTGAGGTAAATAGCAGGTAACTTCAGATATATTACGAATATGGGAATAATTAAGATTTGAAACAATTATAAGTACGTCAATATAATATGTCATTGTGATGTATGGGAAAAGGTAATGCGAAATACCTCTGTTAATGTTTATATCTGTGTAAATGTCAAGACAGTTATACGCATGTCTAAGACCAGTGGATTTCTGCTATAAATATTGCAACCTTACTGATTTTCAAGTACGCTTCAGATCATGCTTCTGAGCGTCCTATCATGATAGTAAATATGCCTGGAATCAAATTTGCAGTCTCCGTCTCCTTCCTGCCTGATTGTGCTCTACATGATCCCGGGTAGCAAATCTGCCGCGACATATTTCTGCTTCTTCACAGACCAGTTGACCTTGCTGACATCTTCGATTTCCTCCTGCGGCCTGAGCCCTGAGACCAAGGCCACGTCGTGGACGCTGCCACTGGCCAAAGAAGGAGAGCCCGCAGCGGCTGCGTTTGAGACCCTTCCCTGGCAGGTCAGCATCCAGACCCAGGGCAAGCACTTCTGCGGAGGCGCCATCCTCAGCAACTGGTGGATCTTGTCTGCGGCTCACTGCTTCCAGAGAGACCTGTGAGTACCGAAGAAGCCAATCCGGTCTCCCCTTTGCCACAAAAGAAGGCCAACTCTTCAGCAAAGTTGCCCAAGTGGATTGCTTTAAACATTATGGAAGTTGGGGATGTGCATCCTAGGTTGCATCTTGCAATGCAGAAATGCAGTTTTGACACCACTTGAATTGCCATGGCTCAGTGTTATGGAATCGTGGGAGTTGTAGTTTTACAAAGCTTTAGCCTCCTCTGCCACATAATGCTAGTGCCTCACCAAACTACAACACCCATGATTTCATAGCACTGAGCCATGGTGTAAAACTGCAATAATTCTGCAGTGTAAATGCGTCCCTAAAGTTATGCGCTTTTGATTGTTATAGACCAGGCATGGGCAAACTTCAGCCCTCCAGGTGTTTTGGACTTCAACTCCCACAATTCCTAACAACCGGCTGTTAGGAATTGTGGGAGTTGAAGTCCAAAACACCTGGAGGGCTGACATTTGCCCATCTCTGTTACAGACAGTAAAAATATGGATAATATATTTCTCTGTAGTAATTTGCTAGGTCCTCCAGACAGATTCTATGGTAGGCTTTTACTGGAAGTTACTATAGACATGTACTGGAGGACCTAGCAAACTATTATTATTATTATTATTATTATTATTAGGAGCCCTGGGTGGCACAATGGGTTAAATCCTTGTGCCGGCAGGACTGAAGACCGAAATGTCGGCGGTTCGAATCCAGGGAGAGAGCAGATGAACTCCCTCTATCAGCTCCAGCTCCCCATGCGGAGACATAAGAGTAGCCTTCTACCAAATTGTCAAACTTCGAAACATCCGACCATCCCCTGGGCAACATCCTTGCAGACGGCCAATTCTCTCACACCAGAAGTGACTTGCAATAATTAAAAAATGTTGTTGTTGTTGTTAATGTGGAAAAGCAAACAACCAAAAGAAGCTGCAGCAGTTTGCTTTTGCCTGAGCCTCTTGGGAAGGGCAGGATTTCTGGCTGGATCTACACTACCCTATAACCCAGGATCCGATCCCAAATTATCTGTTTATCCCAGATTATCTGATAGTGTAGACTCATATAATTCGGTTCCAAGCAGACAATCTGGGATCAGGTCCTAGGATATAGGGTAGTGTAGATCCAGCCTTTGCAATTTTTGCACTTTGGACTCAGTTCATAGTAACCCAAGTTGGCTGAGGACAAAGGAGGAATATAACAGTAGGAAGTTTATTTATTTTGCGTCAAAAGCATTGCATAAATAAGTTTTAAAACTGATAAAACAGAGGGAGCACATGCAGCTAAATAATTCTTGACCAAAAACGGGCAACAGCAACTGCACTGTCTGTAGCTTTAAACAATTCCTCCTCTGTGCATGAGGCAAGACATTGTGGACAAGCATACAGGTGTGGAATTGTTCGTTCTGCTCCACAGTGTTTGGATTGTGTCTTCCTGAGTGGCAGAATGAGGTTAGGCTAGATGGTGCTTGGGGTCTCTTCCCAGTCTATGATTCTCTCAGTTGAAGTGCAAAACAGTAGTGCAGAGCAAAGCTCTGGATTAGAAAGTTTAATGAAGTGAGTCATTAGTTTCAAAGCCTCCTTCCTTTTTGTTCCCAAGGACCTCTGGGCTCTTTGTTGTGGTCAATCTGGAGGGGGGCACCTTGGAGGAGAGGGAGCTGGACCGGGTGCTCATCCACCACGACTTCAATGGCAAGACCCTCAGCAGCGACCTGGCCTTGCTCCTCTTGGACTCTCCCATTGACTTCAGCCGAGAGACGACCCCCATCTGCCTGCCTTTGGTGCACGACATCAGCATGTGGCAAGACTGCTGGGTGGCCACCTGGGCACCCAACCCTTCTCCAGGTATGGCTTTTCATAGTTGACGGCGTGGGTAGGAATCCTAGAACCACAGGCTTGGAAGGGACCTCTAGGAGGCATCCAGTCCACCCCCTTTTCCCCATGCAGGAAGACACAACCCAAATCCTCCTGACAGATGGCCATTTATGGTCTATAAAGCCTCTGAGGATGAGGACGAGGATTTTTTGGTCGAGCCTGGTGTTTCTGTGGGAGGAAGGGGTAGCGAAAGTGTGGTCTGGTTTTTTCTTTGTGTCAGGAGCGACTTGAGAAACTGCAAGTCGCTTCTGATGTGAGAGAATTGGCTGTCTGAAAGGACATTGCAGGGATGACCAGATGTTTTGATGTTTTACCATCCTTGTGAGAGGCTTCTCTCATGTCCCTGCATGGGGAGCTGGAGCTGACAGAGGTAGCTCATCTGTGCTCTCCCCAGATATGAACCTCTGACCAGTTGGTCTTCAGTCCTGCCAGCACAAGGGTTTAACCTATTGTGACACCAGGGGCTCGGTGTGGTGCTTGAGTGAAAAAGGGATCAAGTAGGTGGTTGGGCTGCAACAGCCATCCAGGCTGAAAAAAATTAGACTTCCCAAGGTCACTCATGGGGATTTCTATGGCTGAGAATTTTTGGAATTTCTGTTGTTGTTGTTGTTGTTGTTGTTACCAAGGCTGGGTGACCATCTGTTGGGAGTGCTTTGATTGTACATTTCCTGTATGGTGGAAGAGGAGTTGGACTGGATGGCTCCTGGGGTATCGATTATTATTATTATTATTATTATTATTATTATTATTACTACTACTACTACTAGTAGTAGTACTAGTACTAGTTCTACTATTGCTACCAAGGCTGGGTGGCCATGTATGGAGAGTGTTTTGTGCTTTTCCTTCATAGCAGAACAGAGTTGGCCTCAATGGCCCCTGTGGTCTTCCACTGAAATACTGCTAAGTTTATGTTGGTTAAAATTATTCTTCATTTTAAATATTGTGTTCTTCTTTCTTTCGTTTTACACTGTGTGAATTATTTCACACACTCTCCATCCATCCACTACTGATATAATATATATTAGGCCTGGGTAACAACGGAAAAATTTGTTTCTAAAATCGATTCGTTTTTTGGGGTTTTTTGCGTTTCGATATTTAAAAGAATTCCGAATTTTTTTTAAAAAAGTTCGATATTTACGAAATTTCGTAAATGGTAAAAAAATTACAAAACAATAACGAAACAATAACGAATCGATTCGTTAATGGCGGACGCGACCGCGCAATACGCTAAAAAACCTCCAAATGGGACAGGGGGAACTTCTGAAGCTTCCCTCTCCCTCTGTTGTTGACTGTTGGTGTGATATTATAATTTTTTTTCACTAATTAAACAAAAAACAACTATAAAACTTGCCCCAGACATGCGGAAATAATAACGAAACGACCTCAAACCAATAACGAAACGAATACATAACGAAATACGAAGCATTTTAAGAAACGAATTGAAAAATTCGTTTCGTTTTTAAGTTGCTCCAGAATGGTTCGTTATCGCTTCGTTATAAAAAAATAACGAATTTTTAATGAATTACGAATTAACGAAACGAAACCGCCCAGCCCTAATATATATATATATATATATATATATATATATATATATATATATATGGGCCCCCTAGTGCCGCAGCCGGTTAAACCACTGAGCTGCTGAACTTGCTGACCAAAAAGGTCGGCAGTTCAAATTCAGGGAGCAGGGTGAACTCCCACTGTTAGGCCCAGTTTCTGACAACCTAGCAGTTCAAAACCATGCAAATGTGAGTAAATCAATAGGTACCGCTTCTGCAGAAAGGTAACAGCGCTCCATGCAGTCATGCCCACCACATGACCTTGGAAGTGTCCACGGACAACGCTGGCTCTTCAGCCTAGAAATGGAGATGAGCACCACCACCCAGAGTTGGACACGACTAGACTTAAGGTCAGGGAGAAACCTTTACCTTTTCTATAATATATAAACATCTATTGGGGTTCCACAAGAAACTTAGGCTTCAAAAAGGGCTCAGCAGCAGGAAAAGTGTGAGAACCCCTGATCTAGACACTCTCCTTCCATTGATGCCTGGTAGAATTGTATGGGCTTTTTTCGCTGCTGCATCACACTGATCATTCATGTTCACTTGTGGTCTTCAAAGAACTCCTCGATTGAAAAGCTCCCACCATCACACAGTTCCAGTTTCTCTTAACATCGTATAAATCTCTCACCTTTTACAAAGTTCTTCCTAAGACTCTGGTGGAATCACTTTTCCTGTAGTTTGTATCCATGGCTCCATTGTGTTTTGGTCTCTAGAATAGCAAAATGCTTGGATCGTGTCTTCCTACCTAGCAGATTGGAGTTGGACTGGATGGCCCTTGGGGTCTCTTCCAGCTCCTAGACTCTGTGATAGTGGTGTTCCTGTTGCAGAATATACGTTACCCGAGATCATTAGAGTTCTTTTGGAGAAGGAAGAAGATGGAGACAGCTTGTCCAATTTCCAAGGCTTTATTACTATCTCTGCAGAGTATAGGGTGAACAGCTCAAATGACTGTCACAACTAAGGTCCAAATTGCTTCGGTCTTTTATAGCAGAATATCACCCTTTCCACACATGCACAGAAAGAGTCTGACATTTACACAATATAATCATTAACAGGTGTTTCCATATATAGTTTCCAAAAACATCTTTATCAGGTCTTGGCAGCCACGTTGTGAACCCAAACATCTGCTCAATTATGTAACTTATCCCAACCTTCAACCGTTACCCTAAGATGACTCTTATATGTTCAATTCCTTAAATCTCTAATTAAATTATAACTTTTATATGCTTATAACATAAGATTTGATCAAGGCAATCTCCTTTAGTCAATCCAGCCTTAATTACTTCATTATAACTTATTTCTTAATATGAAGACCATGAAGGAATTTATTTAGGATAAAGCTCTTCTGAAATTGCCTGCTATTTACATTAAGTGGTCAGTGGATGGCGCTCTCTCACCATATGACCTTAGATGTTCCAAGCCTTGGATCGATACTATTGATTTCTTTGTCCTGCCAAACTTCTCTTGTTGACTATGTATGTATGTATCTATGTAAACATCGGCTAGAGCAAACTGACCCAAAGTCCAGTGTCAATCAATATCATGCTTGCAAATTCACTCATTAGAAATGGTCTTTTTAGGATCAGGTAGGAACATGAATCTTCTATTTTATTCTAAATTATTATGATTTCCCTTTATTATTTTATTTTGTCCTAACGGCTGCCACATTCCTATTGCCCGTAATTTCTGAGCTGCTCTTCCTTTCTTTCTCTTTCCTGGGGCCCCCCAGACAGCAATGAGGGACATCCTGCAATGATGATGGAGAAAACTGATATGAACCTGATCGGCTCGGAAATATGCGCCGAGAAAATTCCGGACCTGACTGAGAACGTGTTGTGCACCATGTCTGAAAAGGACACTGACGGGGACTGCAAGGTACGGTCAAGCTGGGCTTGGGGAACTGGTGGGATCCTGCTCATGAAACTACACATCTGGTAAATCACCAACAACTATAAGATCTATAAACTGAAAGGTTGCAAGTTTGAAGCCCCAGGTCGGTGTGAACAGCCGTCTTTACTATGATTCATTATTGGAAGTAGCAGCCAATAATGAAAGGATCAAGGCAGTGACATCTGCTGCCCATCCTCTGTTCGGATATCAGCCAGCATGGCAATGCCTTAAGGGTTGGAGGTTTAGCACAGCTGGTAAATCACCAGCAACTATAAGCTCTATCAACCAAAAGGTTGCAAGTTCAAAGCCCCGGGTTGGTGTGAGTGGCCGACTGTCAGCCCTGCTCACTGTTTACCTAAGCAGTTCGAAAACAGCTTTAGCTGTAATTACAGAAATTAGATACCGCTAAAAGTGGGGGAGGTGTTTTACAATGCCATAAAGAAAGAAGATCAGAAAATGCTGGGCGACCCAAAGAAAGGACGAAATCCTGTTGGCTCTTCATTATAGAGGATGGAGCGATGGCACCCCCTGTGGTTGGACTCGAGCCCAACCTTCCATGGCATCGAAACAATACACCTCCTTTCTGTTCTGTCTGTCTGTGTACTGTCTATACAAAGCGGGATTGAATGTTTGCCATGTATGCACTCTGTGATCCACCCTGAGTCCCCTTTGGGGTGAGAGGGGCAGAATATAAATAAAGTGTTGTTGTTGTTGTTGTTGTTGTTGTTATCATTATTATCATTGTTATTGTTGTTGTTGTTTGACCTGTTTCTCTCTCCCCCTCCTCTTTCCAGGATGAGAGCGGGAATCCTTTGGTTTGCACTTACGGAAGCAACTTCAAATGGTTTGTAGTTGGCATTGCCAGCAAAGGAGAGGGCTGCAAAGGAGACGGGAGCCCCGCCATCTACACCAATGTCTTCAAATACCTGGACTGGATCGAAAAAGCTACGGCGACCGAAGGAAAACCCTTTATACCCGAAGGGGTGGATGACCTTGCTATCCGAACAGAACTCACGGTTCGTAATTTGGCTCCTTCTCCTCGCTTACCTTGTGCTCTCTCCATAATCACTCTTGTTTTAATGTCGATAGTTTTCAATTTATAATAAAATTCATTTTGCGGCAGGAGTCTGGACAGTGTCTTCCACATGCGTAAGATCCCCTATTGAAGTGATAGGATGTCGAGAAATCCAACTCTTAAATTTTGAATTCTCATCTGTGGCTCCGTTGCAAAACATTTCCCAGACCTCTGTATTGGCTCCCTTATTTTTGTGTATTAAGATTCACCGCTGTTGGAGCTCAGCCTGTGATTGTGTTTCAGGATCAGAGTGCTTTGGATGTGGGGAGTGATGTCAATGAGTTGCAGGATGAGTTTCAAGATGGCAATGGTTTAGCCAGTGATCTTGATGCAGAGAATGACCAGGAGATCCCTGTTCAAAGTGTAGTTTCCCATGAGAATGTCCGCGAGGGGTGTGGGGATGATGGTGTGCTTTCTGAATTGTTACCAGAGAGTTCCTGTGATAGGGAACATGAAAACAGCTCGGCACCTGGCCCAGCTGTAGAAATTAATGAGCAAATAGATAGACAGGAGGAGATCAGTCAAAACAGGAGAGCCGAACAGTGGCTTCGGCGATCTGCCAGGCTCCGAGAGAAAAAGATAAGAAATTCTCAGCTAAAGCGAAACCAATTTCTGAGTGCTAGAGACATAGCTAACGAGGAGATAAAAGCCCCAAGTACAGTATATGTAGTCAGATGAAGCATAGTTTGGAATCAAGTCAAGATCTCATCCTTGTTCATGGAAACTTTGCTTGGAAAATTCATGTTTTAAGTGCCTTTGTTTCATGGTTTTGATCTATGCTTCTATCTTCATGCCTTGGATTCATGTTTCTTGATTTCTTGCATTTTATTTGGGAAGTTTTGACTTTGTTTTTATGGACTTTGCTGGACTATTACTCTGGACTGCTTTGTCCCTGCTTATCTTCCTACCTAATTGGATTTACCTATTTCTTTAAAGTGTTTTTTTACCTTACTGCTTTTTAATTATCTTCAATAAAATGACTGTTTTCTATCCAACGGTGTGGTGTTTAAAGTCAGAGGGCTTTTCCTGTCCTGGAGTGCAACAACCACATTGTGTCCACCGGAGCCAGACTATTAAGCATATCATTAACCCATTCGAAATTGCTACACTGCATCCCTTTCTGATTGCAGTTCTCTCAGAGGTGGATCAATAAATGACTACCTGTCTGTGTATGATTTGGCTTTCAGGAAAGTTAGACATGCCAGGCTCCTGAACCCATGATTTTAGCAAAGATGAACTCACTCAATAGAAGCACTTGGATATTTAGGAGTCTTATGTGGTTTAAGTGTTGCAGAAGCAGTGTATTAGGCCCTTTCTACACTGCCATATCAAATCCAGATTATCTACTTTGAACTGGATTATATGGCAGTGTAGACTCATACGAGGCTTGAATGAAAAGTAATGCCTCCACCTTCATTACTTGGATTTGTATGGGAATATTTTAATAAATCAAATGTAGAAATAATCCTTAGAATGTGCTCTTTAACTACTCACTTTTTGACATAATAACCACACAATTTGATACATTTCTGCCAACAATTAACAAGTTTTCTGAAGCCATCACGGAAGAAGTCAACACACAGTTTCCGCAACCCATCGTGCCCAGATATTCTGATAGCTAAGCAAAGCAATAATGTGACCCACACGTTTTTTTTTTTGAAATGCCAATTATGCTTAAAATTTCTCTCTGAGTGATACGACGATTGTCCTGAATCAATCTGTCAATCTTTTGCTTGTGAAACACAGTGGTTGCTGTCACAGCACGTCCAACTCTTTGTTTGTCAGGCAAGTCAGATGTTCCCACCTCAACGTCTTTAAACTTACTTACCCAACGACGCACAGTACTCACATCAACACAATCACCATAAACAGCTTGCATTCTCTGATGAATCGCCTTTGGGGTGACACCTTCTGCTGTCAAGAATTCAATGACTGCACGTTGCTTAAGTCAGATTGACTGACCGTCTGTGCAGGGTTCCATATTTCGCACTTTAACAAGACAACTGTTCAATGCTAAGTCTTCCCTCCAAAATGGAACTGTAGAGGAGAGTCTACTGAACAAGCCAGTACCTGCCGCATACCTGTGATGGCACGGGTGGCGCCACCTATGTGTAGAACTGTAAGTTGCAGGATGTGAACTGTTGTATCATGCCTCATTTTGTCTTTTTACCCTGTAAATGTATAGTTGGATTGATTGGTTATTTATAGCTGTCAATCAATGTTGTTTGCACCAGTTGAATTGCTCTTCCTGCTCAATTGTTTGACCCCACCTCTTCCTAGAGAGCAGGACAGTGTTTCCTTTTCCATTCCACCATCAAACTTTCTATCAGATGGACGTGAAAGAGAGACTTGGCTCTGAAGCCCTTGATTAAGTTACCTCTCAGCACCAATTCTGAGGATCTTACCCTTGAGATGTATGCTTCATGTTCAGATCAACCTGGACGACATTAAGAAGTCTCAAGCGCCTTCAAACCAGTTCTTTGGCACCAGAGGAAGGCTTTGTGCCTTCAAAATATAGGCCATTGGAATTGGGGTTGTGATTATTCCGATATTCACAGCCATTGAGAAAGACGGACCTGGAAAAGCTTCTCAGCTGCAAAACCCCTTGGACCCAAGACAACCAGAGACTGTAATATCTATTTCCTTTACCCCCTTTGAAACTTCCAGCTTATTGCCTTAAAGTGATAACTCTTTGTGAACAATAAAACTTATTTTGAGTTATCTACAGTGTTTTGGTCTTTGGGAGTTCCAGTTTTCCTAAAGGAGGGCAAGAAGCAATCCCCTGGGGGAAGGATGTCACGTCCATGCCTCTTTCACTGAGAGTTATAGCCCCCATCTGTTGAGGAGTTATGCAGGTGGAGGCATTACTTTTCATTCAACCCTCGTATAATCCAGTTCAAAGCAGATAATCTGTCTTATATAACAGGGTAAAGGGGGCCTTAATTGCACTGCCATCACACATATAGAAGAACATAGAATTTTAAAATCTTAAGGTATCTGGTCGAACCCCATGGCGCACAGGAAGACACAAGTCAAGCACTCCCAAAAGAGACTCATCCAACTTCTGCTTGACTTCAGAGTCTGTATCAGCTTCCAATATTTCTTGGCTTTCTCCGCTATAGATGATAAAAAGTATGAAAGGATGTTTTTTTTTCTCAGTAGACAAATACACTTGGAAAAGTATTCAGATAAGACAACTATCAAATTAAAAAACTAGACACACATTTCCCAAGGCAATTTCTTCCTTGTTGATGAAGGCACATTTGCAAGGAATGAGATTATTATGCAATGCAGGGAGACACCTAGTGGTCATGCTTTGTATTGCAGCAAGGTAAGACAACAGCACCATCAATGAAAGAAACCATAGAATCATAGAATCTAGAATTGGAAGAGACCTTGTGGGCCATCCAGTCCAACCCCATTCTGCCAAGAAGCAGGAAATTTTCATTCAAAGCACCCACAACAGATGGCCATCCAGCATCCGCTTAAAAGCCTTCAAAGAAGGAGCCTCCAGAACACTCTGGGGCAGAGAGTTCCACTGCTGAACAGCTCTCACAGTCAGGAAGTTCTTCCTAATGCTCATATGCATTCCAAAGCCTTTGCCCATTCTGTTGCTTCCTTCTGTCTGGCCTTCAACTTGCAAGAAGTGGCCATGGTACCCAAGATATTTTGCTGCCTGAAGCAAAACACAGGTGTCAATTCTATTCCATTATCAACTGGGAAATATGATTTTCCCTATGTGTTCTGTTGTGCGCTGGGCCTGTATACTTTTCTATAAGAAGTATACTTTAAGCCCAGCGGGAAGCCAGGGGCGCCTCAAAGAGAGGTTCTTAGGGAATTTTCTGAAGTGATGGTCTTTAGAGTCTTCAATGATTCAATGAGTCTTCAACAAAGTATTTATTATGGAACAAACAACAAATCTTCAATGGTTCAAACAACACTTCAAGGCTTTCTTAGTCTAGTCCTCAATGGACTGGAACCTGACTTTGATTAACTGTACTTTCTCTGTAGAAAAGGATCCTTTTTAGCTTCTCCCAGGCTGCTTACTTTCTATGCCTCATCAATACCGATTCCAAATGCGTCTGGGTATCGAGTAGACCTACCAGCTGAGGCTTGAAGATATTTCAGCTGGAGTTCCATGGATCTGTAGTGCTGTCCTCCCTCAGAGAATTCTTTGAGAACTTCAGGGCTGTTTTCCCTCTGATTGCTGTGAGGCTGAGAGGCAGTGAACCTTCAGCCAGAGCCTTGGGACCTTTTCCCTGGAATTTCTGCTTCTGTTTCCCCAGATGTTTTTGAGAAAGGAAGCTTTTCTACGGGATGAGCTGGTCTATGTCCTATATCTTAGCTACCTTGTGTGAGACTGCCCAAAAAATGGCTCCTTTCCCCCTCAGAGCCCTGAACAAGGGGCAGAACCAAAGCTTAAGTATGATAGACAGGTAGCCTGCCCTATGATTGCAAACTTTAACAGAAAGAAAATAAAGTCGGAGCTCCTGGTACAGCCATACCAGCACACTATGTTTAGGTGGAATCTCTTTTTAAACCCTTGGGCCAGCAGGACTGATGACCAACAGGTCTGAGGTTTGAATATGGGGAGAACATGGATGAGCTCCCTTTGTCAGCTCCAGCTCCCCATGAGGGGACATGAGAGAAGCCTCCCACAAGGATGATAAAACATCAAAAACATTTGGGCATCCCCTGGGCAATGTCCTTGCAGACGGCCAATTCTCTCACACCAGAAGCGACTTGCAGTTTCTCAAGTCGCTCCTGACACACACAAACATAAATCAAATTCATAGGTTTCTGTTCTAATTTTGAAAACAGTCAAAATCAAACACACTCCATCTTTGGCATGATGTCTTTACATGGCTTTGTTGGGTTTAGCTTTGTTGGGTTTTGCTTCCAGGCAGATGCTGAATTTTTGGCAAGCATGCAACAAAATGGGAACAAGTGCATAGGATCTCTGGAAATTTGGAAAATTTGGACAAAGGAAAGGCAAGGAAAGGCATATAATCTGTGAAGAGTTTGATAAAGTATCTCAGGCTGGATCTATAATACATTGAACTGGATTATATGGCAATGTAGATCTCCTAGCTGAACTTTCCAGCCAAACATTTTGGCTGCAAATTTCACAATGATGTAGTTACTCAATTGACCTCTGGGTGGCAGTGTTGCCATCTATTCCAACATTTTGCACCTCTCATTCCCTTTATGTACTTGAAGAAGAGTGCATAATACAATTAATACAGTTTGACACCACTTTAACTTTCAAGACTCCAGCCTATGGAATCCTGGGAGACATAGTTTGGTAAAGTAACAACACTCCTTGCAAAACTACAACTCCCAGTATTCTATAGCATTGCACCATGGTAGTTAAATGGATGCCAAACTGCATTCCTTCTACATTCTGTTGAATTTTGGGGGTTCCCATACATTTCACAGAGGCAAGGAATACTTGGTGGTTCAGTTAGTATTATGCTCTGTAATACAGCCTGTAATGTCTGGTATTCCTTGGCAAGCTTTCCGAGCTTTTTGGGAGGTTTCTGACACGTGGCAACCCTATCCGAGAGTTTTCTTGGCAAGACTGAGGTTTTCCATGGTTTTGCTTTGATGCTGAGATAGTGTCCCAGGTCACCCAGTGGTTTTCCCTGGTTAAATAGAGGGGTTAAATAGAGGTCTTTGGGGTTATTGTTGAGTATGAACCAGCAGTGCAAGGCTGCATCAAAAAAGAAAATGCTATCTTAGCCTTCATCCATAGAAGCATGGATAGAAGTGAAGGCAGTGAGAGACTTTGTATTTCTAGGCACAAAGATTACTGCAGACGCAGACTGCAGCCAGGAAATCAGAAGACGTTTCCTTCTTGGGAGGAGAGTGTAATGGAATAGCAATTATAATAGAAGTTTTAACTGTGTTTATTAATGTTGATAGATGTCCAGCACAGGCAGAAGTTGGCTACAGCTGATTGGTTGAGGCGTTGCCATGGTAGTATCACAGTATTTCTACCACAGTCAACATTGACACTGAAATACAACAAAAGTCAATATCGACACTGAAATGCAACACCGCCTGAGCTCTGCGAGTGCAACTTTTGTCTGAATAAAGCAGAGAGTGTTTGATGACTGGGACATCCATAGGGATACCAAGGTGCTTGTCTATAAAGCTATTGTCCTCCCAACCTTGTTATATGCCTGCGAGACGAGGACTATCTACAGACGTCACATGCAACCCCTAGAACGGTTCCGTCAGTGTTGCCTCCGAAAAATCCTGAAAATCTCTTGGGAACACAAGTGGACAAATGTCAGCATGCCAGAAGAGGCAAAGACCACCAGCATTGAAACAATGGTCCTCTGCCATCAACTCTGCTGGACCGGCCACGTTGTCCGGATGCCTGACCACCGTCTCCCAAAGCAGTTGCTCTACTCCAAACTCAAGAACGGAAAACAGAATGTTGGTGGACAGGAAAAGAGATTGAAAGATGGGCTCAAAGCCAGCCTTAAAAACTCTGGCATAGACACTGAGAACTGGGAAGCCCTGGCCCTTGAGCACTCCAGCTGGAGGTCAGCTGTGACCAGCAGTGCTGCAGAATTTGAAGAGGTACAAATGGAGGGCAAAAGAGAGAAACATGGCAAGAGGAAGGCACATCAAGCCAACCCTAAATGGGACCGCCTTCCACCTGGAAACCAATGCCCTCACTGCGGGAGAAGATGCAGATCAAGAATAGGGCTCCACAGCCACCTACCGACCCACCGCCAGAACACGGACCCTGGAAGACAATCCTCCTCGGACAACGAGGGATTGCCTAAGTAAATAAGTGTCCATTTCAGTTTTACTGGGAGGAAAAAGGGATGGAGCTAACTGAAAGGAGAAGAGGGGACATTTTAAAATATGAGGCAGTCTTTAGCTGGGTGAGCTAAAGGGAAAATGTCTCTGGCTATGAGGGCTGGAGTGAGGAGGTGCCTAGCCTAAGTTTGGAAGTCTTCAGCCTTGATATTTAAAATGTTAAAGGAACCATTTTAAGTTAGAATCTAGCCTGTGGGCTAGGGGGAAAGAAAATCCCAGTATTGAATTATATCTTCAGTCACAGAATTGAAGTAATAAAAAAATAACCTGAGTAAAAGTCATCAGTCAGTGTTCTGAGAGTGCCTTGGACTATGAGAAGATCCAACCAGTCCATCCTCCAGGAAATAAAGCCCGGCTGCTCACTGGAGGGAAGGAGACTAGAGACAAAGTTGAAGTCCTTTGGCCACATCATGAGGAGACAGCAAAGCCTAGAGAAGGGAATTATGCTGGGGAAAGTGGAAGGCAAAAGGAAGAGGGGCCGACCAAGGGCAAGATGGATGGATGGCATCCTTGAAGTGACTGGACTGACCTTGAAGGAGCTGGGGGTGGTGACGGCCGACAGGGAGCTCTGGTGTGGGCTGGTCCATGAGGTCACGAAGAGACGGAGACGAATGAACGAATGAACAACAACAGTGTGACTGAGAAGAAAAGTGTTCTTTGAGAATAAGTTTATAGTTAAACTATTAATATAAAGAAGAAACTATAAGATACAAGTTACCCAGCCAGAAGGCTGAGAAGGAATCATATTTAAAAGTGAGTAAAGTTATCTAACCAAGCTGGCATAAGCTAAACTGTTCAGAGAGTTACAAAGTAACAAGTAAGATTTGGATATAACAATATCCTAGAGAAACTGAAGAAAAGAACTGTGTAACCAATACGCTTTATGTGCCTGAGGATCCATAAATAAATATGTCTTTGTTCAATATCTACAATAAAGGCTCGTGTCAGGTTATTAAAAAGAAGTTATACTCCAAGGAAGACGGCTGAAGATCATATTGGAGCTGAAGACAGTATGGTTTGCACATCAAAGTGACAGACACAAAAAGTGAAACCTGCATTAAACAAATATAACTAAAGGTCCTTTCCCTTCTTTACAGAGAGCAATGACCAATCTCAGTAAAAGAGTGAAGAGTAGAGACATCACACTGGCAACAAAGATCTGCATAGTTAAAGCAGTGGTATTCCTCATAGTAACCTATGGATGTGAGAGCTGGACCATGGGAAACTGGGAAGCCCTGGGTTGAGCGCTCCAGCTGGAGGTCAGCTGTGACCAGCAGTGCTGCAGAATTTGAAGAGGCACGAATGGAGGGTGAAAGAGAGAAACGTGCCAAGGGGAAGGCGCATCAAGCCAACCCCAACCAAGACCACCTTCCACCTGAAAACCAATGCCCTCACTGCGGAAGAAGATGAAAATAAAGAATAGGGCTCCACAGCCACATACGGACCCACAAGAATACTGCCCCTTAAAAACTATCCTACTCGGCCAACAGGGATTGTCTAAGTAAGGGCAGCCTGAGCGAAGGAAGATAGACAGTTTTGAACTGTGGTGTTGGAGAAAAATTCTGAGAGCGCCTTGGACCACAAGAAGGTCCAACCAGTCCATACTTCAAGAAGTAAAGCCCAACTGCTCATTGGAGAAAAGGATATTAGAGGTAAAGATGAAGTATTTTGGCCACATCATGAGAAGACAGGAAAGCCTAGAGAAGACAATAATGCTGGGGAAAAGGGAAGGAAAAGGAAGAGGTGCTGACAAAGGGCAAGATAGATGGATGGCATCCTTGAAGTGAGTGGCTTGACTTTGTAGGAGCTGGGGGTGGCCACAGCCAACAGGGAGCTCAGGAGTAGGCTGGGCCAGGAGGTCACCAAGAGTCGGAAGCAACTGAACGAATAAACAACAAAACAGAAGCATAGTTTCCAAGTTGAGGGAAGCCATAGACCCACTGGATCCAGTACTAGGTAGGCCTCATCTGGAGTACTGTATTCAGTTCATAGAATCATAGAATCATAGAGTTGGAAAAGACTGGTGGGCTATCCAGTCCAAGGTCAACAGCAAGCTAGACGAATGGTTGGGAGCTTACTCCAACCCAGGCTGGCTTCGAACTCATGACCTTTTGGTCAGTAGTGATTTTAATGCTGCTGACTCCCAACCAGCTGTGCCACATTCTACAGTGTAGAATGACTGCAGTTTGATACCACTTCAACTGCCATGGCTCAATGTTATGGAATCCTGGGAATTGTAGTTTAGTGAGGTACCAGTGCTCTTTGTTTGGGAAATCCAAACATGGGGCAAATCCCAGGATCCCATAGTATGGAGCCATGGCAGATCAAGTTGATCTGCCAGAAAAAACGAAATGCAAAGATACAGAATGGGGGACGAGGTTTGGCTCGAGAGCAGTATGTGTGAAAAAAATCTTGGAGTCCTTGTGGACAACAAGTTAAACATGAGCCAACAATGTGATGTGGCGGCAAAAAAAGCCAATGGGATTTTGGCCTGCATCAATAGGAGCATAGTGTCTAGATCTAGGGAAGTCATGCTCCCCCTCTATTCTGCTCTGGTTAGACCACACCTGGAATACACTGTGTCCAATTCTGGGCACCACAATTCAAGAGAGATATTGACAAGCTGGAATGTGTCTAGAGGAGGGCGACTAAAATGATCAAGGGTCTGGAGAACAAGCCCTATGAGGAGCGGCTTAAAGAGCTGGGCATGTTTAGCCTGAAGAAGAGAAGGCTGAGAGGAGATATGATAGCCATGTATAAATATGTGAGAGGAAGCCACAGGGAGGAGGGAGCAAGCTTGTTTTCTGCTTCCCTGGAGACTAGGACGGAACAATGGCTTCAAACTAAAAGAGAGGAGATTCCATCTGAACACGAGGAAGAACTTCCTGACTGTGAGAGCCGTTCAGCAGTGGAACTCTCTGCCCCGGAGTGTGGTGGAGGCTCCTTCTTTGGAAGCTATTAAACAGAGGCTGGATGGCCATCTGTCAGGGGTGATTTGAATGCAACATTCCTGCTTCTTGGCAGGGGGTTGGACTGGATGGCCCATGAGGTCTCTTCCAACTCTTTGATTCTATGATTCTATGATGTCAAACTGGCAACAAAGACTGGCAACAAAGATCCGCCTAGTCAAACTGGCAACAATCAGACTGGCAACAAAGATCCGCCTAGTCAAAGCCATGGTATTCCCTGTAGTCACCTACGGATGTGAGAGCTGGACCTTAGGGAAGGCCGAGCGAAGGAAGATCGATGCTTTTGAGCTGTGGTGTTGGAGGAAAGTGCTGAGAGTGCCTTGGACTGCGAGAAGATCCAACCAGTCCATCCTCCAGGAAATAAAGCCCGACTGCTCACTGGAGGGAAAGATACTAGAGACAAAGTTGAAGTACTTTGGCCACATCATGAGGAGACAGGAAAGCCTAGAGAAGACAACTATGCTGGGGAAAGTGGAAGGCAAAAGGAAGAGGGGCCGACCAAGGGCAAGATGGATGGATGGCATCCTTGAAGTGACTGGACTGACCTTGAGGGAGCTGGGGGTGGTAACGGCCAACAGGGAGCTCTGGCGTAGGCTGGTCCATGAGGTCACGAAGAGTCGGAGACGACTGAACGAATGAACAAGAACATGATGTCAAACTGCATTCATGCAAAAGATACCAACAGAGGCTGGATGGTCATCTGTCGGGGGTGCTTTGCATGCAATTTTCCTGCTTCTTGGCAGGGGGTTGGACTGGATGGCCCATGAGGTCTCTTCCAACTCTAGGATTCTAGGATCCATATTTATTTGCAGGGTTGGACCTTTGTCTTTCTGTGGCTGCTTTGGAAAGTGACATAAGCCCCATAATAAACACCCCACTTTTGGGATTTGCAGCCTGGGTGGAGGAAAGGACTTCTTACCTCAACTTTTCTTTTCCATGGCAGGAAAGAAAAAGTTATGAATGAACAATGATCAGGGAATAACAACAAAGGGGGCTCCCCCGCCTCTCCGATCTTACACCTTGCTCTCCATTCAGGACCTTCTGACAATAAACAAGGTCATTTGATTCATCCATTTCTGGGAGTAAACAAAGCCTCACAACAATGCTCCCCCCCTTTCCTGCCCCCCTTTTGGTGCTGCCTGCTGCCCCCCTCTTTTCTCCAAGAATAGATCCCTTCCCAGCTCCCCCTTACCTTCGTCTCCTTCCTCCAGCGGAGTTCAGGGTCTCATCAATGGGATGCATTTCCTACCAAGTGTGGGAACCTCACCTTCCCCGAGTAACATCTGCCCAGACAACCCGGCCTTTCTTTTCTGTCTCTTTCTCATATTCATATAGTGTGTGTGTGTGTATTCATACAAACACACACTTGTCTTTTGTCTCCCGTTGCAAAACAAAACAAGCTGAAAAACCAAACTCAGTAATAAGGGAGTGATAGATATAAGCTCAAAGTAGTGTCACGGTTTATGTGTTGGGCTCCGTCTTTGGAGATCAGTCATAGAAACCCCCTGGATGTCCTCGGGCAAGTCACACTCTCTCAGCCTTAGTGGAAGGCAAGGCTTTTCTCTGTCAAGAAAACCCTGTGACTGGCTTGCCTTAGCATTTCTCTCCTGACGTTGTGAGACCTCAGAGGTTGTGAGGATGCCTGCCATAGATGCAGGTGATATGTCAGGAGAGAATACTTCTAGAACAGTGGTTCTCAACCTGGGATTCCCAGATGTTTCTGGCCTACAGCTCCCAGAAATCCCAGCCAGTTTAGCAGCTGTTAGGATTTCTGGGAGTTGAAGGCCAAAAACATCTGGGGACCCCAGGTTGAAAACCACTGTTCTAGAACATGGTAAATTTTCTGAAAGCAGTCATGAACAAACTTGGGTGCCTTGGGTAGTTTTTTTGGGCTATATGACTATGTTCTAGAGGCATTCTCTCCTGACGTTTCACCTGTGTTTCATGACGTTTCATCCTCGGAGGTTGTGAGACCTTAGAGTTTGAGGATGCCTGCCATAGATGCAGGTGAAAATCAGGAGAGAATGCTTCTAGAACATGGCCATACAGCCCGAAAAACCTACAACAACCCAGTGATTCCAGCCATGAAAGCCTACAACATAGGGACTCTCCACACCAACGAAGTTGGTGGGGAGAGCGATTTGCCCCACCCCCTGAAGGAAGAGAGGGGAGGTTCCATTTAGAACCTCCTGGAAGAGGGGCGGGGGCTGGCTTACCACGTGAGCCAGCCTCCCCTTCAGTCTTGTCAGACTTTTCGCCCGCCACTCCCGCCCATTGACAGTATATTTGGTTGCCCGTTGGAGCCGGGTAGGAATTTTTTGCCTCTCATGTTCTGGGGGGTTTTTTCGCCTACCCTATACTGTTATTAGGGGCTAGATGGAGTGGTTTGGTTTAACTAGGCCAGCATAAATAGTTCAGGAAAACACTGACATGGAGGTATACACATGGCACCCATTAAGGGTGGGGGGCACGGTACAACAAACACTCACCTAGAAGTCAACAATTGGGTGAGGGGACATCAATTGGCCCAGTAAAGAGAGGAGCTGATATCAAGAATCGAATACAGGCTTCTCCAGAGTTTACCTTCAGGTTGCCCGGTTGGGGATCCAGGGCACACAGACATCACACATTAAGTAGCTGGGGACGCTGCCTCAGCTTGCCACCAAGTTCCTTGACACTTAGTTTAGTTCAGGTAAAGTTAAATAGGTAACATTCAATAAAAGTTGCCCAATTTGAATCCATACCTTTGTTGTCTGTCTCGTTATTTCAGGGGTTAAGGGGCAATAATAATAACTAGCTTTACCCGCCATGCATTGCTGTGGCCAATCTTCTCTCCCTCTTTCTCTCCTTATAGACATACATAGATAATAGATAGATGATAGATAGATAGATAGATAGATAGATAGATAGATAGATAGATAGACAGACAGACAGACAGACAGACAGACACTCCGCTTGCTTCACTTCCAACAGAACCTCTGAAAAAGCCAGCCACAGGTGCAGGCGAACAGTCAGAAGGGAATGCTGCTGGAACATGGCCATATAGCCCAAAAAACTCTCAGCAACCCAATGATCACGGCCATAAAAGCCTTTGACAATATAGCACACAATAGGATCGATGTGCACCAGTCCTGTTGTACAGCGGACAGTCCCATTGTGCATCCAGGACACCAACTGGGGAGTGCAGATGCGCACTGATAGAGTCTAATTGGCTTTTTTTAAAGGCTTCACAACATACTTTCTAACTAAAAGGGAGGTTAATGGCAGGAGGTTGACCTGGAGGGCTCTTGCGTTCTCTTCCAAATTTATGATTCTGTTCTATGATTCTAATGGTGTGATATTTTGTTATCTATCTATCTATCTATCTATCTATCTATCTATCTATCTATCTATCTATCTATCTATCTATGTTCTGTTGTTTTGGGTGACATCATAACTCAAAATCTGCTGGACAAATTGCTGCCAAATTTGGCCACAAGACACCTACTAACCCAAGCAGTATACATCACTCCAAAGAAATGATTCTGTCATTTGGGCGTTGCTGTTGCTGGGAGGTATAGTTAAGCTACAATCAAAGAGCATTCTGAACTCCACCAACAATGGAATTGAACCAAATTTGGCACACAGAACTCCCATTATCAACGGAAAATACTGGAAGGGTTTGGTGGGGGTTGACCTTGAGTTTTGGAGTTGTAGTTCACCTACATCCGGAGAGCACTGTGAACACAAACAATGATGCATCTGGACCAAACTTGGCATAAATACTCTTTATGCCCAAATATGAACACTGGTAGAGTTTGGAGAAAATAGACCTTGCCATTTGGGAGTTGTAACTGTTGGGATTTATAGTTCACCCACAATGAAATGGCATTCTGAACCCCACTGATAGAATTGGACCAAACTTTCCACACAGAACCCGCATGACCAACAGAAAATACTGTGTTTTCTGATGGTCTTTGGTGACCCCTCTAACACCCCCTCACGACCCCCACAGGGGTCCCGACCCCCAGGTTGAGAAACACTGTTCTAGAACATGGTAAAATTTCTGAAAGCAGGCATGAACAAACTTGGGTGCCTTGGGTGTTTTGCACTTCAACTCCCACAATTCCTAACAGCCACTAATTGAAGTCCAAAGCACCTGGAGGGCCCAAGTTTGCCCATGCTTGTGACTTAAGGGACACAATGACAACAAGAATGTGCTGCAGTAGGTGTTGTTGGGAGAGATCCTAAGAGCCACCCAGTTCATCCACTTCCTTTGGCCAAAGGTGTTGTTGGTTGGGTTGTTGTAGTGTTTTGGGGCTGTATGGCCATGTTCTAGAAGCATTCTCTCCTGGCCTTTTGCCTTGTATCTATGGCAGGCATCCTCTAAGGATGGTGAAAGGGAGAAATATGCCAAGAGGAAGGTGTGTGAAGCCAACCCTCACCAAGACTGCCTTTCACTTGGAAACTGATCTCCTCGCTGCTGGAGAACATGCGGATCAAGAATAGGGATCCACAGCCACTTATAGACCCACCACCAAGACACTTCACTTGGAGGACAATCATCCTCGAGCTACGAGGGATCACCTAAGTAAGTAAGTAAGCTTCATGGCAGAATAGAATCATAGAATCCTAGAGTTGGAAGAGACCTCATGGGCCATCCAGCCGAACCCCATTCTGCCAAGAAGCAGGAATATTGCATTCAAAGCACCCCTGACAGATGGCCATTCAGCCTCTGTTTAAAAGCTTCCAAAGAAGGAGCCTCCACCACACTCCGGGGCAGAGAGTTCCACTGCTGAATGGTTCTCACAGTTCTTCCTCATGTTCAGATGGAATCTCCTTTCTATGGGCTGGACTGGATGGCCCTGGAGTCTCTACCAACTCTAGGATTCTATGGTTCATTAGGAAAGACAACAATGTTTAGCCAGGTAGAAGGCAGCAGTGAAAGAGGAAGACCACACTACAGGTGGATTGTCTCCATCAAGTCAGCCATGGACCTGAATTTGCAAAACCTGAGCAGGACTGTTCATGACCTTGGCTCTTGGAGGTCTCTCATTCATAAGTCAAAGTCGTCTTGATGGTCAATAGCAACAACTTCTTAAATCTGATCTTAGCATAGTCTTCCCCTTTCTCTCTCTCTCTGGCCAGTCAAACAGGGCTGGCCTTCCGAAGCAAACAATCTTGGCAACGTCAAGCTACCTAAAGTCTGAATGAACAGAAGGACCGAAGGAAACACCTGCCGCGAGAGGAAATCCAGAACTAGTTTTATTATCCCCTTTCACAGGTCTATTCAGCACTCCATTAGGGGTTTCCTTTTCCCTTCTTGCCTTGCTTCTGTGCTCGTTCGCGGCGAAAAACACAGGTTGCCTCTACTTCGTTTCAATGCCAGCGAATGCTGCCAAGACTTCCAAAACCCCAACCAAAGCAGGTTATATTTAAAGCCCACCCGAATCCCCGGGGAATCATTATTGCGATTATTATTTTCAAGGGAAAGATGCTGCAATTGTCTCAGGATCAATCTTTCTTCCCTTTGGATCCCTTTTCTCGCTTTGCGCCTGGTGAATGTCGCTTCCCCTCCTCTAAAGAAACACAAATGCCAGGTCAGAGAATACACGGATGCCCTCCTACACTTTACGTGACAATGTGGGTTTGCTGGTGTTTCCTGTGGTGATGTGGAGTCGCCGAATTAGGCTGAAAAATGCGGTATAAAAATAAAGCAAATAAATAAAAAATAAAATAAAAAATAAATGTGCTTTTTTATTTTATGCACAGATTTATTACAATCTTAAATTGCAAGATAAGGAAGTTACTTTCAGCACTGAACCACTCTAAACCTGCAAGAAGTTCCTCCCGATGTTTGCTTATTATTTTTATTTATTTATTTACCATATTTATATCCCACCTGTTGGAGCTCAGCCTGTGATTGTGTTTCACAGGATCAGGGTGTCAATGAGGTTCAAGATGAGTTTCAAGATGGCAATGGTTTGGTCAGGGATATTGATGCAGAAAATGACCAGGAGAATGTCCCTAAGGGGTGTGGGGATGAGTGTGTGCTTGAATTGTTACCAGAGGGTTCCCATCAGAGAGAACAGAAAGTTAGCTCACCACCTGCAGAAATTAATGAGCAAGTAGATAACAAGCCAAGAGATAGGCAAGAAGAGATTAGTCAAAACAGGAGGGCTAAACAGTGGCTTTGCTGATCGGCCTGGCTTTGACAGAAAACAACAATAAAGCCTCTATTACAGAGGCAATAAATGTCTCAGCATTGGGATGTGTAGTCAGATGAAGCATCGTTTAGAATCATGCCAAGTCCTTGTCCTTGTTTCATGGAAGCTCTGCTTTGAAGATTCACGTTAAGATATTTCTTGTGTCATGATTTTTGATTCCTCTCTTTTGCCCTCCATTTATGCCTCTTCAAATTCTGCAACACTACTGGTCACAGCTGACCTTGTGCCAAGAGGAAGGCGCATCAAGAGAACCCCAACCGAGATCGCCTTCCACCTGGAAACCAATGCCCTCACTGTGGGAGAAGATGCAGATCAAGAATAGGGCTCCACAGTCACCTATGGACCCACCGCACACTGCACACTGACCCTGGAGGACCATCCTACTCGGACAACGAGGGATCGCCTAAGTAAGTATAAAGTAAGTTTTTCTGGATTTTATTAGAGAAGTGTGGACTTTGCTTTATGGACTTTGCTGAACTCTACCTTGGATTAATTTCCTCCTGCTTATCTTTGTACTTAATTGGTTTTGCCTACGCCTTTTAAGTGCTTTTTTATTTAGATGCGTTTTCCTATTCAACATGTGGTGTTTAAAATCAGAGGATTTTCCTGTCCTGGAGTGCAACACCACCTTTCTCACCCTGGAGGGGCCTCAAGACAGCCTTACAACGGAGGTGGGGGGTGGGGAGGAGGTAGGTTTCAGCACATTGGTGGACTCTATTTCAACTTGATCCCGGAGTATTGGAACCACCAGCCACTACTATGCATACACATCTTTCCATGCCTTCTTTTCCATTTATGCATCCCCTGAAATAATAATAATAATAATAATAATAATAATAATAATAATAATAACTTCTACCCCGCCCTTCTCAACCCCCTAGGGGGGACTCAGGGCGGCTTACAACCAGCACAATTCGATGCCAACAATTCAACAGATAAAATACATAACAACAATAACCACAAGTTAAAACATTCAATTAATATAAAACAACTAAAAGCCAGTCTAGTGGCCAACGTTCACCGAGTTCTAAAATCTGTAAGTCCATTCAGCATTACCATAGTCCTTTCCAAATTCTGGTAGTCATTACCTTGTCAGTCTGCCAGATTACCCAAAGGCATGGTCCCATAGCCATGTTTTCAGCTTCCTTCTGAAGGAGAGGAGGGATGTTGATGACCTAATTTCCCCGGGGAGTGAGTTTCACAGGCGAGGGGCCACCACTGAGAAGGCCCTGACCCTCATCCCCACCAGCCTCACTTGTGATAGAGACGGGGCTGAGAGCAGGGCCTCCCCAGAAGATCTTAAACTCCAAGGTGGGACATTGAAGGAGATACGTTCGGACAGGTACGCTGGGCCGGAGCCATACCTGTCCGTACCTTTATAGACTTTGCTGAACTCTACCTTGGATTAATTTGCTCCTGCTTATCTTCTTACCTAATTGGTTTTGCCTACGCCTTTTAAGTGCTTTTTTATTTAGATGCGTTTTACTTATCTTCAATAAAATGATTGTTTTCCTATTCAACATGTGGTGTTTAAAATCAGAGGATTTTCCTGTCCTGGAGTGCAACACCACCTTTCTCACCCTGGAGGGGCCTCAATACAGCCTTACAATGGGGAAGGGGGGGAGAGGAGGTAGGTTTCAGCACATTGGTGGGTTCTATTTCAACTTGATTCCTTGGCCTATGTAAGCCGCATCGAGTCCGTCGGGAGATGCTAGCAGGGTACAAATAAAGTAATAATAATAATAATAATAATAATAATAATAATAATAATAATTGATTCCAGAGTATTGGAGCCATCAGCCACTACTGTGCATACACATATTTCCATGCCTTCTCTTCCATTTATTCATTCCCTGAAATTCTGGTCACCTCAGCAAATGAGAGTCCAAAAATGGCAGGCTCAAACCCAGAACCTCAATCAATGGCTGATACCAAATGAGAGACTCCCTCCTGGGTACACAGAAAACTGGGTGACTTGGAAGGCACTGAAGAGACTGTGCTATGGCACCACAAGATGCAGAACCAACCTTAACAAATGGGGACACAAAGTGGCATCCACGACCTGTGAGTGTGGAGAAGAGCAAAGCACATACCACCTGTTACAATGCAGCCTGAGCCCTACCACATGCACAATGGAGGACCTCCTTATAACACAACACCAGAGGCACTCCAAGTGGCCAGCTTCTGGTCAAAGGATCTGATCAAAGATGTGAATTTGGGTATCTTGTAGTTTACAGCAATGTTATAATCAATGCTTCAGAAAGTTATTGACACTGCAGCCAATGTAGTTTAAGTATACATTTATACTTATATTACATTTAGGCAGAAAAAATGAAATTTAGAGATATAAGATGGATGGGTGATGCTTGGCTTGGAAACAGTCCAATAGACCACAAGCTGAACATGAGTCAACAGTATAATGCAACAGCTCAAAAAAGCCATTCCAGGCTGCATCAATAACAGTATAATGTTTAGCATGCCTGCTTGCCATATCAGTTGGGGGATTCTGGGAGCTGTAATAATCAGGACTGATGCTAGAATTCAGGTCAATGTATTCTATGTTGGCCTTTGTCACCAAACATACTGAAGCACTGACCCTTGGGCAAAACACATCTCTATTTCTTTTCTTCCTCCTTACAAAGGATGTGCAAACTTCCATTGATATTTGTCTGTGTTTTGGGCTCAAAAAACTTGGCACAGTAAGTCTCCCTGCCGCTAGTGGATTTCCGATTCCTGGTGTGGATTCTGTCGCATACAATGGAGTTCCTTCATGCTGCAAGAGAGAGCAGACGGCTTCCTGTTATGAAAACAGGGCCAAGACGGAGCCTTTCAATAAACCTCCCTGAACACGGGGGCAAGAAACAATACAGTGAATGATCTGCAATAGGAAACACAATCTCACACATCCCCCAATCTATGAGAAGCCTTGGTGTGGCTGCCTGCCACTCCGGCGCATGCAGCAATTGTTTACAGGTGTGGATGAGAATCACATATTTGAGAAATTCAAAGAAACCCCAAGGGCCATCCAGTCCAATCCCATTAGGCCAGCCAAGAAGACACAATCCATGACTTCCCAACAGATAACTACTTGAACTTTTTCTGCACTTAGGCAGAAAAAACGAAATGCAAAGATACAGAATGGGGGACAATGCCTGGTTTGAGAGCAGTACGTGTGAAAAAGATCTTGGAGTCCTCGTGGACAAGTTAAACATGAGCCAACAAAGTCATGCGCGGCAAAAAAAGCCAATGGGATTTTGGCCTGCATCAATAGGAGCATAGTATCTAGATCTAGGGAAGTAATGCTACCCCTCTATTCTGCTTTGGTTAGACCACACCTGGAATATTGTGTCCAATTCTGGGCACCACAATTCAAGAGAGATATTGACAAGCTGGAATGTGTCCAGAGGAGGGTGACTAAAATGATCAAGGGTCTGGAGAACAAGCCCTATGAGGAGCAGCTTAAGGAGATGGGCATGTTTAGCCTGAAGAAGAGAAGGCTGAGAGGAGATATGATAGCCATGTATAAATATGTGAGAGGAAGTCACAGGGAGGAGGGAGCAAGCTTGTTTTCTGCTTCCCTGGAGACTAGGACGTGGAACAATGGCTTCAAACTACAAGAAAGGAGATTCCATCTGAACATGAGGAAGAACTTCCTGACTGTGAGAGCCGTTCAGCAGTGGAACTCTCTGCCTCGGAGTGTGGTGGAGGCTCCTTCTTTGGAAGCTTTTAAACAGAGGCTGGATGGCCATCTATCAGGGGTGCTTTGAATGCAATATTCCTGCTTCTTGGCAGGGGGTTGGACTGGATGGCCCATGAGGTCTCTTCCAACTCTTTGATTCTATGATTCTATGAAAGAGGCTGGATGGCCATCGGTCAGGGGTGATTTGAATGCAATATTCCTGCTTCTTGGCAGGGGGTTGGTCTGGATGGCCCATGAGGTCTCTTCCAACTCTTTGATTCTATGATTCTATGTCTGGTGTGCAAGGAATACACTGAAGGAGTTTGGGCACACTTTAAAGTTGCTATCCAGAGTGACGATCATCTCCAAATTGGTCCAGCACCTTGGAGAGCTCCTTTAAGATTCACAGCCCTGGTGTGACAGTTTCAACCATCAATTGCAATACAATAATGCGCTTTTGTATAGAGAATGAAGGAAAGATGGCAAGAGTTTACCTCAGACGGTGAAATAGCTTGAGTGAATCTGTTCTTTCTCCATATTTTAGCAATCCAGCCAGTCAGAGATGGCAGGTCTCCATAGAACTGGGCATTGCAGTGTTTCTTTGAATCTTTCACTGGTGAGACAAATCTCAAGGAGAGCATCCTAAAGGAAATTTGATTTTTGCATGTGAGCAGGGCCAATTCCCTTGACATCACAAGGACCAACCACTATGAAGGCCTTCTCATTTATTTTGCTTATTTACTTATTTCTGATATAGGAACGTAAGACAGCTAAGAGTAAATATTTGCTGAGGTTTTGGCACTAACATCCAAAGGACTGGGATGCCACAGATCTGGCAATCCCAATCAACATGGTGAAGTCACCACCTGAATTTCCCCATGGTGTAAGGCAGATGGTTTCATGATGTAGGACCATCATGAAACCTTCCTGACTGTGAGAGCCGTTCAGCAGTGGAACTCTCTGCCCCGGAGTGTGGTGGAGAAGCTTCCTTCTTTGGAAGCTTTTAAACAGAGGCTGGATGGCCATCTGCCAGGGGTGATTTGAATGCAATATTCCTGCTTCTTGGCAGGGGGTTGGATTGGGTGATCCATGAGATCTCTTCCAACTCTTTGATTCTATGATTCTATGACCAGATCCTACACTGAAGACTATATTTCATAATGTTAAGAATCCATAGCAATAGTGTAGAAGCACAATGAGAATGTAGTGAATTGCAAAATGTGCACCAGTAAGAGTATCAGGTTTTTTGTTCACACGTGAAGCTTAGAGGGCAGACTCAAAGTTCAAAATGACCTGGGAGAGCTGAGCCAAAGCTGGGAAAATGTATTTCAGCAGGTGAAAATGTAAGCTATGGAATCTAGGCAGGAAAAGATTCAAATACAGGATGAGTGATACTTGGCTTGGAGGATCTAGGAATTTTTGTCAATGTGGATGTGATGGCTAAAAAAGCCAATGTAATTCTGAGTTGCATCCATAGGAGTCTGGTGTCTAGATCAGTGGTTCTCAACCTGTGGGTTCCCAGATGTTTTGGCCTTCAACTTCCAGAAATCCTAACTGCTGGTAAACCGGTTGGTGTCACACCTCAGAGTAGAATTACCTTGCTTTGGACACCAAACAGCACACAAGCAATAATCTTTATGGTTTATTAAAGTAAAAGATAAAAATTCAATAAGGCAAAAGTATAGTTCCAAAGATTAATACAAGGTAGCACTGGAAAACAGGATCCACGAAGACAAAAGCAAGGCAAAGTCCCATGAGAACATGACAAAGTCCTGAAACCATGAACATGAAAACTGCAAGATAAATCCTAAGTCTCTTGGCTGAAGTGAGAAGTTGCTCTGACACTGGGGTATTTTCAAACAGCCTGTTTAATACCCTTTGGAAAACATGAAGGCATTCCTCTGGCCCTTGGCCTCCCTCTCTCTCTTGCTAGCAATTCTCACACTCCTTCGAACCTTAAATTCCAAGCGATCAGCTCAATCTAAAGCTTCGGTCTCATCAAGGTCAATCTGTTCATTAGTGCTTTCTTGCTCATTATCTGGCTGAGAACAACTGTCCTCCCTTCCTGAATCAGAATGCACCTGGCTCTCAGTAGTTTCGTTATCAACAGCATCATCCCTTGCTGTGGGAAACAACTGAACTTCTGTACCCTGTTCTTCCTCGTCTATCACAGGGACATCGCTTTGCACCTGACTGTGAATCTGAATCCCATCATCCTCATCAGAATCATTGTGCCAATAATAACAGCTATATTAGTGACCGGAGGAGATTTTAAGAACTAACAGTGCTATTGCTGACGAGTATTTTAGTTCTTTACCTGTCTAGCACTTTAAGGTAGTTTTTTATTACTATTATCATCACCTCTGTGGTATTTGAACTAATAACCTGTGAGCTTCAGCACTTTAATTTGATTTAACGTACCATTTAGCATTGAATTTTAGGTCCTCCATGACGCACTTTACTCCAGCACTTTAGAGCGGATTGAGAAAGCAATTGCACTTTAATTACTTATACCATCTCGTATGACCCATTCGCACTTAAGAACTCTAGGAATACTCTCCCGACAGGCCTTAATACCTACCACCCATGTCATCACCCTTCCCCCGGTATTTGTTAACCTTGTTGTTGATTGTTTATGCTGGAGAGAGGGAACGGAGTAGGCCAACGGGATTTGAGTATTATAAAGCGGGAGTAGGAAACGGATGGAGGACAGGTTTATGGCACTCTGTAACCACAATATGTCAAACAGCTAATAATGCATTGTTTGTTGACACACTGGCTGCTCACTGCGTCATGGAGGAGGGAGGGGGTTCCGTTAACCGGGGAGCCCCCATAGAAGTCGTGGTGGGGAGGGGGAGATACGGGAAAGGGAGACCTTTAATTCGACCTAGGGAACGGGGAACAACCTTAGTAATCCCAAATCGGTCTCCTGATACGGTAAGTCGGTGTAACCAGGATGGCGGTCCCTCCGAATTGAAAGTGGTGCTGTTGAACGCCAGATCTGTCAACGGTAAAACAACTTTCATCCAGGATTTAATCCTGGATGAACGGGCAGATCTGGCGTGCATCACAGAGACCTGGTTGGACGAAGCGGGAGGTGTAAATTTAACCCAGCTTTGCCCACCAGGTTTCTCTGTGCAGCACCAACCGAGATCCGGAGGTCGGGGAGGCGGAGTTGCAGTGGTCTATAGAGATACCATTCTTCTGACCAGGGCCCCCATCCCGCAGTCAACAAAATTTGAATGCGTCCACCTGAGGGTGGGTGACCGGGACAGATTAGGGATTCTGTTAGTGTACCGTCCACCTCGCTGCACTACAGACTCCCTGACTGAGCTAGCGGGGGTGGTCTCGGACCTGGCGTTGGAGTCCCAACGGCTGCTTGTGCTGGGGGACTTCAGTGTCCACGCCGAGACCGCCTTATCGGGAGCGGCTCAGGACTTCATGTCTACCATGGCAACCATGGGGCTGTCCCAACAAGTATCTGGCCCCACCCACAGTGCTGGACATACATTGGACTTGGTTTTCTGCCAGGGATGGGAGGAAGGTGGCGGTGTTGAGGAGTTATCCATCTCTCCGTTGCCATGGACCGACCACCACCTGGTCAGCTTTAGACTCACTGCACCCCCTAACCTCCGCAGAGGTGGAGGACCCATTAAATTGGTCCGCCCCAGGAGGCTTATGGATCCGGATGGATTCCTGACGGCTCTTGGGGAATTTCCCGCCACCGCGGTTGGTGATCCTGTTGATGCTCTGGTCGCTCTCTGGAATGGGGAGATGACTAGGGCAATAGACACGATCGCTCCAGAACGTCCCCTCTCAAGTAGCCGAGCTAAACCAGCTCCTTGGTTTACTGAGGAGCTGGCAGCGTTGAAGCGAAAGAAGAGGGAACTAGAGAGCGTGTGGCGTTCGGATCCGAGCGAGCCAAACCGAACACGGTTTGTGTCCTTTTTAAGGGCATATGCCGCGGCAATAAAGGCCGCAAAGAAAACCTTCTTTGCAGCCACTATTGCGTCTGCGAAGAACCGTCCGGCTGAACTGTTCCGAGTTGTCAGAGGCCTATTAAAACCCGCCACTCAGGATGGGTGCCCTGATGACTCGGCAGCTCGCTGCGAAGCTTTTGCTCGGTTCTTCGCAGACAAAGTCGCTTTGATCCGCTCTGGACTGGATACCATATTAACGGCAGTATCTGAGGATGTAACACGAGCATCTGCTTGTCCGGTTTTGATGGATTCATTTCAATTGGTTCAATCCGAGGATGTGGACAAGGTGCTTGGGGGAATGAGAGCTACCACATGCATCCTAGACCCCTGCCCATCCTGGCTTCTAAAGGAGGCCAGAGGGGGATTGGCCGAGTGGGTGAAGGTGGTGGTTAATGCCTCCCTTCGGAGGGCAAAATTCCAGCCAGCTTAAAGCAAGCTGTGATAAAACCGCTGTTGAAGAAACCATCACTGGACCCCACTCAATTCGTCAACTATCGGCCTGTTTCCAATCTCCCCTTTTTGGGCAAAGTCATGGAATGTGTGGTGGCCTCACAACTCCAGGCATTCTTGGTAGACACGGATTATCTGGATCCGGCACAGTCTGGCTTTAGGCCGGGGCATGGTACCGAGACAGCCTTGGTCGCCTTAGTGGATGATCTGCGTCGGGAGCTCGACAGGGGGAGTGTGTCCCTGTTGGTGCTGCTCGACCTCTCAGCGGCCTTCGATACCGTCGACCACGGTATCCTTCTGAGACGCCTTGCGGGGATGGGTCTTGGAGGTACTGTTCTGCAGTGGCTCCGCTCATTCCTCGAGGGTTGGTCTCAGATGGTGTTATTGGGAGACTCCTGTTCAACCCCACAACCTTTGTCTTGTGGGGTTCCTCAGGGTTCAATACTGTCTCCCATGTTGTTTAACATCTACATGAAGCCGCTGGGCGAGATCATCCGGAGTTTCAGATGCGATGTCATCTGTACGCAGATGATGTCCAACTCTGTCACTCCTTTCCACCTGCTACTAAGGAGGCTGTCGAGGTCCTGAACCGGTGCTTGGCCGCTGTGACGGTCTGGATGAGGGCGAACAAATTGAAATTGAATCCAGACAAGACAGAGGTACTCCTGGTTAGTCGTAAGGCCGAACAGGGTATAGGGTTACAGCCTGTGTTAGACGGGGTCGCACTCCCCCTGAAGACACAGGTTCGCAGTTTGGGTGTGATCCTGGATTCATCGCTGAGCCTGGAACCCCAGGTTTCGGCGGTGACCAGGGGAGCATTCGCACAGTTAAAACTTGTGCGCCAACTGCGACCGTACCTTGGGAAGTCTGACTTAGCCACGGTAGTCCACGCTCTGGTTACATCCCGCCTTGATTACTGCAACGCTCTCTACGTGGGGTTGCCTTTGAAGACAGTCCGGAAGCTCCAATTAGTCCAACGGGCGGCAGCCATGATTCTAACAGGAGCGGGGCGCAGGGAGCATACAACTCCTCTGCTGAACCAGCTCCACTGGCTGCCAATATGCTACCGGGCTCAATTCAAAGTGCTGGCGTTGGCCTTTAAAGCCCTAAACGGTTCTGGCCCAACTTATCTATCCGAACGTATCTCAGCCTATCAGCCCACCAGGACCCTAAGATCTTCTGGAGAGTCCCTTCTCTCTATCCCTCCAGCTTCAGAAGTGCGGCTGGCGGGAACGAGAGACAGGGCCTTCTCTGTGGTGGCCCCCCGGCTTTGGAACACCCTCCCTATAGAGGTACGATCAGCCTCTTCGCTGATGGTGTTTAGGAAGAGACTGAAAACATGGTTGTTCAAACAAGCATTCGGCTAATCTGTGGCAATCGATCTCTGGTGACCAAGGACAGGAAATATGGACAACGAACTCTGGATTATGATTTCAACTCGAGATATATGGGATTATTATTGGTGGCCCAATAATTTGTAATTTGTTGTTGTATGCGTATATGTTTTAAATTGGAGATTGTTTTTAACTGTTGTAAACCGCAATGAGTCGCCGATCCAGGCTGAGATATTAGCGGTATACAAGTGTATTAAATAAATAAATAAATAAATAAATAAATAAATAAATAATAAATTGACACTATCACTCTGTGATTCCACCTGAGTCACAACAGTCGGGATTTCTGGGAGTTGTAGGCCAAAACACCTGGGGACTCACAGGTTGAAAACCACTGGTCTAGATTGAAGGAAGTCTTCTGCTTGTCAGATCCCATCTGGAGATGGTGGTAAGCTGGAAGGTGTCTAGAAAAGGGCAACCAAGTTGTTCTGGAAAGTTAACTTTATGAGAAGCAAGTGAGGTAGATGAGTATGTTTCACTTAGGTAAGACAAGATGGAGAGGTGACATGATTGTCATCTTTAAATATCTGAAGTGAAGCCATGTTAAGGATGGAGTAACCTTACTTCCTGCAACTCCTGAGATTAGAAACATCAACCAGTGGCTGTGGATTACAAGAAATGAGATTTCACCTGAACATTAGGAAGAACTTCTTGACTATGGGACTTGTTTGACAATGGAATAGACAGTTTCAGAAGGTGGTGGACTCTCCATCTGCTCCTATTGATGCAGGCCAAAATCTCATTGGCTTTTTTTGCCGCCACATCACATTGTTGGCTCATGTTTAGCCATGTATGTACTGGCTATGAAAGAGGTCCATAGAGAAAAGAATGCCAACTTCTTCAACTATCGAAGACAAATACGGAGTTGTATTGTTGCCTTACACAGACTGGAAACCTCCTCCAAAGATAATCGAGGCCAGTTCAGCTGAGCTCCTTATTATGAACTGTTTTGTCAGCATTTGAAGCTGGGCCCCAAGACCAAGTGACACCAATTATCTTGACCAAGCTGCTCTGTGGCAACGCAAAGATGTATGAAATTCAGCCCAAGGATGATCCATCAAGGCCTGGCGGTGACACACTATTGAGCGAGCGAGGGGTCTCTCTGGACAGACAGGTTATGGGGGACATTATATCATCCCCAGTCGATCCTCCGACTGCAAAGGAGAGTGAAAAATGATGTGGGGATGGTTTTTGCTTTGGCGTATTGACCAGGAAAAATCCTCTGCATGGAGAGGCAGAGAATCGGTTTTGTAAACTCACACAGACATCAACGATGCTGTGGAATGAGAGGGATAATGATGGAAAAAGTTAAACATCGGAGGAATATTTTGGATGCAGGCAGCATTTGGAAACAGGATTCTGTAAGGTTTAAGGTAAAGGTAGTCCCTTGACATTAAGTCCAGTCATGTCTGACTCTGGGGTCATGTCTGACTCATCTCCATTTCTAAGCCGAAGAGCCAGCGTTGTCCGTAGACACCTCCAAGGTCATGTGGCCGGCATGACTGCATGGAGCGCCCTTACCTTCCCGCCGGAGTGGTACCTATTGATCTACTCACATTTGCATGTTTTCGAACTGCTAGGTTGGCAGAAGCTAGGGCTGACAGCGGAAGCTCACGCCGCTCCCCGGAATCGAACCTGCGATCTTTCGATCAACAAGCTCAGCAGCTCAGTGCTTTAACCCACTGCGCCACCAGGGGCTCTGGTGTAAGGTTTAGTTCCCAATAATTAATAGCCCAGATTTTGTATGGGAAATGTATTTAAGATAGTATAACACTCATTCATCTCTCAATCTGGACCCCAAAAATCCACCTTAAAAGCCAGGCAGCCTCATCAACCAAAGAAGTTATGTAGTGCTGATGGAAACGACATGCTGAGCACCTTCTCCTTTGGCTACTTGGTGCAACAAGCAACAGAAGGGATCCCTGTGGGATCTATTGCCATAGGTTATCATGCTGTGACTTACTGTTAGGAATGGGCAGCACTTGCTTCACAAGCTGCTTGATGGGATTTAAGGGCTAGTTGTCATTATGGTAATGGTGAGAGTTGGGAGAGACCCCAAGGGCCATCCAGTCCAACCCATTCTGCCATGCGGGGAGATGCAATCAAAGCACTCCTGACAGATGGACATCCAGCTTTAACATTTCAAGAGAGTTAGATTCAACTACACTCCAAGGCAGCATATTCCTGCCTTTTGGGAAAATCTTCCTAATATTTAGATACATTATTATTATTATTATTTGATTCATGTAGGAACCAATGATACTGCAAGGCATACGTTTCAAAAGATCACAAATGATTTTCGAGCTCTAGGAGCAAAGCTAAAAGAATGTAATGTACAGGTGGTCTTTTCATCCCTCCTCCCTGTTGTAAGACACGGACCCACAAGAGCCAGAAAAATAGTACAGGTCAATGACTGGCTTAGAAAATGGTGTCAGGAGGAACGCTTTGGCTTCCTCGACCATGGCCTGCTTTTCCAGGAGGATGGCCTACTGGCAAGGGATGGGGTGCATCTCACACAAGTAGGAAAACACCTTTTTGCTCACAGACTCGCAAACCTCATTAGACGCACTTTAAACTAGGTCCACCGGGGGAGGGGGACAACAGCCTTGCGAACACTACTTTACCCATAATGTCTGGGAATCGCCAGAAGGCTAAACGGAGGGCTGCACAAACACAACAAGGACCAAGTACCAAAAGCACAATAATCCCAATTAAACAGCTCAAGGGAAGATCTCAGGGGCTCACATGTCTTTACACTAATGCACAGAGCATGGGAAATAAACATGACGAACTCCAACTTTTAGAACAACACCACAAATATGATATCATAGGGATCACTGAAACCTGGTGGGATGACTCCTATCGCTGGAATGTAGACATCGAGGGCTATAACCTCTTTCACAGAAACCGAACAAAGGGGAGAGGAGGCGGAGTAGCCTTATATGTCAAAAACTCTTATGCTGCAGAAGAGATTCAAGACAGCAATCTGGGAAACCAGCTTGAAATCATCTGGATAAGAATCAAGGGAACTGGGACTCAAAAAGATGTCGTGTAGGCGTCTACTACAGACCCCCAAGCCAGGAGGAAGAACTTGATGAAGTCTTCTGCCAACAGTTGACCAAACAGGCACAGAGAAGAGATGTATTAGTCATGGGCGATTTCAACTATCCCGATATTTGCTGGAAAACAAACTCAGCCAAGAGTACAAGGTCCAACAAATTCCTCGCTTGCCTTGCAGACAATTTCATGGTCCAGAAGGTAGAAGAGGCAACAAGGGGATTGGCTACTCTTGATCTCATCCTAACAAATGCGGAGGACCTGATCGATGCGGTCGAAGTGGTAGGATCCTTAGGGGCAAGTGACCATGTGCTCCTGCAATTTGAGGTACAAAGGAAGGCCGAAACTAAGACAAGTCAAACCCGCATTTTGGACTTTAGGAGAGCTGATTTCCAAAAAATGAAGGAAATGCTGAGCAGCATTCCGTGGACACAGATACTAAAAGACAAGGGAGTTATGGATGGATGGGAATTTCTCAAGAGTGAAATACTCAAGGCGCAATTGCAAACCGTGCCAACAAAGAGAAAAAATAGGACAAGTGCAAAGAAGCCAGAATGGATGTCCAAAGAACTTCTAACTGTGCTAAGACACAAAAGAGACATGCACAAGAAGTGGAAAAAGGGAGAAAACACCAAAGAAGAATACAAACAAATAGCCAACACCTGTAGGGAAAAGGTCCGCAAGGCTAAAGCAAAAAACGAGCTCAGACTTGCCAGGGACATTAAAAACAATAAAAAGGGCTTCTATTCTTATGTCAGTAGAAAAAGGAAAAACAAGGAGGCGATAGGGCCTCTTCGAGGAGAAGATGGGGAAAAGGCAGAACTACTTAATGCCTTCTTTGCCTCGGTCTTCTCACAAAAAGAAAGTCATCTTCAACCTCAGCAAGATGGAGTGGATGAGGGATTGGAGGACATCCAACCCCAAATTGGGAAAGAAGTCAGGAATACCTGGCCGCTCTTAATGAGTTCAAGTCCCCAGGGCCAGATCAACTACACCCCGAGTATTGAAGGAACTAGCGGAAGTCATTTCGGAACCATTGGCAACCATCTTTGAGAGTTCTTGGAGAACGGGAGAAGTTCCAGCAGATTGGAGGAGGGCCAATGTGGTCCCAATCTTCAAGAAGGGAAAAAAGGATGACCCAAACAACTACCGTCCGGTCAGCCTCACGTCGATACCGGGCAAGATTCTGGAAAAGATTGTTAAGGAAGCGGTCTGCAAACACTTAGAAACAAATGCAGTCATCGCTAATAGTCAACATGGATTTATCAAAAACAAGTCATGCCAGACTAATCTGATCTCTTTCTTCGATAGAGCTACAAGCTGGGTAGATGCGGGGAATGCCATGGATGTAGCGTACCTGGATTTCAGTAAGGCCTTCGACAAGGTCCCCCATGACCTTCTGGCAAGGAAACTAGTCCAATGTGGGCTAGGCAAAACTACGGTGAGGTGGATCTGTAATTGGTTAAATGGACGAACCCAGAGGGTGCTCACCAATGCTTCCTCTTCATCTTGGAAAGAAGTGACGAGCGGAGTGCCGGAGGGTTCCGTCCTGGGCCCGGTCCTGTTCAACATCTTTATGAATGACTTAGATGAAGGGTTAGAAGGCATGATCATCAAGTTTGCAAATGACACCAAATGGGGAGGGATAGCCAATACTCCAGAGGACAGGAGCAGAATTAAAAACGATCTTGACAGATTAGAGAGATGGGCCAAAACTAACAAAATGAAGTTCAACAGTGACAAATGCAAGATACTCCACTTAGGCAGAAAAAAATGAAATGCAAAGATACAGAATGGGGGACGCCTGGCTCGAGAGCAATACGTGTGAAAAAGATCTTGGAGTCCTCGTGGACAACAAGTTAAACATGAGCCAACAATGTGATGTGGCGGCAAAAAAAGCCAATGGGATTTTGGCCTGCATCAATAGGAGCATAGTGTCTAGCTCTAAGGAAGTAATGCTACCCCTCTATTCTGCTTTGGTTAGACCACACCTGGAATATTGTGTCCAATTCTGGGCACCACAATTCAAGAGAGATATTGACAAGCTGGAATGTGTCCAGAGGAGGGCGACTAAAATGATCAAGGGTCTGGAGAACAAGCCCTATGAGGAGCGGCTTAAGGAGCTGGGCATGTTTAGCCTGAAGAAGAGAAGGCTGAGAGGAGATATGATAGCTATGTATAAATATGTGAGAGGAAGTCACAGGGAGGAGGGAGCAAGCTTGTTTTCTGCTTCCCTGGAGACTAGGACGCAATGGAACAATGGCTTCAAACTACAAGAAAGGAGATTCCATCTGAACATGAGGAAGAACTTCCTGACTGTGAGAGCTGTTCAGCAGTGGAACTCTCTGCCCCGGAGTGTGGTGGAGGCCCCTTCTTTGGAAGCTTTTAAACAGAGGCTGGATGGCCATATGTCAGGGGTGATTTGAATGCAATATTCCTGCTTCTTGGCAGGGGGTTGGACTGGATGGCCCATGAGGTCTCTTCCAACTCTTTGATTCTATGATTCTATGATTCTATGTATCTGGAAAATAAAGTAATGAGAAAGTGTTGGTTTCTACTATATGTAATTTCTTTATGCTTGTGGGTAAACAGTATTTCTTGCTGTTTCTTTGTCAGTGTTGATGTGGAGAGTGTCTGGTTTTCCCACCCTGGAACATGCAGCATATAATTGTCCTTCTTTAGGGGTCCCTTTCAAATCTATGATACTATATGTGTGTGTGTGAATCATCTATCTATATCTGTGGCTGGATGGCTCTTTGTCAGGAGGGCCTTGATTACATTTTCTTGCCCTGGTAAAGAGAGTTGGACTGGATGGCCTTAAGTATTTTCTTTTGGTCATGGGTGTTCTGTGTGGTAAGTTTTCCCCCAATTCTGTCGTTGGTGGGGTTCAGAATGCTCTTTGATTGTGGGTGAACTATAAATCTCAGTAACTCCAACTCCCAAATGTCAATTTTCCCCAAAACTCCATCTGTGTATATATCTGGGCATATGGAGTATTCATGCCAAGTTTGGTCTAGATCTTTCATTGTTTGAGTCCACAGTGCTTTCTGGATGTAGGTGAACTACAACTCCCAAACACAAGGTCAATGCTCACCAAACTCTTCCAGTATTTTCCATTGGTCATGGGAGTTCTGTGTGCCAAGTTTGGTTCAATTCCATTGTTGGTGGAGTTCAGAATGCTCTTTGATTGTTGGTGAACTATAAATCCCAGCAACTCCCAAATGACAAAATCAATTTTTTGAGTGATGGTTATTTATTGGGTTCTTAGGTGTATTCTGTCCAAATTTAGTGTCAATTCGTCCAGTGGTTTTTGAGTTATATTAATCCCACAAACAAACATTACATTTTTATTTATATAAATTATTATTATTATTAATTACCTGACTCTCCCTGCATTTTGAGGCAGGATACAACACCATGCAAACAAGAGATAAAACACCATTAAAAGACATGCAAAAAGATGCACAGAGTTAAAATTCAAGTTAAATTCCACTGGTGACATGCAGATTACAATTCACATCTTAAAATGGACCTGGTAGGCCTTCTGCTAGAAGAGATGGATTGTTTTCAGCCATTGCTCCAAGTCCTAGTCTCTAGAGCAGCAAGAATCAAGCCAGCTCCATCTTTAATATACCATCCCTTTAAACATTTAAATATAGTTCTCCTGTCCCTTCGTCACCTTCTTGTATCCAAACTAAATATATCCAGACCCCTAAGCTGTCTCACAGAGGGATTTATGGCTTCCAGGTCTTGGAGCACTTTTGTTGACCTTCTCTGCACACGTTCCAACTTGTCCATATCCTTCTGGAATTGTTCTGCCCAGATCGGAACACTGTGTTGTTCCAGTTGAGGTCTGACCAAAGCACAATGGAGTGAGACTATAATTTCCTTTGATCATTCTAGACCAGGTATGGGCCAACTAGGGCCCTCCAGGTGTTTTGGACTCCAACTCCCACAATTCCCAACAGCCTCAGGCCCCTTCCTTTTCCCCCTCAGCCGCTTAAGCGGCTGAGGGGGCCCCGGCAAGGGGCCCTGCGGGTAGAATTGTGGGCGGTGAGCCAACACCTGGCGGGCCCAGTTTCCATGCTGATCTCGGACATCTGTCCTAAACCGCTGCATCCCCTGCTTTTCCCCCTCCGCCCTCCCTGGCCGTGGCCCCTGTCCCTCCCCATGACCCTCCTGCACAGCTCCAGGCATCTCACCCGTCACCCCCGTCGCCCTGCACCCTCGTTATTTCCCACTGCCCTCGCGCGTCTTTGGCTCGCCCAACTCCAAAAGAGTTACTGGATCCTTCTTCGGCGGGGGCCTCTGGCTTTTTCTGTTCCCTTTCCCCTGGCTGTGTGACAGGTCTCACTCGGCCCCCCTGTCCCTGCCCCCCCGACTCCGGCACCGCCCCGTCCATGACTCCTTCCCCCCGCGCCGTCGCCTCGCCGCGATGGCCCCGTGGACCCGATTATTGCGCCCCGCCGTGCTGGGACACCCCCCCCCTCTCCCCCCACCCTGTCGACGACACAGCGCAGCCGGAATCCCCGATGTGGACCCCTTTCCCCGCACGGCAGCACACCCTGACCCTGAACCACTCTGGTACCGGACCCAACTATCGGCCTTATTCAGCGGCTCCTACAACACTCCACACCCCCACCCTATAATCCCGCCGACTCAACACCCCCGAGGTGTGAACCAGCAAGAGACCCACTGCGCACTCACCCTAAAACTAGTCTCAACACCACGCTCTTAAGCCTCAAGGTGCATCTTACCTCTCCCTATATAATACGCATGCCAAAATCCGGTGACTCAAGTCCCAGCAAATAACCAACCGTCGCCCGCGCCCCACCCGAAATTCATCCCGACGAGCTCCAGCTGGGTCAGTTCCACGGCGATATACTCCACATTTCACTAGTCAGCACACCGCCCGACATATCTACAACCATCTCGGCTGCTTGGCCCATGAAGCCGCCGGCGAAAGACTTACCGGACCGGCACCAATCTCGAAAGACATAGGCCTAACAATCGCAAAGGCCATAATGCTCACACGGCCCAAACTCCACAACACCCAATCGGATTACAGCCTAGACAGCCCTTCGGCCAATACAATGATTATGCTGTTTATAGAAAGAGGGAAGTGGTAAAGAAGACGTGCCTCAGTTCCCGCTTCTGCTGCTCTTCTTTTCTTTCACATGCAATGAAATCTGCATTTCATCTACACACAAGAAATTGCAAGCAACAGTGCGCTTCACATGATGCAAGTTTCAAATGTGGGGTAGAGGCAGCTTGCTGTTTCTAAAGTGTGGGTATTCCTGACTATTCCCAGGCTGGTTAGCAAGTGACTTAGTCTTCAATTCCCTGCATAGAGACATGTGTTGTTGTTGTTTATTCGTTCAGTCGCTTCTGACTCTTTGTGACCTAATGGACCAGCCCACGCCAGAGCTCCCTGTCGGCCATCACCACCCCTAGCTCTTTCAGAGTCAAGCCAGTCACTTCAAGGATACCATCCATCCATCATGCCCTATCTTCCTTTTTCCTTCCATTTTCCCCAGCATCATTGTCTTCTCTAAGCAATCCTGTCTTCTCATGATGTGGCCAAAGTACTTCATCTTTGCCTCTAATCTCCTTCCCTCCAATGAGCAGTCAGAGTTTATTTCCTGGAGTATGGACTGGTTGGATCTTCTCGCGGTCCAAGGTACTCTCCAACACCACAGTTCAAAAGCATCTATCTTCCTTCGCTCAGCCTGACCTATGGTCTAGTTCTCATCACACTTTGTTGTCAGTGTGATGTCTCTACTCTTCACTATTTTATCGAGATTGGTCATTGCTCTCCTCCCAAGAAGTAAACGTCTTCTGATTTCCCGGCTGCAGTCTGCATCTGCAGTAATCTTTGCACCTAGAAATACCAAGTCTGTCATTGCCTCCATGTTTTCTCCCTCTATTTGCCAGTTTTCAATTTAACATGTGATGGGAATTTTCCCTCGCCCGTTGTTATGTAAACATAACAATGACATCACTATGGAGGTATGGTCAGCATTGATTCCTTTCTTCTGCCGTTACTGTTTTGGGACTGAGGAAGTATAGCAAATTTTTGAAGGTATGCAAAGCTTTCAGGATAAAAACATAGGAAAGCATGCAAATTCCATGCTTGTCTCTGAGCTCCCTCTTTCGACATGTCCCCGTCTTCCTGTATTATCTCTCTTTTTGAAAAAAAAAAGTCCCTTTGAACTCTTAAATTACTTACTATTTTCTCAACTGCATCTCTGAAACTTCCCTAGGGGAGATAGGACAGTATACAAATAAAGTTTATTATTATTATTATTATTATTATTATTATTATTATTATGCTGTGCTGTCAGGCTTTTGTTTTGCCCATCAAAAGGCTAGCAGAGAGAGACATATAAGAGAGCTAAAGTCTCATTATCCACCTCCTATCTGTTATCAATTCTGCAATGGAAGAATAACACCTCTATATATATTGTTGTGAGTTAAGTCAAACTCCTGAGATTACAAAGTGGGGGAAACAAGTATTCATCGTGTGATGGCAAATCAAACAGATAAATCCTACAGAAAGCAGAGAAAAGGAGAAGTGTATGATGGGGGTAGGGAAATCACCCATTTAATTTCCAAACAGGGCTTTGCAAAGCTTAAGGGAAACCCAATTATCCCAAACACTTATCCTGTGGGATGAAGTCCCTAGTTTCACAATGAAGCTGTTGTGTGGGTCTTCATGGTGAAGTTAAGTTCCTCCCTCACAAGCAAGGGAAATGAGTGCAGAGTTGGCATTTTTCCCTCCACAGGAAAAGGAGATGGGACAACCAGAGGCAAAAAGAAAATAAGAGTGGCAGAGGCAAGAACTGAGGCCATTGGAGAACCTGTCCTTTCTTACTATTTGCCTCTGACTTCAAAACCATCTAGCATTTTGTGTGGTCTCCTTATCTAAGCAGAGGCTCAATGGACATCTGTCAGGAGTGCTTGAGTTAAATGCCATGGGATAGTGGGTGCTACAGATCCACTCAATTGAACTGCAGTTTTGCCTGGATTTATTATGTATGTGAGAGCCGTTCAGCAGTGGAACTCTCTGCCCCGGAGTGTGGTGGAGGCTCCTTCTTTGGAAGCTTTTCAACAGAGGCTGGATGGCCATCTGTCTGGGGTGAATTGAATGCAATATTCCTGCTTCTTGGCAGGGGGTTGGACTGGATGGCCCATGAGGTCTCTTCCAACTCTTTGATTCTATGATTCTATGATTCATGAAAGCTGGGAAGACTCCTCTGAAGTAAATGGTTTGCAGTTTGTGGTGTGCGGGGAAGGAGCTCTGCAGACACAGATATGGATTAAGCCCTTAATTAAAGAGCTTCCATCTCCACCGATAACTCCTCCCGTCATCTGCGGTGGAAAATCCAAGCAGACGTTTCTACCCCGTCTATAGATCATAGACCCAGAGCCATGACATAATAAATAATCCTCCATAAGGTTTTTAAAGGTAAGCTTCGGCACGCCATTAATAACCGCTTCGGTGCCATACATCACTATGAAGCCTTCCCATTATAGCTGATCTGTGGCCTTTACTTGCCTCCTGCTTCTGCTTCGGTTTGGGGCCTCAGTTTACACAAGTTGGTATTTTTCACCTCTGCCTACCGGCTGTTAGGAATTGTGGGAGTTGTTGTCCAAAACATCTGGAGGGCCAAAGTTTGCCCATGCCTGCTTTTCTGGCACTTCTTTTGAGGACAGGTGTCTAAGGCAGTGGTTCTCAACTTTCCTAATGCCGTGACCCCTTAATACAGTCTCTCATGTTGTGTGACCCCCAACCATAATATTGTTTTTATTGCTACTTCATAACAGTCATTTTACTACTGTTATGAATCATAATGTAAATATCTGATATGCAGGATGCATTTTCATTCACTGGACCAAACTGGGCACAAATACCCAATACACCCAAATGTGAATGCTAGTGGGGTTGGGCGAGGATTGATTTTGTAATATGGGAGTTGTAGTTGCTGGGATTTATAGTTCACTTATAATCAAAGAGCATTCTGAACTCCACCAGCGATGGATTTGAACCAAACTTGGCTCCCATGACCAATGGAAAACACTGGAAGGGTTTGATGGGCATTGACCTTGAGTTTGGGAGTTGTAGTTCACCTATATCCAGAGAGCACTGTGGACTCATGCAATGGTGGATCTGGACTAAACTTGGCACAAATACTCAATATGCCCAAATGTGAATACTGGTGGAGTCTGGGGAAAATAGATCTTGACATTTGGGAGTTGTAGTTGCTGGGAGCCCCCGGTGGCGCAGTGGGTTAAAGCACTAAGTTGCTGAGCTTGTTGATCGAAAGGTCACAGGTTCGATTCCGGGGAGCGGCATGAGCTTCCGCTGTCAGCCCTAGCTTCTGCCAACCTAGCAGTTCGAAAACATGCAAATGTGAGTAGATCAATAGGTACCGCTCCGGTGGGAAGGTAACGGCGCTCCATGCAGTCATGCCGGCCACATGACCTTGGAGGTGTCTACGGACAACGCTGGCTCTTCGGCTTAGAAATGGAGATGAGCACCACACCCCAGAGTCAGACATGACTGGACTTAATGTCAGGGGACTACCTTTACCTTTACCTAGTTGCTGGGATTTATAGTTCATTACAATCAAAGAACATTCTGAACTCCACCAACGATAGAATTGGCTCAAACTTCCCACATGGAACCCCCATGACTTGCAGAAAATACTGTGTTTTCTTATGGTCTTTGGCAACCCCTCTGACACCCCCTCGCGACCCCCTCAGGGGTCCCGACCCCCAGGTTGAGAAACACTGGTTTAAGGGGTATCAGCAGTGGTGCAGTATAGAATGTAGATGTGGCTGGTGCTTTCGTTAGGCTCTTCTAGGATAACTAATCTCTTGCATTTTGCCACATAATTTAGAGAAAGGGATGGCTCCTTTTGGGATAAGAGGCACAGTACTTACATTGACCCATGAATCTTTTAAACAAAGGCTGGATGGCCACCTGTTGGGGGTGATTTGAATGCAGTATTCCTGCTTCTTGGCAGGGGGTTGGACTGGAAGGCCCATGAGGTCTCTTCCAACTCTTTGATTCTATGATTCTAATAAGTCGACACAGGTTTTTGGAGTCATTTTTTCCATCAAAATGCAGGTGATGGTTAGCAGTTTGAAGCTGCGAGCCAGGGTTTGCTCCTGACTGTCAGTCCTAGCTTCTGCCAACCTAGCAGTTGGAAAGCATGCAATGCGAGATCAATAGGTACCACCTCAGCAGGAAGGTAAAAGGAAGTCCCATGCAGACATGTCAACAGAAAGATCAGAGATGTCTGTGGACAGCAGGGTCATAGAATCATAGAATTGGAAAAGACCTCATGGGCCATCCAGTCCAACCCCATTCTGCCAAGAAGCAGGAAAAATGCATTCAAAGCACCCCTGACAGATGGCCATCCAGCCTCTGTTTTAAAACCTCCAAAGAAGGAGCCTCCACCACACTCAAGGGCAGAGAGTTCCACTGCTGAACAGCTCTCACAGTCAGGAAGTTCTTCCTCATGTTCAGATGGAATCTCCTTTCTTGTAGTTTGAAGCCATTGCTCTGCGTCCTAGTCTAAACAAGCTTGCTCCCTCCTCCCTATGACTTCCTCTCACATCTTGATCCATGGCCCTCATCATATCTCCTCTCAGCCTTCTCTTCTGCAGGCGAAACATGCCCAGCTCCTTAAGCCACTCCTCATAGGGCTTGTTCTCCAGACCTTTGGTCATTTTACTTGCCCTCCTCTGGACACATTCCAGCTTGTCAATATCACTCTTCAATTGTGGTGCCCAGAATTGGACACAATATTCCAGGTGTGCTCTGACCAAGGCAGAATAGAGCATGGGGAGCATGACTTCCCTGGATCTAGTCACATTGTCATGGAAAATGGAACAAGAGCAACTCCCCGTGATGGGAGTTGAACATTGCATCCAGATGCCAGAGATGAAACAGGGAAGGCATTTACCTTATCTGTGTATTGTATGCCACTGTTCATGTAGATCAGTGTTTCTCAACCTGTGGGTCCCCAAATGTTTTGGCCTAACAGCTGGTAAACTGGCTCGGATTTCTGGGAGTTGTAGGTCAAAACACCTGGGGACCCACAGGTTGAGAACCACTGATGTAGATAGACATTGAATGTTTGCCTTATATGTGCACTGTAATCTGCTCTAAATCCCTCTGGGGAAATAAAGCAGAATATAAATGTAAATAAAGTGTGTTATTATTATTATTATTATTATTATTATTAGTAGTAGTAGTAGTAGTAGTAGTAGTAGTAGTAGTAATAGTAGTATGGCAGCCGGTTCCTTGAGGCAACTTTGACACTCTCCTTTCTCCATAGAGTGATCTTTGACTTATCCGTGACTCATATTAAATTCCATAGTTTTGGACCCAAACTTGCACTCAGCTTATATATGAGTACTAGCCATCCCCTGCCACACGTTGCTGTGGCCCAGTCTGTTTATATGTGTTTTTTGTGTGTATGTATGTGCATAAGTGTATATATGTGGTTTTACATACACATTGTAATATATATTTTTGCTTTTGAAGTCTCTTCTGCTGTGTTTTCCAGTGTTTTTATGAGTGATGGTCACTCATTGGTCTGATATGTATATTGTGTCCAAATTTGGTGTCAATTCGCCCAGTGGTTTTTGACTTATGTTAATCCCACAAACGAACATTACATTTTTATTTATATAGATGTGTGGGTTTTGTTTGTTTTTTTTCATGTCAGGAGCGACTCGAGAAACTGCAAGTTGCTTCTGGTGTGAGAGAATCGCCCATCTGCAAGGATGTTGCGCAGGGGATGCCTGGATGTTTTACCATCCTTGTGGAAGGCTTCCCTCGTGTCCCCACACGAGGAGCTGGAGCTGACAGAGGGAGCTCCTCTGAGCTCTCCCTGGATTCGAGCCTCCGACCTGTCAGTCTTCAGTCATGCCGGCACAAGGGTTTAACCCACTGCACCAGCGGGGATAATGTGGTAGTTTTCATCCTACTTTTCTCCCATATGTGTCCCAGAAGAGCTCCAATAACACTAGTATGTAACAAAATTTGCAAAAAAAATGTATTGTCGAAGGCTTTCATGGCCGGAATCACTGGGTTGTTGTAGGTTTTTTCAGGCTATATGGCCATGTTCTAGAGGCATTCTCTCCTGACATTTCACCTGCATCTATGGCAAGCATCCTCAGAGGTAGTGAGTACCTCTGAGGATGCTTGCCATAGATGCAGGTGAAACGTCAGGAGAGAATGCCTCTAGACCATGGCCATATAGCCCGAAAAAACCTACAACAACCCCCAAAAAGTTTATCTTCCTGCTTTGATAGTGTTATTTCCTGTTTAGTTGTGCTGTCCTTACTTTGGAAGTAGTTGTTCTACTCCAGAAACTTTTTTTTTGTGGCAGCCACAAACAATGTTGGATTTGCTGAAATGCGATGATTGAAAACTAGAGCAAAATGTGCTGCAGGATGTCTCTTCCACGAAGACAAAGTTTTCGCAGTGTAATAAATCTTTTCCATGTTTTTACAATGGAGCCAATTAGGAAATGATGTTTATAACCCAGGAACAGAAACCGTGTTACATGATGTAAATGGAAGAAAGATAGGAGAGCAGAGGAGAGGGAAAAGAAAGGATAGGAACAGAGGAAGGGAGAGAGGAGGGAAGAAAGGAAGAGAAGAGAAAAGAAGGAGGGGAGAAGGAAAGGGAAGAAGGAGAAGAAGAGAAGAGCCAGAAAGGGTAGGAAGGAAAACAGAAGATTGCTGCTCTCAGAGACTTTGCACGTGACACATCGCAGTGGAGACATGCTTACATAAGAAGCAAAGTCCTGGATTAGAAGGCTGAGCATTTCCTGACCAATCGACAGAAAAGGCTCGCACAGCGTGAATGCTCAGATCCAAATGTGTGGGTGGTGGTTAAAATTACACCCAGTCAATTTTATACACTGAGGGCTAGCGGCTTTCATGGAGTAAAATAGCAATGACCGAATCAAAAATAGTATTGGAGGCGGTGATTGTGGATGTCGTTGCACCCAACTCTGGCCTTTCCTTCCAGAGTCATTGAATCGTGGAAGAGACCTCGTGGGTCATCCAGTCCAACCCCCTACCAAGAAGCAGGACAATTGGTTTCAAAGCACTCCCAGCAGACGGCCATCCAGCCTCTGTTTAAAAGCCTCCATAGAAGGAGCCTCCACCACACTTTGGGGTAGAGAGTTCCACTGCTGAACAGTCCTCACAGTTAGGAAGTTCTTCCTCATGTTCAGGTGGAATCTCCTTTCCTGTAGTTTGAAGCCATTGCTCCACATCCTAGTCTCCAGGGAAGCAGAAAACAAGTTTGCTCCCTCCTCCTTATGACATCCTCTCACATATTTATACATAGAATCAAAGAGTTGGAAGAGACCTCATGGGCCATCCAGTCCAACCCCATTCTGCCAAGAAGCAGGAATATTGCATTCAAATCACCCCTGACAGATGGCCATCCAGTCTCTGTTTAAAAGCTTCCAAAGAAGGAGCCTCCACCACACTCCGGGGCAGAGTTCCACTGCTGAACGGCTCTCACAGTCAGGAAGTTCTTCCTCATGTTCAGATGGAATCTCCTCTCTTGTAGTTTGAAGCCATTGTTCCGCGTCCTAGTCTCCAGGGAAGCAGAAAACAAGCTTGCTCCCTCCTCCTCCCTGTGGCTTCCTCTCACACATTTATACATGGCTATCATATCTCCTCTCAGCCTTCTCTTCTTCAGGCTAAACATGCCCAGCTCCTTAAGCCGCTCCTCATAGGGCTTGTTCTCCAGACCTTTGATCATTTTAGTCACCCTCCTCTGGACACATTCCAGCTTGTCAATATCTCTCTTGAATTGTGGTGCCCAGAATTGGACACAATATTCCAGGTGTGGTCTAACCAAAGCAGAATAGAGGGGTAGCATTACTTCCTTAGATCTAGACACTATGCTCCTATTGATGCAGGCCAACATCCCATTGGCTTTTTTTGCCGCCACATCACATTGTTGGCTCATGTTTAACTTGTTGTCCACGAGGACTCCAAGATCTTTTTCACACGTACTGCTCTCGAGCCAGGCATTTTCCCCCATTCTGTATCTTTGCATTTCGTTTTTTCTGCCTAAGTGGAGTATCTTGCATTTGTCACTGTTGAACTTCATTTTGTTAGTTTTGGCCCATCTCTCTAATCTGTCAAGATTGTTTTGAATCCTGCTCCTGTCCTCTGGAGTATTGGCTCCCTCCCAATTTGGTGTCGTCTGCAAACTTGATGATCCTGCCTTCTAGCCCTTCATCTAAGTCATTAATAAAGATGTTGAACAGGACCGGGCCCAGGACGGAACCCTGCTGATGGCACTCCACTCGTCACTTCTTTCCAGGATGAAGAGGAAGCATTGGGGAGAATCACCCTCTGGGTTCGTCCACTTAACCAATTACAGACAGAGGCGGCCCTGGGTAATTTTCAATGGTAAGCAAACAGTATTTTGCCCCCCCCCCCAACCAATCATTGATATATATTTTCTGTTGTGGGAGTTCTGTGTGCCATATTTGGTTCAATTCCATCATTGGTGGAGTTCAGAATGCTCTTTGATTGTAGGTGAACTATACATCCCAGTAACTACACTTGCCGCACTTGCTCCCTTGCCTGGCCCGTTTTGGGTCCGGAGGCATGCCTGAAGACCCAGGCGTGTGCACCAAAAGTCAGCTCTTCTCCTAACTGTCTCCTCCACCATTGGGACCGAGAGAGAGGTGGAGATGCCCACCTTTCCTGAAGGTAGGCACAAAAACAAAGGAGGGAGTGGAGGTGGGACATACCTCCAGCCGGAGGGTCTCTCTCTCTCTCTTGGTCCCAATGGCTGAAGAGAAAGTCAGGAGAAGAGGCAACTTTTGGTGTGCCTGCTGGGGTCTTCAGACACGCCTCCAGACCCGAAGCGAGCCAGGTGTGGCGGCTCCGTCCCTTGGCCCACCCGCGGATTGGGGAGAGGAGAGGAGGCGGGTGGAGCACCAGGGGATCAGGGAAAGGGAGCCGGTCATGGGGAAGGGATCAAACACGGAGAACGATTGAGCGCCGGCTCTGCTCGCTCACCCGTTGGCCGGGTGGAGCAGGAACGAGAGGGGCGAGGCTCAACGGCCTGGCCCCTTTGGGAAGAGGCTCACCCAGCAGCGAGGCAAGAAAGCCGAGGCTCCCCCCGGACTGCTAGGGCTGTTGTGAGCTGAGGGGGCGCTCCTCAAGTGGTGGTCGAGGGGCATTTACAGAGGCGCCTCTGCGCCCCTGGCAAAAAAAGAGTGTTCTGCGACCGCTTACTTCGCATAATGGACGAGCCGCCCCTGATTACAGATCCACCTCACCGTAGTTTTGCCTAGCCCACATTGGACTAGTTTCCTTGCCAGAAGGTCATGGGGGACTTATTTTAATTCATAGGCCCACCTCTTTATAAGGAAGGAAATGAAGCAAAGGGGAGAGGGAAAACAAGAAATCACGAATAAACAAAGCAGGTTTGTTTTATTTTCAAGTCTCATCCTTCCATTTTACTCCCCATTTGACACATCGCATTGACAATTGAAACGCCGAACTAAGAACAAGACTATTTTAAAACCTATTTCGTGCTAAGTTTGGACAACAGATAAGCCCCCAACCTATTGTTAGTCCTGATTAGAGAAACCCATTGAATCAGTGGGATTTACCTCTCCTCGACTCACCGTTCAAGGGTATTCCGCAGCTGAGACCAACCCACGGATTTCCAGCCATAGACTTCTCCTGTTTCGAGACTTTTGTATACAGCAGTGCAATAGAGAACCTCTTCCTTTTCCACATTCTCCGCTGTTTCCTTTGGTGAGCTACAATACCCTAGCAAAATTAGAGCATTGATCATAGAAGCATTGAATTGGAGGGCCATCTAGTCCAACCCACTGTTCAATGCAGAATCTCCAACTAGAACATCCCAAGCAGGGAGCTGTCCAGAAAAAATAATATCCTGATCCATTCTGAGGCAATTGTTTCAATTGCCCAACCACTCCAATCCTTCCTTATCATCGTTGGCACTAAACAAACATTTGCTTGCAGGCCTGCTTCCCATTGAGGTGAGTCAGCCTTCATCTGCCTGCTTATCATTCAGGTGTGTGGAACTATAAAGGCACATAGACATTTGCACCTGTGATGGAAATGTCTGTAGACCTTTCTGATCCTACACAGTTGAATGAGAAGCAGACCTCATAAAGTTGAGAGATGCCTTAATGTTACCTATTCTATAGAATACACTGGGTTGTTGTAGGTTTTTCGGGCTATATGGCCATGTGCTAGAAGCATTCTCTCCTGACGTTTCGCCTGCATCTATGGCAAGCATCCTCAGAGGTTGTGAGACCTCACAACCTCTGAGGATGCTTGCCATAGATGCAGACGAAACGTCAGGAGAGAATGCTTCTAGAACATGGCCATGTAGCCCCCAAAACAATAACCCAGTGATTCCAGCCATGAAAGCCTTCAACAATGCATAGAAAGAATGCAGTTTGGCACCACTATAATAGCCATGATCAAATGTTATGGGATCCTGGGAGTTGTAGTCTAGCAAAGTATATAGTGTTCTCTATCAAATAGCAAGAGAGCCTCACCAAACTATGAACCCCAGAATTCCATAGCATGGACCCACAGTAGTTCAAGTGGTGTAAAACTGCATTAATTCTGCAGTGCGGATGCACCAAATCTCAAAGGGCTTTTGAAGAGTTGGCTGCCCTCCAATGGACATGTTCCAACTGATCCACATTCTCTCCCTCTTCTGCTTTTGAATCTTACTGGTAATCCCAATTGGAGTCTATTATCCATTGCAGGTTCGAATCCAGGGAGCGGCGTGAGCTTCCGCTGACAGCCGCAGCTTCTGCCAACCTAGCAGTGTGAAAACATGCAAATGTTAGTAGATCAATAGGTACCGCTCTAGCAGGACGATAACAGTCATGCTGGCCACATGACCTTGGAGGTGTCTACAGACAACACTGGCTCTCTGGCTTAGAAATGGAGATGAGCATTAACCCAGAGAGTCGGACACGACTGGACTTAACGTCAGGGGAAATGTCAGGGGAAAATCTTTACCTTTGCTTTATCCATTGCCATCAAGCCAATTCATGACAAACGTATGGATGAGGTATTGTTCCTTAGAAATCTTGCTAACACTAGCAGGAGTGGCCATGGACTACCAAAAAGACAAATACTCCAGCTAGAGAAGATCCATTAAATCCATGGAATTTACCTAGAATCAGAATAATTTATGCAATACTTTAACTGGGGCCCCCAGTGGCACAGCAGGTTAAACTGCTGAGCTGCTGAACTTGCTGACCAAAATATCGGCGGTTTGAATCCAGGGAGCGTGGCGAGCTCCTGCTATTAGGCCCAGCTTCTGGCAACTTAGGAGTTGAAAACATGGAAACATGCAAATGTGAGTAGATCAATAGGTACCGCTTCTGCGGGAAGCTAACGGCGCTCCATGCAATCATGCTGGCCACGTGACCTAGGAGGTGTCTATGGACAATGTCCGACACTGGGGATGGTACTCACTGGTCATGTCCGACACTGGGGATGGTACTCACTAGTCATGTCCGACACTGGGGATGGTACTCACTAGTCATGTCCGACACTGGGGATGGTACTCATTGGTCATGTCCGACACTGGGGATGGTACTCACTGGTAATGTCTGACACTGGGCATGGTACTCACTAGTCATGCCCGACACCGGGGATGGTACTCACTAGTCATGCCCGACACCGGGGATGGTACTCACTAGTCATGCCCGACACCGGGGATGGTACTCACTAGTCATGCCCGACACCGGGGATGGTACTCACTAGTCATGCCCGACACTGGGGATGGTACTCACTAGTCATGCCCGACACTGGGGATGGTACTCACTAGTCATATCCGACACTGGGGATGGTACTCATTGGTCATGTCCAACACTGGGGATGGTACTCACTGGTCATGTCCAACACTGGGGATGGTACTCACTGGTCATGTCCGACACTGGGGATGGTACTCACTAGTCATGCCCGACACCGGGGATGGTACTCACTAGTCATGTCCGACACCGGGGATGGTACTCACTAGTCATGTCTGACACCGGGGATGGTACTCACTAGTCATGTCTGACACTGGGGATGGTACTCACTAGTCATGCCCGACACCGGGGATGGTACTCACTAGTCATGTCCGACACTGGGGATGGTACTCAGTAGGCCTGGGTAACAACGGAAAAATTTGTTTCTAAAATCGATTTGTATTTGGGGGGTTTTTGTTTCGATTTAAAATAATTACAAAATTTTCCTTTAAAAAAGTTCGATATTTACGAAATTTCGTAAATGTGAAAAAATAACAAAACATTAACGAATCGATTTCCGAAACAATAACGAATCGATTCGTTAATGGCGGACGCGACCGCGAAATACGCTAAAAAACCTCCAAAAACTTCTGAAGCTTCCCTCTCCCTCTGTTGTTGACTGTTGGTGTGATATTATAATTTTTTTTCACTAATTAAACAAAAAACTTGCCCAGACATGCGGAAATAATAACGAAACGACCTCAACAATAACGAAACGAATACAATAACGAAATACGAAGCATTTACAAAACGTGTTTAAAAATTCGTTTTTTTAAAAAAATTGCTCCAGAATGGTTCGTTATCGTTTTGTAATTGAAAAAAATAACGAATTATTAACGAATTACGAATTAACGAAACGAAACTGCCCAGCCCTAGTACTCAGTAGTCATGTCCGACACTGGGGATGGTACTCACTAGTCATGTCCGACACTGGGGATGGTACTCACTAGTCATGTCCGACACTGAGGATGGTGCTCACTAGTCATGTCCGACACTGAAGATGGTGCTCACTAGTCATGTCTGACACTGGGGATGGTGCTCGCCTCCATTTCTCTTCGGCTTAGAATTGGAGGTGAGCATCATCCCCAGTGTTGGACATGACTAGACTTAATGACAAAGGGAAACCTTTACCTTTACTACTATAACTGGGATTACCGGAAAGATTCAAATGTTAAGCTTCAGTGCCCAGAATTGGATTTCAACAAAGAGAGGGTTGTTCTAAGTTTTTTGGGCTGTGTGGCCATGCTCCAGAAGCATTCTCTCCTGACGTTTCACCTGCATCTATGGCAGGCATCCTCAGAGGCTGTGAGGTCTGTTGTCATACAGCCCAAAAAACTTACAACAACCCAGTGATTCTGGCCATGAAAGCCTTCAACAATATAAAGAGGGTCACGTTATCTCACCAAAAACAACTCAATAACCCCTCTCTGTTCTCTCTGTTTGGGCATAAAAAGAAGATTTAAAAGAAAGCAGGTAGATACATTGAAATATACATTAACAGCATAGTCCTAGGTATGTTTACTCGGAAGTTCCACTGCATTCAGTGGAACTTACTCCCTAGTTACTAGCATGGGTTGAAAAGTGCAAACCAAAACGGATGTAAATATTCCAATATTGTGCCAGGTCAGACTCTTTGTCCATATAATTCAACATGCCGTAATCTGACCAATAGCAGTTCTCCAGGGTCTCAGTCAAAATCTGTGTCCCAATCATGTCATTGAGATTAATACAGACGAATGGTATAAATACCACCCATCACAATTGTACTTTCATTCTTCTCAGATGTAGATGGATAAAAACACTGAAAATCCAGTTGACAAATATGTCAACACACATCAATGTACTTCTCAGTGTCTGAACATTCATTTAACATATGGAGAAAAATCAAGGCTTGATGTTTGCTCTCAGATATTCGTTGTCATATAATACTCATCTTGATGTGATCTGTTGATACCCGGAATCAGCAAATAGGTCCTCCAGGTAAGACTGAGGTCCATGCCTCCTGATTCCTTTAGGAAGATGATAGTATACACTGCTTGTAGCTATTCTCATGTCATAAGATTTCTAAGATGCAGGAACATCATGTGCAAAAGAACAAGAACGAGGAAACTCCTCCACTGAAGAAAGCAGAGATCTCCACCAGAGATGTCTTTACCCTCCAAAAAAGAGGAGGAACACACTTGCACACATGGACAATATATTGAAGTATTTTTAAAAATACCACATTATGGTTCTCTCTGTTGAAAAAATGAGTCTCATGTCAAAGGAAGTGTGAGGAAACATCTTTCTCCCAAAGGTTCAATACATCTTATCCTAAAAGTCTAGATCATCTTGATCAATGACCTCTGTGTTCTCATCCTTCTTTTTGGAACCCTGGCTGTTGTTCTCTATCTTTTCATCAGTTTTGGGTTCTTCTGCCTTCCCACCACTTCCTGGTGAGGATGCTCGATCTTCTTCCTCTTCCTCTTCTTCTTCTTCGATGTCAGCATACATCGTTCCAGACTTTTTCTCTGAGTTGCTTCCAGCCTCTCCATTGACATTGCCATCTTTGTTCATTTCACCTTCTTCTCCATCGCTCCCATCCTCAGATCCTTTCTGAGATTGTTGTGAACAGTTCCCCATGGAGGAGATGGCCGAAGCTTTCCGGAGGTTCTTCATAGCTTCACTGGGTTCCTCACAATCCTCTGCCTCCTCCTCTTCTGCAACTGTCTCAGGGTCTACTTCATCTCCATCAGTCTGTTCAGGTACATTGCCATCTTCTCCCTCAGCTTCCTCTTCCTTCTCCTCAGCTTCAGCCTCACCTTCCTTGTTTTCACCTTCTTCTTCTGCTTCAGCTGTTTCGGAACAAGCTTCACAGTCTTCTTCTGGCTTGGCGTCCTCCTCCTCAACCACTTCTGCTCCACCACCGCCTTCAGTGTCTTCCTCAATTTCATTTTCTTTTTCTGCAGCTTCTGCTTCCAAGCCTCCATCATCATCAGCGTTTTCTGCATCTTCAGTTGGATCTTTTTGGCTCTCTCCTTCTCCTCCCTCTGGCTCTGGCTCTACTGCTGCACCATCTGCTTCATCTTCCACTTTGGGTTCTTCTTCAGTTTCTTCATCTTCCTTTTGTTCTTCATCTACATCTTTCTCTTCTTCTTCATTTTTGTCTTCTTCTTCTTCTTGATTATTATCCTCACAAGCCACTTCTTCTCCTCCCTCTTCTGCTTCCTTTTCTTCTTCCTTCTCCTCTCCTTCCTTTTCTTCTTCTACTTCCTCTTCTTCTTTATCTTTCACAGATTGCTCCTCTTTTTCTTCTTCCATTTCATCAAGAGTCACATCTTCTCCCGCATCTTCTCCTTCTTCCCCTCCCTCCTTTTCTTCTTCTACTTCCTCTTCTCCTTCTTTCACAGATTTCTCCTCCTTTTCTTCCTCTGCTTCGTCAGGAGCCACATCTCCTCCTCCTTGTTCTTCATCTACTCCCCTTTCTGTTTCTTCTTCTGCATCCCCTTCTGCCTCCTCTTTGACAGATTCATCCTCTTTTTCTTCCTCCATTTCCTCCTTCTCTTCTTCCTCTTTCACAGAGTTCTCCATTTCTTCTCCTGCTTCCACTTCCACTTCCTCTGTCTCTGTTTCTTTCTCTTCTGCTTCCTGTTCTTCCTCCTTTGCTTCCTCTTCCTCCTTTTCTTCCTCCTTCACACTCACTTCCTCCTTTTCTCCTTCCTCAATTACGTCTCCCTCTTCTACTTCTTCCCCTTTGTTTTCTTCTTTAACTGATTCTTCTTCCTTTCCTTCTCCTGCTTCCACTTCCTCCCCTTCCTCTACTTTCACATCTACTTCCTCCTCCTCCTCTGCATCTTCTTTCTCTTCCTCTTTCTTATCTGCTTCCCCCTCCTTTTCTTCTTCTTCTTCTATTGCAACTTCACCTTCCTTTCCCTCATCTCCTTCTTCCTCTCCCACTTCTTCTTTTGCTTTCTCCACTGCTTCTTCATTTGTTGCTTCCCCTCCCTCAGCTTCTTCACAGTTCTGATTTTCAGGTGCTTCATCAGGGAGAACTTCAACTTCATCTTCTTTTACTTTCTGATCTTCTTCTTTCTCATCGGTTTCACCCACCTCTTTTCCCTCCTCAGGTTCTGTTTCCTGAGCAACCTCAGGTTCATCAGTCTTCCCTTCAGCTTCTTCGTCCTGGTCTTCTTCAGCGATACTGTTCTCCACCATCTTCTCAGGAATGCTGCCTTTCTTCATCTTCAGGATCTGGTGGAGGTCAAAAGCTTTCACAACAGGTGCGTTTGCTGCCACTGGTAGAACGACTGGGCCCCGGAAGGCTCTGGCCTCTATTTTCTTCCTGATGCAGGCATCACATGGGCAATACTCCTCCTCACTAGGCAACTCGCTTTCATCATCTCTAATGGTACTAAAAATGAAGTCTTCATCAATCTCATAAGATAATGTCTCTTGCGGGTTACTCTGGTTTGGATTCTGGTCATTGTACAGGGACATTTTACGAATGCTCTGCAAGCGACGGCGACGGTTTTCCACCTGAAGGGTAGACTCACGGCGGAGTTCATCAGGAGGTCTTGGTATCTTTCGGCCTGCCCTGCTTCTAATTTTCTTCAACTCCTTCTCGATGCTCTTTTGTATTCTTCGATTCACTTCTTCCTTCAACTCAGAGATCATCAGGTTCACCTCATCAGTGTTGGGCAGGTTCCATTTCACCTTGAAGTCATTCATGGCGCTGACGTAGTGAGTCATGAATTCCTTCTCAATCTTCTTCAAAAGTTTCAGCACCCAGATGGGGTCAGGGTCAATGGACCTTTGTTGTACCATGGGGGAAGCTGCAATGGGGGCTTGAAGGGGAACTATCTTGCTGCTAGGTTGGGCATCAGCTTCAGACTGCTTTGCTTCACCTATTTCAGACTCTTCCTCAGCATTACCATCCTTTGCACTTGGGTCATTGTGGCCTGGCTCTTCAGTTAATTCATGGTTGCTTGGCTCTTCAGTCACTTGGTCAACATTCTCTTGACCAGGGCTGTCTTCTGCTTCTTTAACAAGGCTATCTTCTTGGGTTTCCACTTGGGTAATCTCTCCATCAACGTCCACTTCTCCCCCCTCTACATTTTCATTTTCTTGCTGGCCACTTTCTTCTACTGCTTCCTCTTCAGCTTCCACTTGGACAGTCTCTCCATCCACATCTGCTTCTCCATCCACTACATTTTCATCTTCTTGCTGGCCACTTTCTTCTTCAGCTTCCACTTGGTCAGTCTTTCCATCAGCATCCACTCCCCCACCCTCTTCATTTTCATCTTCTTGTTGAGCATTTACTTCTACTGATTCCTCTTCAGCTTCTACTTGGACAGTCTCTCCATCAGCACCCACTTCTCCATCCACTACATTTTCATCTTCTTGCTGGTCATTTTCTTCTACTGCTTCCTCTTCAGCTTCCACATGGAGAGTTTCTCCAGCATCATCAACTTCTCCCCCCTCTACATTTTCATCTTCTTGCTGGCCAGTTTCTTCCACTGTTTCCTCTTCAGCTTCCACTTGGACAGTCTCTCCATCAGCATTCACTTCTCCACCCTCTACATTTTCATCTTCTTGCTGGCTGGTTTCTTCCACTGCTCCCTCTTCAGCTTCCACTTGGATGGTATCTCCATTAGCATCTACTTCTCCACCCTCAACATTGTCATCGTCTTGCTGGCCTGTTACTTCTACCACTTCCTCTTCAGCTTCCACTTGGACCATATCTCCATCAGCATCATTTTCATTTTCTTCTTGGTCATTTTCTTCCACTGCTTCCTTACCAGGTTCCACTTGGATGATATCGCCATCAGCATTTACTTCACCACACTCCACATGTTCATTTTCTTGTTGGTCACTTTCTTCCACTGCTCCCTCTTCAGCCATTTCTTTTTCACTTGCCTGCTCAGTTTCACAGTCCTCTGTGCCTTTAGTTGCTTCCTCACCACCAACAGATTCCACTTCTTCACCTCCTCCTTCTGATTTTGGTGGCTGAGAAGCTTCTTCTTCAGCCTCCTCATTCCCAACTTTCAGTTCAGCATTTTCTGCATCTTCTTCGGCAGGTTTGGCTTCCTCTGTTTTCTCTTGTGACAAAGCATGATCCCGACCACCAGCCACACTCCCTTCTCCTGAACCTCCATCACCACTACTAACATCAACCCCTGAAGAGGACATGGGAGTGAAATCGCCCTCTTTTGAACAGTGGCCTTTGTAACCAGAGGGCACTTTTGCTGAGCCCTCTTCTTTTATGTCAGCACTTGGCCCCCCTTTTTCTGATGTGTGCCCACACCAGAGGGCCTGGAAAATATTCAAGAGCTCTGTATATCTCGGCCTATTGAGACCTTTACTTGATTTGTTGGATGGGTCTAACTCTTCATCAAGGAGCTGAAGGCTTGCGAGGCAGGTGATCAAAATATTGGCTGAGTTGCTGAGCTTTCTCCCCATTGTTGGAGATACCTCTGGCAAACTATGTGCTCGGTCCATCTTTGGCTCTTGTTTGGATGCCAGCAGGGCTTTCATGATCTGGACAGAAGTCTGAATGGTACTGGGCAAGTCTTTTTTGTGGTTGTTTTGGCTGGTGAGGGCAGAGAGATTGCATTTGGCTTCTTCAGCTTCCATCTCTTCTAAAACAGCTTCAGAAACCTTCTCATCATTGAGTTCCTCCTTTGGTTCCTCGTCAACTGCCTCTTCTTCTGTTCCTTCAATGATGGGTTCGGCAGCATCTGCAATGCTTTCAGCTTCCTTGGTGTCCTCTTTCTTCTCCTCTGAGTCTCCCTCCAGCAATTCCTGACTGTTTGAACAGCCTGGTATCTCCGTATCTAATTCTGCACCTTCTCCGTCATCCTGCATCTCACATTTCATCAGCAGGGTCTCAGAAGGAATCTTTCTTAGCCATTCATGAACAACTTGTTCCAGAGAGGCATTGGGCAAAGAAGAAGGAATGATTTCGTCACCACCACAGGAAGCAAAAGGTTCAATTTCTGTTTCTTCTTGGAGCTTCTCTTGGCATGTCCCCTCCTCTGTGTTCAAAGGTTCAGGGGGTTGTGAGACAGTCACTTCTTTCTCTTCCTTGTCTGGGATCAGTTCGGATTCTGTGCATGCACTGGTCCCTTTAGAGCTCTTCTTCAGGAGCAGAGGCCTACTTTTTCTGCTACCAGGCCTCCCTTTCGGAGGGGAGGGATAGCGCAAACTGTACATGGACTCAGAGGCTGATACTTGGCTAGAACCTTCAATATCAGCATGGAGGCTGTTGGCTTTCTTTCGTCTTGGTTTGGAAGACATTGCTATGCTTGACTGTGAGCAAGCATCATCACTTCTCCTTGAAGCTTCCGTCTCTGCACATCTGCTCCTAGCTTCAGAGTGTGAAGAAACCTTTGAACTAGTGCTTCGAAGGTCATCGCGACAGGGTTTCGTAATGTGGCCACATTTTGAACAAGTGGATTCAGACACACCTCCCTGCCTTGAAGAGCCTTCTGGAGAGCCAACTTTGGGAATTCCATCTCCATTTTCCCCACCATAGTCTGAAAAGCTGGAACAATGAGATGGTACTTTGATGGAGCCCTCTATCAGGTTCTCCTTCGGGCTATTTCTGGAGGACCTGCTGTAGCACCTGGAAAGACTGCTTGTACTCTCCGCTTTGTAAGCTGGAGGAGCTGCCACCTCACTTGAGGATGACACATGGGAGTGAGGAGGGCTTGAATCTTGGGATGCATGGCCAGAATCTCTTTTATCCACTTCATATGAGCTTCTGGAATAATGAGAAGCCCTGCTATTGGACCTTGCATCTTCCGCTTGGAAAGAACCATTTGGTTTTTTCTTCTTCTTACTGGAGGTAGACCCTCGAGATGACCCAACGGACCTGTTGGATGCCACCTCCAGGTGATTTTGGCTTGGCTTGCTCTTCCTGGAAGTTCTGGAGGAAGCTGATGCAGCACTGCACAGGTGAACTTCATTGCTGTTGTTTCTCCTATGGTTTCCAGCACTAGATACTGACCTTATAGACCTTGCTGTAGAAGAACGTCCACATTCACTGGTATCATCTTTGATGGATGGATTGGAGCATGGATTTTCTGAAACAGAATATATTTCATTGATCTCTTCATCCTCCTTTTCAGCTTCATCCCCTGCTACATCTTTCTTAGCACACGAATCCATGGAGATAGAAGAAACTGCACGGTCATTCTCGGAAACCTCATCAGCATTTTCCTGTCCTCCGTCAAATATGCTGCCCTTACCAGACCTGCTGTAGACACTGTTCGGAGGGGATGAGCAGGCAACAGCATCTTCAAGCTCTCCTTTTTCCTTGATGCTACCAGACGAAATGGTCCTTTCCAAACTGCTAGTTTTTTCACATATTCTTATTTGGCTTTCTGCTGAAGCTTGAGAGGATTTCGATTTGTTACTCCCTGGTCGGCTACCAGTGTTGATATTTTCTCCTCCCTCTGCTGCATCCTCCTCCTCGTTTTGCAAACCGACTGAATTGACTATGGTGTCCATTGCCTCAGGCGTCCCCCTTTGGCTTGTGTCGGACTGGCCGCAACCACCTTGACAGCAGCAATTTTTAACCTCACGATACTCTACCGTATTCTCTACAGTCTCTGAGTAATGAGAAGATTCTCTGACCACATGTTTGGAATATTCCTCTCCACTGGACGAGGTGCGGATGCTGTCCACGGAGGCCACCTTTTTGCGGACGATCCTCCGGTGGGATGAAGTGCTTGAGCATGAAGAATGGGTGTACCAAGTGCTCCTCACCCCTGGTTCCTCTTTCTGAGAAATGTGCATGGGGTTCTTCCAGATGTCATAGTCCTTGCACGGCTTCCCACAATTACGGCAACGGACCTCGTCGATCTCTGACTCATCAACGTTGGACATGTAAGAATCAATATCGCAGGGGTAGAGGAGGGAAGCGTCATCCAGCTCTGAGCTAGCTTCTGGGTTCTCCGTGAGCTCTACTCCATTGTCGTTGCTGACACTGAGTTCTTCACCAGGTATCTTATGCATGGACTTCTTGAGCTGCGTGGACCAATGCAGTGTCTCATCATTCAGCAGACGGAAGCGTACTTTCATCTCGACAGACAGACTGCCATCTTTATTCACATGGACCTTCTTCTCTATGTCGTCATTGACTAAGGAATGGGTCAGGTCTTCTGCTTTCGAGTGCGGACAATTGCGTGGAAATGGAGCGCCATTCTCAGATGACGTTGTCAGGCCATTGATGGAGGATTTTTCCGAAGACAAGGAAAACCTTTGAGACCGATTGCTCAAGGATGACCGTGGGTGCATCACACTCTTTTTGGCTTCAAGTCCGAAGTTCACTATGGTTTAAAAGGGTGGGTGTGGGAAGGAATGAGAAGATGGAAAAAGTGTTACAAGAGTAGGTGCTAAAGGTATTAAATGGGACACAATAAGGAAAGGGGAATATCTCCATGACTAGGCACGTGTGATCCATGGTTCTAAATTATTCTAAAATCCTTACAAAACTAGGAGGCGCTGGTGCTTTGTTTCTAAAGTGTTTCTAAAGTTTTGGTGGTGAAAATTTCAGAACTCTAACAAAACTTTCAAAGGGTTGTTGTAGGTTTTTTCAGGCTATATGGCCATGGTCTAGAGGCATTCTCTCCTGGCGTTTCGCCTGCATCTATGGCAAGCATCCTCAGAGGTAGTGAGGTCTGTTGGAACTAGGAAAAAGGGTTTATATATCTTAAAATTATATACTAGGGTGGGACAAAGGACTTTTGTCTGCTGGAGCTAGGTGTGAATGTTTCAACTGACCACCTTGATTAGCATATAATGGCCTGACAGTGGCTAATCAAGGTGGTCAGTTGAAACATTCACACCTAGGTCCAGCAGACAACCACAACCACAATGACAATGATAATGATGTAATAATACAGTAGACTCTCAGTGGGTTTTGTAGGTTTTTTCGGGCTATATGGCCATGTCCTAGAGGCATTCTCTCCTGGCGTTTCGCCTGCATCTATGGCAAGCATCCTCAGAGGTAGTGAGGTCTGTTGGAACTAGGAAAAAAAGGTTTATATATCTGTGAAATGACCCAGATGGGGCAAAGGACTCTTGCCTGCTGGAGCTAGGTGTGAATGTTTCAACTGACCACCTTGATTAGCATATAACGGCCTGACAGTGACTGGAGCAAACTTTTGTTGAGACTTTCAAACTTTCAAAATTTCACCACTGTTAGCTCACCAAATTTCAGAACATTTGACTTATCCACTGATTTTTCAAAGTTTTTATAAAACTTTTTTTTAATAATAAAGAAAATCTGTTCCTGGTTTGAGAGTGTTATTTCCTGATTCATGGTGTGGTATTTACTCCAGAAGCTTTGTTTTTGAGTCAGAAACTTTGTTAAATTGGTGGAGACTCGACAAACCAAAATGTGCTATAGGGCGATGTCCCTTGCACAAAGACAGTTTTTGCAGTTAAATAAACTTTTGCTATGTTTTTATGGCAGAACCAATTAGAAACTGCCATTTATAATGTAATTTGGAAAGTTTTGTTAGCATTCGGAAAATTTCACAACCAAGACTTTAGAGGTGGTTGAACATTTACCTCCAAAGAGGTTCAGCATATTGGCTAGCTCTTTCGGTTTTTCAGACTAGACCCTACAGTGGAGTCACTGCACCACTGGCATGCAAGACCTTATAGTCATCCCTCCACGTTTGCTGAGATTAGGAGCTGGGAAAAATGCAGACAAAAAACATCTGCATATACAGCTCTCTGGGAATCTATAGGGCAGGCATGGCCAAATTTTAGCCCTCCAGTTGTTTTGGACTACAACTCCCACAATTCCTAACAGCCGACTGGCTGTTAGGAATTGTGGAAGTTGCAGTCCAAAACACCTGGAGGGCCCAAGTTTGCCCATGCCTGCTTTAGGCCCTCCAGTGCACCTCTATGGTGAAATTCCGCTAGACATTAACCATGGTGGACCTTCAAAATGACTATTGATGTATTCCCTTTAGGAGTCTTTAGGTCTTCCAGTGCAACACTATGGAAGATTTTGGCCATATCTGGAGATTCCTGGAGAAAACATAACAATCAGATCCTCAAATGTGAACCCCACAAATCTGGAGGCCTGACTAGCTGCCATGACATCCTTGGAAAAGCCAATGTACCACTAGTCTTACTTTCTTGGTTTTCGCCGTTGTTGTTGCTGCTGGCTCGAGATGTCAGGCCCGGCAGTTTCTCCGAAGAGTGTTTCCTGGGGTTTTCCTTCACCATTGGCTTGAAAGGCTCCCGGCCGACGCAGACCAACACATTCGGACAGTGCAACAGGGCTTGCATACTGTCAATCTGGAGGAGAGAAGAACACCGGAGTCATCAAAGTCTGCAAGTCATTTCAAACTTGGGGTAACTGAGAGTGTACAGTTTGTCCAAGTTTACCCAATGGCTTTTCATGACTGTTAAGGTGGTCAGGATCCTATTTGGGGGTTGGGTAAATTAATTTTCTGCCTATGGGACAATGCACTGATTGTGCCACCCAAACTTGGAAAGGACCACAAAGATTGTCTAGTCCAACCCCTGCCATGCTGTTATAGATAGCTAAAGCACTTCCCAAAATTTCCCATTCAACCTCATAGAATCATAGAATCATAGAGTTGGAGGAGACCTCGTGGGCCATCCAGTCCAACCCCATTCTGCCAAGAAGCAGGAAAATTGCATTCAAAGCACCCCCTGACAGATGGCCATCCAGCCTCTGTTTAAAAGCTTCCAAAGAAGGAGCCTCCACCACCCTCCGGGGCAGAGAGTTCCACTGCTGAACAGCTCTCACAACTCCAAGTTCTTCCTCATGTACAGATGGAATCTCCTTTCTTGTCGTTTGAAGCCATTGTTCCATTGCGTCCTAGTCTCCAGGGCAGCAGAAAAGAAGCTTGCTCCCTCCTCCCTATGACTTCCTCTCACCTATTTATACATGGCTATCATGTCTCCTCTCAGCCTTCTCTTCTTCAGGCTAAACATGCCCAGCTCTTTAAGCCGCTCCTCATAGGGCTTGTTCTCCAGACCCTTGATCATTTTAGTCACCTTCTTCTGAACACATTCCAGCTTGTCAATATCTCTCTTCAGTTGTGGTGCTCAGAATTGGACACAATATTTCATGTGTGCTCTAACCAAGGCAGAACAGAGGGGTAACATGACTTTCCTGGATCTAGACACTAGACTCCTATTAATACAGTTTACCTGTCCGAACGGATTCTCCCCTATGAACCATCAAGGTTATTAAGATCTTCTGGAGGGGCCCTGCTCTCGGTCCCACCACCCTCGCAATCACGGTGGTGGGGACGAGGGACAGGGCCTTCTCGGTGGTGGCTCCCCGGCTTTGGAACTCCCTCCCACTAGAGATTAGATCTGCTCCCTCCCTCCTGACGTTCAGGAAACTACTAAAGACCTGGCTCTGGAATGTGGCATTCGAGGACTGAATCTATAACCTCCGTCCACATGGAAGGAGGATGATGAACTGTGACTATGACTGTGACTGTATTGATGACTTGGTAATTGTGATGATGATGTTTTTATTGTACTTTATTGTACTATTTTAATCTGTAATGACACTGCACTCTGTTGTACTTATATATTATTGTATTTGCATATATGTTGTAAACCGACCTGAGTCCCTCGTTGAGGTGAGAAGGCCAGTATAGAAAACTTCCAAATAAATAAATAAATACAGGCCAAAATCCCATTGGCTTTTTTTGCCGCCGCATCACATTGTTGGCTCATGTTTAACTTGTCCACAAGGACTCCAAGATCTTTTTCACACGACTGCTCTCTGTTTAAAGACCTCCTACACATTCTCATGTCCGCCACTTTTTAAGGCCATCCATGCCATGGTTAAACAGCTCTTACAGTCAAGAAGATCTGCCTAACATTTAGGTAAAATATTTTTTTCTATTTTGAAACCATCATTTTGTCTCTCAATCTCGAGAGCAACAGAAAACAGCAGAAGCATGCTGGGCCCATAACCCTTATCAAGGCCAACTTGCTTCATATCATCCAATTAACTGACTTCAGACAGTTGTTTCTGCTTCAATAAGCGGCTCTTATCCTTATTTACATTTCATTCATTGCAATAACACTTACTACTCATTAGCATGGTCGCGATGCAAGAGAGAAGAAGCAGAACAATGGTGTCTGCTATATTTATACCCCACTGTTATCAGCTCATTAATCCAGCCTCCTAGTCTATGGCAACATCTTCCTTGTTTACGTATGCTTCATAATGTTCCAAAAATTAATTATTTCCCAGCTAGCAGCATGGATATTTTAAACTTGTACAATATATATATTGACATGACACTGATAATGATATCTCTTCAAACATTTCAACATGGCTATCATGTCTCCTCTCCATCTTCTTCATTCCAAGTTTAATATACCCAGGTCCAAAGCCATTCCTCAGAGAGCTTGGTTTCCAAAGCATTTTACTTGCCCTTCTCTGGACACCTTCCAACTTGAATTCTTGCACAGTATTCCAGGTCAGGTTTCACCAGTGCAATTTGGCACTCCTTTAATTGCTATCAAATCCTGAGAGGTGTAGTGTGACCAGTTCTTTATCATTCTCTCCTACTGCCTAGTCAAACTACAACTCCCATGATTCCATAGCATTGAGCAATGGCAGTAAAGGGGATGTCAGGCTGCATTCATTCTACAGTGTCGAGGCACCATTTGTCTCAGAAGCGCTACAAGATCTCTTTGAATGCCAGCCAGTTAGCTCTCTTTTGATAACCATTGAATGACACACGAAACACCATTCTTCCTTATACCTATAGGTTCGCCATCCAGCTATCTCAAGTCACAGCACACCATTGCACCTACGCAGGCACCTTTAACATGTCTGGATGTCTCTCTCTTCCTTTCCTGTTGTCTTTGGCTTACTTCCATTGCTGCAATCTCAGTTCAAACTACAAACGTAATTTCCATGGTAAGGGATGAAATTTTGCAATTCCCAGTAGACGCAGACAAAAGCAATCTGCTGTACTCTCTCTTAGCTTGCATACCTCTTTTCATTCATAACCTTTGCCATCTTAACCACACAATGAGGATGTTTGGCTACACAAGTCCCAGCTAATTCTGGAAATTGTTGGATGGTATGGAATGTGGTGGAAGCTCCTTCTTTGGAGGCTTTTAAACAGAGGCTGGATGGTCATCTGTCAAGGGTTCTTTGAATGCAATTTTTCTGCTTCTTGGCAGAATGGAGTTGGACTGGATGGCCCATGAGGTCTCTTCCAACTCTAGGAGTCTATGATTCTATGGTTTGATGCCATTGTGGTTAGGCCTTCAAGTCACCTTAGCCTGGGGACCCCTGCCCTATAGCAACAGGTATTTATTGGAAGCCTCCCATTCAAGTCCAGAGATGTGCAGGACTTGCATGTTTCATGATGGAGTTCTGCAATGAGGCAATCCAATAGAACTCGTGCATTGCAAAAACACCGAAGAGATGATGATGATGATGATGATGATGATTATTATTATTATTATTTGTACCTCACTTTTATCTCAAGGACGGAGAGCAGTTCACAATATTAAAAGCTAGAAAAAGAAAAAGCTCTTGGAGTCCTCATGGACAACAAGTTAAACATGAGCCAATAATGTGATGCAGCAGCAAAAAAACCAATGGGATTTTGGCCTGCATCAATAGGAGTGTAGTGTCTAGGTCCAGGGAAGTCATGCTACCCATACTCTAGTCTGCCTTGGTTAGACCACACCTTGAATATTGTGTCCAATTCTGGGCATCACAATTCAAGAGAGATATTGACAAGCTGGAATGTGTCCAGAGGAGGGTGACTAAAATGATCAAGGGTCTGGAGAACAAGCCCTATGAGGAGTGGCTTAAGGAGCTGGGCATGTTTAGCCTGAAGAAGAGAAGGCTGAGAGGAGATATGATAGCCATGTATAAATATGTGAGAGGAAGCCACAGGGAGGAGGAGGGAGCAAGCTTGTTTTCGGCTTCCCTGGAGACTAGGACACGGAACAATGGCTTCAAACTACAAGAGAGGAGATTCCATCTGAACATGAGGAAGAATTTCCTGACTGTGAGAGCCATTCAGCAGTGGAACTCTCTGCCCCGGAGTGTGCTGGAGGCTCCTTCTTTGGAAGCTTTTAAGCAGAGGCTGGATGGTCATCTGTTCGGGGTGTTTTGAATGCGATTTTCCTGCTTCTTTGCAGAATGGGGTTGGACTGGGTTATGGGCCATGAGGTCTCTTCCAACTCTAGGATTCTATTATTCTATTTTATGATTGTATACAGTTTAAAAACATTAAAATCTACAGTGTTTGGATTGCTATAGATAGGAAGATCTACCATGTTTCTTCTATCCTATGACACCATTAAGTCACATACTACTTTCAGTACAGAGAAAAAGTTGTCTGTCTCTCTCTCGCTATCTATCAATCTATCTCTATCATTTCTCTATTATTTGTATGCAAGTGCAATTCTAAGGTGCACCTTGTTTTTAGAGATGTTTCTCCTGGGGAAAAATGCAAACATTGGTTGAAGTAAACATTAAGTTGACCTGATTTCTTGTTATTGCTCCTCTCTGCCTCAAGATGGCGGTCTTTAGCCAGTTAAAACCACAAATGGGTCAAATGATGTTTTTAAGGGCTGATGATTGTTATTGTTTACTCCAAATATTTGGGAACAGAAGTATTTTTGATTTCTGTTTTTTTAAAGTATTTGGAATATATGTATTTGCATAGAGGTACTTAATGTACATAATCTTAGTGATGGGACCAAATATGAAATTGATTGGGTTGTTCTGAGTTTTCTGGGCTTTATGGCCATGTTCTAGAAGCATTCTCTCCTGACATTTCACCCACATCTATGGCAGGCATCCTCAGAGGTTGTTTGGTCTGTTGGAAACTAAGCAAGTGACATTTATATATCTGTGAATAATGTCCAGGGTTCTTTCTCCCACCCTTGACATCATTCCACAGATGTATAAACCCCACTTGCCTAGTTTGTTTGTTTGTTTGTTTGTTTATTTATTTATTTGAAATATTTATATTCCGCCCTTCCCACCCTGCAGGGGACTCAGGGAAGAGCACAACATATATTCGGCAAACATCAAATGCCAAGACATAAAACTATAAATATACACAAACCCTTACATCCACTTTAAAATCAGTTTCTTAAAAACCATCTCAGGACACCATTCTATTATTGCCTCTTTGCCCTGCCCCAAAGGCTTGGCCCCACAGCCAGGTCTTCACCATCCTTTTGAAGAACTAATATATCTAGGAAGGGAGTTCCATAGCTAGGGTGCAATCACTGAGAAGGCCCTGTCTCTTGTCCCTGCCAAATGCGCTTGTGACTGAGAGCAGGATCTCCCCAGAAGATCTAAGTCTTCATGGTGGTTCATAAAGGGAGATGCGTTCAGACATGGACATGTAAACTGGGCCAGGGCCGTTTAGGGCTTCATAAGCCAAAGCCAAGCTCTTTGAATTGTGCCCGGTAGCAAAGGCAGCCAATGAAACTGGAGAAACATGGGAGTTGTGTACTCCCTGTATGCTGCCCCAGTTATTAACCTGGTTGCTTCTCATTGGAGTATTTCAAGCTTCTGAACAGTCTTTGAAGGCAACCCCAACTAGAGCGTGTTGCAGTAGTCTATCCTAGATGTAATGAGAGCGTGGACCACCATGGCCAAATCTGACTTCCCAAGGTTCGGGCACAGATCTCACAACCTCTGAGGATGCCTGTCATAGATGTGGGTGAAACATCAGGAGAGACTGCTTCTGGAACATGGCCAGACAGTCCAGAAAACTCACAGCAACCCAGTGATTCCAGCCATGAAGTCCAAAACCTATTTTATATTCTTACTAGCTGTACCTGCCACACATTGCTGTGACCAAACTTCCCTTCCTTTTTCTCTCCTTCTTTCTTTCTCTCCTTCCTTCCCTTTTTTTCTTTTCCTTCTTTTGTCCTTCTCTACCTGTTTCTTTCTTTCCTTCCTTTGCTCTTTGGTTCCATCCCTCCTTCTCTCTTTTCTTCCTTCCTTCCTTCCTTCCTTCCTTCCTTCCTTCCTTCCTTCCTTCCTCTTTCTCTCTTTTTTCTTCTTCCTTCCCTCCCTCTTTCTCTTTCATCCTATATCAGGCAACAGTGCTGAAGAACATTATTCATTTTTTATGTCCTTCTCTCTTCTTCCTCCTCTCCTCTTTTTCATCTTCTTCTTGCTCTTCTTTCCATTCTCCCTCTTTTCCTTCCTCCCTCTTTCCTCTTTCTTCCTTCTCTCTTCTTCCTTCCTCCTTCTTCTTTCACTTTTTTATTTCCTTCTCTCCTTCCTTCTCTTCTTCTTCTTTCTTCTTTCTTCTTCTTTCTTTCATTCCTTCCTTCTTCTTTCCTCCTTCTCTCCCTCCTTCCTCCCTCCTTCCTCTTTCTCTCTCATTCCTTCTCTCCTTCCTTCCCTCTCTTTCCTTCCTCTTTTTTATTTCCTTCTCTTTCCTCTTTCTCCTTCCTTCCTTTCCTTCCTTCCTTCTTTCCCTCCTTCTCTCCCTCCTTCTCCCCTCTTCCCTCTTCCCTCTTTCATTCCTTCTCTCCTTCCTTCCCTCTTTCCTTTCTTACTTTTTTATTTCCTCTCTCTTTCCTTCTCCTCTACTTTTCTTCCTTCCTTCCTTCCTCCCCTTCTTCCTCCTTCTCTCCTTCCTTCCCTCTTTCTTCTTCATTCCTTTTCTCATTCCTTCCTCTCCTTCCTTCCTTCTTCTTTTTTCCTTTCTCTTCCTTCCTTCTCTTTCTTTCTCTATTCTTCCCTCCTCTTTCCCTTTCTCTTACCTTCTCTCCTTCCTCTTCTTCTCTTCCTTTCCTTCTCTTCCTCCTTCCTTCCTTCCTTCCTTCCTTCCTTCCTTCCCTTTCTGTGTATATGTGTTTTGTGTGTAAATATATGCATATGTGTGTGTATATATTTGTGTATGTGTGTATATATGTGTTTTTGTGTGTATATGTGGTTTTGTGCATGTGTTGTAATGTATTTTTTGTTTTTTTGCTTTTTAAGTCTCTTTTGCTGTGTGTTTTTAGTGTTTTTATGAGTGATGGTCACTCATTGGCCTGAGAGGTGTATTGTGTCCCAATTTGGTGTCAATTCGCCCAGTGGTTTTTGAGTTATGTTAATCCCAAAAACAAAAATTACATTTTTATTTATATAGATAACTGGGCACGATGCACCTTTCAATCTTAATTGAAGTCCTGGTGGAAATGCAAGAGAAGAAGATTATAACCGGAGGCTATAAAGACATTTGTGGATATGGATGCTGATTGGATTTGCAGATGACAACAAATTGGAAGGGAGAGCTAATACCACACAGGACAGGATCAGGTTCCAAAGTGACCTTAACAAGATTAGAGAGCTGAATGGCCAGAACTAACCAAATGCTTAGGCAGGAAAATGAAACGCACAGGTATAAGATGGGTGACACCTGACTTGAAAACAGTCCATGCAAAAGGGATTGAAGTGTTTTAGTAGACCACAAGCTGAATGGGAGCCAAGAGTGTGATTTGGGTGCTAAAATGACTAATGCGATCCTAGGCTGCATCCATAAGAATATAGTGTTGAGATCGAGGAAATTATAGTCCTGCTCTCTTCTGCTTTTGGTCAGACTTCACCTGCAATAACCTTGACTCCAGTTCTGGGCAGAACAATTCATATAGCTGTAGACACATGTGGCAAATAGGGTTGTGCACCCGCTCTGGATTTTAGTCTGAACTCTGACATCGCCTTAACTTCCACAATACAATGTTATGGAATCCTGGGAGATATAGTTTTCCAACGTCTATCTTTCCTTGCCAAACGGAGCTGGTGCCTCAGCAAAGAACACCTCCCACAATTCCGTAACATTAATGTGGTATCAAACTGCATTAGTTCCACAGTGTAGATGTACCCTTTGTTTACACAAAGAGATACCAAACCTCACTACCTCTGAGGATGCTTGCCATAGATGGAGGCGAAACGTCAGGAGAGAATACCATGGCCATATAGCCCGAAAAAACCTACAACAACCCAGTGATTCCGGCCATGAAAGCCTTCGACAATACATAGATACCAAAGAATTCCTTCAGAATGGTGGGAGTTGAAGTCCAAACCCCCCGAAGGGCCCAAGTTTGCACCTACCTGCACTTAATTATAGAATCATAGGGCTGGAAGAGAACTCATGGAAAATCAGCAGGAAAATCTCATTCAAAGCACTCCCGACAGATAGCCATCCAGCCTCTACTTCAAAGTCTCCAAAGAAGGAACCTCCACCACACTCCGAGGCAGAGAGTTCCGCTGCTGAACAGCTCACTAGGTACCACCTCGGCGGGAAGGTAAAAGGGCGCCCCATGCAGACATGCCAACAAAAAGATCAGAGATGTCTGCAGACAGAAGGCTCATAGAATCATAGAATTGGAAGAGACCTCATGGGTCATCCAGTCCAACCCCCTCCCAAGAAGCAGGAAAATCGCATTCAAAGCACTCCTGACAGATGGCCATCCAGCCTCTGTTTAAAAACCTCCAAAGAAGGAGCCTCCACCACACTCTGGGGCAGAGAGTTCCACTGCTGAACAGCTCTCACAGTCAGGAAGTTCTTCCTAATGTTCTGGTGGATTCTCCTTTCCTGTAGTTTGAAGCCATTGTTCCACGTCCTAGTCTCCAGGGCAGCAGAAAATAAGCTTGCTCCCTCCTCCCTATGACTTCCTCTCATATATTTATACATGGCTATCATGTTTATTGCAATGCTATCCTAAAGTTGATTTATGATTTATTTGGTGGTTTGTCATGGTCTTCCTCTGAGGCTGAGAGAGTGTGACTTACCCACTATAACCCATTTAGTTTCCAACTTATTAGGAATTCAAGTGCTTGGCATTCAAATCCAGGACTAGAAGTATTATACCACACTTTAGAAATTCTTAGTCCTCCTAATTTATTATATTTTTGTTCAAGGGATGGTACCCAAGGAAAGAGCATGCAATAAAATGGTTTGACACCCCTTTATCTGCCATGACCCAATGGTATGGGGTCCTGGGAGTTTGTCAAAGTCTTTAGCCTTTCCTGTCAATGAGTACTGCTTGATTGTTTATTGTTTGCATTTTCGGTTATGTTTTTGGTTCTCTTTATTGTAATTTGTTGTTTGGGCCTGGCCCCATGTAAGCCACTCCAAGTCCCCATAGGGGAGGTGGTGGTGGGGTACAAATAAAGTTGACTACTACTATTATTATTATTATTATTATTATTATTATTATTATTATTATTATTGGCTGGGCAACCACCAGCTGCAGTAAATATTGCCAATTGAAAGGTTGACAGTTCAAAGCTTGGTTCAGGGTGAGCTCCTGGCCTTTAGCCCAGCTTCTGCCTACCTAGCAGTTTGAAAGCAACATGTGGGTAGATAAATAGGTACTGCTTAAAATCAGGGAAGTATTTAAGGGCACCCATAAGAAATGCTAGAAAAAAATGCCAGTGCCTCTTCATGCTTCCAAGATGCCGAAGATGGGAAAAGCCTATATAAAATTGCCTGTCTGTCAGTGTATAAATTGCATTGAATGTTTGTCACATACGTGTGTTCTGTGATCCCCCCTGAGTCCCCTTCGCGGTGAGAAGAGCAGAATATAAATACTGTTAATGAATAAATGCCTCACCAAACTACAATTCCCATGACTCCATAGACTTGAGCAATGGCTATTCAAGTGGTGTCAAACTGAATTAAGTCTACAGTGTAGATACAACTTTGAAAGAAAAGTTGTGCGGGATGTTTCTGCTTTCCCTCTTCTGAAATAAAGGAAACATCCCATGGCTACGAGCATATTATTATTATTATTATTATTATTATTATTATTATTATTATTTTACTTATCCCTGAGGGGACGCAAGGTGGCTAACAATTTAAAACGAAATGAATAATTTCAAAAAAACCAATTAAATAGTATTGGGTGGGTTAGATTAGAATATAAATAGAATATAACACTATGCAACAAAATTTGAAATATTTACTGTTCCTAGTTTGAAAGCATTATTTCCTGTTTAATTGTGTGGTACTTATTTTGAAAGTAGTTGTTCTACTCCAGAAACTTTGTTTTTTGGGGTTGCTACAAACTATGTTCAATTGGTTGAGACTCTATGACAGGCACAGGCAAACTTGGGCCCTCCAGGTGTTTTGGACTGCAACTCCCACAATTCCTAACAGCCTACTGGCTGTTAGGAATTGTGGGAGTTGCAGTCCAAAACACCTGGAGGGCCCAAGTTTGCCGATGCCTGCTCTATGAGCTATTAATTGAAAAACGATAGCAAAATGTGCTGCGGGATGTTCCTCCCAATTAGGAAATGACATAACCCTGGAACAAAAATCATGTTACATAGGGCCTTTCTAGGTATTTCTAGCTCCTCTGGGCAATTCGACAGGTAATTGATCATTGAGTCATGCTGGAGAATTTAGCAATGCCTACAGATGTGTTCCTTCTGGGCATCTCCTAGTTTTCTCAGAGCAACTCTATTGCCTACTTCTCTCTGCGAGCTCTGCGAGCGCAGCATTTTTCCGAATGAAGCAGAGAGTGTTTGAGGACCGGGACATCCGTAGGGATACCAAGGTGCTTGTTTATAGAGCTATTGTCCTCCCAACCCTGCTATATGCCTGTGAAACGTGGACTGTCTACAGACGTCACATGCAACTCCTGGAACGATTCCATCAGCGCTGCCTCCGGAAAATCCTGCAAATCTCTTGGGAAGACAAGCGGACAAACGTCAGCAAAAACCACCAGCATTGAAGCGATGGTACTCCGCCACCAACTCCGCTGGACCAGCCACGTTGTCCGGATGCCCGACCACCATCTCCCAAAGCAGTTGCTCTACTCCGAACTCAAGAACGGAAAACAGAATGTTGGAGGACAGGAAAAGAGATTTAAAGATGGCCTCAAAGCCAACCTTAAAAACTCTGGCATAGACACTGAGAACTGGGAAGCCCTGGCCCTTGAGTGCTCCTGCTGGAGGTCAGCTGTGATCAGCAGTGCTGCAGAATTTGAAGAGGCACGAATGGAGGGCGAAAGGGAGAAGCATGCCAAGAGGAAGATGTGTCAAGCCAACCCCGACCGAGACCGCCTTCCACCTGGAAACCAATGCCCTCACTGCGGAAGAAGATGCAGAGCAAGAATAGGGCTCCACAGCCACATACAGACCCACAAGAACACTGGAAGACAATCATCCTCGGAAAGCAAGGGATCGCTTAAGTAAGTAAAGTAAGTAAAGTATTGCCTACTTCTGATGGAAGTCATTTCTTCAGTAGGGTTTGCTTTTTCTTACCTACAGTTCCATGTGTTGTGTGCACTGGATGATGTCTCTTACCATACATTTAACCATGCATGTACTCGCTTGTATATTGGGGCTAATGTGGAATGCCATTTTTTCTCAATAGGATTTTTTACTGTGCTGATAGATCAGGCATGGGCCAACTTTGGCCCTCCAAGTGTTTTGGACTTCAACTCCCACCAACTTCTAGCAGCCTACAGATTGTTAGGAATTGTGGGAGTTGAAGTCCAAAACACCTGGAGGGCTGAAGTTTGCGCATGCCTGTGATAGATTGATAATTACGGAAGATGCAAGGTTGTTCTCAGGAGAGACTTGGAACAAAGGAGCAAGGAGATGCCTTGGTTAATGGACAAATAAGGGGCTAACCTGCATAGAGGGAATGGTTTGGCTCATGGTGGAATCCCACAAAGTCTTTGAATTGCTTTACATACAAATGTATTATGTAGTTATATATCTCAGAGTCAGCAACGTGAAATGTCTTGTGACCAACTTAAAGCTTTTCTGAACTTGACTTCACCTGTACATGACAATCTTTGGTCATCTAGATCAGTGTTTCTCAACCTGGGGGTCGGGATCCCTAGGGGGGTCACGATGGGGAGTCGGAGAGGTCGCCAAAGACCATCAGGATACACAGTATTTTCTGCTGGTCATGGGTGTTCTGTGTGGGAAGTCTGGCCCATTTCTATTGTTGGTGGGGTTCAGAATGCTCTCTGATTGTAGGTGAACTATAAATCTCAGCAACTACAACTCCCAAATGTCAAGGTCTATTTTCCCCAAACTCCAACAGTGTTCACATTTATGCATATTGAGTATTCATGCCAAGTTTGGTCCAGATCCATCATTGTTTGAGTCCACAGTGCTTTTTGGAGATAGGTGAACTACAACTCCCAAGCTCAAGGCCAATGCTTACCTAATCCTTTCATTATTTTTTGCTGGTTATGGGCGTTCTGTGTGCCAAGTTTGGGTCAATTCCATCTCTGGTGGAGTTCAGAAGGCTCTTTGATTATAGGTGAACTATAAATCCCAGCAACTACAACTCCCAAGGTCCAAAGAATGAAAATACATCCTGCCTATCAGATATTGTCATGACGATTCATAACAGTAGCAAAATTCCAGTTATGAAGTAGCAACTAAAATAATTTTAGGGTTGGAGGTCACCACAACATGAGTAACTGTATTAAGGGGTCGCAGCGTTAGGAAGATTGAGAACCACTGATCTAGATGTTTAGGACTTCAATTCCCAAAAGGAGCCCCCGGTGGCGCAGTGGGTTAAGCCCCTGTCCTGGCAGGACTGAAGACCGATAGGTCGCAGGTTCAAATCTGGGGAGAGACAGATGAGCTCCCTCTTCAGCTCCAGCTCCTCATGCGGTGACATGAGAGAAGCCTCCCACAAGGATGATAAAACATCAAATCATCCGGGCGTCCCCTGGGCAACGTCCTTGCAGACGGCCAATTCTCTCACACCAGGAGCGACTTGCAGTTTCTCAGGTCGCTCCTGACACAACCAAAAAAAAAAAAAACCTCCAGAAAGCCTCAATTAACATGGTCAATAGAATATGCTGCCTGTGAGACCGGTGGAGTCTCTCTATCTGAAGGCTTTGCGGCAGAGGCTGGTTGGCCATCTGTCAGGGATGCTTTGATTGTGTGTTCCTGCATGGCAGAGGGGGATTGGCCTGGATGGCCCTTGGGATCACTTCCATGATTCTATGAACAGCCAGGGATTCTAGGAGTTGGAATCCAAAACATCTGGAGGACCAAAGGCTGAAGACTATTGAGCTAGATGGCTGGTGCAACTCAACCTAGGAAGCATGAAGACTCACCTTCCTCCCATCCAATGTGAACAGCTTCTTCACTGTGAATTGCATAATGTCTGAAATTTCATCCAGGAGGGTTTTGAGGCTCCGGGCATTCCTCCGGTTGAGGATAATGGGCCGTTGGGCAGTGATATCTCCATTCTTGACCAGAGTCACCTTCTTTGGTATCCTAGGGCTCTGTTGGGCAAAACCCGATGAGTGGTCGTCCTGCTTCCCATCCTGGGCTGCCTTCCTCAAAGCACTGGTCTTCTGCGAACCTGTCCTTCGGTTGGCAGCCCCGATACTGATGGGGGTGACGTATTTCTTGTCTGAGCAGAGGTAGCAGCCGCCGTCTTCCAGCTGATCCAGTGTGCTGATGCAGTGTATGCCCCGTGGGGTCGTAATGGTCCGCACCCCAAAAGGCAAGGGCACCCGGTGGGAGAGGTCATCCATGAGGGCGTTGAAACTCTTGAAGCTGCGTTGGTTGATGGCCATCTTGACCCCTCCAAACTGAGGGTCCCCACTCTTGTAGAAGGTTATCTTCTTGGCCGGGGGCACCTGGGTGACGGCATTCGTCCGAGCCAAAGGAGGAAGGGGCTGGTCATAATTGTAGGAGACGGAGGAAGAGAGGTAGTCAGCGGATGGCTGGGTCATCCTGGATAATGCTTATAGGTAACTGCAACACAAGAAGAAAAAATGACATGAATCCAACGGTGATAGTCATCATCAACAATATCCAACCCCATATGAACCTGATGCTTCAGATGACTAAACTCACTATATGTTAACCTAGGAGATGCTACAATGAGATAACAAGGCAATGGTCAGGAATTCTGGGAGTTGAAGGTCCAAACAGATGGAGAACCTCACTTACCTAGTTCCCAACAGACCTCACAACTCTGAGGATGCCTGCCATAGATGTGGGCAAAGCATCAGGAGAGAATGTTTCTCTAACATGGCCATACAGCCCAGAAATCTCACAGCAACCCAGCTGGAGGACCGCAGTCTGAGGATGTCTGTATTACACAATACAATCCTTGTCCTGAATAGCAACGTTGCATGACTGAACCAAGACACCAAATTTGCAACCAAACCCACATATTTATCCAATCCATGCGCAATACACCTCCATCTTCAATGAATGATGCATGCTATGCATAATGGTACATTTTTACGTGTAACTCCAGTATACACACACAAACACACACAAGCTTTGGATAGCATAGGGAAGGGCTGTCTGTGCCCTTGTGCAGAAGATTTCATCTCACTTTCTGTCCCTGTGATAACTGGATTTTGAAAAATGTGGAAATAAGGATTGGGATAAAGCTTCAGTGGAGACACCTTTCCCCCATGTTCAGGGGGAGATTTCTCTCACTTCCATTCTTAACTATTTGTAAGTTGGATGATTGTAACATGGAAACTGCCTGTATAGTATCATTGCAGTAAGGTATGAAAGGGATTATTAGTCCAATAACTATATGCTTCCATTTAATAAACAATATGATTGCCAACTGACAAGTCTTGAATCCAGTTTCATTTCAATGGAGGAATATGCAGCTAAGAATTACTAAAATGGCCTGTCTGCACAGGCACAAAATGCAGCTCAGAACTGGCATAAGGAATGCCGGTTCCAAGTCATGTAGGACCTCATCAGATGGTATTCTGGCTCCGTTTCATGTGCTTAGGACAGTGGGTCCCTGTGGCACCCCATTTTCTAAGCACATGGAAAAAGAGCCTGAAGACCATCTTCAGGAGTCAGGTATTTCCTGACTCCAAGCAGGATAATGAGGGGGGAAATGGGGAGAAGACAGGGAAAGGTGTGGTAATCACATAGGATGGCTGGCCATCCCTGAAGATGGGGAACGATGGGAGGTAATAGTATAAGATGGTTCCTGTTGGGACTTAGCCTGTGTTTGAGCCTGAATCTGTGATTGTGTTTCCCCTTCTAATGTTTCTGGGTCTGACTTAGATAGTGAACCTGATGTGATCAATGAGGATGAGGTGCAAAATGGAGACACTTTGGACAATAAGGTTACTGCAGACTCTGATCGAGAAGGGTCAGGGGAAAGGCTAAGTTTTCATGAGAAAGTTCCTGTCACAGCAAGGGGAGAAAGTTTACTCCCTTCTCCAGACTCGAGCTTGCAAGATAGTTTCACACCTGCTGCAGTTAATGAGGAGACCAGTCGCCATCTGGAAATCAGCCAGAACCGCCGAGAGGCCCAATGTTTACGCAGGTCAGAAAGAATTTGGCAGTTAAGGCCAAAAACTGGGGGGTGTAGAAACCAGTTTTTGGGACTTAAATTGAGCTTTTAGAGAATTTTCTTTAGACCAGGCATCATTTGGAATCAAGTTCAAGTCTCCTGGATATTCCTGTTTCATGTGACCTCGTCTCTAAGGATTCATGGCTTTTCAAGTGGATTAGCAGTGGCTAGTCTGTTCATGGTTTTATTTTGAAGGCTTTTGGTTATTCATTGCATTTGGATTATTTCTGCAAGCTTTGGGACATTGTTATTATTCCTATGTTTGGACACTGCTTATGTTGCTGCTTTATTTGGCTTTTTGCTTTTGGACTTCTACTTATTTTATATTCACCTCTTTTATTGGCTGCAGTTATTCTTCGAATAAAATGAACTCTTCCTTCATTCGAGGTGTGGTGTAATTAATGATTAGAGGGCCCTGTTCCTGTTCTAGAATGCAACAGTTCTCTCCACTTTCCTATGCTTTCTTATAAGACTGCAGCGGGTCACCAGCCTGACAGCACAGTCTTGCCAAAGCCAGTTTGGTACCGCTGGGCACAGGTTTGCTTCCTCTTGTTCCCCGCTCCCTTACATATGTTCTATATTTCCTTATTTTTCATCATTCAGGGAGCAAAATAGCTCTTTCTCTTCCTCTGAAGCTCCTTTGCTTCCTTAATGATGAAGAATAATAGAATCATAGAATCAAAGAGTTGGAAGAGAGACCTCATGGGCCATCCAGTCCAACCCCATTCTGCCAAGAAGCAGGAATATTGCATTCAAATCACCCCTGACAGATGGCCATCCAGCCTCTGTTTAAAAGCTTCCAAAGAAGGAGCCTCCACCACACTCCGGGGCAGAGAGTTACACTGCTGAATGGCTCTCACAGTCAGGAAGTTCTTCCTCATGTTCAGATGGAATCTCCTCTCTTGTAGTTTGAAGCCATTGTTCCGCGTCCTAGTCTCCAAGGAAGCAGAAAACAAGCTTGCTCCCTCCTCCCTGTGGCTTCCTCTCACATATTTATACATGGCTATCATGTCTCCTCTCAGCCTTCTCTTCTTCAGGCTAAACATGCCCAGCTCCTTAAGCCGCTCCTCATAGGGCTTATTCTCCAGACCCTTGATCATTTTAGTCGCCCTCCTCTGGACACATTCCAGCTTGTCAATATCTCTCTTGAATTGTGGTGCCCAGAATTGGACACAATATTCCAGGTGTGGTCTAACCAAAGCAGAATAGAGCATGGGGAGCATGACTTTCCTAGATCTAGACACTATGCTCCTATTGATGCAGGCCAAGACTCAGGACATAAAGAGCAGGCAGTGACAGTAAAGGTAGTTTGTCTTGTTTTCAGTGTAATCCCACTTTCCCAGAATACTTGAACCTGGCAAGTGAAGGATGGCTGTGAGGATGTGATCCTGGATCCCACACAGGGATCCAGGATGGCACTCCCCATTGCCCCAACACTGTGAAAGGTTTGGATTGTGTTGCAAGATTCAAATCTTTCCTGGTGTTTTGTTTTTAATCCAGGGTCAGCAAGATTCAGTTTATCGCATTAGCCTGCGTGCATTGTATGGATGCACCCGCCTAATGTGGTTGCTATACTGTATTATATGGCAGTGTAGATGAGACCAACCAATCTCTGTTTTAAAAAACCTCCAGCCATGGGTAAGTTTTTGATATCTGGTGATGTCCACAAGAATACTCAAGTTTGTAAACAGTCTGAAGCCATGACAACGGAGCAATGCATTGTATAACACAAATTTCAACTATTGAATGGTTGAAGATGTTGCAATGGATCCCTAGTGGGACCAAATATTCAGTAAACCCAAAGGGTGAATGAAGATTCATATTTCCGAGAGAGACCTTAGTGCAGGAGTTTGCAGAAAGTCTTGAAATTACATTTTGAAAACTACACAAGAAGTAGAGATAAAGTTTAGTCGTGGCAAGAGGTTTCCTTATCAGTGGAGCTACATGTCCACTATAGAGTTTAGTCTATCCAAAATGGTGAATCCTGTGTACAAAATATCGTCGGCCATTCATATTTGTGGGTTTAACTTTTGTGGATTTGATTGTTCACCAATTTGATTAGTATGTCTTTTAGGAAGAAATTAAAATCGTGGTTCTGGGACCAGGCTTTTGGACAGCAGGCATGTGGATTCGACTGGAATGGTGATACAGCTGACATTACTGTTTTATGGTTTTAATTAATGCTCTATTTATTGTTTTAATTGTTGTTTTATTGTAATTGTTATATGTAACGGCATCAAATTGTTGACAAGTGGAAGTCATCCTGAGCCCCCCTTCGGGGATTGAGAAGGACCAGGTAGAAATGTTAGAAATAAATACCAGTAATAATAAATAATAAATATGTTCTCTAGAAATCACTAGGACCTCCAGCCTCGGCCAGAAGTTGACCACAGAGAGGAAAATTCATGTCATCAACCAAGCTTTTTAATACTCCCAAATTTAGCATATTTCTCCAGGAATCTCTAAGACCTCCAGCAAAATTGGCAGAAGTTGATCATAAAGTTGTATTTCCTTGAGATTCCAAGAAAGACAAAAATCATGGGATTTGTAGTTGGGTGAGTTATCTGCACTTTTGGTAGAGAAGGCTGCAGACTTTGCAAAACAATAACTCCCAAGACTCCATAGCATTAAGCCATGGCAGTTAAAAGTGGTGTCAAGCTACATGAATTGTACAATGTAGATGCATCTAATATCAAGTTGATCAGCAAGTTGTCTACTAGCAAGTCCTGAACAACTGCATGGAACTTTGAAAGACTGTATATATGCTGATCTTGGTACATACACACTGGATTACTGCTGCTAAATTTAACATTGGTTTCAAATTTGCAAACAGGTTGGGCCATTGCGATTGCACCATTCACTTGCCATCATTCCTCTAGAGAAGTTAAGGAAATGGTTCATACAGAGATACAAAATATCAGAGCAACACAAGATACAGTTGGAAACTAAGTCAGAGTTAAAAGCCAGAAGGGAAAAAAATGGATAAGTCAAAATTAATTTTCACTAAAAGTCACCACTTGAAAATAACACACCTGGCAACAGGTGAACTTTTCTTGAGTTGTAGCAAAGGGTCACAAATCAGTGTTTGAACACTAGTTTTCCATGCATCAAGTACTAGGTTCATTCCTTGGCACAGGATTGATTCTGGTTGAAATTCTAAGATCTTCTACCAGTCAATGTTGCCAGTACAAGCTGAGCATCCCTGCATCCCTTCTGAATTAGCATGAAATTTAACTGTGGATCAATATTATCCAATTCAACAGGTTTTGATCATTGCAAAAGGCTGGAGAAGTAAATTAACCACTTTCTGGTCAACGGACCTTACTGGTTTAGATGTCCTTGAACAGAGAATTTAAGGACATTGTCTTCAATGAAACATATTTTTAAAAATATAGTCCGCTAATCTAAATGTGCAAGTTGAGCACCTAGAATTATGAAATCCAGAAAACTTGAAAATCCAGAATCATCCACATGGCTGGTAGAGAAAGATCCACAAGAAAATGCATACTCTGGCAACTTTGGATGTATATGCTAGTATTGTATAAAATTACTCTCAGACTGTGTGTATGAAGTGCTATATAAATGCATGTATTGGTTAACCTCATATATTAGTCAAAATATATTAGTCAAAATATATGCTTTCTGAAAGTTTAATGTACACAAAATTATTGAAATTCTTTCTGCATAAAAGTCAAATGGTGTATGTATGTATGTTTGTTTGTTGCTTGGTTGATTAATTGGTTTGTATCACAAAGGCTCCTCCATAACTTGATGGATCTGGACCAAACTTGGTGCACACCCCCTTCATTATCCAATTTGAAATATGTTTGGGATGAGAGGAAGGAAAAGAAGGGAAGAGAACAGTAAGAAGAGAAAGGGGGAAAAGGAAAAAAGGAAAAAAGGAAAAAAAGAAGGAGAAGGAGGAGGAGGAGGAGGAGGAGGAGGAGGAGGAGGAGAAGAAGAAGAAGAGGAAGAAGATTGGGAGTTGTGTATGAGGGAAAGCCAGAGAAGAAGGAGAGAAAGGAAGAAAAGAGAAGGAAAATGTGTATGAGGGAAACAGAAGAAGGCAAGAAAGATCCACAAGAAAATGCATACTCTGGCAACTTTGGATGTATATGCTAGTATTGTATAAAATTACTCTCAGACTGTGTGTATGAAGTGCTATATAAATGCATGTATTGGTTAACCTCATATATTAGTCAAAAGCAGCTTTGGGAGCCAAACGTATGGATTTTTCCCCATATAATTTTTATTGCAAATATATAAGGAATGAGAAGGGGGACGAAAGTGGATATAGAACAGGGGCAGTTTTAACACCTTATATTTTCATCTTCTTCTATTATTATCTAATAAAAAGCATTTCTATAATGTTAAAAAGGTAAAGAGAGAAAAAAGAGCATTTCCTTTCTAATCTAAAACAGGATAGAAAAGCAGGTGTACAGTGTTTTGAAACAAAGGAGATAGAGATGGAAAATAGAAAGCCCTAACTGATGCTTTTTATCCTGTCTCTGCTGTCCTCTTTGTAATCAAAAAATATATTCTTTTTGTCAGATAACTTCTTACTTCTGGTAGATTAACTTTCAGAGATCCCTTGGATACCATTGAGGAACCTGTTATTCTTGTCATTGACTTCTCTATTTTTTTTTCTTTTCTTGTTATTCCTACATCTCTGCACTTCTAATTTTCCCTTGGTGCTATAGAAAACCCAATATTTTTATTTTATTTTCTTCTTTTAAAAAGTCTTCTTCAGATTTGGAAGGGTTAGGGTTAAGCCTAGTCGATTTGTCAATCTCTAATTATCACAAAATTAGATTTCTTCTTCAAATTTGGGAGGGTCTGACAATTGTGGAGAACTGTCCATTTCTGCCATAAATTTTGAGTGGGCATTTCCTCTTGTTTCCAGTAATCACAAATAATAAAAAGCTCTTATCCTCTTGTTTGGCAAAGACAGTCCATTTATATTTAAAGTAAGTATCCTTAGTCTTGAATTTGGAGATGATCATTCAAGTTTTCTTCATCATGTGCAGTGGCCTGCTGCTGTAGTTGAACATCTTCTTTATCCAGGATCTATTGAGGTTGCCATCTCCTCTTGCTCTTCCAAATGTTCTCTTTCTCCTTTGTCTCCTGATCTTTTCTCTGGATCTAGGTCTTTTCTGAACCTCTCATAGAAATTATGGGCCTTTGTGATTGGTGTTAACCAATACCTTTATCCTTTATAAGATATCATCAGTTTTTCTGGGGTTTCCCATTTGAATTGGCAGCCTTTCTTCTTCAGTTTATCTGTCAGGAAAAGTAATCTCTTCTTTTCTTTATTGTCTGAGATGGAAATTATTTTAATACTGCAATCCTTGTATTTCCTATTTTAATTGGATCCCAAGCATGTTTGGTGGGGACGAGGGAGAGGGCCTTCTCGGTGATGGCCCCTGGGCTTTGGAACTCCCTCCCCAGAGAGATAGGAGAAGTCCCATCACTATCCTCCTTCCACAGGGATCTGAAATCTGGTGGTTCCAGCAGGCCTTTGAAAATGCTTAGCCCAGGCCCTACTCTGGCCATCAGCTAGGACCCTGCTCTGCACTTTATCCACTTCCCCAGCCCTAGGTTACGTTGTTACACTAGCCCTCGCCCTGCCCTTTCATAGCTGACTAGGTCCAGTTTGTAATTCTGGCCATTGGTATTTTGAATTCTGTCTGATGGAATAGTGCTGGAACTGGCTTTTAAATGTTTGTGATTGTTGTAATAGGTTTATGTTTATGTTTTATAATGGTCATTTTGTATGATTTTTGTGTTGGTAATTGAATGTTTTGCCCTATGTTGGAAACTGCCCCGAGTCCCCTCGGGGAGCTAGGGTGGTATACAAATAAAGTACTACTACCATCATCATCATCATCTTTGGTGTGGGCTTGCAAAACTTGGTTTTTTACTTTGTTGTAAAAAACACAACCACATCTCTTGGAAGTTTATTCCTTGCTGCATGTTGAGATTAGACCCTTTAGGTCCTGTCAATTTTAGTCTCAACCACTTGCTCTGGTCTACCAAGGATTCCAGCCACAAATTTGATTATTGCCATATCAAGTTCCAGTACTGATTTTAGTATTCCTCTCAACCTCAAAGAGTGTTCTCGTTGCAAATAATATAATCTTTGGAGTTGAGTTGAATCTCTTTGGAAATCCATTGGCTTCTTCTTTTGTGTCTCTTGAATTATTTTTATTTTTTGTTTTTGCTGTTCTTGCTATTTCAAAATACCACTCATTGTGTCTGCCATGTGTTGCGTATTTTTCTTCGTCTCTTGTTGCCCTTTCTGTAAATAATATTCAGTCAGTGTAATTGTTTTGTCAATCCTGGCCTCAATTTTTTTCATTCCATCTGTAATGCTTCTTAATTGGGTCTAGCTTTTCCTCATTGGATCTTCTTCTTGTGAAAAAGATCCTCTCTTGGAAGTTTCTTTCTGATCTCTCTGATCTTTGGATCTTGATCTTGTTGACTTTGCAGTCATTTCTGTAATCAAGCTGTCTTTAAAAAAACAACAGACATCCAATTTTCAAATGTTTGTTGTGATACCACTTTCACTTTTTCTGTATCTCTGTTTTCTGTATTTCAAGTTGTATTTCTAGTTTTATCGTTTTCTCTATGTCAGTGGTTGTCAACCTGTGGGTCCCCAGGCATTTTGGCCTACAATGCCCAGAAATCCCAGCCAGTTTACCAGCTGTTAGGACGTCTGGGAGTTGAAGGCCAAAACATCTGGGAACCCACAGGTTGAGGACCACTGCTCTATGCTTTTCTCTATGGTTTATCTCTATGATGACTTTTTGTATTGTTTGCTGTTTGGTGTCAGTCCAGAGGCTCCATGAGATCCCAAGATATTATGTCTATTGGTTTCTTAGGTATGTTGAACAGTTTTAATTTCCACAGTTCATATAGCATAATCTTGAACAAATTAGTTCACTTTCACCCTTTGTAGTTGGTTTTACCAAATAGTTTCATCAGGCCGACTTAAAAATTCATGAAGAATAATTCTACTGATTAGATTTTAAAGTTCTTTTTAAAAATCTCTACAATTTCCAATAGCGATGTTTATTGTTCCGAATACTCTGTTTACTTCCTGAATAGATTACTGCAACGCACTCTACATGGGGTTGCCTTTGAAGATGTTCGGAAACTTCAACTAGTCCAATGGGCGGCAGCCAGATTGCTCACTCGAGCATTATACAGGGAGCATACCAACCCCCTGTTACGTCAGCTCCACTGGCTGCCGGTCCCTTTCCAAGCACAATTCAAAGTGCTGGCCTTGGCCTATAAAGCCCTATACGACTCCGGCCTAGCTTTCTTGTCCGAACGTATCTCCCTCTACATTCCACCTCGTAATCTAAGATCGGCCAGGGAGGCCCTGCTCTCGGTCCCACCAGCTTCATAAACACGGCTGGTGGGGACAAGGGACAGGGCCTTCTCAGTGGTGACCCCCCGCCTGTGGAATTCGCTCCCCAGCAAAATTACATCAGCATCCTCCCTCCTTTCTTTCAGAGGAAAACTGAAGATGTGATTGTGGAACCAGGCTTTTGGCTAATTGGATATAATAGCACCTGAACAGTGAAATGGACCAGACAATTGTTATAATGGAAATCAAATTTTTGCCATTGTTGAGAAGAGCGGGATAGAAATTATGTAAATAAATAAATGCTGCGATTACTGTAGGTTTTAGTTAACCCAGTGGTTTCCAACCTATTTTTGACCAGGGACCACTTGACCAGGGACCACTTTCCAACATTAGTACCAAAAGGGTTACGAACCAGTTTTTGGTCAGCTTTAGATTCAGTTTGGTTATTTGGGATGCTGATTCAGAAAATTGCATTAGACAGACCACATCAGCTCTAGTTTCTGATACAGAATCTATGCCATCCAATAGTCGCCATCTGTTCGCCCACAGAAAACCATATTTAATAAGCCTTGGCACTATAAGAGGGTTTTTGGAGACCAGTCGCTCTTGTTGCAATGGTGAGGGCGCGGACCATATTTTAGTTCTTGCAGACCACTGGTGGTCCACGGACAACAGGTTGGGAACCACTGAGTTAACCAAATCTCAAGCAAACAGAACTCTCATGCATCCAACAAAAATGAAGAACTAATATGTACGTTAAATAAAAATGTAAATGCATGTACAATACAGTAAAACTGTGTTATGGAAAATGTATTGTCGAAGGCTTTCATGGCCGGAATCACTGAGTTGTTGTAGGTTTTTTCGGGCTATTAAAAGCAAACAAATTTACCATAACACAGGGTTGTTGTAGGTTTTTTCGGGTAATATGGCCATGGTCTAGAGACATTCTCTCCTGACGTTTCACCTGCATCTATGGCAAGCATCCTCAGAGGTAGTGTTGTAGGTTTTTTCGGGCTATATGGCCATGGTCTAGAACAGGGGTCCCCAAACTACGGCCCGTGGGCCGGATCCGGCCACCCGAGGGCATCTATCCGGTCCATGGGCTGTGGAGAAGGGTGAGAGGCGGGTGAAGGGGGAGGGAGGCGGTGGGCGAAGAGGGGAAGGCATCTATCCGGCCCACGGGCTGTGGAGAAGGGTGAGCGGCAGGTGAAGGGGGAGGGAGGCGGTGGGCGAAGAGGGGAAGGCGGCGGGCATAGCGGCTTGGGCCTGCTTTGCCCGTCGCCTCCGTTGGCCCAGCCTCTCCTCCCTTCGGGATGCGTCCAGGATGCATCCCGGAGGCAGGAGAAGGGGGGGGGCCTTAAATCCAGTCATGTTCGACTCTGGGACTCTGCTGCTCATCTCCATTTCTAAGCCGAAGAGCTGGTGTTGTCCATAGACACTTCCAAGGTCATGTGGCCGGCATGACTGCATGGAGCGCCATTACCTTCCTGCCAGAGCGGTATCTATTGATCTACTCACATTTGCATGTTTTCAAACGGCTAGGTTTATATTTATTCTAAATTGCTAAGTTTATATTTGTTAAAATAGTTCTTCATTTTAATTATTGTATTATTTAAAGTGTTTTTTGCACTACAAATAAGATATTTGAGGTGTGGATAGGAATTCATTCATTTTTTTTTTCCAAATTATAATCCGGCCCTCCAACAGTTTGAGGGACTGTGACCCGGCCCTCTGTTCAAAAAGTTTGGGGACCCCTGGTCTGGAAGCATTCTCTCCTGACGTTTCGCCTGCATCTATGGCAAGCATCCTCAGAGGTAGTGTTGTAGGTTTTTTTGGGCTATATGGCCATGGTCTAGAAGCATTCTCTCCTGACGTTTCGCCTGCATCTATGGCAAGCATCCTCAGAGGCAGGCGAAACGTCAGGAAAGAATGCCTCTAGACCATGGCCATATAACCCGAAAAAACCTACAACAACCCTGCGTTATGGTAAATTTGTTTGCTTTTAATTACTGTACTTCAATATGAGTATCGACTCAATGAAGAGTTTATGATATGGTACTGTATGGGTATAGTATTAGTTAGGGCTATTTTAATAGTAACTCTCAAGCAACCAGAAATTTATTATTATTATTATTATTATTATTATTATTATTATTATTAACTACATTTCTATACTGCTTTTCTCAACCCTGGGGGGACTCAAAGCGGTTTACAACATAATAAATGGCAAATTCAATACCTCACATATATATAAAAAAATATCACATATCTAAATCAATAACATATAACTGTGGATAAAAATCATTCAAACTATAAAAGCATCAAACATAAGCATGAAACATATTATTGCTGCAATTAACAATGTAGGCCCCTTCTCTTCTCCCCCACTCCCCAACTCTCTACATTTATCCATCATCTTCTAATCCCATGGATGCCGGTTAACTGAGAGTTTACTGTATCGTTACATCATTATCATTGTTGTTGTTGTGGTGGTGGTTGTTATTACATGTATATGATCGCTTGTTCCCCAGTATTAGGAGTCAATGCAGCTTACAAACATTAAAATCAATACACCTAAGACACAAAATGATAAATAAAAACAAAAAGGTATTATTAAAATGCAAATAAATTGTCCATGAAATTAAAACCAATCGAAAGGAATCCCAAATTACGCACTTTTACAAAAGTCCTGGCAGTCAATTTCTAAATGGACTCATTGAACAAAAACCTTTGGACACATCAGATAAGTGATACCAGAAGCCAAAGCTGATACAGAAACATAAATACGCTCACAAACAAGGATGATATATAGATGTGAATACTTACACAAAACTGCCTCATGATTTTTGTGCGCAAGGATGGGAAGACTAATCTTTGGCCTTTTCCGCTCTCCTTTTCCAAGGCAAGGGTTCCAATGGAAAGATACGTGAGCAAAAAGAGAGCAAGCCGCCCGAGGCAAGAGCGCAATGGCTGCCCCTCGCAACTGCCAATCAAAGGCTTCTCAAAGGGACTGCGCATCGAGCTGCCAGGGTTAATCGGGACTGTGTTGCTAACATTAGCCGGCAAAGCCACCTAATCGCTTGGAGAAGGCCTTCAAATCCACCTGCGGCTTTGGGCACAGATGATTTTCCGACTCCTCCCCAAAGCCAGCCACCTTGTTGTGCTTCACCACTGTCGCTCCACACTTGGTGTTCTGAAATCTAACATAGGCATGGGCAAACTTCAGCCATCCAAGTGTTTTGGACTTCAACTCCCATAATTCTTAACAGACTACCAGCTGTTAGTAATTGTGGGTATATTTAGCTTGGAGAGAAGAAGGTTGAGAGGGGACATGAGAAACATGTTTAAATATTTGGAAGGAGGTCATGTTGAGGAGGGACAAGCTTGCTTTCTACAATGCCACGGAGCCACAGATCCAAACTGCAAGAAAATGCATTATACCTAAACATGATGAAGAACTTCCTAATGGTGAAAGATGTAGAGCAGCAGCAGCAGCAGCAGCAGCAGCAGCAGCAGCAGCAGCAGCAGCAGCAGCAGCAGCAACAACAACAACAACAACAACAAAACAGAATACACTGCTTCCTTGGAGTGTGGTCTCTCTCACCTGCACTTAGCAGGTCTGGAGGGGAGAGACAAAGCTACAAGACGGACACATGGGCCTGCTGAAGTTACCCATCATAATCCAGGTGGAAGATATACCAGGTCAGGTGCTAGGCAAGAGAAGCAGATGATCTCATGGGTTCATTCCAGCTAAAGTAGACTTGTTTCATTCATTGCTGAATGTTGAGTCATGATTTCTGCAAATCCCACTGACTCAGTGGTTCTACTTGGGTTGTAAGTAAGAGCCATAGGTCCAGACCAAACATAGCTACTGCATTCAGTTTCCGAATCCATTAGATTACCAGATACATCCATAGCTTGGGAAGTTAACTTTTGGGGATGCCAACTCCCCACTAGCCATGTTGGCTGCAGGATTCTGGAAGTTCCCTTCCTCAAAAGTTACCTTTTCTCCACAAAGTACATAGAAGAACATGAACACGCCATGGCAGCAGAATCACAATGGGGCAGTGCCATAGACAATGTAGGTCCAATATCAATTCTGTATTTGGCACATTTGTTATGCCTTGTCTGCAATCCCAGATCCTTCCAGACAGCTGTAGGATGTTATGATCTGTAGGTGGAGATATGCTGCACCAGTACTGTGCAACCCCATAAAGAATAGCAACATTCTGCGACACATGTAAATGGCTGGGTGCTATTTTTCAGTCCACAATGTGAAATTATAGAGTGCATAAGGATGCATACACAGCCTTTATTGGCATTCAACAACCAAACTGCCATACAACACAGGTATCTACAAGAGGAAGTCACAGATAAAAAGAAAACAGACTTAAAAGTTACCAGTCTCAAGGATAAAATTTGCAACAGTCTCACAAAAGAATGCATCAGAGTTGTTCAGAAGATATGTGTCGCGTTTTATCTCACAATTCAGCAGCAGATCCGTTGCACAACTTCAGCGCTTTCCAGTAGCTTCTTCCTGCACAGTATTTTCAGTCAACTGCTCCCACAAACTGCAGTTGCACTGGAACTATTTACAGGCACTTGAGCACATGCCCGGCTATTGTCAGTTTTACTATTGTTTTCTCCTCCAATCTAGATGACACTACAAACTTACCACAGCACACGGTTATATCTTGTCTTAGCAGACAGGTTCCTTTAATAAATTACACAGAGCCTTCGGCAAACAGCATCACAGCACAAGGAGAGAGAATACACTGTACATGACTTCCTTATATACAAATCTGTACATTTACACATAGCAATCTCTGATTGGTTCCCAACTCATTGACTTAACTCAAACCAGGATTGCATCATCAACACTCATTTGGACCAGGCCAGAACACATTCCCCAAATGATTCCATATATACAGTTAATGCATGACTCAGCATTTCCAATAGAAGCCTATTAGCAGTGCATGACTCAGCTATATTACATTACAATACATTGTAAAACCTGGAATTTTATAACACCCTTGCCACTAAGAACACTGTGAAAAAAATTGAATTCCAAGTCACAACAACAAACCCTTTTGGAACATTCCAATATTTAATATCTCCCATCCAAAAATGCTGTTGGCAACGCATTACATCTTGCAGTTGCGAAATCTCTCCTCTGGGCGGATTAATCAAAATGTGAAGATACGCTGTCATGGAATTAATGATGTGGTAGGGGAACAAGTTGTCTTTGCTGCAGGAGTCAGATTATGGAAGTCAAGATCCAAAAGTTTGTTCTTGACTGACTTGCAGGCTTCCACGTTCTGCAATCAATAAATTATTTAATATACCACATTCTAAATTTCTCCAGAAACTAATAGGTTTCCCTAGATGTGTGCCTTATTCTATTCACTGAGACAGGTCAAACATTCTTGAAACCTTGGCATGGATGAGAGCTATAAAATTCTGGCTGCTTATAGCTGCTTTGAGTCCCTTTTGGGGGGATAAAGTGGGGTATAAATAAATATAATAATACATAATAATAATTTTCAAGCAGACCCTGATAGCTATATTCCCTCTCTGTTATCAGATAATTTTATTTCAGAATGGTATTTGTTGATTCCTAGAAAGATTGAAGCAATTGGCCTGTCTTTGGATGAACTCTTAATTCTCACAAATGTAGAATCCAGTGCATAAGTATAATGTGGTATGCACAACTCTGCTTCTACTATTGGCTATGTGTTATGATGAATCATTTGCCCTGCATACGTAGCATGACTTGGGCCTTCATTGGAGACGCAGCTAATACTCCAGAGAACAGGATCAGAATCCAAAATAACCTCAACAGAAAACTGGGCTGAAATAAACAAAATAAATTTCAATAGGAAGAACTGTACTAGTACTACATTTAGGCAGAAAGAAATTGAATGCACAGATATAGGATGAGTTAGACCTGGCTGGAAAACAGTACATGCAAAGGCAGCCTAGGAGCCATAGTAGACCACAAGCTGGACATATGACAACAGTATGGTGTGGCAATGCCAATGCAATGCTAGCCTGCACGAATACTACAATAGTATCTAGATCAGTGGTTCCCAACCAGTGGTCCATGGACCACCAGTGGTCCCCAAGACCAAAACAATGGTCCCAGAAATATTTCTTACGCCTGCAATGGTTCCCAACTTGTGGACCATGGCCTCACTGTTACTACAGCATTGTAACGAGAGTGACAGGTCTTGTGAAACTATCTTATAGTGCTGAAGCAATGGGGATGTCAGAAGGAGAGAGGCTGACTGCCTACGAAAGGTGCGACAACAAGCCTTCTGACTTCTGCTTCTCCTCCTCCTCCCTTCTCTTGAGTGGAGCCATTCCATGTGGTGCCTGGAAGCAGGGGCACCTTGGTGTCTTCGTTTTTAGGCCTGTTCCTGGGGTTATTTGGGGTGCTGATTCAGAAAATTGCATTGGATAGACCACATCAGCTCTAGATATGGTTTTCTGTGGGTGAGTAGATAGAGACAACTGGATGACATACCTTCTGTATCAGAAACTAGAGCTGATGTGGTCTATTCAATGCAATTTTATGAATCAGCACCCTAGATAACCAAACCAAATCTAAAGTTGGCCAAAAACTGATTCGTAATCCTATTGGTACTAATGTTAGAGAGTGGTCCCTGGTCAAGAGGTTCTTGGTCAAGTGGTCCCTGGTCAAAAATGGTTGGGAACCACTTATCTAGATTGAGGGAAGTTCTAGTCTCCCTCTCTTCTGCTTTGGTCAAACCTCACCTGGAATAACCCTATGTCCAGTTCAGGGAAAAGCAATCCAAGGTGGTCCAAATGGAACACTGTCCAGAGAAGGGTGACAAAAACAATGAAATGCTTAGAAGTCAAACCCTGTGAGGAGCACCATAGGGAGCTGAGTAAGTTTAGCTTGGAAAAAAGAAGGCCGAGAGGGGACATAATAGCCATGTTTTAATGTTTTAAATGATGTCCATTGAGGAAGGGATAAGCTTCTCTTTTGTTGCTCTGGAGACTAGATGGAGAAGTGGTTTCAAATTGCAGGTGAAGAGATTCCACCTGGATATTAGGAAGAAAGTTTGGCCCGCCCCTTAGTAAAACAAAAGAGATGTCTTACAGTTCGGGACCTTATTAGCACAATTTAGAACAGAAAAAGAAAAACAGTATTTTGTAACTTTCCTCTGACTATACTAGATCTTTAACATACTGAACAGGTATGTTAAAGATATAGATATAGGAGTCCCCGGTGGTGCAGTGGGTGCCGGCAGGACTGAAGACTGACAGGTTGCAGGTTTGAATCCGGGGAGAGCACGGATGAGCTCCTTCTATCAGCTCCAGCTCCCCATCCGGGGACATGAGAAAAGCCTCCCACAAGGATGGTAAAACATCAAAACATTTGGACATCCCTTGGGTAACGTCTTTGCAGACAGCCAATTTTTTCACACCAGAAACGACTTGTAGTTTCTCAAGTCACTCCTGACATTGGGGGGGGGGGCAATGAGGAGGTTTGTTTTATGCCAAGGAGAACGACATTGTGTCATCTTATTGATATAGTGCTTCCGAAGACAACAAAGGGATACAATGATTCCACTTGGGTTTGGTTCCAGGGTATCTCCAAAGATACCAACATCTATGGATTTCTGAGCCCCATTGCATACAATGACGTAGCCAAACGATACCTATACAAAACAGCATGTAAATACACAAGAATACATATAGCTCAGTGAGAAGAGAGGCGCAAAATGGATCTCGCCCAGTTCCCCAAATATTTCCAAACAGCCTTTCCGCTTGTGCCATCGAGACCTGTCTCAATTTGCAAAGGTCTCCAAGATCCAGACTTCAGGGTATGTTTGATTCTCTGGGGATAATCTCGGCCAAGTTATAAGAGCGTTTTAGCTCTGCCTTCGCCTCTTGACCACACCGAGCTAAGAGGCAGCGTTGTGTAAAAGTTTAATGCGATCACGCGGCCCAGGTTTGGCCTGTCCTTATTTTATCCCAGAGCCAAGCGCTTCCAATCTGTAAATAACATTCATTCTGCTGGATTGCTCTGGTCATACTTTCAGCCTCCATTTCTTCCCTTGCTCTTTATATATGTTTACATGTGGCAGGATCGTACGTATGTCTTTTGGGTAGTGGTTGGAAAAGCTATTTCCAGAATCTCCAGCGGATGCATTCTTGCTGGCTGGGGATTCTGGGGGTGATACTCTAAAACGAACGTAGCTTGCCCAAGCTGTGTCTGCATGCCATATCTAGTCTGGGTTGAAGAGGCAATTTGGCACAGTGCTTAGCATAATGGGTCTATGCAGCAGACCCAAGTTCAAATTGTCAGTTGTAGACGAATTTAAGTCAGTCGCAGTATCTCTGGTTATAGATTCATAGCTAAATAACTGTACAATGCATTTATAGGAAAATCAATTCAAATATTCAGCAGGGTTCCATCCATAGAATCATTGAGTTGGAAGAGACCCCAAAGGTTATCCAGTCCAACTTCCTGCCATGCAGGAACACCCAATCAAAGCACTCCTAGTAGATGGATAGTCAACCTCTTTTTAAAATTTCTCCAGTAATTCTCAAAAATGATAATTTCAGTGGTTCTGAAATTATTTCTGCCAGTTCTTTTAATACTCTTGGATGTAGTTCATCTGGACCCGGAAACTTGAATTCATTTAGATTAGCCAGCTATTCCTGCACTACCTCTTTATCTATTCTCTGCTGCATTTCAAAGAATCATAGAATCCTAGAGTTGGAAGAGACCTCATGGTCCATCCAGTCCAACCCTCTGCCAAGAAGCAGGAAAATCGCATTCAAAACACTTCAAAAGATGGCCATCCAGCCTCCTGCATCCTCTGCTTCATTATTCCCAAGTTGCTAATCTATCGGGAGAAGACTAAGGCAAAGAAAGTGTTGAGCAGTTCTGCCTTTTCTCTGTCCCCTCTTAGCATTTCACCATCGCTTACGATTTCCTTGTTCTTCATTTTGCTAGGGACATAACCAAAAAATCCCCTTTTAGTGTCTTTAACCTCTCTTGCAAACTAGAGCTCATCCTGCACTTTTGCTTTTCTAACTCTACCTCTCTACAATGTTTATTTTCCTCATTATATTGTTTCTAGGCAGGGGGTTGGACTGGATGGCCCATGAGGTCTCTTCCAACTCTATGATTCTATGATGATGATGATGATGATGATGATGATGATGATACTTTATTTCTTCCCTACCACCATCTCCCATAGGGACTTGGAGTGGCTTACAAAATAGCCCACAAAGATGCCATTCATAAAATACATAATACATAAAACAAAATACATCAACATAAAACAATAATAACATTACATAAATCAGGTACATAAATTGGATTAATCAACCTCTATTAAAAATAGAATTAGTTAAAAGTTCCATGTAATCTATGTAGCAGCCCGGCTGAATGCACAGAATGTAGATAGAAAGTGCTCAGTGATTGGTAACAGTTCTGGTTACTGTCTAAACCAGTGGTTCCCAACATGTGGTCCATGGATTACCAGGTACAAAAATATGGTCCGACGCCTCATCATTACTACTTACTTACTTACTTAGGCGATCCCTCGTTGGACGAGTAAGATGGTCTTCCGTGATGGGTTTCCTTGTGGGTCCGTATGTGGCTGTGGAGCCCTATTCTTGCTCTGAATCTTCTTCCGTAGTGAGGGCATTGGTTTCCAGGTGGAAGGCGGTCCCGGTCAGGGTTGGCTTGACGTGCCTTCCTCTTGGCACGTTTCTCTCTTTCGCCCTCCATTTGTGCCTCTTCAAATTCTACAGCACTGCTGGTCACAGCTGACCTCCAGCTGGAGCGCTCAAGGGCCAGGGCTTCCCAGTTCTCAGTGTCTATGCCAGAGTTTTTAAGGTTGGCTTTGAGCCCATCTTTAAATCTCTTTTCCTGTCCACCAACATTCCATTTTCCATTCTTGAGTTCGGAATAGAGCAACTGCTTTGGGAGACGGTGGTCAGGCATCCGGACAATGTGGCCGGTCCAGCGGAGTTGATGCGGAGGACCATCGCTTCAATGCTGGTGGTCTTTGCTTCTTCCAGCACACTGACATTTGCTTGTCTTACCAAGAGATTTGCAGGATTTTCTGAAGGCAGCACTGATGGAATCGTTCCAGGAGTTGCATGTGACATCTGAAGACAGCCCACTTCTCACAGGCGTATAGCAGGGTTGGGAGGACAATAGCTTTATAAACAAGCACCTTGATATCTCTATGGATGTCCCGGTCCTCAAACACTCTCTGCTTCATTCGGAAAAATGCTGCGCTTGCAGAGCTCAGGCGGTGTTGTATTTTGGTGTCGATGTTGACTTTGGTGGAGAGGTGGCTGCCAAGGGAGCGGAAATGGTCCACATTTTCTAATGTTACACCATTAAGTTGTATCTCTGGCATTGGAGAGGGGATGGCTGGTGACTGCTGGAACAGCACTTTGGTTTTCTCGATGTTCAGTGACAGGCCAAGCTTCGTGTATGCTTCTGCGAAGGTGTTTAGAGTGGCTTGTAGATCTTCTTCTGAATGCACACAGACAACATTGTCATCAGCATACTGGAGTTCTATAACAGATGTTTTGTAACTTTGGTTTTGGCTTTCAGTCTGCTGAGGTTAAACAGCTTGCCATCTGTCCGATAGATGATTTCCACTCCAGTGGGAAGCTTCCCATCAACAAGGTGAAGTATCATAGTGATGAAGATGGAGAATAAAGTTGGGGCAATAACACATCCCTGTTTACTATACTGTTGCCTCGAAACCATGTGGCAATGAGAGTGACTGGTCTCTTTTAGTGCTGGGGCCATGAGGATGTCAGGAGGGGTGAGGCCGACTTCCCACGAAAGATTACTACTTCCACATTAGTTCTAAATTATTATTAAATATGGTTTTCTGTAGGCAAGCAGATGACGACTACTGAATGGCATATGTTCTGGATCGGAAACTAGAGCTGGTGTGGTCTATCCATTGCAATTTTCTGAATCAGCACCCCAAATAACTAAGCCAAATCTAAAGTTGAGCAAAAACTTATTTGTAACCCTTTTGGAATTAATGTTGGCGAGTGGTCCCTGGTCAAAGTGGTCCCTGGTCAAGTGGTCCCTGGTAAAAAAAAAAAGGTTGGGAACCAGTGGTCGAAACATTATCAAATGCCTGCTGGAAAAAACAAGTTTTTTAACTCTTTCCTAAAGTGCTATAGTGTAGGGGCTTATCTAAGTTCATTGGGGAGGGCACTCCAGAGCTGGGGGAGGGGGGCACCACTGAGAAGGCCCTCTCACTTGTCCCCGCCAACTGCACTAAAGACGGAGGAGGGACTGAGAGGAGGGTCTCCCTGGTAGATCGTAGAGCCCTCACCAATTCATAGGGGGAGATGCGATCACAAAGATAGTCTGAACCCGAACCATAGAGTCTCAACCAATTCAACATAGTTTGTGACAGCCACAAAAACAAATCTTCTTGAGTTATAAGAACTACTCTACTTTTAAACTAAGGACCACACAATTAAACAGGAAATATCACTTTCAAACCAGGAACAGAAAATCTTTCAAATTTTGTTGCATAGTGTTATCACGGAGAGACCTCACCTCCATGAATTGCCTAGTCACCTATTGAAGTCATCCTTGCTTAAGTGCCGAAGCCTTAAGCCACATTGTAGTGCAGTGTTTGCTTGTAATTAGGGCAAACATTGCACTGCAATATGGCTTAAGGCTTTGGCACTAATCCAAGGAAAACTAAACCCCTGGAACCACTTGCTGTTTGTAAAAGCAGGGAACATATCGCCCATTCCTGGCTCTGGCAGACAACCACCCAGTGAAATTTTCCTTCACTTCATTATTATTATATTGACACAAGAACACAGTATGACACAGCAAACGAGATCTATATACTGGATTTCGTATCACAAGATCACAAGTTGAACACTTCCCAAGCGTCTAGGACTTTGCGATGTATTTTTGAATAACGCAGACAAAAGAGGAGGAAGAGGACATATCATCTCAGGAAGATTGGATAATGATGAAAAAACTTGAATTGGCCAAATTGAATAAAATGTCTTACTTTTATAAGAGAAAACATATTGAATCGTTTCCATAAAGATGAGGAACCATGAATTGTTTTTCTGCAAGAAGGAGATGAGAAGTTACCAATCATTGGGTTCAAGAATGAAGAGTTCAGATTTATTAGTAGTAGATTTATTAGTAGGTGCCTTTCACCTTAAGAACAGACAAGCATCCCGAGCTCTGAGGATTACCTGGGAAGGAATCCCACTGGAGCATTGCAGCACACCCAAATACCTGGGAGTCACTCTGGACCATGCTCTTACCTACAAGAAGCACTGCCTGAACATCAAGCAAAAAGTGGGTGCTAGAAACAATATCATACGAAAGCTGACTGGCACAACCTGGGGATCACAACCAGACACAGTGAAGACATCTGCCCTTGCGCTATGCTACTCTGCTGCTGAGTATGCATGCCCAGTGTGGAACACATCTCACCACGCTAAAACAGTGGATGTGGCTCTTAATGAGACATGCTGCATCATCACGGGGTGTCTGCGCCCTACACCACTGGAGAAATTACACTGTCTAGCCAGCCCATCCCTTGTTTGGGTATCAGCCAGCACGTCAACGACTTAAATCAAGAAATATTTTTCTAATATCTACAGAGACACTCGCTGGAACACCCCAGCAAGCGAGAGTTCAAAAGTGGCAGGCTCAAACCCAGAACCTCAATCAATGGCTGATACCAAATGAGAGACTTCCCCCTGGGCACACAGAAAACTGGGTAACTTGGAAGGCACTGAACAGTCTGCGCTCTGGCACCACGAGTTGCAGAGCTAATATTAAGAAATGGGGCTACAAAATGGAATCCATGACATGAGAGTGTGGAGAAGAGCAAACCACTGACCACCTGCTGCAATGCAGCCTGAGCCCTGCTACATGCACAGTGGAGGACCTTCTTGCGGCAACACCAGAGGCACTCCAAGTGGCCAGATACTGGTCAAAGGACATTTAATCAGCTACCAAGCTTGCAAATACTGTGTTTTGTCTGTTTGTTTGTTTTTGTTAAAAATGTAATACAAATGTCTGGTTGCTGATGACATGATAAATAAATAAATTAGTAGTAGATCTACTATGGAAATAGGGGAAGCACTAACTCTAAGATCTTCCGGGGCGGCCCTCTTATTGGTCCCACTACCGTCTCAAGCGCGGTTGGTGGAGACGAGAGAGAGTGCCTTCTCAGTGATGGCCCCCCGTCTCTGGAATGCCCATCCAAGGGAAATAAGACAGGCCCCATCCCTCCCCTCTTTTTGTAAGAGCTTGAAGACCTGGTGGTTTCAACAAGCCTTTGAAAATGACCTGTTCTAACTCCGCCCTACACATTGTCAAATACGGCCTTATTCTTCCTACCAATTACCCAGATCATTTCCTCTAATCGGCCCAGGAATGAACAGCCACAGACCCGTACCTAATATTATTGTTGCCTGCCATAGCATTGCACTTAATTCCCGGGCCCACTAGAATTTTTGGACGTACACAAATCTTGGCCCAACCTTTTAAATGTTTAAATTGCCTTGAACAGGCAGGATTACTTTTAAATATATGTGTGTTATGGCGACAATTTTTATGCTTATATTTTGTTTTGTTAATCTTATGGTTATGTTGTTTTTACTTTGTATGTTTTGTGATGTTACCTGGGAACCGCTCTGAGTCCCCTCGGGGAGATGGAGCGGTATATAAATAAATTATTATTATTATTATTATTATTATTATAATAATATTATGATGTATTATTATTGGCAATAAAGATCTGCATAGTAAAAGCAATGGTATTCCCCGTAGTAACCTACAGATGTGAGAGCTGGACCATAGGGAAGACTGAGCGAAGAAAGATAAATGCTTTTGAACTGTGGTGTTGGAGGAAAGTTCTGAGAGTGCCTTGGACTGCGAGAAGATCCAACCAGTCCATCCTCCAGGAAATAAAGCCCGACTGCTCATTGGAGGGAAGGAGACTAGAGACAAAGTTGAAGTACTTTGGCCACATCATGAGGAGACAGGAAAGCCTAGAGAAGACAATTATGCTGGGGAAAGTGGAAGGAAAAAGGAAGAGGGGCCGACCAAGGGCAAGATGGATGGATGGCATCCTTGAAGTGACTGGACTGACCTTGAAGGAGCTGGGGGTGGTGACGGCCGACAGGGAGCTCTGGCGTGGGCTGGTCCATGAGGTCACAAAGAGTCGGAGACGACTGAACAAATGAACAACAACAATTATTATCTATACCACGAAAATTGGAAGCCAGTTATATCTTTGATCTCTAAATATAACAACAACAACAACAATTTACAGTACAGCCAGTAGCAATTGTCTATTAACAGGACGTGGTCTCTATATGCTCAGCGGGATGCCTGGGGTGCCTCGGCTGAGAGGCCCTATGGATTTCCCTATACAAAGTCTTTAGAAGCTTAGAAAGTTTAACAAGGTTCTTTATTAATGCTTAAATCTTCAACAAATCAATCAAATACTTTAAAACTCTGGAAAACTGGTAGCTTTCTTAATCTGCCCACAAGAGACAGGCAACTTGCTTCAAGAACTGTTTCTTTCTTCTATAAAGGAAATCCTTGACCCTTCCCTGGGCAATCTGTTCTTAGGCTGGCGTGGGGCCCTACTCCCGGTTCCAATTTGCTTTATGGGTAACCCGAGTAGACCTTACCGGCCAAGACTTTGTAGATTTTCCAGCTGGTGTCCTTTACCTTCCAGCAAAGCTGGCTGTATTTCTTAGTAAAGCTGTGGAACTGCTTTCCCCCGAAGTTTGTGAGAAACGAAGCTTTCTACAGGTGGGAGAATCTCACACGTCCTGTTGGAAAGGCTTCTCCATGATAACTGAGCTAAAGGTCCCCTTTCCCTCCAAAATCCTGGGGAAAGGGGCGGATCTAAAGGCTGCAACAATGATTGACAGGTTACTGGCCCTATAACTGCAATCTGGAAGAAGCTACCAAATTGCAAAGTGCATAGCCTTCAGGATTCATGCAATCAAGCAAAGAAAGAAAAAGGGAATTCAAACCCCTGGCACAACCGTATCAGAACAGGCAGTCTCCGAGTTATGAACATCCGACTTACAAGGGACTCCTACTTAAGAACAGGGATGAAACAACAGGAAGTGAGAGAAATATACCTCCAGAAAGGGAAATCTACTCCTAAAAGCATTATCATGAGGAAAAGGAGTTTCAGCTGAAGCTATATCTCTAATTTTTGTTTCCACAACAAGCCAAATTTTGCAAAATCCAGTTACCGTATCACAGGGACAGAAAGTGAGGTGAAATTTTCTGAACAGGAGCACAGACAGCCATAGGAACTCCACAACCTTTCCCTATGCTATCCAGCTGGCAAATAATAATAATAATAATAATAATAATAATAATAATAATAATAATAATAACTTTATTTGTATCCTGCCTCCATCTCTCCAAGGGGACTCAGGGCGCCTAACATGAGGCCAAGCCCAAACAATTGTTGTTGTTGTTCATTCGTTCAGTCGTCTCCGACTCTTCGTGACCTCATGGACCAGCCCACGCCAGAGCTCCCTGTCGGCCGTCACCACCCCCAGCTCCTTCAAGGTCAGTCCAGTCACTTCAAGGATGCCATCCATCCATCTTGCCCTTGGTCGGCCCCTCTTCCTTTTGCCTTCCACTTTCCCCAGCATAATTGTCTTCTCTAGGCTTTGCTGTCTCCTCATGATGTGGCCAAAGGACTTCAACTTTGTCTCTAGTATCCAAACAATTACAATACAGCAAAATAAAATACATACAAGACACAGAACAACATCAGGTAAAAATACTTATACAATAAGTATAGCTAGGAATACTCCCAGTAAAAGCTCAAATCTTAATGAGACAGTTTAATTACTGGTCAAAAGTAAACTCTATGGATCCTAGTAGACTTCCTCGCCTATGTCTAGAGGATCAAGTCCAGCATGACCAGAAATTATCGTGGATGGCGGCTCTGAATAATGAGTTGGCTGGATTCGGTCTGCCTTTGCAATTTCTGGGTGTTTTGGGTCCGGGGCAGGGCAAGTGCTCAAGCGGCGCATTAGGGATGTCTATGCACAGCTGGACCTAGAGAGCATAGGTAGGTCTTCAGCCACAAGGTTTTTAGCTTCCCACAAAAGGAATATTTATTTAGAGCACTACCTAACTATTCCACTTCCTCTACCCTTAAGAAGAATATATACTAGGGCAATGATGGGCAACCTTTTGAGTTTGGTGTGTCAATACTCGCCAAAAAACTCGAGTGGGGTGTCACTTCGAGAAAAACCCATAATTTCATGATATTTATAGTTTAATAAGAAAAATATATTATTGTAATATATAACTGTATTTAATAAACCAAAAACTAATTATTTAAGTTACCTGCTTTTTCTATAATGCCATATATCTCGGCATTATAGAAAAATGCTGGTGTAGGAGCCGAGGATGAAATGTCCTTCTTGGGATGCGGCCCCATCTTCTCTGTATGCGGCCGCATGCGGCTGTGTGTCATCGAAAATGGCTACGCGTGTCAGTGCTGACACACGTGTCATAGGTTCGCCATCATGGTACTAGGGCTAGGTTTGAACAACTCGGTACTATGGTGCAAACCGGGCGCTACTGTAACATCCCAAGAAGTGAGAGATTCTGCGTCTGGGGAGAACAAACAGTGGAAGACACTGAACATTTCTTAATTGACTGTCCAGCATACACTGAACTGCGAGACAGATATTTACATCCAACAGAAATGATATTCTGACATCCCTCTTGCAAGGGCAGGAAAAATCCAGCATAATCAGAGTAAGCCTTTTTTTTTCTGAAAGCTATTAAGAAAAGAGCAGATTTCCTGAAAGAAGAACCAGGAAAATAAGATTCTGACTATAAATAGAAGGTCAGCTGCTGTCCTCACCTTTTTGCCTTGTTTTTTTACTCGTGTTCTATTTTGAAATGGTCATATGACTGATCAAATAAATACAATAACATAATAAAACAATAAGATAGTAACAATAACATAAAACAGAGTATAAAAAACAATACAAGAATTTAGATGAGGGCGAGCTAAGCCAAGTGCGAGGAGTGAAATTTTGTTAAAACCCGCGGGTGAGATAGATAAATAAAGTGCTGTGTTTAGAGAGAGACTCGGGTGGGATAAACAATGAGGTTATTCTCAACCGAGGGATGGGATAAAGTGCATCAGGAAACCAATTGACACTGAGACAGGACCTGACATGGGAATTAATTATTCATTCTTCAAAAGCACACCAGAAAAGCCAAGTTTTTAAACTTTTCCTAAAGACTGACAGGGTGGGTGCTGGGAGGGAGAAAACCTGGAGGCAGTGACAGATTTTGTATTTCTAGGCCCAAAGATGACTGCAGACGCAGACTGCAACTAGGAAATCAGAAGACGTATTGTCGAAGGCTTTCATGGCCGGAATCCATGGGTTGTTGTAGGTTTTTCCGGGCTATATGGCCATGTTCTGGAGGCAATTTTTCTCCTGATGTTTCGCCTGCATCTATGGCAAGCATCCTCAGAGGTAATGAGGACCTCATTACCTCTGAGGAAGGATGCTTGCCATAGATGCAGGCGAAACGTCAGGAGAAAAATTGCCTCCAGAACATGGCCATATAGCCCGGAAAAACCTACAACAACCCACAAATCAGAAGACGTTTCCTTTCTGGGAGGAGAACAATGACCAATCTTGATAAAATAGTGAACAGTAGAGACATCACACTGGCAACGAAGATCCGCATAGTTAAAGCAATGGCATTCCCCATAGTCACCTACGGATGTGAGAGCTGGACCATAAGGATCTGGCCACAGTGGTCCACGCTCTTGTTACATCCCGAATAGATTACTGCAATGCACTCTACGTGGGGATGCCTTTGAAGACTGTTCGGAAACTTCAATTAGTCCAGCGGGCGGCAGCCAGATTAATCACCGGAGCATCATACAGGGAACATACCACATCTCTGTTATGTCAGCTTCACTGGCTGCCGATCCAGTTCTGAGCACAATTCAAAGTGCTGGTTTTTACCTACAAAACCGTATACGACTCCGGCCCAGCGTACCTATCCGAACGCATCTCCTTCTACGTCCCGCCTTGGAGTTTAAGATCTTCTGGGGAGGCTCTGCTTTCGGCCCCACCTCTATCACAAGTGAGATTGGTGGGGACGAGGAGCAGGGCCTTCTCAGTGGTGGCCCCTCGCCTGTGGAATTCACTTCCTGGGGAAATTAGGTCATCAACACCCCTCCTCTATTTTAGAAGGAAACTAAAACCATGGATATGGGACCAGACCCTTGGGTTATCTGGCAGATAGACAAAGGACAATGATGACTAGAATTGATAGGATTTGACAATGTGGAATGAACTTATGGATTCTGAGCTGGTGAACGTTGAACATGAGATTGGTTTTTTATTGATTGTGATGTATAACTTGATGTTTTAATTGTTTATAATTGCTGTGATGCATGTTTTATCTTATTTGTTGTTGGCATCGAATTGTGCCTTTTGTAAGCCACCCTGAGTCCCCCCCCCCCTCGTGGGTTGAGAAGGGCGGGGTAGAAATGCGCAAAATAAGAAATAATAATAATAATAAGGAAGGCTGAGTGAAGGAAGATAGGCACTTTTGAACTGTGCTGCTGGAGGAAAATGCCAAGAGTTCCTTGGACCGCGAGAAGATCAAACCAGTCCATACTCCAGGAAATAAAGCCCGGCTACTCACTAGAGGAAAGGATATTAGAGGCAAAGATGAAGCACTTTGGCCGAATCATAGAATCATAGAGTTGGAAGAGACCTCATGGGCCATCCAGTCCAACTCCCTGCCAAGAAGCAGGAAAATTGCACTCAAAGCACCACCGACAGATGGCCATCCAGCCTCTGTTTAAAAGCAATCCATACTTTGTTTTTCAACACGATCGTGAGGTCAGGAGTCTTGTGCTCCAAAACTCTGTCTGAATCCGTAAGTCCCAGAGTAGCTGGACGTGTTCATTCTCTGTAACTTTTTCAGGCTTGTGATCCCACCAGTTCTTTGTCACAGGCAGATGGTATTTGTGGCACAAGTTCCAATGAATCATCTGAGCAACGGTGTTATGTCTCTGCTTGTAGTCTGTCTGTAATCTTCTTGCAGCAGCTGAGGATGTGATCTATTGTTTCATCTGCTTCCTTGCAGAGTCTACACTTGGGATCTGTTGTCGACTTTTCAATTCTGGCTTTGATGGCATTGGTTCAAATGGCTTGTTCTTGGGCTGCCAGAATCAGGCCCTCTGTCTCCTTTTTCAAAGTTCCATTTGTGAGCCACAACCATGTTTTTTCTTGGTCAATTTGGCTCTCAATTTTTCCCATGGAGAGCCTTCCATTTATTATTTTACCCTATTTATTTTGCTTATTATTACATTTAGTATTTTACTCTATTTATTTTTTATTTTTTACTCTATTTATTATTATTACATTTATTATTTTACTCTATTTATTTTTAATTTTTACTCTATTTGTTATTATTACACTTATTATTTCATTCTATTATTATTACATTTATTATTTTACTCTATTTATTATTTCATTTTTACTCTATTTATTTTTATTATTTTACTCTATTGTTATTATTACATTTATTATTTCACTCTATTATTATTGCATGTATTATTTTACTCTATTTATTTTTTTATTTTTTACTCTATTTATTATGATTACATTTATTATTTTAGTCTATTATTATGATTACATTTATTATTTTACTCTATTTATTTTTATTATTTTACTCTATTGTTTTTATTACATTTATTATTTCACTCTATTATTATTGCATGTATTATTTTAATCTATTTATTATTTTATTTTTACTCTATTTATTATGATTACATTTATTATTTTAGTCTATTATTATGATTACATTTATTATTTTACTCTATTTATTTTTATTATTTTACTCTATTGTTTTTATTACATTTATTATTTCACTCTATTATTATTACATTTATTATTTTAATCTATTATTTTACTCTATTACTGTTGTTGTTTTTGTTGTTACATTTATTATTTTGCTCTCTTTATTATTATTGGAAGGATACACAAGCACATTTACATTGAAGAAAGTTAGAATAATGGTTCAATCAGAGTTGGACAGTCTTATCTTAAATTACAGTTTTATGTAAATATTAAAAAAATAACCTACTGATGATGATGATGATTATTATTATTATTATTATTATTATTATTATTTACAGTATTTATGCCTCAATTCATGTAATTTTATTGCAATCTATTTTTATTTTGAAATTTACCAGTAACTTCTGCATTTCCCACCCTCGGCTTATACTCGAGTCAATACATTTCCCCAGTTTTTTGGAGTAAATTAGGTGCCTCGGCTTATATTTGTACTCGAGTATATACAGTATTTTTTTAAGTGGTTTTTGTCCCTTGTGCCGAAAAATATTTTTGCTCTGAGGTCTCTTCCGCTGTCAAATGCCAGCTTCTGATCGGAGTTTACATGCCTGCTTCCCCAGAATCCACCTGGCTCTGTGGCTCATTATATCGGTTCAGATGTGAACTGTCCTATTAGGTCAGGGCTAAAGCACTTAAGACTCAAGGCTCCTGTCAATGGTAATCACAGCTAAGACGCTACAAGCATGGCAGGTTGGCTTTGCAAGTGACATCTTTGCAGGAGAAACACCGGAGTTATCTTTTGGACTATCGTGACTTTATTGGACGACACCTTGATACTTTATTGGGTATCGACAACTGGACTTTTGAACCTTCAATGATTTGAATTCTTAGTCAATTATCTAGGAGTGCATATACTGCAGTTTCATACCACTTTAACTCCCATGACTCAATGTTTTGGAATACTACAAGTTGTAATTTGATGAGGTACCAACATGCTCTGGCAGAGGAGACTAAAGACTCCCAAGGGTGCCATAGCATTTAAGTCATGTCAATTACAGTGCTGTCAAACTGCATTAATTCTATAGTGGAGATGTACCAGGCTATTGTTGGGAAATGCGGTATGTTTCCAGAGTGTGGTGGAGGCTCCTTCTTTGGAAGCTTTTAAACAGAGGCTGGATGGCCATCTGTCAGGGGTGATTTGAATGCAATATTCCTGCTTCTTGGCAGGGGGTTGGATTAGATGGCCCATGAGGTCTCTTCCAACTCTTTGATTCTATGATTCTATGATTCTTATAGTGTCACTTTTTGTCATTCCACTATTGTGATCTTGGCAATTCCATTCTGATGCCCAGGTTCCACTAATTTGGACTTCTGGCTACTTGGATGTTCTGTATCAGAAGCTAGAGTTGATGTGGTCTATCCAATGCAATTTTCTGAATCAGCACCCCAAACTGAATCTAAAGTTGACTAAAAACCGATTCATAACCCTTTTGGTACTAATGTTGGAGAGTATTCTCTGGTCAAGTGGTCCCTGGTTAAGTAGTCCTTGGTCAAAAGTGGTGCCTGGTCAAGTAGTCCCTGGTCAAAGTGGTCCCTGGTCAAGTGGTCCCTGGTCAAGTGGTCCCTGGTCAAGTGGTCCCTGGTCAAAGTAGTCCCTGGTCAAGTAGTCCTTGGTCAAGTAATCCCTGGTCAAGTGGTCCCTGGTAATGTAGTCCCTGATCAAGTGGTCCCTGGACAAAGTGGTCCCTGGTAATTTAGTCCCTGATCAAGTGGTCCCCGGACAAAGTGGTCCCTGGTCAAGTGGTCCCAGGTCAAAGTGGTCTCTGGTCAAAGTGGTCTCTGGTCAAGTGGTCCCTGGTGAAGTGGTCCCTGGTCAAGTAGTCTCTGGTCAAGTGGTCCCTGGTCAAAGTGGTCTCTGGTCAAATAGTCCTTGGACAAAGTGGTCCCTGGTCAAAGTGGTCTCTGGTCAAGTGGTCCCTGGACAAAGTGGTCCCTGGTCAAAGTGGTGTCTGGTCAAAGTGGTGTCTGGTGAAGTGGTCCCTGGTCAAGTAGTCTCTGGTCAAGTGGTCCCTGGTCAAAGTGGTCTCTGGTCAAAGTGGTCCCTGGTCAAGTGGTCCCTGGTCAAGTAGTCTCTGGTCAAGTGGTCCCTGATCAAAGTGGTCTCTGGTCAAAGCCAGGGCTCAAAGCCAATCTTAAAAACACTGGCACTGAGAACTGGGAAGCCCTGGCCCTTGAGCGCTCCAGCTGGAGGTCAGCTGTGACCAGCAGTGCTGCAGAATTTGAAGAGGCACAAATGGAGGGTGAAAGAGAGAAACGTGCCAAGAGGAAGGCACGTCAAGCCAATCCTGACCGAGACCGCCTTCCACCTGGAAAGCAATGCCCTCACTGTGGGAGAAGATGCAGGTCAAGAATAGGGCTCCACAGTCACCTACGGACTCACCAGAATACTGATCCTGGTAGACTATCCTACTCGGCCAATAAGGGATCGCCTAAGTAAGTAAGGTCCCTGGTCAAAAGTGGTCCCTGGTCAAATAGTCCCTGGTCAGAAAAAGGTGGGAAATCACTGACCTAAATATTAGGAAAAACTTCTTTTCCAAAAATTAAATGGAGTCTCTTTTTCTGCTGCTTGAAACCACTGCACTGTGTTCTAGGGCCCTTCTACACAGTCATATAACTCAGAATATCAAGGTAGACAATCTACAATATCTGCTTTGAACTGGATTATCTGAATCCACACTGACATATAATCCAGTTCAATGTGGATTTTAGACAGCGTTGTTGAAGGGCCCTAGTCTCTAGAGCAGCAGAAAACAAGCTGACACCGTCTTTTCCATGATATTCCTTCAGATATTTAAACACAGCTATCATGTCCCCTCTCAATCTTCTTGTCTCCAAACTACACGTAATCAGCTCCTGTTTCGACTTTTCAATTCCATCCTTAACACCAAAAGTGCACAATCAAAGTGACCAAAAGCATCTCAAGGAACATGCAGAATCAAAACAGCACAGCCCTGTGTTGAAATCCCTTTCTATAAAAAGATTTGGTTCTCTAAAAAAAGAAGTAGGTCTTATGGCGGTTGCATGGGTCCCACCAGGAAACAGCGGTCTGTATGTCATCCTGATTTCTCCTGGAGATGTTCACTAAGGAGGCAAGATGCCCCATGAGGATGCTTTACCACTTGGAATTTCTCCATCACCAGGAATTTCTCCAAGCCAATCAAGTCGAGCCATGGGAAGGAATCAGGAGCTGGAAAGACTGATCCCGCATCACATGTTTTGTATTACTGGACATGTTTGAAAGAGCGAAGGGAGAGGCGGAGCAGCTGGGAGATTTAGATAAATAGCAACACGTCACCTGCATTATGCATGGGCAAAGGGTGGACCGGGGCCAGGTGCAATCTGGAGGCTGCAAGCTATCTACAGGCTACCTGCAGACCCATACGATGCACCTTTTTGTGATCCCCTCATGCACGTGCCCCAAATTTATTTATTTATTATTTATTTATTTACTCCATTTGTATACCGCATTTATCAGCCTGGCGGCGACTCAATGCGGTTTACAATAAAAATAACACTGAACAATATGTAAAACATACATCCACAAACAATACACATATTCATCGACGCCTCATTTAGAATCAGATTCCGTTTTCATAGACCTTATACAATCCTTGTTCAATGCCGTCGTTATTAGGTTGGTTATCGCTGCATAGTTACCCGAATGCCTGCTCATAGAGCCACGTCTTAACCTTCTTCCGAAACACTAGCAACGAAGGGGCCTGCCTGATGTCCACTGGTAACGCATTCCATAGCCGAGGGGCCACCACCGAGAAGGCCCTGTCTCTCGTGCCCGCCAGCCGCGCTTGTGATGCCGGCGGAACCGAGAGCAGGGCCTCCCCGGACCAAGGTTCATGGGCTGAATCTGGCCCGTCAGGTCATTTTATGTGGCCCTACAGATACTGGACTATAGCTCCTATATTTTACATAATTAGACATCATTATTAGAGCTGATGGGATGCAGGTGAAACATCAGGAGAAAATGCTAGTAGAACACATTGGCCATATAGCGAAGATGACGTTTGTAAACTGGTAACCAAAGTCTAATTCTTTTATCAATAATTTCAGATAATCCCAGTTGAGATTATCAAATGCCTTTTCTGCGTCAAGGCTTAATAGGGCTAACTCGTCTTGACTATTCCTTTCATAGTATTCAATGGTATTTAAAATAACTTTTACATTGTCCTTAATTTGTCTATTCAGGAGGAATCCTGCTTGCTCTTCTTTCACCCAATCTTTCAAAAATGTCTTTAACCTTTCAGTAAGTATGCTGGCAAAATTTTTGTAGTCAACATTAAAGAGGGAAATAGGTCTATAATTCTTTACATCCCTCGGATCTTGTTTCTCCTTGTGTAACATCGTAATGTGGGCTAGTTTCCAAGAGTCAGGAAGATTTTGTTGGTCACTCAAAATTCCATTCATTATTTTTAGAAGACGTGGTGACACTTCAACTATCATTACTTTGTAGTATCTCTAAAGCCATCTGGGCCGGGGGCTTTATTTCCATTCATCTTTTTAATCATGTTTTTAATTTCTTCTTCTGTAATCTCTTTGTTTAAACTCATTCTTTGTTGATCTGTTATTTTTTGTAAATTTTGTTTATTTAAGAAGAACATAATATCTTCTTTTTTAATTTGGTCTCAGGCATATAATTTTTGGTAGTATTTGTAGAATTGTTTTATTATGTCCTGCTCTTTTATATAGGATTTCCCCTCTGCTTCTATTTCTACTAACATTTTTGTTTGTTTTCTCTGCCGAATTTTCCTGGAGAGCCACCTGACTGGTTTATTAGCATGTTGGAAATCTTTTTGCTCGATGAATTTTAGTTGTTTAGCTAATTGTTCTGTTTCTAATTTCTCTTTCTGGGTAGTCCAAACTTTTAATTCTCGTTTTATTTTTTTTTATCCATAGGGTTTTGCATTAGCTTTTCTTCTAGTAAAGTTATTCGCTGGGTCATGTTGTCCATTTTTGTTTCTTTAATTCAGATTTATATGAACTTTGTTTGATAAAATGGCCCCGCATCACTGCCTTACTGGCATCCCAAACAAAGTTGGGGCTACAAAGTTGAATCCACGATGTGCGAGTGCGGAGAAGAGCAAACCACTGACCACCTGCTGCAATGCAACCTGAGCCCTGCCACATGCACAATGGAGGACCTTCTTGCGGCAACACCAGAGGCACTCCAAGTGGCCAGATACTGGTCCAAGGACATTTAATCAACTACCAAGTTTGCAAAATTTGTGTTTTTTATCTGTTTGTTTGTTTTGTTCTGTTAGAAATGTAATACAATGGTCTAGTTGCTGATGACACGTTAAATAATAAATAAATAAATAAATTCCAAAAAATTTATAAAGGGGTTTCTTTGGAAAATTCATTTGAAAGTATTCCCTTAGTAGTTCTTTATTTTTGTTTACATCTTCTTCTGATTTTAAAAGGTTGTTGTTTAGTCTCCATCTTTAGATTCTCTTTGCTTCATTTATTGTAAATTATATAGGGCAGTGGTCTGATGATAATCTCGGTAAGATTTTAATGTTGGCTGTTTTTGTAAGTATGGTATTTTGTAAGTATGGTCTGTTTTAGGGATCCTGATCAACTCTATCTTGACCATGCCTGTCATCTTCCAATGGCCTGTATTCTTTGCTGAGCTCTGTCATCTCTGTCAGAAATGCTGCAATCACAACATCATGTGCTCGGGTACAACAACTAAACATGACGGCTTCATATAGTGCCAGATCTTGAGAACATCCTCTTGAACAACAAACGATCTCCGGTTACATTCTGTGCTTGTCACATAGAACTCAGATAAGAATGATCACGTATGCATGAGATATTGCCCATGCGTACTTTGTTGTTGTCTAATGCCTACGTCACTCTGAATTTCTTAAAACACTGATGCTGGGACTAAACTTTATCTTTCTCAGCCTGGGCTGTGAGTAGTTTGGACTGAAAGCAGTGCTGAGACTTTGGGGATCTTTTGACCAAAGTTATTGATTGTGGTCTGTTTGTCTTCCTACACAGTTTCTGGACTCGTTCCAGCCCAGTGTTCCACCTGGGAGTTTAATAGGGCTGATATTTTAGTCCTACTCAACTCTACTGTTTAGATCAGGGCAAATATAGAAGGCTAATGGACACACTGGACCTATAGCATCATGACTCAAATGTGACCTTTTTTCCAAACTGCACATCACATGATGCCCTCTTTGCGCACTATTGTTTCAGATCAGTGTTTCTCAACTTGGGGGTCAGGACCTCCTGGGGGGGGTTGCGAGGGGGTTTCATAGGGGTCGCCAAAGACCATCAAAAGACACATATTTCTTGTATCGTATTGTTGTTGTTATTATTATTATTATTATTATTATTATTATTATTATTATTATGTTCCTAAGGTAAATGAACCAAGAATTTCAGGCCTGAACTCAATAATAAGCTCTTGGAGGTCCATGTGCAGCATAATCATGGAGTTAAAATATCTAGGTTATCTCTTATTTTGGAATAGGAAATATTCCAAAATCCAACATTTTCCGCAAACTTTGTTTCAAGTACAAAATTATTTTGAAATATTGTATAAAATTACCTTCGGGATATGTGTATGTATAAGATGTGTATGAAACATAGATAAATGGGTCCCATCTCTAAGGGCTTTTCCAGACCCTATATTCCAAGATCTGATTCCAGGTTTTCTGTTTATCTGGCAGTGGGGACATATAATCCAGTTTAAAGCAGAAAATCTGGGATCAGATCCTGGGATATAGGACTGTCTGGAAGGGCCCTAAGATATGTCACTATGTATATGGAAATATTCTAAAATCCTGAAAAAACTAGAAAGCCAGAACACTATAGTCACAAGCATTTCAAATAACAATCACTTAATAGGTATTCATTGGTGGATTCCCATCCAAGAATTAACCAGGGCTGACCCTGCTTGGCGTTCAAGATCAGACAGGATCTGATGCCTTTAGGATATTTTTAGGTCTGTGTTTGATCCTGTGTTCCTATAATTAAACCACACCAATTTCAACGATATTTCATGATGCAGAGATATACAAAAAACCCAAAAGGCATTTCAGATATGAGACACTCAATCATTGCTGATTTCCCACCCAATTAACACCCAGAGTTGATCCTGCTTAGCTTCCAAGGTCAGATGGGATTTGTTGCTTTTAGAGTATTTAGAGGTCCACTTTTGATCCTAGGAGTATATCTCTTTCTAAGATATCTAATGATGCAAAATCATAAACAAATAAATTCCCAAATCCCAAATATTTCTCGTCCTAAGCGTTTAGGATAAGGATCACTAAACATGAAGCTCCTTGCCTTGACCTACCTTGGTGGCCTCCAGGACATCACGGTGTCCCACCTTTGGTGACCCAAATCCAGGGCTTGGATCTCTTCTTCCAAAAAAAACACAAAAACAATAGCCCAAAAAGGGCTACCAAAGCAGAATTGTTTTTCCAACCAATAGGGTGGGTGCCACATCTGGGGGTTGTCCCATTGGCTTGGAAGGGATTTAAGGAAGGTTTGAAGACTGTCCCATCATCATCCCAAGCCCCCCATCAGCCTACGTGAGAGGAGGAGGAGGAGGAGGAGGAGGAAGACTTGTCTTCAGATCTGAAAAGAAAGTGGTGGGCTGTTTCTTCCTGTGGAATGGCTGCCCTGAATAGGATTAGGATGAGCAGAAAAGCGGATTAGGGCACAGGCACCATCTGTAAGCAGGAGGCTAATGAGGTTAGGAAGCTCATCGGCTTCACCATGGCTACCGTTGGTGGCAACGGATCGTGTCCCAAAAGGATGAGCCATCACAGAATCAATCGAACTGGAAAGGATCCCCAGAAGCCATCTAGTCTGGCCCTTGGCCGATGCAAGAACCCGTATCCAAAGCCCTCTTTGAGAAGTGACGATAAAGGCCTCATCTACACTGCGTTGAATGCAGACTCATATAACGAAATTAAATACAGTTAAACTGCATTATATTTATTTATTTATTTACAGTATTTATAATCCGCCCTTCTCACCCTGCAGGGGACTCAGGGCGGATTACAATGCACATATACATGGCAAACATTCAATGCTAGTTAGACATACCACACATATAGACAGATACAGAGGCAATTTAACATTCCAGCTTTTCCAGCTTCATAAGGTTATGCTCAATTCTGGCCACAGGTGGAGCTGCCGCTTCACCGTCCACTTGTAACACTGAATCCTGATGGAGTACTTCCTCATTCTTACGCACGCTGCTGGAAGATTTTATAAATAATAATAATAATAATAATAATAATAATAATAATCTTTATTTATACCCCGCTACCATCTCCCCAAGGGACTCGGTGCGGCTTACATGAGGCCAAGCCCACAATACATCAGTAAAAACAATAACAACATCAGTAAAAAACAATAACAACAGTTATGGTGTCATAAATTAGTTAAATTAGCTTCCCTGCATAAAGCAGTACCTAAATTTCCTATTTGACAGATGCAACTGTCTTTTGGGCTGCATAGGTCAATAGCAAGCTAGGCTATTAATGATCAAGAGCTTTTTCCGGCCCGGGCTGGTTTCAAATTCATGACCTCTTGGTCAGGAGTGATTTAATGCAGCTGGCTACTAACTAGCTGCACCACAACCCGGTTCATATGTGAGTCTACATCAGGCATGGGCAAACTTTGGCCCTACAGGTGTTTTGGACTTCAACTCCCAGTTAGTCCAAAATGCCTGGAGGGCCAATGTTTGCTCCAAAGCACTCTGATCCCCACTGACAATGGTCTTGCACCACATTTGACACACAGAACACCCAAAACCAAGGCAAAATACTGGAGAGGTTTGGGAGGAATACATCTTGATTTATAGAAGTTGTAGGTACTGGGATTTCCAAAACTGACTTTTCCAAATAACCTGGGCAATGCCAGTATGCAAGCTTGTTGTTCATTCGTTCAGTCATTTCCAACTCTTCGTAACCTCATGGACCAGCCCACACCAGAGCTCCCTGTCGGCCGTCACCACCCCCAGCTTCTTCAAGGTCAATTCAGTCACTTCAAGGACCCCATCCATCCATCTTGCCCTTGGTCGGCCCCTCTTCCTTTTTCCTTCCATTTTCCCCAGCATAATTGTTTTCTCTAAACTTTCCTGTCTTCTCATGAAGTGGCCAAAGTACTTCATCTTGGCCTCTACTATTCTTCCCTCTAATCCAAGCTAGTTTTGAATAAATATTCAGTTGTGGGGTTGTAGTACCAGTAGGTCAGACGTGCAGCTTTTACTATCTATCTATCTATCTATCTATCTATCTATCTATCTATCTATCTATCTATCTATCTATCTATCTAGTATCTATCTATCTATCTCCTAAAAACTTGTTTGTGTTATCCCCTGCTCTTGTGTAACTAACTATACTTTTGAAATAAAAAGGACTGAGATGCAAAGCAGCTCATAACTTTAAAAACTTGATTTGAACTCAGCTCTTTCTTCTTTCCCAAAGCGGAGAATTTGCACTCTTGTCTTGCAGGCAACCTAAAGGTTGAACAACAGACCGTGATACATGGCAACCTTTGCTGGAGCTCATTGTGTAGATGGATACAGTTTCAATGTGGCATCATCTTCCCTTCCAAAAAAAGAGTTTTGGAATTGTTTACATTGGCCAAATGTCAACGATTTCTGCCTTTGCACCACTGCATTCAACTGCCAGGCAGGACATGTAAATGATTCAAGGGTTTTGAGGTTGTAACATGTGCCCTCTGTGGCTCTTTTCATGCCCGTTGCCATGCGCCCGCTTTGGGAGCGCATTCTTCCAGCGGAACCTGTCACTTTCCCCTTTCATTCCATGGTTTTGTGCATCAGAAGCCAAGGTCTCCTAGCAACTGATCTCACCGAGGAGGATGGCCAGCTTAACTGCTGAAGGTGTCGAGACTGTTTTCCGGCTGCCGGTAAAAACAAGAGGAAGAACTAACATAGATTTTTGCAGGGTGTGGAGGTGGAAGGCCAGGAATGGGATAGTGTCTTTCTGGAATATAATATGTTTTGTAAGCATGCCATGTTATATTCTCTTGTGGACACCATTCTCTTGTTGCTGGGTGCCTTTCAAGTCATTGCTGACTTATAGAACCTATCACGGGGTTGTCTTGGTCAAATCTATCCAGAGGCATTTGCCTCTCCAAGATTGTGAGTGTGACTTGTCCAAGACAGCTCAGTGAGTTTCCATGACCAATCACTTCATCACACTAGAGAGAAAAAATCCACTTAAAATCCAGTTTCTGCCTCCTGCAGAATTCTGGGGCTTGTAGTTTAGTAAGGCTGTTAAAGGCTCCTCCCTAAACTACAAACCCCAAAATTCGGCAGGAGGCAGAAACCAGTTTTTAAGTGGATTTTTTTCTCTAGTGTGATGAGCCCCCAAGTGGGGAATCAAACCTTGGTCTTCAGAGTCAAAGCATAGCATTCAGTGGGTTTCCATGGATGAGCTGATATTTGAACCCAGATTATAGAATTATACAATAATAGAGCTGGAAGAGACCACATGGGCCATCTAGTCCAACCTCCTTCCATGCAAGAAAAGCACAAAGTATCCCTGACAGATGGCCATCCAGCCTCTGCATAAATGCCTCCAAGGAAGGAGCTTCCACCAGATCTCCAGAGACTAACCAACACTTGTTTTTGTGTATTATAGGGATCCTTCTACCAGTCAGAGTTAATACTCTGAAGTTAAATGTTCAGGATTGAGATGTGCAGTTTTAAGTTAAGAAGTGAGAGAAAGAGAAAGGAAGATAGGGAAGGAAAGAGAGACTGACTACACCATTAAGACAATCAAGTCATTGGATTATTGGGGGAAAATTGCAATTGAATTTTCTTTCAATTGCATTTTATTTTCTAATTTCCCACTTTCTTCCAAGAAGCTTAAAAGTAATTTACAAACTTCACTTCACCTGTGACTTTACCATTACAACAACCTGTAAAGTAGCTTCAGCAGCATGAGGGAATGACCCAAGGCCACCCAATGATCCTCAAAGCCAAGTGAGGATTTGAACCCAGGCGTCTCCAACCAAGTTCAATGCTAGCCATTAAAACAACCTGGATCTGGCTAAGGCGGCACCCTTTTATTTATTCAAACATGGCTATCATATCACTTCTTAACCTTATCCAAGCTAAACAAATCCAGCTTCATAGAGATTCATACTTTCCAGATCTTTGATCTTTTGGGCACCTCTTTGGCCACATTCCAGCTTGTCAATATCCTTCTTGAATTGCTTTGCCCAGAATTGGATGCAGGGTTAATCCAGGTGAAGACTGAGCAATCAGAATAGAGTGGGATTATTATGACTTCCCATTATTTAGACACTATTGATGCAGCCTTGAATCACATTCGCTATTTTAGCTGCCACATCCTTGAAGTGACTGGACTGACCTTGAAGGAGCTGGGGGTGGTGACGGCTGACAGGGAGCTCTGGCGTGGGCTGGTCCGTGAGGTCACGAAGAGTCGGAGACGACTGAACGAATGAACAACAATTGATGCAGCCTTGAATCACATTCGCTATTTTAGCTGCCACATATACAGGTTTATTTTTTTTATTTATCGTGTCAGGAGCAACCAGACAGTTGTATTACGTTTTAAACAAACAAACAAACAAACAGACAGACAGACAAACACAACGTTTGCAAGCTTGGTAGTTGATTAAATGTCCTTTGACCAGTATCTGGCCACTTGGAGTGCCTCTGGTGTTGCCGCAAGGAGGTCCTCCATTGTGCATGTAGCAGGGCTCAGGTTGCATTGCAGCAGGTGGTCAGTGGTTTGCTCTTCTCCACACTCGCATGTCATGGATTCCACTTTGTAGCCCCATTTCTTAAGGTTGGCTCTGCATCTCGTGGTGCCAGAGCGCAGTCTGTTCAGCGCCTTCCAAGTCGCCCAGTCTTCTGTGTGCCCAGGGGGGAGTCTCTCATTTGGTATCAGCCATTGGTTGAGGTTCTGAGTTTGAGTCTGCCACTTTTGGACTCTCGTTTGCTGAGGTGTTCCAGCAAGTGTCTCTGTAGAGCTTAGAAAACTATTTCTTGATTTAAGTCGTTGACGTGCTGGCTGATACCCAAACAGGGGATGAGCTGGAGATGTCTCTACAGGCTGATTATCCTGTATCCAAAATGTTTGGGACCAGAAAGCTTTTGGAATTATTATGATTATTTTGGAATACCTGTATTTGCATATATTCATAATAGGATACCTTGGAGATGGGATTCAGAAAACATAATCTGTATATGCTTAAGGTAATTTTATATGCAATATCTTTAATAATTTTGTGCATTAAACAGTTTATTTATACTGAATCATCAGAGAGCAATTGGAGTCCCCAGTGGTGCAATGGGTTAAAACCCTTGTGCCGGCAGGACTGAAGACGGACAGATCAGAGGTTCAAATCCAGGGAGAGTGTAGATGAGCTCCCTCTCTCAGCTCCAGCTCTTCATGCGGGGACATGAGAGAAGCCTCCCACAAGGATGGTAAAACATCAAAACATTCAGACACCACCTGGCCATCCTTGCAGATGGCCAATTCTCTCACACGAGAAGCGACTTCCAGTTTCTAAAGTCGCTCTTGACACGAAAAAAGAAATCAGAAAACAATAGTGTCACTATCTCAGCTACTCACTTGAACAATATTGGGTTTCGGAGCATTTTGGGTAAGGGATGCTCAATTTGTACCAGTATTCCAATAATTTGGAAAACAAATCCAAAATCCAAAGCACTTCTAGTTCCAGGCATTTCAGATAAGGCATACTCATGTAGCTGAGTCTCTTTCTTGGGAGGTTTTTCAACAGAGGCCAGAAGGTCATATTTCAGGGGTTTTCAATGCCCAATGTTCAATGAATCTTTTTTCTCTTTTGCTTTTATGTAGAAATGCATTGTTTTGAAAGCTCTGCTGGGCAAAAAAAAGGATAAATACATGTACATTATGTGCATTGAACCATCAGAAAGCAAAGAGGTCAACATCCCACCCATCCATGTAGACTAGGCATTTTCCATGGTTGGAATCACTGGGTTGTTGTAGGTTTTTTCGGGCTATATGGCCATGGTCTAGAGGCATTCTCTCCTGACGTTTCGCCTGCATCTATGGCAAGCATCCTCGGAGGTAGTGAGGTCTGTTGGAACTAGGAAAAGGGTTTATATATCTGTGGAATGACCAGGGTGGGACAAAGGACTCTTGTCTGCTGGAGCTAGGTGTGAATGTTTCAACTCACCACCTTGATTAGCATTTGATTGCTTGGCAGTCAGGCCATTATATGCTAATCAAGGTGGGTCCGTTGAAACATTCACACCTAGCTCCAGCAGACAAGAGTCCTTTGCCCACCCTGGTCATTCCACAGAGGATGCTTGCCATAGATGCAGGCGAAACGTCAGGAGAGAATGCCTCTACACCATGGCCATACAGCCCGAAAAAACCTACAACAACCCAGTGATTCCGGCCATGAAAGCCTTCGACAATACATTGTTTTGGAATTCAACTCCCACAATTCCTAACAGCCTGTTTGCCTGATGTAGACAAATGCCATATTTTGGAGCATTTCATATTTTGGGGATCCCAGATTAGGCCTGTTGTTTAGCCTGTGTACGTTTTCCATTTCTGCACAGCTTGCAAGAAAATGCAAATTTCCATTGACGCCCATAAATCTGTGCCTTCGTCTTTTTTTTCGGAGACAAATCCCCCCCTTCTTTTAATGATGCACAAGTCACCCCTTTCCCGAGTGATGTATTAGCTGCAAGCGTAATGAGGCCACTTAATTCCAGAGCATCATTAACTAACTGAGCCTTTAGGTAAATTAACTTGAAGAGGAGGGCAACTCCCAGCAGGAGATGCTAGGCGGCTACTAATCCCTCCCAGCTCCCCGCTCTCGGCATGGTTTGCTCTGAATAAGCACTTAGATCTCCGTCTCCTCCATACCTACGGCTAAGGTGAAGGGCAGCATGATGCTCTAGGATTTAGGATGATATAGGACAGTTTAAATTATGACACAAAATAAATATTTATATGCCCCGCATTGGCCAAGTGTTGGAAGGGCCGCTGCCTGTCTGCTTTCTCCCTTCTCCAGCTCTGAGAAGGCCTACCTTGCAGTGTCTCCATAGCAATGCTGTGGCAACGGTGGGCAGACTCTCTTTGTGTCTCTTTCTTTCTTTCCTTCCCCATTTCCCATAAACATCTTAGAATAGAATCATAGTAACCTAGAGTTGGAAGAGACCTCATGGGCCATCCAGTCCAACCCCATTCTGCCAAGAAGCAGGAAAATCGCATTCAAAGCACCCCCGACAGATGCCCATCCAGCCTCTGTTTAACCCTGCAAAGAAGGAGCCTCCACCACACTCCGGGGAAGAGAGTTCCACTGCTGAACGGCTCTCACAGTCAGGAAGTTCTTATAGAATCATAAAATCCTAGAGTTGGAAGAGACCTCATGGGCCATCCAGTCCAACCCCATTCTGCCAAGAAGCAGGAAAATCGCATTCAAAGCACCCCCGACAGATACCCATCCAGCCTCTGTTTCAAAGCCTTCAAAGAAGGAGCCTCCACCACACTCTGGGGCAGAGAGTTCCACTGCTGAACAGCTCTCACAGTCAGGAAGTTCTTCCCAATGTTCAGGTGGAATCTCCTTTCCTGTAGTTTGAAGCCATTGTTCTGCGTCCTAGCCTCCAGGGCTGCAGAAAAAAAAGCCTGTTCCCTCCTCCCTATGGGTTCTCCTCACATCTTGTTCCATGGCACCCATTATGTTTCCTCTCAGTCTTCTCTTCTGCAAGCTAAACATGCCCAGCTCTTTAAGCCACTCCTCATGGTGTATTTTTGGGGTTTTTAAGTCTGTTCACTTGGGGTTTGTGTGTGTGTGTGTGTGTGTGTGTGTGTGTGTGTGTGCATGTGTGTGCTTATAGGTGATGGACACTCGTTGGCCTGATAGGTATATTGTGTCCAAATTTCATGCCAATTCATCCAGTGGTTTTTGAGTTATGTTAATCCCACAAACAAACATTACATTTTTATTTATATAGATTGTGCATATTGCTCTAATCAATTTATTTTTCAATTGTGCACATGTGTGTACATTTTGGACATTTCAGTATGAGAAGATCATTGAATTACAGTGTGTTTGGGGTGTATTTCAAGAGTCTCAGTGGTTTCCTTTGGGAATGTTTCCAAACTATTTCCTGTTTCCTCTTTAATCCCATGCATCACCAACTTGAAATTGTACTCATTTTGGTTTTTTTAAGTATTTTTATTGAGAATTTTCAAATACACTAAAAAAACCCTCTACAAATATGCTTATCTCCATTTTCTGAATACATTCAGTTCCACATCTGAATCTGAGTGTCACAAAATGGAATGAATGTAAACCAAAACAGCTGCAAACCCTATCTCTCATTTGTCTTTTAGTCCTAAGACTTAGAGGAGAAATATTATGGCAGCTCCATGTGTGTTTATGTGTCGATGCCTTCATGATGTTGCTTCTTCCATCTCTTCTGCAGCAACCAAGTGGTCGCCAGTATCTGAGAGATTTGCTAGACTGGACCGAGTTTGATGAAGTCCGGGACTTGCGTCGAAGCATCCACTTGGACGTCTATTACTGGAGTGTTGTGTTTGCTGCTGAGAAGGGCTTCTCTTGGCCGGCCGTGGCAGAAGTGGCCAAGTTGACCGGGGAGCTCTTGGAGGAAACCAAAGGTGAGCCAAGGGGGCAAAATGAAAGCCGTTTGTACAGCAATATTCATTCCGTACAACTGTTACATCCCTAAAGATACATCTATAGTGTAGAATTAATGCAATTTGACACTACTTTAAATCCCACAGCTCAAAACTATGGAATCATGGGAGCTGTAAGTCTACAAGGTCTTGAGTCGTGTGTGCCAAACAGTGTTGGCACCTCCCCAAACTACAGCTCACATGATTCCATAGCATTGTGCCGTAGTTTCATACTGCATCAGTGTTGTTCATTCATTCAGTCGTCTCCGACTCTTCGTGACCTCATGGACCAGCCCATGCCAGAGCTCCCTGTTGGCCGTCACCACCCCCAGCTCCTTCAAGGTCAGTCCAGTCACTTCAAGGATGCCGTCCATCCATCCCTGGGGAAGGCAATGGCAATCCACCCCAGTATCCTTGCCAAGAAAACTAAATGGACCAGTACAACCAGATATATGTTAAGAACGTGGGAAATATCTTAGAGGTTGGACTACATATCCCATTGCTGCCTAAAAGGATGCTGAGAGTTGTAGTCATTGGCTTGCCCAATATAGATGTGAGCATTGAGTCCAAAGCCCTTTATGTCTTTTCAGTGAGAGAACTCCAACTTAAGTTGACTTTGATTGATTATGGCCCCATAAACAAAAGACCTCTAAATCCCTGTTTCATTGATTGAGCTTCTCAGGTCTTGCAAATTCTGAGCAGCTGAGGCTTCCTTGATGAAGTCCCCCCATCTGGAATGGTGTCCTTGTCTTCTCCTATTGCCTTCTCCATGCCCAAGCATTATTGTCTTTTCTAGTGATCCCTGTCTTCTCATGATGTGGCCAAAGCCTCAATTTAGTCATCTTGGCTTCTAGAGAGAGTTCAGGTTTGCTTTGCTTGAGGATATTGTTGCACTCTAGCCTTGAGACACCTTCTCACCCAGCACCATGGTCCAGAGTGACTCCCAGGTATTTGGGTGTGCTGCAATGCTCCAGTGGGATTCCTTCCCAGGTGATCTTCAGAGCTCGGGATTCTTCTCTGTTCTTGAGATGAAAGGCACATGTCTGTGTTTTAGATGGGTTGGGGATCAGCTGGTTTTCCCTGTAATAGGCAGTAAGAGCACCTAGAGCTTGGAAAGCTTCTAAACTTACATCTCAAAGCTCCCTGCTTGAGCAGTAATGCACGATCATCAGCATAGATGAAACTCTCTTACCTACAAGAAGCACTGCCTGGACATCAAGCAAAAAGTGGGTGCTAAAAACAATATCATACAAAAGCTGACTGGCACAACCTGGGGATCACAACCAGACACAGTGAAGACATCTGCCCTTGCGCTGTGCTACTCTGCTGCTGAGTATGCATGCCCAGTGTGGAACAAATCTCACCACACTAAAACAGTGGATGTGGCTCTTAATGAGACATGCCGCATTATCACGGGGTGTCTGCGCCCTACACCACTGGAGAAATTACACTGCTTAGCCGGTATTGCACCACCTGACATCTGCCGGGAAGTAGCAGCCAATAGTGAAAGGACAAAGGCAGAGACATCTCCAGCTCATCCCCTGTTTGGGTATCAGCCAGCACGTCAACGACTTAAATCAAGAAATAGTTTTCTAAGATCTACACAGACACTCGCTGGAACACCTCAGCAAGCGAGAGTCCAAAAGTGGCAGGCTCAAACCCAGAACCTCAATCAATGGCTGATACCAAATGAGAGACTCCCCCCTGGGCACACAGAAAACTGGGCAACTTGGAAGGGCTGAACAGACTGCTCTGGCACCACAAGATGCAGAGCCAACCTTCAGAAATGGGGCTACAAAGTGGAATCCACGACATGCGAGTGTGGAGAAGAGCAAACCACTGACCACCTGCTGCAATGCAACCTGAGCCCTGCTACATGCACAATGGAGGACCTTCTTGCAGCAACACCAAAAGCACTCCAAGTGGCCAGATACTGGTCAAAGGACATTTAATCAGCTACCAAGCTTGCAAATTTTGTATTTTGTCTGTTTGTTTGCTTTGCTCTGTTAGAAATGTAATATAATTGACTGCCCTGACACGACAAATAAATAAAATACCCAGCACCACACCAGAGTCCAGGAGTACTATCTAAAAAAGTTTATTAAGAAAAGCATGCACAAAGGGGGGAAAGGCATTTCCCAAAAGATTAGTTTAGCACTAATGCAAAACAGCAGCAATCCAAACATGTCCAAATATATGAATCCAAGAGGGCCAAAAACCCAAACATAAATCCATAGGCATGAAAACAGGAACTTTTTCCAAGCCAAAGCCTTCAAGGAACATAGGCAAAAAATAGGAAACTTGAACCATGAAGTTGAGAAGTGAAACAGGAAAGCCATCTTTATGGCAACGTTGTCATCTCTGAGGTGCACCAAGTAAACACCACTTAATTTAAGACCGAGCAAGAAGCCATGAGATCATGCCGAATGCACCTGGGCTTCTCTCTCAGAATGTCTAATTAGTCTATCTTTCATTCCCTCAGTTCTCAAACCTAATTGGGCTTCTTGGAAAAACCCAGCCATTGGCCAAAGGCCCTTTCACAAGGGAACAGAAATCTTCACTTTCTGTTGCCTGGGAACGAGCACGGGAATCCCAAACAATGTCTTTCTCGGCCTGCAATTATCTCTGATCATTAGCAGATACTTCACTTTGAAACCCATCAATTCCCTCATCCTCTGAAACATCAGAAAAATCCTGTGCTACTTGCTGAGCCACAATACTCTTCCCCCCTCCCCCCTCCCCAGCCCACCCCCAGTCTTTTTTGCAGTACATGATCTCTCTGAATATTCATAAGCACAACATTTAAAATGACTTGATTTTCCCCTGTTAGCCTTCTTCACTGCCAATCTTTTAACAACCATACATAGAAATGGGAAATATGATGGCATGGATGCTCTCAATTTTAGTATTCAATGACATACCTTTACCATACATGATCTTGTCTTGTTCCTTCATGGCTGTCTTTCAAAATCTTACTCCTCATCTGAATTCTTGATTGCAGTGATTGCATCCACTTGCCATTCAACAACTGATTATATGGATCTACACAAGTTGGGATGACAATATGGTTCATGCCAGCGAATTGTGTGGCTTACTGAATTTAGCCCAATACTACCCCTACTATGCCATTGTTTCATAGCCTCCAACTATCCCGATTTGGCAGAGATTGTCCCAAATAATCTACTCCTCTGGTTGCTTCTAAAATGTCCCAGTTTTTTCTCACTCTCTTCCCAATTTCTCCCTTCATCCTCAACTTACATCAGTTGCAGAAAAATGAGTCCAAAGTGTCAAATTGAAGGAAGAGAGAAGAAGAGGGAGGCCAAATCTTGTCCTTCCCTGTAGGCTCAGGCAAACTGCTGCCACATCTTAGATAGGGCCATGTTTTGATGTTGCTTGGACATCCATGTCTCTGTTGTCATCTGGAAAAAAGTGGATGCGTATGTCGGTTTGAGCCAATGAGGTGTCATGGTTTCAGCGTTGGACTACAGCTCTGGTTTTAATTCTCATTTAGCCATTGAAACTCATTGGTGGACACTGAGCAAAACACATTTTCTCAACCTTAGAGGAAGGCAAAGACAACCCAACTCTGTGTTAGGTTTCCCTTAGGGTCACCATAAGTCAGAGATGACTTGAAGGTGCATAGTAACAACAATGGTTGGGGGAGTTATGGATAGGTGGGAGTTTTTCAAGAGTGAAAAACTGAGGTGAAATTGCAAACAATGCCAACAAAGAGAAGAAAAATAGGACAAGTGCAAAGAAGACAGAATGTATGTCCAAAGAACTCACAATTGTGCTAACACTCAAAAGAGACATGCACAAGAAGTGGAAAAAGGGAGAAATCACCAAAGAAGAATTCAAACAAATCGCCAACTCCTGTAGGGAGTGGACAACAAGTTAAACATGAGCCAACAATATGATGCAGCGGCAAAAAAGCCAATGGGATTTTGGCCTGCATGAGTAGGAGTATATTGTCTAGATCCAGGAAAGTCATGCTATCCCTCTATTCTATCTTGGTTAGACCACACCTGGAATACTGTGTCCAATTCTGGGCACTACAATTGAAGGGAGATGCTGACAAGCTGGAATGTGTCCAGAGGAGGGCAACTAAAATGATCAAGGGTCTGGAGAAAAAGCCCTATGAGGAGCGGCTTAAAGAGCTGGGCATGTTTAACCTAAAGAAGAGAAGGCTGAGAGGAGACATGATAGCCATGTATAAATATGTAAGGAGGAGGGAGCAAGCTTGTTTTCTGCTTCCATGGAGAATAAGACAAGGAACAATGGCTTCAAACTACAAGAAAGGAGATTCCATCTGAACATGAGGAAGAACTTCCTGACTGTGAGAGTTGCCCTGGAGTGTAGTGGAGGCTTCTTCTATGGAGACTTTTAAACAGAGGCTGGATGGCCATTTGTTGGGCGCACTTTGAATGTGATTTTCCTGCTTCTTGGCAGGGGGTTGGACTGGATGGCCTATGAGATCTCTTCCAAGTCTATGATTCTATGATTCTTCTAGCAGGTTGACATGCAGAAATTTGGCACATGGTCCTTCTGGTGTTATTACCCTCCAGCTTAGAGATAAGAAGCAGTAAAAGTTTTTCCTCTTAGTTTTTTTAGGACACATCAGAAGGAGGTGGTTGACGCAACAGGGCATGACGTAAATAAGGAGCCTTGCTTTCACCACCTTCCCTCCGGCAGTGTGGGCACAGCGAAGGTGAAGTAACTCAGGGCTTAGCAGAAGCTTATGGAGACCAAGCCGGTGCAAATTAATTTCAAATTAATTATAAACATCCCCCTAATTAATAAAAGCCCAGTTTATGACTAGTAGCAATGACAGAAATGACACTGCTTGTAAATGTCTTGCGTGGGCAGGAAGGGAGAACGTTTCCCGTCTCTGGTATTTCATGGATACTACCTTCCTCACCTCTGCCTCATCTCCACCTGCCCAAATTCCACATTTTACGAGCCCATCCCACCTTTGCATCTGGCATTTCACATAAGCCGCAACTGATAAGTCTGGGAAGTTACGCCCTAAGAGAAGGTTCAAAGGTGGGGATCGGCCCGTTTCCACCTGCCCAGAGCGGCAAAATATCCAGATGCCAGCCGCCGAAAGCGGCTGAGCTCAGCGTTCCAGAAGTGGACCCACAGGTTCCCCTGGTTCAGAAAAAGTGGTTGCGGTCCAGCCTGCTGGCTGAGAAGAGGGCAACCCCGTTGTCTGGGTGAAGCCTCTGCCTAGGCGTGTGCAATCCAGGCCGCAGGAATCGGAGACGGGCTCCTCCCTGCCCTGGGCTGATGTTTCTCGGTTGGCACGAGGCAAGCAGGCCCTCTTGAGCAAGCAGAGATTGCCGATCGATGGGTTTCTGATCAGGGCTGCATCCCTGTCCTCGGCTCACCTTTCGTGCAAGAGGTCAGAAAAAAGGAAAAAATAAAGGAGAAAAAAGGAGGAGAATCAAACTATACTCATGCCAACCTATTTCCCCTTAACAAGGATGCAAATTGTCCAGTGGATTTATGTTTATTGGTTGGCACAAGGCTAGATGGTCTTACTGAGCAAGCAGAGATTGGCGATCAATGGCTTTCTGATTGGAGTTTGATCTCTGTCCTTAGAATCATAGAATCATAAAATCAAAGAGTTGGAAGAGACCTCATGGGCCATCCAGTCCAACCCCCTGCCAAGAAGCAGGAATATTGCATTCAAATCAACCCCGACAGATGGCCATCCAGCCTCTGTTTAAAAGCTTCCAAAGAAGGAGCCTCCACCACACTCCGGGGCAGAGAGTCCACTGCTGAACGGCTCTCACAGTCACACAGAGAAGCCATTGAAATCCACAAGCAGGTGGACAATTTCAACAGAAAGGAGGAGACCATGAAAATGAACAAAATCTGGGTACCAGTATTAAAAAACTCTAAAATTGCAACAGCAAAACAGCAGAGACGAAACAACCAGGCACATCTTAACACCTCTCAACAGAACATTTTCCCAGGCTCTGCCAGGCCTTCAAATGCTAATGAAGGTGGTCAGCTGAAACATTCACACCTAGCTTCAGCAGAGAGCTCTTTGCCCCACCCCAGTCATTTCACAGATATATAAACCCATTGTCCTATTTCCAACAGACCTCACTGCCTCCGAGGATGCTTGCCATAGATGCAGGCGAAACGTCAGGAGAAATGCCTCTAGAACATGGCCCTATAGCCCGAAAAAACCTACAAGAACCTAGGAATCTCCTTTCTTGTAGTTTGAAGCCATTGTTTCGTGTCCTAGTCTCCAGGGAAGCAGAAAACAAGCTTGCTCCCTCCCTGTGGCTTCCTCTCACATATTTATACATGGCTATCATATCTCCTCTCAGCCTTCTCTTCTTGGCTAAACATGCCCAGCTCCTTAAGCCGCTCCTTATAGGGCTTGTTCTCCAGACCCTTGATCATTTTAGTCACGCTCCTCTGGACACATTCCAGCTTGTCAATATCTCTCTTCAATTGTGGTGCCCAGAATTGGACACAATATTCCAGGTGTGGTCTAACCAAAGCAGAATAGAGCATGGGGAGCATGACTTCCCTAGATCTAGACACTAGGCTCCTATTGATGCAGGCCAAAATCCCATTGGCTTTTTTTGCCGCCACATCACATTGTTGGCTCATGTTTAACTTGTTGTCCACAAGGACTCCAAGATCTTTTTCACACGTACTGCTCTCGAGCCAGGCATTGTCCCCCATTCTGTATCTTTGCATTTTGTTTTTTCTGCCAAAGTGGAGTATCTTGCATTTGTCCCTGTTGAACTTCATTTTGTTAGTTTTGGCCCATCTCTTTAATCTGTCAAGATCGTTTTGAATTCTGCTCCTCTCCTCTGGAGTATTGGCTATCCCTCCCAATTTGGTGTCGTCCTTGGCTCACCTTTGTGGAAAGAGGTCAGAAAAAAAGGAAGACAGTTAACATAAAGTCATCCCGAACATTGGGTGCAGCTAGCTACACTGATTGCTGATTGATAGCATTCTTCAGTTCACCTTTAATCATAGAATCATAGAATCATTGAGTTTGAAGAGACCTCGTGGGCCATCCAGTCCAACCCCATTTGAATGCAGGAAAATTGCATTCAAAGCACCCCCGACAGATGGTTTACGTAATGATTCAAATATGTTTTATGCTTTGCCTTGCTCATTGGAATCATAGAATCATAGAGTTGGAAGAGACCTCGTGGGCCATCCAGTCTAACCTCCTCCCAAGAAGCAGGAAAATGGCATTCAAAGCACCCCCAACAGACTGCCATCCAACCTCTGTTTAAAAGCCTCCAAAGAAGGAGCCTCCACCACACTCTGGGGCAGAGAGTTCAACTGCTTACTTGGAGAAAAAGAAGAAGGATCAACACAAATTCATGCCAACCTGTATCTTCATTGTTCCTCTGACTCTTTAGAGTCCAGGGCTGCTGGCTCCCTTGGCATTGGCTTGACATTTTTGGGTGCCATATTTTAGGAACAGGCAGGAGACAAAGATGAAGAGCGTATAGTTTTATGTGTTGTCGAAGGCTTTCATGGCCAGAATCACTGGGTTGCTGTGAGTTTTTTGGGCTGTATGGCCATGTTACAGTAGCATTCTCTCCTGATGGGATCCTCTAACCAACAGGATCCTCTAACCACTTCAGGAGTGTATTGCATATTGTGCAGCTGTTGACAAGTCAACAGAGGGATCATAAAATGCAGCAGCATTGCCCAGAGACAAATCAAAGAACATGAAAAGGACAAATGCAAGATACTCCACTTAGGCAGAAAAAACGAAATGCAAAGATACAGAATGGGGGACAATGCCTGGCTTGAGAGCAGTATGTGTGAAAAAGATCTTGGAGTCCTCGTGGACAACAAGTTAAACATGAGCCAACAATGTGATGTGGCGGCAAAAAAAAAGCCAATGGGATTTTGGCCTGCATCAATAGGAGCATAGTGTCTAGATCTAGGGAAGTCATGCTACCCCATCTCTATTCTGCTTTGGTTAGACCACACCTGGAATATTGTGTCCAGTTCTGGGCACCACAATTCAAGAGAGATATTGACAAGCTGGAATGTGTCCAGAGGAGGGCGACTAAAATGATCCAGGGTCTGGAGAACAAGCCCTATGAGGAGCGGCTTAAGGAGCTGGGCATGTTTAGCCTGAAGAAGAGAAGGCTGAGAGGAGATATGATAGCCATGAATAAATATGTGAGAGGAAGCCACAGGGAGGAGGGAGCAAGCTTCTTTTCTGCCACCCTGGAGACTAGGACGTGGAACAATGACTTCAAACTACAAGAAGGAGATTCCATCTGAACATGAGGAAGAACTTCCTGACTGTGAGAGCTATTCAGCAGTGGAACTCTCTGCCCCGGAGTGTGGTGGAGGCTCCTTCTTTGGAAGCTTTTAAACAGAGGCTGGATGGCCATCTGTCAGGGGTGATTTGAATGCAATATTCCTGCTTCTTGGCACGGGGTTGGACTGGATGGCCCATGAGGTCTCTTCCAACTCTATGATTCTATGATTCTGTGAAAGGCATGCAAACTAATTCAACCCAAGAAGTCAGCTATAGCAGAGCCCTTGATGAACCAACCTGGACACAGAATATTATTTGAGACACAGAAATGCTCGACCACTCTGACAACCATCATGTCGGACTACACAGAGAAACCACTGAAATCCACAAGTACATGGACAATTTCAACAGAAATACTAAGAAATTGAACAAAATCTGGTTACCAGTATTAAAGAACACCAGAACCGAGGCAGTAAATAAATAAATAAAAACACCACTCAGAAATAGGAAAACTCTAGACAGCAAACAACCAAGTGCCAGTTAGCGCCTCCCAAACATAGGATGCCTTCAGGCAACAGAGGCCAGGCTACCTCTATGCAGATACCTTCACTCACTGACTTTGTAGCTTCATGGTTACTCAGTACTATTCAAGCTTGCTAATTGCAATATTCAACATGAAAGGTTCTTTCTTCCACCCTGGGCATTCCACAGATAGATAGATAGATATATATATATATATATATATATATATATATATATATATATATACACACTCCATTTATTTCACTGCGAACAGATCCTCTGAAGATGCCACTAGCCACAGATGCAGGCGAAACATCAGGAGAGAATGCTACTGGAACAGGGCCATGCAGCCTGAAAACCTCATAGCAACTGAATGTATAGTTTTGCTAGTCTCAGCTCAGGGCAAACAGGCTGATGTTTCACAATTGCTGCAAGGCTAGATGGTCCTCTTGAGCAAGAAGAGATTGGTGATCAATGGCTTTCTGATAGAAGATTGATCCCTGTCCTTGGCTCACCTTTCTGGAAAGAGGTCAGAAAAAAGTAAGTCAGTGTATTGTCGAAGGCTTTCATGGCCGGAATCACTGGGTTGTTGTAGGTTTTTTGGGTTTATGGCCATGTTCTAGAAGCATTCTCTCTTGACGTTTTGCCTGCATCTATGGCAAGCATCCTCAGAAGTCCTGACGTTTCGCCTGCATCTATGGCAACCAACCTCTTGAGGATGCTTGCTATAGATGCAGGTGAAACATCAGGAGAGAATGCTTCTAGAACAAGGCCATACAGCCTGAAAAACCTACAACAACCCAAAAGGAAGTCAGTTAACATAGAGTCACCCCAAACATAGGACGAAGCTACACTGTAGAATGAATGCAATTTCACACCTCCTTTAACTTCCATGGCTCAATGCTGTATAATTATGTGAGTTGTAGTTTGGTGAGGCACCAACGCTCTTTGATAGAGAAGGCTAAGGACCTTGCGAAACTACAAATTCCAGGATCACATGTGGTTGGTGACACACCGGCACTCCTTGGCAAAGAAGACTAAAGACCTTGAAAAACTACATCTTTTAGGGTTCCGTATCAATGAACCACAATAGTTAAAGTGGTATCAAACTGCATCACTTTCAAAGTGTAGGTGCACCTGTACTGTCTCCACATGCCAGGCTTTACTTTGTTTTCGGTGTTTACATTGCTTTATCTGGTTGCATTGCTTACTACATGTTTATCCTGCTCACATAATATTCCTATCTGAAATTATTTTTAAATGTTTATATAGATGTTATCTATGCACTCCTCCGTTGTTGTTGTTGTTCCTGTTGTTGTTGTCCGCCTCCAAGCCAACTGCAGCTTGGAATAACCTTCTTGCAAGGTTGGCTTAGCAATCCTGGCTCATGACGAACACTTTCCCAGGTTTTTCTTGGCATGTTGGCTTTGCCATTCCCTCCCTCTGGGAAAAGGAGACTTGCCCAAGGCTACCCATTTCGTTTCTGTGGCTAAAACACTAAAACTATGATGCTACGCTGTCTCTTTGGAGCCATTCCGATGTTCCACAATATAGGTCGAGATGCAAATATGTTAATGATGGTGTTTATCTGATCAGAAAAAAGTTGATTGGGGTGTTCTTCCCAGTTGGGCAAAGAGTGCTCTAATTCTTTGTTGTGTGCCATCAGATCAATGTTCACATGTGCCAGTTCTGTGAGCTCTAGTGAAGCTTAGGCCTTGCAAGGCAGACTTAACTTGCTTTCAGTGTTACACAATCCTGGGAATTGTAGTTTGACAAGGCCTTCAATTTTTTTTGTTGTGTCAGGAGTGACTTTAGAAACTGCAAGTCGCTTCTGGTGTGAGAGAATTGGCCGTCTGCAAGGACGTTGCCCAGGGGATGCGCAGATGATTTGATGCTTTTCTCATCCTTCTGGGAGGCTTCTCTCATGTCCCCGCATGAGGAGCTGGAGCTGATAGAGGGAGCTCATCTGCCTCTCCACAGATTCGAACCTGCGACCTGTCAGTCTTCAGTCCTGCCAGCACAGGGGTTGAACCCACTGCGCCACCGGGGCTCCATAAGGCCTATGACGGTGCAAGTGGCGCCACCTATGTATAGAACTGTTAGTTGCAAGATTTAAACTGTTTGTTGTTGTTCATTCGTTCAGTCGTCTCCGACTCTTCGTGACCTCATGGACCAGTCCACGCCAGAGCTCCCTGTCGGCCGTCACCACCTCCAGCTCCTTCAAGGTCAGTCCAGTCACTTCAAGGATGCCATTGTATCATGCTTAATCCTGCCCCTTTTTACCCTGCTTATGTATAGTTGTATGGATTGGTTGCTTGTAGCTGTCAATCAGTACTGTTTGGCTCCACCTCTTCCTGCAAGAGGGGAGAGCTTCCTTTTTCTTCTTCATTCTGCCATCAGAGTTCCTGCAACATGGACATGAGTAAAAGACTTGATTCTAAAGGACCCTGATTTAAGTTACCTCTTAGCACCAGTTCTGAGGTTTTTTACCCTTGGGACTCATGCTTTATGTCCAGATCGTCCTGGACAATTATTGAGGAGACCCAAGCGCCTTCAAGCCGGTTCTTTTGGCACCAAAGGAAGATCCTGAGTCTTCAAAACATAGGCCATCTGAACTGGGGTTGTGGTTTGCTCCGGCATTCACAGCCATTGAGGAAAGAGGAAACTTGGTGAGGCTTCTCAGCTTCAAACCCCTTGGACCCAGGACTAATTGAGACTGTAACATATGTTTTCCTTCACCCCTCTAAAGTTTTCCAGCTCATTGCTTTGAAGAAATGACTTTGTGATAAATAAAACTTATTTTGAGCTATTTACAGCGTTTTGGGTTTTTGGGAGTTCCAGTTTCCTATAGGAGGGCAAGAAGCAATCCCCTGGGGAAAAGATGCCACGTCCATCCCTCCTTTATTAAGAATAATAGCCCCCAAGCGCGAAGGCACAAGGCCTTCAATGTCAAATAGTGTTAGTGCCAAACTACAAATCCCAGGAGTCTATAACATTGAGCCATGACAATTAAATTAAAAGTGGGGGTGAGTCTGCACTTTAGAATTAGTGCAGTTTGATGCCAGTTTAATTGCCATGGGAGTTATAATTCGGTCAGACACCAGCCCACTTGGGCAGAGAAGGCTAAAGAACCCACAAAACTACAACTGCCAGGATTCCATAGCATGGAACCATAGCAGTTAAAGTGATCTGCATTAATTCTACAATGTAGATGCACCCCTGGTTGTCTTACAATTATAGCATCCATTTGGATTAATCTTACAATTTGGATTTGTCTTACAATTTTAGCATCCATTTGGATTAGGAAGAACGTATTCCCTCTATTCTGCTTTGGTTAGACCACACCTGGAATATTGTGTCCAATTCTGGGCACCACAATTCAAGAGAGATATTGACAAGCTGGAATGTGTCCAGAGGAGGGCGACTAAAATGATCAAGGGTCTGGAGAACAAGCCCTATGAGGAGCAGCTTAAGGAGCTGGGCATGTTTAACCTGAAGAAGAGAAGGCTGAGAGGAGACATGATAGCCATGTATAAATATGTGAGAGGAAGTCACAGGGAGGAGGGAGCAAGCTTGTTTTCTGCTTCCCTGGAGACTAGGACCTGGAACAATGGCTTCAAACTACAAGAGAGGAGATTCCATCTGAACACGAGGAAGAACTTCCTGACTGTGAGAGCCGTTCAGCAGTGGAACTCTCTGCCCCGGAGTGTGGTGGAGGCTCCTTCTTTGGAAGCTTTTAAACAGAGGCTGGATGGCCATCTGTCAGGGGTGATTTGAATGCAATATTCCTGCTTCTTGGCAGGGGGTTGGACTGGATGACCCATGAGGTCTCTTCCAACTCTTTGATTCTATGATTCTCCAATGTGCTCAAGAGAGCTACAAGCAGTGGAACTCTCTGCCCTGGAGTGTGGTGGAGGCTCCTTCTTTGGAAGTTTTAAACAGAGGCTGGATGGCCATCTGTCGGGGGTGCTTTGAATGCAATTTTCCTGCTTCTTGGCAGAATGGGGTTGGACTGGATGGCCCACGAGGTCTCTTCCAACTCTAGGATTCTATGATTCCAATGAGCGAGGCATAGCATAAAACATATTTGAATCATTTCGCCCCCTTTAAAAGTACGTAAACCATCTGCTGCCATTATTTTTGTCTTCTTAATACTCAACCTTTCAACTTAGTTCTTGAATTTTCAATAGACATTTTGTTCCAATTTTGGGGGGAAATATGTGATTTCTGCAGGGAATAAAGGAGACCCTAATAATGCCAACCACTCTACATAAAACTGTGTCACGTCTCCCTCTTGTGGTTGCGTGAGCAACATGCAAAAATAGAAATATGGTTTCACGAGCACCTCTCTTCAGAACACAAAGAAACTCCCACCAGTACTTCCGCCAGTCCATTTCTCTACAAGTTTTCCCTACAAGGAAAAAATGGGTTCTCAGCCTTCCTAATGCCGTGACCCCTTATCATCTTGTGATGACCCCCAAACATAAAATTATTTTCGTTGCTACTTCATAACTTTGGCTGCTGTTACGAATTGTAATGTAAATATCTGATATGCAGGATGTATTTTCATTCACTGGACCAAATTTGGCACACGTACCCTATACGCCCACATGGTGGGTTTGCGGGGGGGGGGGGTTATGTTCACATTTGGGCATATCGAGTATTTGTCCCAAGTTTGGTCCAGATCCATCATTGTTTGAGTCCACAGTGGCCTCTGGATGTAGGTGAACTACAACTCCAAAACTCGTGGTCAATGCCCATCAAACTTTACTAGTATTTCCTGTTGGTCATGGGAGTTCTGTGTGCCAACTTCGGTTCAATTCCATCGTTAGTGGTGTTCAGAATGCTCTTTGATTGTAGGTGAACTATAAATCCCAGCAACTACAACTCCCAAATGACAAAATCAATCCTCCCTCCCAACTACAATTTGGGTGTGTTGGGTATTTCTGCCAAATTTGGTCCAATGAATGAAAATGCGTCCTGCATATTGGATATTTACAATTCTTAACAGTAGCAAAACTACAGTTATGAAGTAGCAACAAAAATAATTTTATGGTTGGGGGTCACCACAACATGAGGAATTGTATTAAGGGGTCGTGACATTAGAAAGGTTGAGAACCACTGACATAGATAGAGGTATATATAGTCTTTTCTCACATTTGGCATCTTGGAGGCTTTGTTTGGTTCTGGCCATGGCAGATGCTGTTGCTTCACTTTCCCTGCAGAAGAGGTTTGTTCAGAAACTTCCTCCTTGATCGAATCGCCAGCATTTTCCTGGCATTTCCTCATGAGTGCCTTAAATACCTCCCCATTTAAGCCTTACCTACTTATCTACTCACATTGCTGTTTTCGAAACTGCTAGGTAGGCAGAAGCTGGGCTAAAGGCCAGGAGCTCACCGTGACCCAGTATTCAAACTGTCAACTTTTCATTTGGCAAGATTTACGGCAGATGGTGGTTAACCTGCTATGCTAAAGCCCAGCCCTAATAATAATCTCTAGATATTCTGCCAAAAAGGAAGCGGAGTTGTAAAAGTTACTTTTTTTGGACAACAGTTTCCATGTTGTTGGGTCTGGGAGTGCAGCCATCTACATTAATGTAGTTTGACATCACTTTAACTACAATGGCTCAATGCTATGGAATCATGGCAGCCATAGTTTGACAAGGTCAATAGGAGCCTAGTGTCTAGATCTAGGGAAGTAATGCTTCCCCTCTATTCTGCTTTGGTTAGACCACACCTGGAATATTGTGTCCAATTCTGGGCACCACAATTCAAGAGAGATATTGACAAGCTGGAATGTGTCCAGAGGAGGGCAACTAAAATGATCAAGGGTCTGGAGGACAAGCCCTATGAGGAGCGGCTTAAGGAGCTGGGCATGTTTAGCCTGAAGAAGAGAAGGCTGAGAGGAGACACGATAGCCAGTGTATAAATATGTGAGAGGAAGTCATAGGGAGGAGGGAGCAAGCTTGTTTTCTGCTGCCCTGGAGACTAGGACGACGGAACAATGGCTTCAAACTACAAGAAAGGAGATTCTATCTGAACACTAGGAAGAACTTCCTGATTGTGAGAGCCGTTCAGCAGGGGAACTCTCTGCCCTGGCGTGTGGTGGAGGCTCCTTCTTTAAAGGCTTTTAAACTGGATGGCCATCTGTCAGGGGTGCTTTGAATGCAATTTTCCTGCTTCTTGGCATGGTTGGACTGGATGGCCCATGAGGTCTCTTCCAACTCTTTGATTCTATGATTCTATGATTCTATAAGGTCTTGAGCCTTCTTTGCCAAAGTGCACTGGACGTCACCAAACTACAAATCCCAGGATTCCAGAGCATTGAGCCATGGCAACTCAAGTGGTGACAAACTGCATAAATTCTACAGTGTGGATGCATCCGAGAACTATTTCTTGCAAGAAGCCTTGCTGAAATCCATCTGTGCAATCTTTTAAGTGGCTTGGCGTGTAACATGTGCACACATGCATTCCTGGCACCGTTCCCTCACCTTGGGCTGTATACCTAGCCTGACTCTTGATAAACATGGGCTTTTGCCCTGACCTCCAAATCCTGAAAGGGCTTGTGTATATTTTCTTTCCCCATCCCTCCACCTCCATACCTCCCCCCTATGCTTTTCGCCCCACATTTGCTGCCAAAAAGCAAATTAGAGTTCCTCATGCTCCCCTTGTTTGCTTGAGATAATGCCTTCAGTTCACACCATCAAGGTGTGGCAAGTGTGTGTTTATTTAACTCGGGGTTTGAAAGAGAGATGGGCTACAGAGGACACCGGAGCTCCCGGATCTGGGATTTCGGTGTGAATCATTTTGGAGAAGAGTTTCTGTTGTCGTTTTGCAAGTGATCGGAAAATGGCTTTCTTGGAGATGTGCCATTGCTTCCCTTGGAGGATGAGAAAATGTGACTGTCTTTGGAGATTTGGCATTGCTTTCCTCAGAGGCTGAGAGAGTGTGGCTCACCAAGTGAGTTTGCAATTCCAAGCAGGGAGCTTTGAGATGGTTGAACAGAAGCTCTCCGAAGCTCTAGGTGCTCTTACTGCCTATTACAGGGAAAACCAGCTGATCCCTAATCCATCTAAAACACAGACATGTGCTTTTCATCTTAAGAACAGACAAGCATCCCAAGCTCTGAGGATCACCTGGGAAGGAATCCCACTGGAGCATTGCAGCGCATCCAAATACCTGGGAGTCACTCAGGACCATGCTCTGACCTACAAGAAGCACTGCCAGAATATCAAGCAAAAAGTGGGTGCTAGAAACAATATCATACAAAAGCTGACTGGCACAACCTGGGGATCACAACCAGACACAGTGAAGACAATGTATTGTCGAAGGCTTTCATGGCCGGAATCACTGTGTTGTTGTAGGTTTTTTCGGGCTATATGGCCATGGTCTAGAGGCAATCTAGCAATGCCTCTAGACCATGGCCATATAGCCCGAAAAAACCTACAACAACACAGTGAAGACATCTGCCCTTGCGCTGTGCTACTCTGCTGCTGAGTATGCATGCTCAGTGTGAACACATCTCACCACACTAAAACAGTGGATGTGGCTCTTAATGAGACATGTCGCATTATTACGGGGTGTCTGCGCCCTACACCATTGGAGAAATTACACTGCTTAGCTGGTATTGCACCACCTGATATCCACCGGGAAGTAGCAGCCAATAGTAAAAGGACCAAGGCGGTGACATCTCCAGCTCATCCCTTGTTTGGGTATCAGCCAGCACATCAATGACTTAAATCAAGAAATTGTTTTCTAAGATCTACAGAGACACTCACTGGAACACCTCAGCAAGCGAGAAGATCTACAGAGACACTCGCTGGAACACCTCAGCAAGCGAGAGTCCAAAAGTGGCAGGCTCAAGCCCAGAACCTCAACCAATGGCTGATACCAAATGAGAGACTCCCCCCTGGGCACACAGAAAACTGGGTGACTTGGAAGGCGCTGAACAGACTGCGCTCTGTTTAAATAAATAAATCCAAGCAGGGATTTGAACCCTGGTCTCCATCCACAGTCCTGTGGTCAACACCCTTAGTCAACTTGCAGAAAAAAGAAAATACTTTGATAGCTTTGAGGTTTGAGAATTAGAATGATCTGATCTGTTTTGAAGTTCTGATTGGAACTAAATTCCTATCATCTCCAGTCAGCGTCATGGCATCTATGGTCCAGCCGGTTGATGGGGCACTGGTGAAGATTATTTTGAGTGTCCTCACTTTCCCATTGGCATTAGAGTGACTTCTAGATATAGTTCTTTCTAATGTTTGGATGAGGCATCTTTTCCTGCAATTTGAATCCATTGAACCATTGTGTCCTAATCTCTGGAGCAGGAGAAAACAGCTCCATCTTCAGTGAGAAATTCTTTCACATGTTTAAACATGGCTCTCATGTTTAAACATGACTCCTCTGGTTTCGCAGCGGGTTAAACCGCTGAGCTGCTGAACTTGCTGATATAAAGGTCGGTGTTTTGAATCTGGGGAACTCCCTGTACAAGACCCAGCTTCTACCAACCTAGCAGTTCAAAAGCATGCAAATGTGAGTAGATCGATAGGTACTGCTTCTGCAGGAAGGTAACAGCACTCCATGCAGTCATACCTGCCACATGACCTTGGAGGTGTCTACGGACAACGCCAGCTCTTCGACTTAGAAATAGAGATGAGCACCAGCCCCTAGAATGGACACGACTAGATTTAAGGTCAAGGCGAAACCTTTACCTTTACATGTCTCCTCTCAACCTTCTCTTCTCCAAGCTCAACATACTACACAGCTCCTTACGGCATTCCTCATAGGGATTTTTGGCTTCCAGACCCTTGACCATTTTGGTTGCCCTTCTCTGGACACCTTCCAGCTTGACATTCTCCTTTTTGAATCGTGTAGCCCAAAACTGGATACAGTCTTATTCCAGGTGATGTGTGATAATAGCAGAATACAGTGTTATTTTGGCCTAGACCAGTTGTTCCCAATCTGTTCCCAACCTAGACCAGTTGTTCCCAACCTGTTGCCCATGGACCACCAGTGGTCTGCAAGAACTAAAATATGGTCCACGTCTTCACTGTTACTCCAACTTTGCAATGAGAGTGACTGGTCTCACAAAACCCTCTTATAGTGCCAAGGCTTATTAAACAGAGGCTGGATGGCCAACTGTCAGGGGTGATTTGAATGCAATATTCCTGCTTCTTGGCAGGGGGTTGGACTGGATGGCCCATGAGGTCTCTTCCAACTCTAGGATTCTATGAAATATGGTTTTCTGTGGGTGAGCAGATGGCGACTACTGGATGGCATACGTTCTGTATCAGGAACTAGAGCTAATGTGGTCTATCCAATGCAATTTTCTGAATCAGCACCTCAAATAACCAAACTGAATCTACCGTTGACCAAAAACTAATTCATAATCCTTTTGTTACTAATGTTGGATAGGTGTCCCTTCTCAAAGTGCTCCCTGATCAAGTGGTCCCTGGTCAAAAAAAAGGTTGGGAACCACTGGTCTAGACAGACACTATCTTCCTATTGATGCAGCCTAGAATCGCATGGACTTTTTTAGCTGCCGCATCATACTATTGGCTCATGTTCAGGTTGTGGTCTACTAAAACTTCCTAGTCCCCTTTAACATGCATGTTTATCAAGTCAGGTGTCACCCATCCTATATCTGTGTATTTCATTTATTCTCCTTGTTGATATTCTGTTTGTTGGGTTGCTATAAGTTTTTTTATGCTGTATGGCCATGTTCCAGAGGCATTCTCTCCTGATGTTTCGCCTGCATCTATGGCATCCCCAGAGGTTGTGAGGTCTGTTGGGAACTAGGAAAATAGGGTTTATATTCTTTTTGTTAGTTTGGGCCCAGCTCTCCAATGTGTTAAGTCATTCTGAATCCAGATCTTGTCCTCTGGGGTATTTGCTACCTTTCTTAATTTGGTGACATTTGCAAATTAGATACACATGGTCTCTATTCCATCATCCAAGTCTTTATATTGATGCAGTCTATAATCACTTTGGCTTTTTCAGTTGCCACAACACACTGTTGACAAGGTCAGCAAGTGGTCCACTAAGACTCCTAGATGTGAGAGGAAGCCACAGGGAGGAGGGAGCAAGCTTGTTTTCTGCTTCCCTGGAGACTAGGACGCAATGGAGCAATGGGTTCAAACTACAAGAGAGGAGATTCCATCTGAACATTAGGAAGGACTTCCTAACTGTGAGAGCCGTTCAGCAGTGGAACTCTCTACCTTGGAGTGTGGTGGAGGCTCCTTCTTTGGAAGCTTTTAAACAGAGGCTGGGTGGCCATCTGTCAGGGGTGCTTTGGATGCAATTTTCCTGCTTCTTGGCAGAATGGGGTTGGACTGGATGGCCCATGAGGTCTCTTCCAACTCTTTGATTCTATGATTTTGACTATGATCCAGCATTGCCACTCAAATGAATTTATTTTTTTTTTCCTATCAGTTTACATCAATATTTAGTATTCACAGCCATACATAGAAATGGGAAAGATATGATGGCACAGATCATCCTAACACCAACAATTACCAAGTGTGGTTGGCTATATTTTGGAAGGAAGAACTGACCAAGAGTGTTTCTTGTGGAACAAAACCATCTGAAATACATAAGGTTGTCATGAGTCAAACAGTGACCTGGAGTGCATCTACACTGTTGAATTAATCCAGTTTGACAACACAAGGCTCAAGGCTATAGAATTGTGGGAGTTGTGACCTAATGAGGCACCATCACTCTTTGGCAGTGAAGGCTAAACAATACATCCCAGGATTCTGTAACATTGAACCTTGGCAGTTAAAGGGGTGTCAAACTGGATTAACTGGACAATGTAGATGCACCATTGGAGGCATATTTGTTCCAAGATACTCCACTTAGGCAGAAAAAATGAAATGCAAAGATACAGAATGGGGGACGCATGGCTCAAGAGCAGTACGTGTGAAAAAGATCTTGGGGTCCTCGTGGACAACAAGTTAAACATGAGCCAACAATGTGATGTGGCGGCAAAAAAAGCCAATGGGATTTTGGTCTGCATAAATAGGAGTCTAGTGTCTAGATCTCCTTGGTTAGACTACACCTGTGTCCAGTTCTGGGTACTGCAATTGAAGAAAGATATTGACAAGCTGGAATGTGTCCCAGAGGAGGGCAACTAAAATGATCAAGGGTCTGGAGAACAAGCCCTATGAGGAGCAGCTTAAAGAACTGGGCATGTTTAGTCTGAAGAAGAGAAGGCTGAGAGGAGACATGATAGCCATGTATAAATATGTGAGAGGAAGTCATAGGGAGGAAGTAGCAAGCTTGTTTTCTTCTGACCTGGCGACTAGGATGCAGAACAATGGATTCAAACTACAAGAAAGAAGATTCCATCTGAACATGAGGAAGAACTTCCTGACTGTGAGAGCCGTTCAGCAGTGGAACTCTCTGCCCGGAGTGTGGTGGAGGCTCCTTCTTTGGAAGCTTTTAAACAGAGGCTGGATGGCCATCTGTTGGGGGCGCTTTGAATGCAATTTTCCTGCTTCTTGGCAGGGGTTGGACTGGATGGCCCATGAGGTCTCTTCCAACTCTAGGATTCTATGATTCTAGGAGAAAAAGGCCCATCATATTGGTTTCTCCCAGCGTCCCAGTTCCCTTCATCGCCTCTAATCACTGGGCAATGTGATAAGGATCCACCCACACAGGAGCGCCTTGATAAGAGAGATTAACCTGTTATCAAGGGAGGTTAACTCGACACTACTGTGGGCGGGGAATGTGGACTCTCCCAATGTCATATTAACAGCTCCTCTGCCTTTCGCAAGACTTGCTTCTGGCATGTTGACACTCTTTCCATCCACCTCCCCCCAAAAAACGACACACATAGCAAACACTTTGCTATTTGCACAACTTGGTCACTCTGGGTCTATGTCACGTAGGGAGAATGAAAGGACTCTTCTAGACTTGCAGTTTCTCAAGTCGCTCCTGACATTAAAAAAAAAAAAAGAGCAGAGGCTAGATGGCCATCTGTTGGGAGGGCTTGAGTTGTGTCTTCCTGCATGGCAGTGTAGGGTTGGACCGGATGGCCCTGGTAGTCCTTTCTAGAGGCGGCCCTAGGTAATTTTCAACGGTAAGCAAACAGTATTTTGCCCCCACCCCCTCCTCCAACCAATCACTGATATATATTTTCTGTTCGTCATGGGAGTTGTGTGTGCCATATTTGGTTCAATTCCATCATTGGTGGAGTTCAGAATGCTCTTTGACTTTAGGTGAACTCTACATCCCAGTAACTACAACTCGCATATGTCAAGGTCTATTTCCCTCCAAGAGCGCCTCAATAGCACCCCTGGGCAAAATCAACTATACTGCAAATGCTTACTTTGCGTAATGGGTTGAGCCACCCCTGGTCCTTTCCAACTCTTAAGATTTATGATTTCAGATACAAACCTGCCCAGAGAATCCATTTTTGGGGTATGGATGGAGCCCCATATTTCAAGGGTCTCAGAGAAGGCTGCAGGCATGTACAACCACAGTTCCCATTATTCCATAGCATTGAACCATAGCAGTTGTGGTGGTGTCAAACTACATTAAATCTACAGTGTAGATCAGAGTTTCCAAAAAATTCCATATTGGTGACACATTTTGTAGAAATGCATCATTTCATGACATGGCAATTCGATTTTACTAGATGATGATGATGATGATGATGATGATGAACAACTTTATTTATAAAGTTTGTGGGGACGAGAGAGAGGGCCTTCTCGGTGGTGGCCCCTCGACTCTGGAACTCACTCCCCAAGGACATTAGGCAAGCCCCAACTCTGGCAGTCTTTAGGAGGAGCCTGAAAACATGGTTGTTTCAGTGTGCCTTCCCAGAATAAGGAAACTCCCAGCAATATGTCCCTAAACACACTTTATTAATGATCTAGGATTGTCTGCACATTTCATCCCTCTCCAAAATTTCTATCCTTGTTATATGTCACCTGGTCATGTCCAGCATTATTTTTAAAAAATGTAATTATTACATTTGGCCCAGCCATAGGTTTTTAAACGTCATGCTATTGTTAATGTTTATTGCTTATTTTCTTCTTATGAGTTTATTTATTGTTTTGTATTACTGTTGCTATTATTTTTATTGTTGTATTGTGGGCTCGCTCATGTAAGCCGCACCGAGTCCCTTGGGGAGATGTTAGTGGGGTACAAATAAAGTATTATACCCCGCTACCATCTCCCCAAAGGGGAGTCGGAGCGGCTTACATGAGCCCAAGCCCAGCGATACATTACAGCAGGGGTCCTCAAACTTTTTAAATAGAGGGCCAGGTCACAGTCCCTCAAACTGTTGGAGGGCCGGATTATAATTTGGAGAAAAAAATGAATGAATAACTATGCACACTGCACATATCTTATTTGTAGTGCAAAAGCCACTTAAAACAATACAATAATTAAAATTTTAACAAATATAAACTTTATATTTATAACAAATATATTTATAACAAATATATTTATAACAAATATAAATATAAACGGGAAGGTAACAGCGCTCCATGCAGTCATGCCGGCCACATGACCTTGGAGGTGTCTACGGACAACGCTGGCTCTTCGGCTTAGAAATGGAGATGAGCACCACACCCCAAAGTCAGACATGACTGGACTTAATGTCAGGGGACTACCTTTACCTTTACCTTAAACTTATTAGTATTTCTATGGGAAGTATGGGTTTGCTTTTGGATGATGAAATAGCATTGTTGTTGTTGTTGTTGTTGTTGTTGTTGTTGTGTGCTTTTGAGTAGTTACAGACTTAGGGTGACCCTGAGCGAGGGCCGGGTAAATGACCTTGGAGGGCTACATCCGGCCCCCAGGCCTTAGTTTGAGGACCCCTGCATTACAGCAATATAAAATATAAGCAACAAAATAACATCACAATAACATAAATAAAACATTCAGGTAAAATAAACCTAGCAAAATAACATAATGGAAAATCAAACACAGTGGTCCACTAGGAGATTGAACTAAACCCTTATAAGAGATACAAACATATACATAAATTGTAATAATGGAATGTATGGGGACATTACATATCTCCTGAAAACCTTTTAGTTATATACTAGCTGTCCCCTGCCACGGGTTGCTGTGGCCCAGTCTGTTGATCCGGAAAATAAAGTAATGAGAAAGTATTGGTTTCTAATATAGGTAATTTCTTTATGCTTGTGGGTAAACAGTATTTCTTGCTGTTTCTTTGTCAGTGTTGATGGTGAGATTGTCTGGTTTGCCCACCCTGGAACAGGCAACATATTGTCCTTCTTTAGGGGTCCCTTTCAAAACTATGATACTATATCTCTCTGTTTGTGAATCATATCTATCTATCTATCTATCTATCTATCTATCTATCTATCTATCTATCTATCTATCTATCTATCTATATCTATGGCTGGATGGCTCTTTGTCAGGAGAACTTTGATTATGTTTTCTTGCCCTGATGAAGGGAGTTGGATTGGATGACTTTAAGTATTTTCTGTTGGTCATGGGGATTCTGTGTGGGAAGCTTGCCCGATTCTGTCGTTTGTGGGGTTCAGAATGCTCTTTAATTGTAGTGAACTGTGAATCCCAGCAACTACAAATCCCAAATGTCGTCTATTTCCCCCAAACCCCATCTGTGTTCAAATTTGGGCATATTGAGTGCTTGTGCCAAGTTTAGTCTAGATCCATCATTGTTTGAGTCCACAGTGCTCTCTGGATGTAGGTGAACTACAACTCCAAAACTCAAGGTCAATGCCCACCAAACCCTTCCAATATTTTCTGTTGGTCATGGGAGTTCTGTGTGCCAAGTTTGGTTCAATTCCATCGTTGAAGGAATTCAGAACACTCTTTGATTGTAGGTGAACTATAAATCCCAGCAGCTACAACTCCCAAATGACAAAATCATAATTTTTTGAGTGATGGTCACTCCTTGTGTTGTGAGACGTTTTGTTGCCAAATTTGGAGTGATTTCGTTCATTGGTTCTTTTGTTTTTAAGGTACTCATTATGCACAGAGCATTTATATATATATAGATATTTAAATATACAAGTTATTGCTTATTTCACGTAGACTCAGAAGCTTCTTGTTACATCCGTGCGACACACCTATACACACTAATGTGTCGTGACACACACAGTTTGGAAAGCAGTGGCGTAGATGCATCTGGAGGAAATGTAAAAACAACCCCAGTCTGAATGAGTTTCAAGATGGAAACTGGAGAACCCTGAAGAGCCTGAACTTCACTGGTTTGCACATCCCTGGGTTGCCTGTTGTTTATTTATGACACAGTTGAGCCCGTTCCCAAGGTTTTAGGGTGGGTCCCCGGTTAGAACTGCCTAATGGAGGTTTCGAAAGCCAGGTGTCCCAGGCAAACAGTTTGCACTCTGAAGATTACCCTGTATATTTGAGCTGGCCTCATTCCTCAGTCGGAGAGAAGAAAACTCAACATCCCTCTCGTCCAGCATCCTGGTTCCCACAGTGGCTTAAAAAGACACCTCCAAAGGTGCATTTACACTGTAGAACTAATGTGGCTTGACACCACTTTAAATGTCATTGTTTAATGCTATGGCATCCTGGGAGATGTGGTTTTGCAAGGTCTTTAGCCTTTTCTGCAACTACAAATCCTAGGATTCTGTTGCGTTGAATTATGGCGGTTGAAGGTGTGTCAGATTGCATTATTTCTACAGTGTCAATTCACCCTTTAGTCCTAGTTCAGGGTGCATCTACATAGTAGAATTAATGCAGTTTCACCCCACTTTAACTGCCATGGCTCAATGCTATGGAATCCTGAGAGTTTTAGTTTGGCAAGGAATCAGGACTTTTTGGGCAAGCAATACAACTCCTAGTATTACATTGCATTGAGCCATGGCAGTTAAAGTGGGGTCAAATTGCATTAATTCTGTAGTACAGATACACCCAGGGGCGGCTCAACCATTGCGCAAAGTAAGCATTCACAGTATAGTTGATTTTGCCCAGGGGTGCTCTTGAGGCGCTCTTGGGGGAAAATAGACCTTGACATATGCGAGTTGTAGTTACTGGGATGTATAGTTCACCTACAATCAAAGAGCATTCTGAACTCCACCAATGATGGAATTGAACCAAATATGGCACACAGAACTCCCATGACGAACAGAAAATATATATCAGTGATTGGTTGGGGGGGGAGATACTGTTTGCTTACCCTCGAAAATTACCTAGGGCCGCCTCTGCATACATCTAGACTTAAATATCAAGGAGAAAGCCTGATTGGTAGTGATATGAAGGAAAAATCTTGATTAACTAGGATATCAAGGGTAAACCCTGATTAGCTGTTTCTCAACCTTCCTGTTTCTCAAACTTCCTTCTCAACTCCTTAATACAGTTCCTCATGTTGTGGTGACCCCCAAACATAAAATTATTTCTGTTGGTACTTCATAACTTTAATTGTGCTACTATTATGAATTGTCATGTAAATATCTGATATGCAAGATGTATTTTCATTCACTGGACCAAATTTGGCACAAATACACTATATGCCCAAATTTGAATACTAGTGGGATGAGGGTGGGTTGATTTTGTGATTTGGGAGTTGTAAAGGTAGGTTGTCCCCTGACATTAAGTCCAGTCATGTCTGACTCTGGGGTGTGGTGCTCATCTCCATTTCTAAGCTGAAGAGCCAGCGTTGTCCGTAGATGCCTCCAAGGTCATGTGGCCGGCATGACTGCATGGAGCGCCGTTACCTTTCCACCGGAGCGGTACCTACTGATCTACTCACATTTGCATGTTTTCAAACTGCTAGGTTGGCAGAAGCTAGGGCTGACAGCGGAAGCTCACGCCGCTCCCCGGAATCGAACCTGCGACCTTTCGATCAACAAGCTCAGCAGCTCAGTGCTTTAACCCACTGCGCCACCGGGGGCTCCTTGGGAGTTGTAGTTGATGGGATTTACAATTAACCTACAATCAAAGAGCATTATGAATTCTACCAATGATGGAATTGAATCAAACTCAGCACACAAAACTCCCATGACTAACAGAAAATAATGGAAGGGATTGGTGGGCACTGACTTTGAGTTTTAGGGTTGTAGTTCACCTATATCCAGAGAGCACTGTTCACTCAAATAATGATGGATCTGGACCAAAATTGGCACAGATACACAATATGCCCAAATGTGAACACTGGTGAAGATTAAGGAAAATAGACCTTGAGATTTGGGAGTTGTAGTTGCTGGGATTTATAGTTCAACTACAATCAAAGAGCATTCTGAATCCCACCAATGATAGAATTGGGCCAAACTTCCTGCATCAAACCTCTATGACCAACAGAAAATACTGTGTTTTCTGATGCTCTTTGGTGACCCCTCTGACACCCCCTCATGACCTTCCCAGGGGTCCCGAACCCCAGGTAGAGAAACGTTGATCTACACAGTAGAATTAATGGAGTCTCACTCCATTTTAACTGCCATGGCTCAATGTTATGGGATCCTGAGAATTTAAGTTTGGCAAGGCATCAGGGCTTTTTGGGCAGGCAAAACTATAACTCCCAGTATTCCATTGCATTGAGCCATGGCAATTAAATTGGGGTCAGATGGCATTCATTGTATAGTATGGATACACCTGGACTAAGATATCAAGGAGAAAGCCTGACTGGTTGTGATATGAAGGAAAAATCCTGATTGGTTAGGATATCAAGGAGAAATCCAGATTAGCTAGGGAATCCTGGTGGATATCTATATGGAAAGTACATTTCATGTTTGTATGGATATATTTGAATACAGATTGGTCTTCATTTATGCTAGCATTCAGTGTATGGTCTGACAGAAGATCAGGCAGCATACACCCCATTGCACCATCCTGACTTGCCTATGGGATTATCCAAATTCCTACCTCTGGCTCCCTATCACATCAGGAGGTCATATTATTTACCTTTTCCCCTATCTGCTGAGCGGGAGTGTGCATGTGATGGTGGGTGGGAAAAGTCAGGAGCCAACTTGCTGAAAGCAAAGCAGAATCCCGCGTTTGCCTTGCCAGAAATTCAGAGTAATATTTTTCTGCCTTCTTTTACTATCAGCCCGACCGAATCACCATGGATGAGCAGATAACTGAGCGGTTGAAGTCTTTCAAAAAAGTGGGAGTAAGCCAGGAGTCAATCTCCAGAAATAAAGCTTTCTGGGAGAGAAAAAGCAAACAAACAAGATTAGGTGTCAAAACTTTACAAAAGGTAAAGACAGCTCACACTGAAAAATGACATTTTGGAGTGGCTCAAAGATATACTCTGGAAGGACTTTTGGCACGGCTGCCTTGGAATCTAACCACCCAAAGATTGGCTTGTTGCCTTTAGGGCCATATTAGATATCACACACATGTATATATTAACAGTTCATTGGCAGTAAACTGCCATCAAAAAAGATGATTTTGCAGACTTTGCTTGCAAAGAAGCTCTAGCAAAATACAGTTTGGGAGTTTTGATAAGGATGCCCTCCACTCATAGAATCATAGAATCATAGAATCAAAGAGTTGGAAGAGACCTCATGGGCCATCCAGTCCAACCCCATTCTGCCAAGAAGCAGGAATATTGCATTCAAATCACCCCTGACAGATGGCCATCTAGCCCCTGTTTAAAAGCTTCCAAAGAAGGAGCCTCCACCACACTCCGGGGCAGAGAGTTCCACTGCTGAACGGCTCTCACAGTCAGGAAGTTCTTCCTCATGTTCAGAAGGAATCTCCTTTCTTGTAGTTTGAAGCCATTGTTCGCGTCCTAGTCTCCAGGGAAGCAGAAAACAAGCTTGCTCCCTCCTCCCTGTGGCTTCCTCTCACATATTTATACATGGCTATCATATCTCCTCTCAGCCTTCTCTTCAGGCTAAACATGCCCAGCTCCTTAAGCCGCTCCTCATAGGGCTTGTTCTCCAGACCCTTGATCATTTTAGTCCACCCTCCTCTGGACACATTCCAGCTTGTCAATATCTCTCTTGAATTGTGGTGCCCAGAATTGGACACAATATTCCAGATGTGGTCTAACCAAAGCAGAATAGAGGGGTAGCATTACTTCCCTAGATCTAGACACTATGCTCCTATTGATGCAGGCCAAAATCCCATTGGCTTTTTTTGCCGCCACATCATATTGTTGGCTCATGTTTAACTTGTTGTCCACGAGGACTCCAAGATCTTTTTCACACGTACTTCCCTTCCTTTCAACTATTGAAATATGGCTCTAATGTCCCCTCTCTCAGCCTTCTTTTCCACATATTAAACTTTCACAGCTTCCTCAGCCTTTCCTCATACAGCGTGGCTTCCAGACCTTTGACTGTTTTGGTTGCCCTTCTCTGGACATATGTTATTTCTCATCAAGTTGATTAGAGCTCTCCAGTCAAGACCTTGCTCAGACCTTACAAAGTCAGGGTAGTGTTGCACTCCAGAGCAGGATTCCCTCTGACTTCAAACACCACCCAGCTGAGTTAAAATAGCAAGCAGTTTATTGAAGATAATAAAAGTCAAGGCAATAAAAAGTAATCCACAGTAATGGGTAAATCCAAATTGGGTAGGAAGGAAAAAGGAACAAGTATTCCAAAAGAATAGTCCAAAGGAGTCCATAAAACTAGATTCTTAATTTCCATGGCAATAAACAGCAAGGCATTTGAACATGAACCAATCAAAAGCAAAAGTCCAGGAACTTAGAGACACCTGAACATGAATCAGACAAAAGCAAAAGTCCAGGAACTCAGAAAGAGAACGTAATGTGAATCCAACAATGCTTCGTCTGCCGTTAGATTCTGTACTTGGCACTTATATCCCAACTATCTCTACTGTGTTTCCCAAACAGCCAAGAACTGATTTTTCCTCAGCCTTGGGTTCACTGCTAGCCTCTGCTGTAATCTGGTTGAGTGCCTTAGAGTCTGATTTGTTTGTCTTTGCTGACTAAAAACACTTCTTCTGTTCAAGAGCTCATTAACTTTTGCACCTGGAGAAGATAACTGACCAGGGAACTGCGACACTGAGCATTTCCCAGGCCAGGCCCATAGCCAGGATTTTGATTCGAGGGGGGGGGGCTGAGTTTTTTTCAGGGGGGTTTCGGGGGGGGCTGAGTCTGAGTGAAAGAGGGTCTAGCCTAGCAAACCTTTTGTATCATTACCCCAATACCCCCATGCATATGGGATATATTGAGCATGGTGATCAGATCATGATATGAATAAACATAACAGTTTAAATAATGCACCAGTAAGGCCTTTTCGCAAACCACCATGAGAATTTCGAGGGGGGGGGGGCTGAAGCCCCTCAAGCCCCCCCCCCCCCGCGCGGCTACATGCCTGTCCCAGGCTCATGGACTTGAGAATCCTCTTGCAGCAATACAGGCCTCTCTAACCCATCAACTGAGCTACATTCAGGCCCAGGACACAGACCATCATCCCCATTCTCTTCAGGAACATTCCCATCAGAGGAATCACTTGAAACATGAACCACATGGTAATTCCCTGCATCCACAGCAACCTGATTATTAGATACATGAACCACATTGTCATTCCCATCATACAGAACACCCTGATCATTAGGCACAATCACAAGTTGAACAGGCTTGTGGCATCACTGATCAATCCATTTGTAGTGCAGTCTTTCTTTTTACTAAGCATTATCATCTAATTAGTTATAATGTCTCCAATATACAGCTTTGTATAGTTTCCTTGGCTTCTAGTGAGAATTTAGCTTTGATTTGCTTTTGGACCCATTTACTGACCTTTTTAGCAGTCCATAGTATCTATTCAAGCACCCTATTTCAAATATTGGTAAGTTGATTTTCTTCCTACCAACTTTATTTGCTGCCAACTTTGAGAACTAGACATAGAAATCAGAAATCCTATGGTATGGATGATTATGATTTTCGTAGTTAAGTTAATGTTTTTACTCTTGAAGACCTTTTTTAAGGTCCTTCAGGGCTGCTTTTACAAGAGTGTATCGAATGCACAGTGCAAATTATGCAGTTTGATGCCTCTTTATGTGCCGTGGCTCCAATGCTATGAAATCCTGTGATTTGTAATTTGTAGTTTGGTGAGCTATCAGTATCTTCAACAGAGAAGGCTCAAAACCTTGTAGAACTACAACTCCCATGATCTGGAGCTGAGCCATGGCAGTTCACGTGGTATAAAACACCCTAAGTTTTAGCCTTTTTTCTGATTTCTTTGCAACAGTCTCCATTATGTATAGGAAACCTTTAACTATTTCACTGTTTCTCATTACCCACTTTAAGTCATATAGATCATTTGTGATCACACACACACACACACACAAAATCATGATAATTTTGTCTTAATATTCAATCCTAACCCTACTTTGCTTCTTAACTTTCATCGGCAGCCGTTGCAAGCCTGTGCTATTATCTGAAAGTAATATGGTATCATCTGCATATTTGAAATTGTTGGTGTTCCTTCCCCCAGTTTTCCCATCTGCTTCCTGTGAGTCTCATCCTGCTTTCCATAGCATACATTCTGCTTATAAATTAAGCAGATAGGGTGATAAAATGCTATCTTGTCTGAAGCCTTTGCCAATGGGATCAACATTCTGTCTTTCAATATTTTATATTCAAAGCGACCTCTTGTTCAAAATCTAGGCTTTGCATCAGAGTCCTCAGATAGTGTGTCACTCCCATTTATTTTCATGAAAACCAATATTTTCTTACGATCTTTTGCACCATCAAAGATTTTGCTGTTACCTATAAAAACATTATAATAATGATAACAACAACAAAACAACCTAATTCCCACCTTTTTTCTTGAATGAGATTCAGAGTTTTTATATATATATTTCCCACTTTCAAAGGGCTCCTGCACCCCAAACTCCAGCAAATGTGGAGAGCTGACCATATGAGGGGTGTTCATTAAAGATGTCCCCTGACCCACTTCTATTTATCACAGGGTGCTGACACTGCACATGTGTAATCATCTAAGTCTCTATAGGTTATGTGCCAATTTACAGCTCAGTATTGATAAGGGTTTTGATTTTACAGGCGGTGAAGTGGTGTGAGTCTTGATAATGGACTCAGTGGAATACAGAGCAGTCCTCAAGTTCCTTTAATTAGGCCGTACACCAAAGGAGACGTTCAATGAGATGAAAGAGGTTTGCGGTGATGATTCCTCATCATATAATGTATTCAAGAATTGACATAGTCAATTCAAATGTGGTTGGACTTTGGTGCAAACAGCTCCAATTCCAGGGTGACCCCACTCTGCTATTAATGAACACACCATGGAGAACACAAGTGGAGATCACTGTTTTGGAAAATTGCCGCCTAACCATTCACCACCTAGCCCAAACTGTCAAGATTAGTGTGGGGTCCATGGAAAAAAAACATCCAAGAACATCTTCACATGCATAAGATATCTCCTCACTGGGTCCCCTGACTGCTCACACCTTTCCAGAAGCAGTTGAATGTTCTCAGGCTCTATTGACAAAGTGCCATGGAAACCATGAGGACTTTTTCAACAGACTGATCACACAGGATGAAAGCTGGGTCCATCACTATGATCCTGAGACTAAAGTCCAGTCAATGCAATGGAAGCATCATGACTCACCGCCTCCAAATAAGGCACGTGCCCAACTCTCAGCAGGCAAGGTCATGCTCACAGTATTTTGGGACCAGCACAAAGTAGTATTGATGGATTTCCTAGCAAAGGGGACCATGATCACTGGGGCAGACTATGCTTCACTGCTGCAGACAATGCGGGAGGCCATCAAAACCAACAGACGTGGCATGCTTACCAAAGGTGTCCGCCTTCTACAAGACAATGCACCAGATCACAATTCACCTGTTGCCCAAATGGAAGCATGCTCCTGTGGATTTCAAAATCTATCACACCCCTCTTATTCATCTGATTTTGCATTGTCCCCCCAGGAACAGCAAGGGTATCCCACTGGGCAGCTAAACCAGGAAATCCCAACTGGATGGCTCCCCACAAGAGAGGGTCTTCCTCTAGGGGCAAACCAAGAATGAGCAACTTGGAAGTTCCTGAATAGACTCAGAAGTAGAGTAGGCAGATCAAAAGACAACCTGGCCAAATGGCACTACCATTGTGACTGTGGAGCAGAACAGACAACTCCGCATCTGTATGCTTGTCTACTATACCCTGCCTCATGTACAGAGGAAGAGTTGTTGGAGGCTACAGACAATACCATTGTTGTTGCCCATTTTTGGTTAAAGGATATTTAGCCGCCAGCGCTCCTTCTATTTTTATTAGTTTTATATTAATTTATGCAATGCTTTTGATACAAAATAAAAAAAATAAAAAAACTGATTTTGCATCATTGGACTTCCACCTCTTTCCAACAATGAAGGGCAAGCATTTTACAGATGATATTTATTTATCGTGTCATCAGCAACCAGACATTTATATTACATTTTTAACAAAAACAAACAAACAGACAGACAAAACACAGAATTTGCAAGCTTGGTAGCTGATTAAACGTCCTTTGACCAGTACCTGGCCACTTGGAGTGCCTCTGGTGTTGCCTCAAGAAGGTCCTCCATTCTGCATGTGACAGAACTCAGGTTGCATTGCAGCAGGTGGTTAGTGGTTTGCTCTTCTCCACATTCACATGTCGTGGATTCCACTTTGTAGCCCCATTTCTTAAGATTGGCTCTGCATCTCATGGTGCCAGAGCGCAGTCTGTTCAGCGGCTTCCAAGTCGCCCAGTTTTCTCTGTGTCCAGGGGGGAGTCTCTCATTTGGTATCAGCCATTGATTGAGATTCTGGGTTTGAGCCTGCCACTTTTGGACTCTCGCTTGCTGGTGTTCCAGAGAGTGTCTCTGTAGATCTTAGAAAACTATTTCTTGATTTAAGTCATTGACGTGCTGGCTGATACCCAAACAAGGGGCTTACAGATGATGAGACTCATATTTCCGAAGTCACAACATGGCTTTTGGAGCAATCTGTCGACTTCTACAAGCAAGGTGTTTACAGTTGCATAAAAAGATGGGAAAAGTGTGTGTCCCTAGATGGCACCTATGGAGAGAAGGACAAATTACTGTGCCAAGTTTCATTGCTTTCACTCCACAGGAAGTGGGTCAGGGGAAATCCTTAATGACTGCCCCTCTTACTGATGAGTTTATCACAGCGGTACTACAAATAATTATTCCTCCTCAATAAGGATAGTAGTATCATGATGTTCAGCATTTGGTGTTGATATTACTTAGCTGGTTTTATTGGGCCTTTTTTTCAATGTGTGTACACCGAGCCTCCGGGGATGGGTTTAGAGTTCGAGACTGCACTCGGTATAAATGGCGCCACTCCTTTCTCTTTCTCGAGTGTCTTGCAAAGAAGCTGTGAAGAAGAAGTTCCTTCTCATTGTTTGCCTTAAGTCTTTCTCAAGCCTGTGTTTTGTTGGAACTTTATGTCTGGAAATGAATCCTTTCTTCTCTCAACTGATCTAATCCTGAATCCATACATATCTCTATATTTATTTATTGGCATATTGATAGCGTGGCTTTATTGACCCAGTGCGAGCCTTTAAATAAACAATAGCCAGCCGGCTTCTCATCTCCACCCTGCCCGAAATGAGAACCCTTGAATATAAACTGGGTTGTATAATAAATGATCTCACTTTTAGGTGTCCCATTAAATAAATATTGCCGAGTGCTAATGAGCAGGCTTGTGCCAAAAGGCTGGCTCCAAAATGTCTATGCGCCGATTGTGACACCATTAGCCCCAATGGAGATGAAACAGGTGGGAGGGAACTTGTTTGGGATCAGGATGGCTGGCCTCAAGGATCTGCCCCATCCGCACTGGAGCCCCCGGTGGCGCAGTGGGTTAAACCCCTGTGCTGGCAGGACTGAAGACCGACAGGTCACAGGTTCAAATCCGGGGAGAGGCGGATAAGCTCCAGCTCCTCATGCGGGGACATGAGAGAAGCCTCCCACAAGGATGATAAAACATCAAATCATCTGGGCATCCCCTAGGCAACGTCCTTGCAAATGGCCAATGAAGACTGCTTCAATTAGTACAACGTGTGGCAGCCAGATTGCTAACAGGAGCGGGGTACAGAGAGCATACGACTCATCTGTTATGCCAGCTCCACTGGCTGCCAATTAGTTTCTGAGCACAATTCAAAGTGCTGATCTTGACCTATAAAGCCTTAAACAACTCCGGCCCAGTTTACCTGTCCGAACGGATTCTCCCCTATGAACCATCAAGTTTACTAAGATCTTCTGGAGGGGCCCTGCTCTCGGTCCCACCATCCTCGCAATCGCGTCTGGTGGGAACGAGGGACAGGGCCTTCTCGCTGGTGGCCCCTCGGCTTTGGAATTCCCTCCCACCAGAAGTTAGATCTCCTCCTTCCCTCCTGGCCTTTAGAAAGCAAATAAAAACCTGGCTTTGGAATATGGCATTCGATGATTGAGTCAATAACCCTTGTCCACATGGAAGGATGGCGATGAATAGAGACTGTATTTGACGACTTGGCTTGTGTAATGTGATGATGTATTTTATTGTATTTTATATTTTAATGTATAATGATGATGCATTGTGCTGTTTTGTATATTACTGTATATGAACACATGTGAACCGGCCTGAGTCCCTCCTCAGAGGTGAGAAGACCGGTATATAAAACTTCTAAATAAATAAATAGATCAATAGGTACCGCTACACTGGGAAGGTAACGGCATTCCATGCAGTCATGTCCACCACATGACCTTGGAGGTGTCTACGGACAACGCCGGCTCTTCAGCTTAGAAATGGAGATAAGCACCACACCCCTGAGTCGGACACAACTGGACTTCATGTCAGGGGAAAACCTTTACCTTTACCTAAAGGCTAATGATTCTAGGATTCCAAAGCATTGAGCCAGAGCACTGAAAGTGGTGTCAAACTGCATTAATTGTACAGTGTAGATGCACCCTACAGGTTATGTCTTCCAGTTCAACGACTCATGGTTTTCAGCCCCATGGACTTTTTCCCATACCAGACCTCATCACAATATTGTAGCTAAAATACCAGAAAATTTGATAAAATCTTCATTTTCAAAGTAGCAACTATCTTGTTGTAACATGCCGATGAAACCCCGTGATTCAAAATGTCACGGCAATTAGGTAAGAGTGACAGTTCTGACTGGAGAACATGCGCATTAGAAAGCTCAAAAAGCAAATCAACACTGAGTTCTAGACTTGTAGATCTGTCGATATAGAACATGTTTTTATTTTTATAAAAGATAATATGCGTGTGCTGAAACAATGCAGAAAAAATGATTTTGCTGACACTCCTTTTTATGGCTGAACGGCTCTCACAGTCAGGAAGTTCTTCCTAATGTTCAGACGGAATCTCCTCTCTTGTAGTTTGAAGCCATTGTTCCGCGTCCTAGTCTCCAAGGAAGCAGAAAACAAGCTTGCTCCCTCCTCCCTGTGGCTTCCTCTCACATATTTATACATGGCTATCATATCTCCTCTCAGTCTTCTCTTCTTCAGGCTAAACATGCCCAGCTCCTTAAGCCGCTCCTCATAGGGCTTGTTCTCCAGACCCTTGATCATTTTAGTCACCCTCCTCTGGACACATTCCAGCTTTTCAATATCTCTCTTGAATTTTGGTGCCCAGAATTGGACAGAATATTCCAGGTGTGGTCTAACCAAAGCGGAATAGAGGGATAGCATGACTTCCCTAGATCTAGACACTATGCTCCTCTTGATGCAGGCCAAATCCCATTGGCTTTTTTGCTGCTGCGTCACATTGTTGGCTCATGTTTAACTTGTTGTCTACTCCCTACAGTAGTTGGCTATTTGTTTGAATTCTTCTTTGGTAATTTCTCCCTTTTCCCTCTTCTTGTGCATGTCTCTTAGCACAGTTGTGAGTTCTTTGGACATACATTCTATCTTCTTTGCACTTGTCCTATTTTTTCTCTTTGTTGGCACTGTTTGCAATTTCACCTTGAGTATTTCACTTGAAAAACTCCCATCCATCCATCACTCCCCCAACCATTGTTGTTACTATGCACCTTCAAGTCATCTCTGACTTACAGCGATCCTAAGGGGATCCTAAGATTCCTATTGATGCAGGCCAAAATCCCATTGGCTTTTTTTGCCACCGTGTCATATTGTTGGCTCATGTTTAACTTGTTTAACTTGAGTCGCCGTTGGCTGAGCAGAGCGGTATACAAGTGAAGTAAATAATAAATAATAAATTGTTGTCCACAAGGACCCCAATATCTTTTTCACACATACTGCTCTCGAGCCCGGCATCGTCCCCCATTCTGTATCTGTATCTGTAAATATAATGTAGTTTGACACCACTTGAACTGGCATGGCTCAATGCTTTGGAAACCTGGGAGTTGTCATTTTGCAATGTCTTTCGCATTCTTTGTCATTATTTCCCCAAACTACAACTCCTATGATCACTTAGCAAGGAGCCATTGTAGTCTAAAGTGGTGTCAAACTGCATTAATTCTATGATAAACACAATAAACAGGCTGGACTTTTCATGTTTTAAATTATTTTGTTGACTATGCTGATCTTTGAAATCTGCAGCATCTTGGAAGGGAATCTCAAGAATCATCTAGTTATGGTATCTTTAAGAAAAGACTCCCAGTTATGGTATCTTTAAGAAAAGACCACAAGTCATGTTTTTGAAAATATCCTAAGGATATTTCCCCAATTTCCAGAGTTGTCCATTCTACCGCTGAACAGCTCTTGCAACCAGGGAGTTCTTCCTAATGCCTCGGTGGATTAATACACCTGTTTTCTTTGCATCGACACTCAAAACTCCTGTCATGTTCTCCTCTTGTTCAAACATTCATCTGGTATCATGTATTTTCTTGCATTGCATTTCAAAGAAGCCCAGGTTCTTCAAAATCCCCTGGTGAATGACTGCTCCTTAACATGACACAGCCTTCAGAAACAGAAGAAAATAAATACTCAGGTGCTGACAGATGCTTCAAGAGCAGCCAAACGCTCCGAGCTTGGCAGGAGCAAGATATGAATAACTTGTTACTCATAATCAATTCATTTCCTCCAAGTCAAAGAATAATCACATTAACTCTACATTGCAGAATTAAGGCAGTTTTGTTGTTGAGCCACGGCAACTCCCCCCACCCCTCAAATATTTATAGACTATCAAAGGGTTCTGAGCATGTTATATGATTTATTATTAATATTAAAACGTTTTTCATGGACACAGAGTTGTGAAATGCTGAAATCATAGAATCATAGAATCAAAGAGTTGGAAGAGACCTCATGGGCCATCCAGTCCAACCCCATTCTGCCAAGAAGCAGGAATATTGCATTCAAATCACCCCTGACAGATGGCCATCCAGCCTCTGTTTAAAAACTTCCAAAGAAGGAGGCTCCACCACACTCCGGGGCAGAGAGTTCCACTGCTGAACGGCTCTCACAGTCAGGAAGTTCTTCCTCATGTTCAGATGGAATCTCCTCTCTTGTAGTTTGAAGCCATTGTTCCTTGTCCTAGTCTCCAAGGAAGCAGAAAACAAGCTTGCTCCCTCCTCCTCCCTGTGGCTTCCTCTCACATATTTATACATGGCTATCATATCCCCTCTCAACTCTTATCATATCCCCTCTTCCAACTCTTCTTCAGGCTAAACATGCCCAGCTCCTTAAGCCGCTCCTCATAGGGCTTGTTCTCCAGACTTTTTATCATTTTAGTCGCTCTCCTCTGGACACATTCCAGCTTGTCAATATCTCTCTGGAATTGTGGTGCCCAGAATTGGACACAATATTCCAGATGTGGTCTAACCAAAGTGGAATAGAAGGGTAGCATGACTTCCCTGGACCTAGACACTATGCTCCTCTTGATGCAGGCCAAAATCCCATTGGCTTTTTTTGCTGCCACATGACATTGTTGGCTCATGTTTAACTTGTTGTCCACGAAGACTCCAAGATCTTTTTCACACATAGAGGTTCCAGAACTGAACTAGCAGACCTCTATCGTATCTAACTCTTTAATAAAATGTATTAACATGATGATTTTTGTGTAACTTGTATCTTTTATGTGCTTTGTCAAAATCATAATAAACCTCTATAGCTTTGCCTTCGGCACAGAGGGCCTGTACTCTCTCTGGCTGATCTTTTTTAGTGAAGGCTCACCAGGCATGGCTCTTCTTGTCAACGGTCCTATAAGTATAAACTAGCAACCCCCTGCCACGCGTTGCTGTGGCCCAGTCTGGTGATCTGGAAAATAAAGTAATGGGAAAGTGTTGTTTTCTAATATATGTAATTTCTTTCTGCTTGTGGGTAAACAGTATTTCTTGCTGTGTCTTTGTCAGTGTTGATGTGGAGATTGTCTGGTTTGCCTACTCTGGAACATGCAACATATCGTTGCCCTTCTTTAGGGGTCCCTTTCAAATCTATGATACTATATCTCTCTGTGTGTGAATCATATCTATCTATCTATATCTATGGCTGGATGGCTCTTTGTCAAGAGGGCTTTGATTACAGTTTATTGCCCCGGTAAAGGGAGTTGGACTGGATGGACTTAAATATTTTCTGTTGGTCATGGGGGTTCTGTGTGGGGAGTTTGCCCCAATTCTGTCGTTAGTGGGGTTCAGAATGCTCTTTGATTGTAGGTGAACTATAAATCCCAGTATATACAACTCCCAAATGTCTATTTCCCCCAAACTCCATCTGTGTCCATATTTGGGCATATGGAATATTCATACCAAGTTTGGTCCAGATCCATCATTGTTTGAATCCACAGTGCTGTCTGGATGTAGGTGAACTACAACTCCCAGATTCAAGGTCAATGCCCACCAAAACCTTCTAGTGTTTTCTGTTGGTCATGGGAGTCTTGTCTGCCACATTTGGTTCAATTCCATCATTGGTGGAGTTCAGAATTGTCTTTGGTTGTAGGTGAACTATAAATCCCAGCAACTGAGGATGCTTGCCACAGATGCAGGCGAAAACGTCAGGAGAGAATGCCTCTAGACCATGGCCATATAGCCCGAAAAAACCTACAACAACCCAAATATTACATTTTTATTTATGTAGATGTATAAATTGTATCAAATGAAATGTATCAAGGTGTATCTAGAAGTATGCTACCTCTCCATGCCCTCCATTTACATAAATTCTTGGGAAAGGAAATCACAGCTAGGGTCTCTCCAGCTATTTCCCAGTCAGACAACTATAAAAATCTTTGTGTGTGAGTGTATGTAGGTAGGTGATCTTTTTTTGTCACCAGGATAAGCTCAGGATGTTTGTTCATTCACCTTGAGGCTGAGAGTCTGCCACTGCTGCAGAAAAGGGGACTCAGCAAATATGAATCCATTAACTCTCAATGGGAACAATCAAACCCTTGATTGTCTGGGATCACCACCTTTGTCTTTTGGGCCTTGGAGCCTTTATCTTGCACAGAACTGAACATTTGAGTTAATCAGGGACTCATCAGCATACCCATGTCATCATTTCCTCCTGGACTGCGCCCTCCCAAGGGGCATCTGTACAACGAACTGGCTCTTTAAACTACCTAACCAGCAGATGTCTTCCTTCCTGCCATGGGAATCTCCTTTTGTAGGCTGCGATGTCAAGGGAACCCACAGCTAATCCAGGCACAGATCATGGTCTACCTCTTTTTTAGTCGATCGGGAGAGGGAGTGGGAAGTCTGAATGGCTGTCAGAATTGGATACGATGTCTTGTATTTTTCAGTGAATTCATGCTTGTACCTTTTGGAGTGAGTTGCTTGTACTTGCATAGTAAGCCTCTATAGCTTTGCCTTCAGCACAGAGTGCCTGTACTCTCTCCTGGCTGATCTTTCTTGGTGAAGGTTCACCGGGCATGGCTCTCCTTGTCAACTGTCCTAGCAGAATTCACTTGAGTTTGACATCACTTCAATTGCCAAGACTCATGGAAGTTGTAGTTTGGTGAAGCTTTAGCAATCTTGGGTAGAAATTAGGGCTGGGCAGTTTCGTTTCGTTAATTCGTAATTCGTTAATAATTCGTTATTTTTTTCAATTACAAAACGATAACGAACCATTCTGGAGCAATTTTTTAAAAAAAACGAATTTTTAAACACGTTTTGTAAATGCTTCGTATTTCGTTATTGTATTCGTTTCGTTATTGTTCTGAGGTCGTTTCGTTATTATTTCCGCATGTCTGGGGCAAGTTTTATAGTTGTTTTTTGTTTAATTAGTGAAAAAAAATATAATATCACACCAACAGTCAACAACAGAGGGAGAGGGAAGCTTCAGAAGTTTTTGGAGGTTTTTTAGCGTATTTCGCGGTCGCGTCCGCCATTAACGAATCGATTCGTTATTGTTTCGGAAATCGATTTGTTAATGTTTTGTAATTTTTTCACATTTACGAAATTTCGTAAATATCGAACTTTTTTAAGGGAAAATTTTGTAATTATTTTAAATATCGAAACAAAAAAACCCCCCAAATACAAATCGATTTTAGAAACAAATTTTTCCGTTGTTACCCAGGCCTAGTAGAAATGTCTAAAGGCCTTGCAAAGCCACAACTGTCATGATTCCCTGGCATGAGCCATGGCAGTTCAGAGTGGAACTCAAACAAATGGAACTCTCAAGCAACCGGCAAAAGCAATCCACGAATCTATGCGTACAACATCCAGAAAGCTGTTTTTATAATAGAGTGAAAACGTGTTTCCTTAAGTTAAGTTTGTCTTTATTTGCTTTCCATGATTGTATTTCAATATTCAAATGGTTCGGGCCCCGCTTATCTTCGCAATCGTATTTCCATCTATGAATCGGCACAAACTCTAAGATCCTCCAGGGAGGCCCTCTTCTCACTCCCACCTCCATCACAAGCACGGTTGGTGGGGATGAGAGAGAGGACCTTCTTGGTGGTGGCCCCCCGCCTCTGGAAAACCCTTCCAAGGGAAATAAGACAGGCCCCATTCCTCCCCTATTTTCATAAGAGTTTGAAGACTTGGTGGTTTCAACAAATCTTCGAAAGTGACCAGTGCTAGCTCAGACCAGACACTGTCTGGACACGACCTAGCCCCCTATATATTACCCTGGTCCTTCTCCTAACAGGCCCCTGGAAATAACCAGTCCCCACTTTTGTCATTTACCTATTACAGTACTGTACCCAAATGCGGTCCCATCTTATTTCAATTTGTATCAGTCTTGACCCAGCCTTTTTCATTGTCCTGACCCATTCCTTTTCCATGCCCTAACAAACAGACATGAAGAGCAGGTAGGATTTTTTTCTTTTAGTATTGATGTGTTGTTGGGTAATTTCATGCTTATGTTGCTGTTACTGTTATTTTTTGTTCATGTTGTGACTCTGTATGTTTTGATGTTGTTGCTTGGAAACCACCTTGAGTCCCCCTGGGGAGATAAAGCGGTATATAAATAAAGTTTTATAATTATTTCTTATTAATATCAAGTGAATGCAGAATGTATGGTATGGTATAGTATGAGACATAGTATTATTTAATGATCTTGTGCTTTATGTTTGTAATTTAACTATGTTATACATCCAACTATGAGGAGAGGCAGGTAAATTATTATTATTATTATTATTATTATTATTATTATTATTATTTATCATGTCAGTATCAACCAGACAATTGTATTACATTTTAAACAAATTTTTAACAAACAGGCAAAACAGAGTTTGCAAGCTTGGTAGTTGATTAAATGTCCTTTGACCAGTATCTGGCCACTTGGAGTGCCTCTGGTGTTGCTGCAAGAAGGTCCTCCCTTGTGCATGTGGCAGGGCTCAGGTTGCATTGCAGCAGGTGGTCAGTGGTTTGCTCTTCTCCACACTCGCATGTTGTGGATTCCACTTTGTAGCCCCATATCTTAAGATTGGCTCTGCATCTTGTGGTGCCAGAGCGCAGTCTGTTCAGCGCCTTCCAAGTCGCCCAGTCTTCTGTGTGCCCAGGGGGAGTCTCTCATTTGGTATCAGCCATGGATTGAGGTTCTGGGTTTGAGCCTGCCACTTTTGGACTCTCGCTTGCTGGGGTGTTCCAGCGAGTGTCTCTGTAGATCTTAGAAAACTATTCTTGATTTAAGTCGTTGACGTGCTGGCTGATACCCAAAAAGGGGATGAGCTGGAGATGTCTCTGCCTTGGTCCTTTCACTATTGGCTGCTACTTCCCGGCGGATGTCAGGTGGTGCGATACCTGGCTAGACAGTGTAATTTCTCCAGTGGTGTAGGGCGCAGACACCCCGTAATAATGCGGCATGTCTCATTAAGAGCCACATCCACTGTTTTAGTGTGGCAAGATGTGTTCCACACTGGGCATGCATACTCAGCAGCAGAGTAGCATAGTGCAAGGGCAGATGTCTTCACTATGTCTGTTTGTGATCCCCAGGTTGTGCCAGTCAGCTTTTGTATGATATTGTTTCTATCACCCACTTTTTGCTTGATGTTTAGGCAGTGCTTCTTGTAGGGAAGAGCACGGTCCAGAGTGACTCCCAGGTATTTGGGTGCGCTGCAATGCTCCAGTGGGATTCCTTCCCAGGTGATCCTCAGAGCTCGGGATGCTTCTCTGTTCTTGAGATGAAAAGCATATGTCTGTGTTTTAGATGGATTAGGGATCAGCTGGTTTTCCCTGTAGTAGGCAGTAAGAGCACCTAGAGCTTCAGAGAGCTTCTGTTCTACCATCTCAAAGCTCCCTGCTTGAGTGGTGATGGCACGATCATCAGAATAGATGGAACTCTTTGTCCCTTCTGGCAGTTGCTGATCATTTGTGTAAATGTTAAACATTGATGGAGTAAACACACTCCCCTGAGGCAGGCTGCTCTTCTGTTTTTGCCAGCTGCTTTTCTGGCCCTGTAAGTCAACAAAAAAGCTCCTGTTTTGTAGCAGATTTTCTATGAAGAGGGTAAAGTGGAAATCCTTTGTGATAGGAGTTGTCTTCATAGACCTGTCAGCACCTTATGATACTGTGAACCACCGCCTTCTCCTGAGAAAAATGTATAATATCACAAATAATAATAATAATAATAATAATAATAATAATAATAATCTCCTCCTTCCATTGCCCCACTCCAGGTGGTCCCCCTTTACAAGCCATCCAAGTCCTGCAAGAGAAACTTGTCAACTTCCAGGTGAAGTTGTCCCCAACCCAGTTGCGTGCCGTCTGCAATTACTTTCACAATACGTTCATCAAGCATTACTGGCTCTATCAGTTTGTATTGACCCGGGAGAGAAACCGCCAGCAGTCCTTTGGCAGCCTGGAGGTCTATGCGCCCCCCATCCCTTTGCCCCTGAGCGAAGGCATGGAACTGGAAGCCTGGAAGTTTGAGCAGCAGTTGTCCGCCCTCTCTGCGGCCGAAGATGAAAAGCGGGCCAGCTTGGAACGTATCCGAGAATCCCTATGGGAAAAGAAAGAACATCTACTGCAGGAAGTGTACAGGAGTGTCCAGAGGCAAGCCGGTGGCCTGAGCAGAGAGGTAAATCGGGAGAGTGTGATGGAGGTTTTTAAGATGAGACTGGATGGCCATCTGTCAGGAGTGCTTTGATTCTGTGTTCCTGCATGGCAGAATGGGATTTGCTTGGATGGCCCTTGGGGCTGTTCCAACTTTATGATGTCTTTCATAGGGTTCCCAGTTCTGCAACATCCCAGGCCAAAACCTGAGATCTAAGGGTAGCCCCTTTATCATAGAATCAGATGACTGGAAGAGGACCATCCAGTCCAATCCCATTCTTTCACACAGAAAGACAGAATCCAAGCCATCCAGACTCTGCTAAGAGACACCACAGCACATCCCACTGTTGAGAATTGCCATACATCATTGAGTAGCCTATCGTAGATTCATAGCTAGAAGAGACCCCAAGAGCCATCCAGTCCAAGCTCATTTTTCTATATGGTAAGACACCATTGAAGCACTCCTGACAGATTAATTAATTAATTAATTACAGTATTTTTATTCCGCCCTTCTCACCCCGCAGGGCAGATCACAATGCACATATACATGGCAAACATTCAATGCCAGAGAAACACAACATAGAATCATAAAACCATAGAATCAAAGAGTTGAAAGAGACCTCATGGGCCATCCAGTCCAACCCCCTGCCAAGAAGCAGGAAAATTGCATTCAGAGCATATATAGACAGACACACAGAGGCTATTTAACTTTCCAGCTTCATGAGGGTATGCTTCAAATTCTGGCCACCGGGGGAGCTGTCACTTCACGGTCCACTTGTGACACCGATTTACCTCTTCGTCATTCTTTTGTATGCTGCTGGAGATTTTTATGGCATTGTAAATTAGTTAAATTAGCCTCCCGGCATAAGCGGTACCTACATTTCCTACTTGACAGATGCAACTATCTTTTGGGCTGCAAAGGTCAACAGCAAGCTAGACAAATGTTCGGGAGCTTACTCCAACCCAGGCTGACTTCAAACTCATGACCTTTGTCTGTACTGATTTTAATGTAGCTGACTCCCAACCAGCTGGCCATCCATCCTCTGCTTATAAACCTCTAGGGAAGGAGACACCAGGCTTGCAGGCAGCATATTCCACTGTCCACCAGCTCTTACTATTAAGAAGTTTTTCATTATATTTAGGAATCTCCTTTCTTGCGATAGGAATCCATAGCTCCTTTGTGTCTTGATCTGTAGAGCAGCAGAAAACAAGCCTACTCTGTCCTTTCAAATATTTAAACATGGTTATCATGTCCCCTCTCTTCTCCAACCTAAGCATATCCAGTTACCTAAATAGCTCCTCATGGGGATTCATGGGTTCCAGACTTTTGGCCCTTGTGGTGGCCCATCTCTGGACAACTTCCGTCTTCTCCAACTCCTTATTGCTTTGGCCAGAATTTGGCACAGGTGTATTCCAGGTGAGTTCAGCCAAAGCAGAAGAGAGTGGGACTGTGACTTCCCTTTCTCTAGACACTAGGTTCCTTTTGATCCAGACTAGAATCACATTTGGATTTTTTAGCTGCCGCATCACACTGTTGACTCATATTCATGCATGAAGTATCGGTCACAGCTTGTCATTCAAACACACAAAGTTAGGAAACGTGTTTTCTGTTTCTTAGCTAAAGGGTATGCTCCCAGATTATTTCTCACTTATGTTTAACTGGCTTCTTTTCACCCAGAGCCACCCCAGATTCACCCTGTTGGTGCCACACCTACTTGTAATATCTTGGGTTGAAATTACATTGATAGCTACACATTTATCTTGCCCAGGTTCAATTGGGCATTGCTTTTTTGCTTCTCTTTGGAGCTGACTCAGTAGATGATGCAAAACTCTGGGAAAAGGAGAGAAAATATTATCCCCGTCTCCATCTCTCTCACCAGGAATAATTTTGTACCTTTCTGTCATGCTTGCTTTTTTCCTAAATCAAAATGGCTGGAAGCCCATTTAAGGGTTTCTGTGAGTTTTCTGGACTGTCTGTCCATTTAAGGTTTTGAATAATGGGAACAGGTTGAGTATTGCTATGTTGTCGAAGGCCTTCATGGCTAGAATCACTGGGTTGCTGAGAGTTTTCCAGGTTGTATGGCCACGTTCCAGAAGCATTATCTCCTGACATTTCACCCACATCTATGGCAGGCATCTTTTGGAGTTCAGCCTGTAATTGTGTTTCAAGATCAGGGTGCTTTGGATGTGGGGAATGATGTTAATGAGGTTCAAGATGAGTTTCAAGATGGCAATGGTTTGGTCAGTGATACTGATGCAGAGAATGACCAGGAGATCCCTGTAGTTTCCCATGAGAATGTCCCTGAGGGGTGTGGGGATGATGATGAAAATACCTCGGCGCCTGCAGAAATTAATGAGCAAGTAGAACAAGTAGATAACGAGCTGAGAGATAGACGAGAAGAATTCAGTCAAAACAGGAGAGCTGTGCAAAGGCTTAGGTGCTCTGCCAGGCTTTGACAGAAAACAACAACAAAGCCTCAACTAAAGAGAAACCAATTTCTGACCGCTTTTGACCTAACTAATGAGGGGATAAAAGACTCAAGTGTGGGATGTGTAGTCACATGAAGCATCATTTAGAATCACATTCTCATCCTTGTTTTATGGAAACCTTGCTTTGAAGTTTCATGCTAAGATGTTTCCTGTTCATGGTTTTGGATTCCTGGATTTCATGATTGCTTACCCAAGCTTTGGATCAATGTATTCCTGATTTTCTGGATTGTACTGGAGATGTGTGGACTTTGCTTTTATGAACATTGATGAACTCTATCTTGGACTAATTTGTTCCTGCTTATCTTCTTACCTAATTGGATTTACCTATTTCTTCAAAGTGCTTTTTACTTTGCTGCTTTTTACTTATCTTCAATAAAAGGATTGTTTTTTCCTGTTCAACGTGTGGTGTTTAAAGTCAGAGGATTGTTCCTGTTCTGGAGTGCAACAGCATCCTTAGAGACCTCACAACCTCTGAGGATTCCTACCATAGATGTGGGTGAAATGTCAGGAGAGAATGCTTCTGGAACATAGCCATACTGTCTGGAAAACTCACAGCAATCCAGTGATTCCAGACATGAAAGCCTTGACAACACAAAACAAAATAGATCTCATACAAAACAAGCACACACCTTGAAAGCTCCTGTGCCCGTCCCATTTTGCCTGGTGGAACTGGGGCAAATTCTGCCATAGATGTGGGTGAAACGTCAGAAGAGAATGCTTCTGGAACATGACCATACAGCCTGGAAAACTGACAGCAACCCAGGTTGAGTATCGCTTCTCCAAAATGCCTGGGACCAGAAATGTTTCATATTTGGGGATTTTTCAGGCTTTGAAAGATCCCCGTTTGCATATACGCACGTAATGAGATAAGTAGGAGATGGGACCCATGTCTAAACACGAAATGCATTGATGTGTCATCTACACCTTATGCACACAGCCTGAAGGTAATCTGATACAATATTTTTAATAATTTTGTGCATGGAGCAAAGTTTGTGTACCATCAGAACTCAGAGGAGTCACTGTAATCTCAGCCACCTGTGTGGACTATTTTGGATTTTGAAGTATTTGGGATTTCTGGATAAGGGATGCTTTGGTTCCAAACCTTTGGGCCTCCGGGTGTTTTGGACTTCAACTCCCAGAAATCCCAGCCAGTTTACCAGCTGTTAGGAACTGTGGGAGCTGAAGTCCAAAACACCTGGAGGCCCAAGGTTTGGAAACCACGAGAAAGGTGAATTGTTGCCCTGAAAGCCTCAGGGAAGGATTATTTTCCCTCTTTTTTTGTTAAAAATAATTAGTTGAAAGAATCAGGGACCCCAATAAGCAACAGTAAAGGGCCACACTTTGTTAAATGGCACACATTGCCTATTTAAAAAACAAGCTAGTAAATTGTAGGCTACTCCTAGGTGGAAATTGGTTGACTAGAGCAGTGTTTCTCAACCTGGGGGGCGGGACCCCTGGGGGGCTCATGAGGAGCTATCTGAGGTGTTGCAAAGACCATCGAAAACACAGTATCTTCTGTTGGTCATGAGGGTTCTGTGTGTTCATCACCAGTGTTCACATTTAGGGTTCACATTTAACTACAACTCCCAAATGTCAAGGTCTATTTCTTCCAAATTCCACCAGTGTTCATATTTGGGCATATGGAGTATCTGTGCCAAGTTTGGTCCAAATCCATCATTGAGTCCACAGTGCTCTTTGGATGTAGGTGAACTACAACTCCAAAGCCCACCAAACCCTTCCAGTGTTTTCTGTTGGTCATGGGAGTTCTGTGTGGGAAGTTTGGCCCAATTCTATCATTGGTGGGGTTCAGAATGCTCTTTGATTGTAGGTATACTATAAATCCCAGCAAATACAACTCTCAAATGTCAAGGTCTATTTTATCCAAATTCCACCAGTGTTCACATTTGGGCATATTGCGTATTCATATCAAGTTTGGTCCAGATCTATCATTATTTGAGCCCACAGTGTTCTCTCAGTGTAGGTGAACTATAACTCCACAACTCAAGGTCAATGCCCACCAAACACTTCCAGTATTTTCTATTGCTCATGGGAGTTCTGTGTGCCAAGTTTGGGTCAATTTCATCATTGGTGGAGTTCAAAATGTTCTTTGATTGTGGGTAAACTATAAACCCCAGCACCTATAACTCCCAAATGACAAAATCAACCCCCCCCCCCCCATCCCCACCAGTATTCAAATTAGGGTGTATCAGATATTTGTGCCAAATTTGATCCAGTGAATGAAAATACATCCTGCATATCAGATATTTACATTATGATTCATAACAGTTGCAAAATTACAGTTATGAATTAGCAACAAAAATAATTTCATGGTTGAGGATCACCACAACATGAGGAACTGTATCAAGAAGTTGTGGCATTAGGAAGGTTGAGAACCACTGAACTAAAGAGAAGCAACTTTTGGGATGCCCCTCTTCTCCCATTTTGCAGATTTAATTTAATACAAACTATATTGCTTTGCATTTACAGCAACTAAAGTGTGCTAAGGGGGGAAGTGGAAGGAGACATGAGAAGCTGGGACATTTTAAAAGCAACTGAAACAATAGGATGGCAGAGGACTGATGTGGATTAGTGTCTACCAATTCAGGCCTCAATCTGTGGGTCCAAATTACAAGAGAGGAGATTGGGTCACAATCTGAGGGAAGATCTGTTTATAACAAGATCATGTTGACTGTGGAACAGAGACCTTCAGAAGATCATACATTCTCCATCTTGGAGAAGGAGTAAGAAGTGGGATGGCTAAATGCCTGGGAAGTTTGATCTGTCAGAACAGGTGTTAGTATTTTGAGTGTCCATTTTTGGACTACAGTTCCCAGAATTGTAATCTTGTAGTTCAATAAATGTGGATCTGATTTCCCAGTTTAGAACACAAGTTGACAGCATCTAAGGCTTACATCTTTGGGTCCCTGTTCCCCAAATTCTCTCTCTTTCTTTGACAGTCGAAATTTGCATCATTAATCTGTGACAACCCAGTTTGTCTCGCTCACTTGAGATCGAAGCCTTCCACCTGTCTGGGCTTGCTCCCTGCCAGCTCTTCTTTGCTTCAAAATCTTTTCTGTTTGGGGAAATCGACTGAAACTCAAAGGCATTTTGCAGAGCAGCATCGATGGGCCCCATTTACGAAAATAAAATGAAACAAACCCTCTGTGTGTCAGGCATGTACAAGCTGTCACCAGGCCAAGACCTGTGGGCGAAGGCACAGCAAAGGAGCAGCGAGTGTCACCTTTTGAACCCGAGCAGAGTACGAAACCCAGCTGTGCCAATATCCCACCCTGGGTGCAAATGGAAAGCTCCCCAGGATTCAGTGTTCCTCTCGGTGGGTCTTGGACCTGGTCCCATTGCCATCACAGGGGCCTCCGAGATCCGATGGATCCCTTCCAAGCTCAATAGCTCTTGGGAATATGGGAGAGCAGCCAAACATCACAGCAACCCTGTGGCTTCTGTTGACAGGTATCTCTATCCACATGCCGCAAGCTGCCTCCTTGACCCACATGCAACCTCAGATGCTCCCCCCACCACCATCTTTTTGGCCCCTACCCAGCTCCAGTTACAAACTAGAGCTCTCTGTTCCCAAGCCCCACCTTGGATTCCTGGAACAGACGTAAAGTTAGCCACTGCTGGTGTATCTTGCACCATGCTGACTGGGGAAATCATAGGATTGTGAATCACAGAGTTGGAAGGGAACCAATGGCCATCCAGTCCAACTCCCTGAGTGCACAATCAAAGCACTCTCAACAGATGGACAGTCAGCCTTTGTTTTAAGACTCCAAAGAACAAAACACAACCATGCTCTAAGTCAGCGTATTCCACTGTCAGACAGCTTTTGCCATCAGGAAGTTCTTTCTAATGTTTAGGTGGAATATCTTTTCCTGCCATTTGAATCCACTGCCACTTCCTCAATACAAGATCCTTTCAATTATTTAAGCATGTCTCCCATGTCTGCTCTCAGTCTTCTCCTCTCAGATGGGTGGGGAATCCTATTTGGGTATATTCCAAACTTTAAAGAGTTATCCAAGGTGTCAAATGTATGATGGGAGTGTTTGGCATAATCATAGAATCATAGAATCAAAGAATCAAAGAGTTGGAAGAGACCTCATGGGCCATCCAGTCCAACCCCCTGCCAAGAAGCAGGAATATTGCATTCAAATCACCCCTGACAGATGGCCATCCAGCCTCTGTTTAAAAGCTTCCAAAGAAGGAGCCTCCACCACACTCCGGGGCAGAGAGTTCCACTGCTGAACGGCTCTCACAGTCAGGAAGCTTCCTCATGTTCAGATGGAATCTCCTCTCTTGTAGTTTGAAGCCATTGTTCCGCGTCCTAGTCTCCAGGGAAGCAGAAAACAAGCTTGCTCCCTCCTCCCTGTGGCTTCCTCTCACATATTTATACATGGCTATCATATCCCCTTCAGCCTTCTCTTCTTCAGGCTAAACATGCCCAGCTCCTTAAGCCGCTCCTCATAGGGCTTGTTCTCCAGACCCTTGATCTTAGTCGCCCTCCTCTGGACACATTCCAGCTTGTCAATATCTCTCTTCAATTGTGGTGCCCAGAATTGGACACAATATTCCAGGTGTGGTCCAACCAAGGCGGAATAGAGGGGTAGCATTACTTCCCTAGATCTAGACACTATGCTCCTATTGATGCAGGCCAAAATCCCATTGGCTTTTTTTGCCGCCACATCACATTGTTGGCTCATGTTTAACTTGTTGTCCACGAGGACTCCAAGATCTTTTTCACACGTACTGCTCTCGAGCCAGGCACCGTCCCCCATTCTGTTTCTTTGCATTTTGTTTTCCCTGCCAAAGTGGAGTATCTTGCATTTGTCACTGTTGAATCATTTTGGGTTTTGTTTTAAGGTGCGCTGTGTTTGCTTTCTAGGCTCTCGTTTCCCTCGTCAGAGACGCCATCAAAGCCCAGCTCCAGACTCTCCAGGATATCATCCAGCATGAGATTGAGACCACCTTTGAAATCTTGCAGCTCAAGCTCCAGAAAAAGAGCCTGACGCTAAACCCACCACCCATCTACCCACCACTTCCAACGCCAGAGAGCCAAGGAAGGAAAGAGGGCAAAGCTAAGAAGAAATCACCAGAAAGTAAGCGCAAAGGGGAGGACAAGAAGACAAAGAAGAAGAAGAAGTAATCAGCAACAAAGCTTTTACATTCAGTTTCATTTGTAATCCTTTGGAAGGGAAGTTGACAGACTTTGGGAAAGTTCCCACCATTTCTCGAATTCCTCTACTCCATGCTAGCTGGAGATTTTCTGGGCATTGTAGTTTAAGAAAGCAAGGTTTCTATGATGTGGAAATTTAAACATACTTATGCCAAAGCAACCAGTGGTTCTATTGTTTTGGAGAGCTGAATCTGCATTGAGTTTTTCAAGAGGTGGACCCAAAATTTGTTCAGAACCTCAGACAGCTCCATAAAACTGCAGAGTTGCTCTCATAAAGCCCAATGAGAAATGAAGGAAACTTTTGGCTTTTATCTTCCACTTTTCTCATTTTTGGGCATCTCTCTCTGAGATACCAACATGGCATTTGATTTGTCACCCCTCCCTAAGAAAAAAAGGAAGGAAATAACCTCTCATGATAGAACACTCATATATATATATATATATATATATATATATATATATATATATCACAGCAAGAACAATTCAAGCTGAATCTTTTTGATAGACATGTATTACTCCAGGTAGTAGAACTAATACTACTATATCTATATTGAAATATCTATTTGGCGCAAAACCTTCTTCAAAGGTGGACTCAATCTTAATTCCATTCCCACAGTCTTAAATAGTCAAATCCAGGAACAGATCAGTAAGGACAAGATCTAAATTTCTCTCTTCCCAGATATAGGTGTCTATGAGCATGAAAAACCCAAATTGTGTCCCTAAAAGTGTGCCAAGTTTTGGAAATCATTACACAGGGCTTAAAATTGTGAGACTTATGTACTTTTGCTTACACTAGCCCTTGCAATGCTCCATCTTCGTTGCTGCAAGATGCTCGCTGTGGTTTCTGTGTCCCCGTCTTCTTGATGCCCCGTGGAAGCATTTCCAAATAAACTCAATATTTGATTTTGCTTTTAACCCATGAGGTATGTGTTTGTGTTTGTTTTAGCGATGCATTACTCTTAAGCTTCCATCAAGGTTGATCCATCCTAAAACCAATCATCTCCAAATACACATAATTCAGTGCCGAACACTAAAAACCCCTGGGTTGAATAAATAAATATCTGGAGGAGAGATCTCCATGTCCAGTGACAGCCAAGAAAGCAAATAAGTGGATCCTAGAGCAAACCAAGCCTGAACTCTCCTTAGAAGATAGGATGACTCATCTGAAAGTGACAGACTTTGGCCATTTCATGGGATAACATGGCTCACTAGGAAAGGCAGTCATAGAATCGTAGAATATAGAGTTGGAAGAGACCACAATGCCCATCTAGCCCAATGCAGGAGAAGCACAATCAAAACACCCCAACAGATGCCAACCAATGTCTGTTTAAAAGCCTTCATAGAGGGAGCTTCCACCAGACTTCCACTGTGATCACTATAACATGCTAGTGCTCTGTCTAGTTTGGTGGGACTTAACTAATAAGATTCAGACCATCAATAGGATTTGATTTATTTATTTACTTTACTTTACTTTACTTGTATACCGCAGTTTCTCAGCCCAACAGGCGACTCAACGCGGTTTACAACAAGGATAAAAATCAATCAACGATATGCAATTTAAAACCATAAGAGCATAGAATACAATATTGACACAACAATAAACAACACAATACATCTCATAACTAGAGTCGTGATCCAATTCGTCGTCCATATTTCCATTCCTGTAATCATCACATTCATTGCACTGTTTATCCGAATGCCCGTTCAAACATCCAAGTTTTTAATCTTCTTCGAAACACCATTAGCGAGGGGGCTGATCTCACCTCCATGGGAAGGGCGTTCCACAGCCGAGGGGCCACCACAGAAAAGGCCCTGTCTCTCGTCCCCGCCAGCCGCACCTGTGAAGCAGGCGGGATAGAGAGCAGGGCCTCCCCAGAAGATCTTAGGGTCCTGGTGGGCTGATAGGCCGAGATACGTTCGGATAGGTAACTTGGACCAGAACCGTTTAGGGCTTTAAAGGCCAACGCCAGCACTTTGAATTGAGCCCAGTAGCAAATCGGCAGCCAGTGGAGCTGGTGCAGCAGAGGAGTTGTATGCTCCCTGCGCTCCACTCCTGTTAGTATCATGGCTGCCGAATGTTGGACTAGTTGGAGCTTCCGAGCCGTCTTCAAAGGCAACCCCACGTAGAGAGCGTTGCAGCGGGATGTAACCAGAGCGTGGACTACTGTGGCCAAGTCAGACTTCCCAAGGTACGGGCGCAGTTGGCGCACGAGTTTTAACTGTGCGAATGCTCCCCTGGTCACCGCCGAAACCTGGGGTTCCAGGCTCAGCGATGAGTCCAGGGTCACACCCAAACTGCGAACCTGCGTCTTCAGGGGGAGTGCGACCCCATCCAACACAGGCTGTAACCCTATGCCCTGTTCGGCCTTGCGACTGACCAGGAGTACCTCTGTCTTGTCTGGATTCAATTTCAATTTGTTCGCCCTCATCCAGACCGTCACAGCGGCCAGGCACCGGTTCAGGACTTGGACAGCCTCCTTAACATCTGATGGAAATGAGTGCTAGAGTTGGACATCATCTGCATACAGATGGCATCAAACTCCAAACTCCGGATTTGATCCCAATCCAACTTCCAAATGCACATAATCTTGCAGAGCACGGTTGGGAATAAGCCTTTCAAAGTGTTGTCGTAGGCTTTCATGGCTGGAATCACAGAGTTGCTGTGAGTCTTCCACACTATATGGCCATGTTCCAGAAGCATTCTCTCCTGACATTTTGCCCACATTTATAGTGGGTATCCTCTGTTGTAAACTAGGCAAGTAAGTTTAATATATCTCTGGAAATGCAGCTCCTAAACTCAAATCAAGGAACATGAAAGGCACTGCAGACTAATTAAAAGAAACAATCAGTGTCAGCTAATCACCTCCCAACAAAGGATTCCCCCAGGCAGTAAGAAGCCAGACCTTGAAACTGTCAGGCCATTAAATGCTAATCAAGGTGGCCAATTGAAACATTCACACCTACCTCAAACAGGCAAAGAGTTCTTCCTCCTATTCTGGACATCATTCCACAGATATATAAACCTCACTTGCCTAGTTTCCAACAGACCTCACAACCTCTGAGGATGCCTGCCATAGATGCAGGTGAAACATCAGGAGAGAATGCTTCTGGAATGGCCATACAGCCCGGAAAACTCACAACAACCTGGTGATTCCAGTCATGAGAGCCTTCAACAATACATTAGCCCCTTTGTTTCAGGGAGAATTCAAGTTTTGTCAAAGGTTTTTATGGCTGGAATCACTAGGTTGTTATGAGTTTTCTGGGCTGTCTGGCCATATTCCAGAAGCATTCTCTCCTGATGTTTCACCCACATCTACAGCAGGCGTCCTCACAGGTTGTGAGGATGCCTCTGAGAATGCCTGCCATAGATGTGGGCAAAACGTCAGGAGGGAATGCTTCCTTGGACATACAGGCTGGAAAACTCACAGCAACCCAGAATACTAGTTTATCCATAACTTTTGCCCCCTTGACCACACTCTGATGTTACTTGGCCACATGTGCCCAAGTTTTCTTGCACATCATCTGCTTTGAACTGGATTATATGAGTCTACACTGCCAGTGTGGAGGGGCCCAGCCAAGACCTGAATGCTGGAAGGAGGCTGTTTTGCTTTGCATGTCCCTTTTGGCTGCTGCGCCTCCATCCAGGATGGACCTGTCATCTTCTTCTCTCCTCCTTTTCTCTCCATTGTGCCTTTTCCTTTGGAGTTAAGGGTCTCTCGTGATGCCGTAATTCTCCTCCAAAGCCCACTTTGCTGTGTTCTTTTAGGAAAGGAAATAGCCAAGTTTGGCTTGGGAGTAGCCAGAAGCGTGTCTGATTTTCCCTCCAGATCCTCCTGGGATCGAGTAAGAAAGGCTAAAAATGACAGAGAAACCTGAAAAAGTAATTTGAGGAGGGGGAAGGAGGGGAAAGGGTGGGACGCTGGATCTGACCTGCTTTCCTGTCTGAGATCTGGATGAAAGGGCTCAAGCTGGAGGTCCCCAGCAAAGGAAGCAACTGGTTGGGAGGAGAAGGCAAATGCCATCCTGCCCAACCTTGGAATTTTTTGCCGAAAATATCTGGATTTTGCTTTTTAAAAAAATTGTTTACCCTCCCAACTCAACAGAGCCCATCAGTTCCATTCTATGTATCCATTTGGATTTTTGAACTTTGTCCTTGGAAACTCTGGGTTAGAATAGATATAATTATTCCATCAGCTCTCAATGAGTTTAATTGCACCTGATGGATCCATATGCATCTGTGGCTCATGGCTGTGTCCATTCCCAATTTTGAACAAAAGGCATTGCATTTCAACACATTTTGAAAGGTTGGGTTGCTGTGAGTTTTCCGGGCTGTATGGCCATGTTCCAGAAGCATTCGCTCCTGATGTTTCACCCACATCTATGGCAGGGCATCCTCAGAGGTTGAGGGAGGGTTATATATCTGTGGAATGATGTCCAGGGTGGGGGAAAGAACTCTTGTCTGCTTGAGGCAAATGTGAATGTTGCCATTGGCCAAGAATTAGTACTGAATGGCATTGCAGCTTCAAAGCCTGGCTGCTTCCTGCCTAGAGGAATCCTTTGTTGGGAGGTGTTAGTTGGCCCTGATGGATTCTTGTCTGGAATTCTCCTGCTTTTTGAGTGTTGTTTTTTACTTACTGTTGTAATTTTACAGTTTTTTAATACTGGTAGCCAGATTTTGTTCATTTTCATAGTTTCCTCCTTTCTGTTGAAATTGTCCACATGCTTCTTGTGGATTTCAGTGGCTTATCTGTGTATTTTGACATGGTGGTTATAAAGCTATTGTCCTCACAACCCTGCTATATGCCTGCGAAATGTGGACTGTCTACAGACGTCACATACAACTTCTGAAATGATTCCATCAGCACTGCCTCCAGAAAATCCTGCAAATCTCTAGGGAAGACAAGTGGGGAAATGTCAACGTGCTGGAAGAAGCAAAGACCACCAGCATTGAAGTGATGGTCCTCTGCCATCAACTCCGCTGGACCGGCCACATTGTCTGGATGCCTGAAAGCTGTTGCTCAAGAATGAAAAACGGAACGTTGGTGGGCAGGAAAAGAGATTTAAAGATGGGATCAAAGCCAACCTTAAAAACTCTGGCATAGACACTGAGAACTGGGAAGCCCTGGCCCTTGAGCGCTCCAGCTGGAGGTCAGCTGTGACTAGCAGTGCTGCAGGATTTGAAGAGGCACGAATGGAGGGCGAAAGAGAGAAGCGTGCCAAGAGGAAGGCACGTCAAGCCAACCCCGACCAGGACCGGCTTCCACCTGGAAACCGATGCCCTCACTGTGGGAGAAGATGCAGATCAAGAATAGGGCTCCACAGTCACCTATGGACCCACCCCCAGGATACCACGATTGGAGGACCATCATCCTTGGACTACGAGGGATCGCCTAAGTAAGTAAGAATGTTTCAATTGGCCACCTTGATTAATGGCCTGGAACTGGTAGCCAGATTTTGTTCATTTTCATGGTTTCCTCCTTTCTGTTGAAATTGTCCACATGCTTCTTGTGGATTTCAGTGGCTTATCTGTGTAGTCTGACATGGTGGTTGTGAGTGTGATCCAGCATTTCTATGTTATCCAATAATATTCTGTGTCCAGATTAGTTCATCCGGTGCTCTGCTATGGCTGACTTCTCTGGTTGACTTAGTCTGCAGTGCCTTTCCTGTTCCTTGATTCGTGCTTGGGCAATGCTGCTGTGTTTGGTGGTTCCTATGTAGACCTGTCCACAGCTGCATGGTATAACGTTGAGCATACAAAGGTTGCAAATATAACCTATTGATTAAAAGGCAAACAGTTTTCATTGGCAGAGAAGGCTAAAGACCTTGCAAAACTACAACTCTCATGATTCCATTGAATTAAGCCATGGCAGTTTAAGTGGTATCAAACTGCATTAATGCTGCAGTGCAGACGCAGCCATACTGTCTTTGTGTGCCAGGCTTTAATTCATTTTAAATTTGCATTGCTTTATATGGTTGCATTGTTTGCTACCCATTCATAATGCTCACACAATAGTCCTATATGAATTTTTTTAAAAAATGTGCATATAGATTTTATCTGTACGCTCCTCCTCCTCCGTTGTTGTTAGAATCAAAGAATCGAAGCGTTGGAAGAGACCTCGTGGGCCATCCAGTCCAACCCCCTGCCAAGAAGCAGGAATATTGCATTCAAATCACCCCTGACAGATGGCCATCCAGCCTCTGTTTAAAAGCTTCCAAAGAAGGAGCCTCCACCACACTCCGGGGCAGAGAGTTCCACTGCTGAACGGCTCTCAAGTCAGGAAGTTCTTCCTCATGTTCAGATGGAATCTCCTCTCTTGTGGTTTGAAGCCATTGTTCCGAGTCCTAGTCTCCAGGGAAGCAGAAAACAAGCTTGCTCCCTCCTCCCTGTGGCTTCCTCTCACATATTTATACATGGCTATCATGTCTCCTCTCAGCCTTCTCTTCTTCAGGCTAAACATGCTCAGCTCTTTAAGCCGCTCCTCATAGGGCTTGTTCTCCAGACCCTTGATCATTTTAGTCGCCCTCCTCTGGACACATTCCAGCTTGTCAATATCTCTCTTGAATTGTGGTGCCCAGAATTGGACACAATATTCCAGGTGTGGTCTAAGCAAAGCAGAATAGAGGGGTAGCATTAATTCCCTAGATCTAGACACGATGCTCCTGTTGTTGTTGTTGTTGTTGTTCTTGTTGTCTGCTTCCAAGTAAAATGCTATGGAATCCTAAGAGTTGTAATTTGATGAGGCACCGACACTCTTTGGCAGAGTGCTTCCAGGATCCCATAAAATTGAGTCATAGCATTTAAAGTATGCTATCGAAGTGCATTAATTGAATAGTGAAGATGTACCCTTTGCTGGTTTGTTGTAGGTTGTTCTGGCTATATGGCCATGTTCTAGAAGCATTCTCTCCTGACATTTCATCTGCATCTATGTCAAGCATCCTCAGAGGTTGTGAGGATGCTTGCCATAGATGCAGGCGAAACATCAGGAGAGAATGCTTCTAGAACATGGCCATATAGCCAGAAAAACCTACAACAACCCAATGATTCCAGCCATGAAAGCCTTCGACAATGCACCCTTTGCTGTTCCATTATATGCAATGCTGTAATAACTTTTGTACAGTGGCAAAATCAAGCTATTGGGTTCTTTTGGAATGAAAAAATGTATTTTCAAAGTGCAGATTTTGTGGATGCAGAATCTATAGATACAGGGCCAACTGTATAATTATTTTTTTTAAGGTGTCATCTAATATGTTTCATCGGATCTTTCCTAGCTCTGTTGGCAGCCATCCAGGAATGGAAAGAGAGAAATGATTGAAAACAGATCAGATCAGATAAAAATCAGTTCAGTCAATCAATCAAGAAAACATGAAATCCATCATGTTCTCTGCTTGTCTATGTCTTGTTTGCCAACCATTAGAGCTTTTAGGCTGAGCTTTCTTGGAGTGCAGTGCATCTACATTGTGGATTTAATGCAGATTGACACCACTTGAACTTTTCTTTTGTCGTGTCAGGAGTGACTTGAGAAACTGCAAGTCGCTTCTGGTGTGAGAGAATTGCCCATCTGCAAGGACGTTGCCCAGGGGACACCTGGATGATTTGATGTTTGTATCATCCTTCTGGGAGGCTTCTTTCATGTCCCCGCATGAGGAGCTGGAACTGATAGAGGGAGCTCATCCACCTCTCCCCGGATTCGAACCCGTCACCTGTCGGTCTTCAGTCCTGCTGGCACAGGGGTTTAACCCACTGCACCTCCGGGGGCTCCTTACCACTTGAACTGCCATGGCTCAATGCAATCTATTCCTGGAAGTTGTAGTCTGGTGAGGCATTAATGCTCTTTGACAGAAAAGGCTAAGGACCTTATGAAACTACACATTCCATGGCAGAGTGCTTTTAGGCTGAGCTTTCTTGGAGTGCAGTGCATCTACATTGTGGAATTAATGCAGATTGACACCACTTGAACTGCCATGGCTCAACGCAATCTATTCCTGGGAGTTGTAGTTTGGTGAGGTACCAACGCCCTTTGACAGAAAAGGCTAAGGACCTTGTGAAACTACACATTCCATGGCAGAGTGCTTTTAGGCTGAGCTTTCTTGGAGTGGAGTGCATCTACACTGTGCAATTAATGCAGTTTGACACCACTTGGACTGCTATGGCTCAACGCAATCTCATCCTGGGAGTTGTAGTTTGGTGAGGTACCAACGCTCTTTGACAGAAAAGGCTAAGGACCTTGTGAAACAACACATTCCATGGCAGAGTGCTTTTAGGCTGAGCTTTCTTGGAGTGCAGTGCCTCTGCACTGTGGAATTAATGCAGTTTGACATCACTTGGACTGCCATGGCTCAACGCCATCTAATCCTGAGAGTTGTAGTTTGGTGAGGTACCAACACTCTTTGACAGAGAAGGCTAGGGACCTTGTGAAACTATACATTCCAGGATCCCATAGCATTGAGCCATAGCAAACTGCATTAATTTGACAGTATAGGCTAACTACATTTCATTGCAATTGCCTCCCTTTGTGGCTGATAAAAAACTATAATTTTCCCAGGTTCATTGAATATGTTTCTATAACTGATTAGGAACCCAGGTCTCTAGCGTCTATAGGGTGTAACCATGGCAACTAAAGTGGAATCATAGTGCTGTAATTCTGTAGTGTGGAAGGGTCTAGACCCCCTGAAGACCTAATAAAACACTCTAATCACTGTACATACTACCTTTAGCAGCCTAAGGCTATTTCAGTGATACTCAAAAGAACTGAATCCAAGTGGTTAACCTTAACTATTCCCAGGTGCATTAAAAGGTTCAAAAAAGTAAATCTGTTTTAGCCTTGCAGGTCTGTTTACACACGACATGTAAACTGAGCTTAACAAAATATGTTCTTGCGGTCATATCTAACTACAGGGATTTTAGTTTGACATTGTTCCATAGGTTTGGATTCCACGTATTGTCAGTTTGCTTGTAATGACTTAGTGGCTTTTTTATTTGCATTTTACCTGTGCAATTTGTTTCACAATTGTATTGTATTGTTTGTTTATTGCTCTTTCCTTCTGTGTGTGTCTGTGCACAGATGTATAAATTAGACTGTAAGCCTTTGGCAGGACACAATGTTTTTGGTTGTTTCATTTGTGTAGTGCCATGTACATTTGATGCTGCCTAATAATAATAATAATAATAATAATAATAATAATAATAATAACAACAACAACAACAACAACAACAACGAGAAGCAGCTGGAAAAGCTGACACAATACGAGGATTTAAAGATCGAACTGCAAAGACTCTGGCACAAGCCAGTCAGGGTGGTCTCAGTGGTGATCGGCACACTGGGTGCAATGCCTAAAGACCTTGGCCTGCACTTAAACACAATCGACGCTGACAAAATTACCATCTGCCAGCTGTAAAAGGCCACCCTACTGGGATCTGCACGCATTATTGCCTTTACATCACACAGTCCTAGACCCGTGCATAGTCTACTCTGCCATATAATCCAGTTCAAATCATATAATCTGGGATTAGGTCCTGGAATATATGTGGCAGTGTTGATTCATCCAGGGTTTTCCCAGCATGGCTTTGTTCATAGAGAGGATCATAGAATCCTAGAGTTGGAAGAGACAGCATGGGCCATCCAGTCCAACCCCCTGCCAAGAAGCAGGAAAATTGTATCCAAAGCACCCCCTGACAGATGGCCACCCAGCCTCTGTTTAAAAGCTTCCAAAGACGGGGAGCCTCCACCACACTCCAGGGCAGAGAGTTCCACTGCTGAACGGCTCTCACAGTCAGGAAGTTCTTCCTCATGTTCAGATGGAATCTCCTTTCTTGTAGTTTGAAGCCATTGTTCCGTCCTAGTCTCCGAGGAAGCAGAAAACAAGCTTGCTCCCTCCTCCCTGTGGTTTCCTCTCAACAATACATAGTGATCTTGTTTGCTGTGTACCAATCTTGTTGTATTTCAAATAATAATAATAATCATCATCATCATCATCATCAAAGTATGGATCATTCATGTTGCAGTCCCAGGTGACAACAGGATTGAAGAGAAACAACTGAAAAAGCTGACATGATATGAGGATTTAAAGATAGAACTGCAAAGACTCTGGCACAAGCCAGTAAAAGTGGTCCCAGTGGTGATCGGCACACTGGGTGCAGTGACTTAAACTATGGATCTTAAAATATGGATCTCTTCAATCCTGTTGTCACCTGGGACTGCAACATCAACGATACATATCGGCACACAGTCCTAGACACTTGGGAATTGTCCGACGTGCGATCCAATACAATAGCCAGCAGAGTGATCTTGCCTGCTGTGGACACATCTTGTTGTGTTTCAAATAATAATAATAATAATAATAATAATAATAATAATAATAATAACAACAACAACAACAACAACAACAACAATAACAACAACAACACTGTAATCCTTCCAAATGAGCTGTGGTTAGGGGCACAAGACCCGTGTTAATAGAAGACAGCGTTTCTCAACTTAGAGGTCAGAAACACTGTGAGAGTCATGATGGGGGGGGGGGGTTGGAGGAGTCACCAAAGAACATCAGAAAACATAGTATTTTCTGTTGGTCATGGGGGTTCTGTGTGGGAAGTTTGGCCCAATTCTGTCATTGGTGGGGTTCAGAATGTTCTTTGATTGTAGGTGAACTATAAATCCGACCAACCACAACTCCCAAATGTCAAAGTCTATTTTTTCCAAATTCCACCAGTATTCATATTTGGGCATATGGAGTATCCGTGCCAAGTTTGGTCCAGATCCATCATTGAGTCCTCAGTGCTATCTGGATGGAGATGAACTACAACTCCAAAATTTAAGGTCAATGCCCACCAAACCCTTCCAGTATTTTCTGTTGGTCATGGGAGTTCTGTGTGACAAGTTTGGTTCAATTCCATCATTGGTGGAGTTCAGAATGCTCTTTGATTGTAGGTGGACTATAAATCCCAGCAACTACAACTCCCAAATGTCAAGGTCTATTTTTTCCAAACTCCACCAGTGTTCACATTTGGGTATATTGAGTATTTGTGCCAAATTTGGTCCAATCCATCATTGTTTGAGTCCACAGTCTCTCTGGATGTAGGTGAACTACAACTCCAAAACTCACCAAACCCTTCCAGTATTTTCTGTTGGTCATGGGAGTTCTGTGGGCAAGTTTGTCAATTCCATCATTGGTGGAGTGCAGAATGCTCTTTGATTGTAGGTGACTTATAAATCCCAGCAAATACAACTCCCAAATGTCAAGTCTATTTTCCCCAAACTCCACCAGTGTTCACATTTGGGCATATTAAGTATTCATGCCAAGTTTGGTCCAGATCCATCATTGTTTTGAGTCCACAGTGCTTCTGGATGTAGGTGAACTACAACTCCAAAACTCAAGGTCAATGCCCAGCAAACCCTTCCAGTATTTTCTGTTGGTCATGGGAGTTCTATTGGGTATTTGTTCCAAATTTGGTCCAGTGAATGAAAATACATCCTGCATATCAGATATTTGCATTACCATCCATAACAGTAGCAAAATCACAGTTATGGAGTAGCAATGAAAATAATGTTATGATTGGGGGTCACCACAAAAAGAGGAAACTGTATTAAGGTGTCACGGCATTAGGAAGGTGGAGAACCCCGTTATAGAAAGTCTTCCAACTGAGATCCTCTTGTTGCTGCTGCTGCTGCGTGAAAGGCAAAGCATCATTTCGATCCCCAAAGTGTGCTGAGAAGGCCTAAGACAGGCTCTTGCTCCTTGGCTGCTCTTGTGTTTTCCTGCCAAGCCTTGCCACTGGAGGAGACTTCTGCTGCGGAGAGGGAGCGGATGCGAGTCCAGCCGTTTCCTGGCTGATAACGGGAGCCGGGCCCCTCCAGCCGGATGTTATGAGTCCTGGGGCTTCTCTTGATGTCTCACTCCATTGCTGAGGAAGAAATCACGAACTGTTTATCCTCGCAGGGGGAAAATATCCCTTTTCTTTCTCCCTGCCTCCTTCGCCCCTTATGCACATATATGGCCACTCTTTGGTTCGTGCAAACCACGGGCAAAACAACAGAAGGGGGAATGCAGTGAGTCATGTGTTGGGGCGATTGGAACACATTTGAAGGGACTTTGGTTCATTCCTGGAAAACTTCAAATACAGTTATCCAGCCTCCAGATAAATTGGTAGATGCCAGATAAATGTAGTTTCTGGTTGCTTGAGTGTGACTGTTAAAACAGGCCTAATAATACTATAAATTCATTATTGACTTGATATTAATATTAATATCATCATCATCTTTATTTATACCCTACCACCATCTCCCCAAAGGGGACTCGGAGCGGCTTACATGAGGCCAAGCCTAGCGATACATTACAGAAACATAAAATATAAACAACAAAATAACATCACAATAAAATAAATAAACCAATCAAGTAAAATAAACAGTACAAAACATAATGAAAAATAAAACACAGTGGGCAGGCCAAATGCATGGCATAAAATGATAAAACTATGGATGAGATAGCAATGAAAAGGTACATTTGTGGGGGAGGAGCTCGTAGGGGACTGAACGGTGGAATTAGACAATAAGGTGGGGGAAAGTGCAATATGAGGGAAGCAATGTAGGTGAAACAATAGGACTGGAATATATGGTCACTCCCCAAAGGCACATCGGAAAAGCCAAGCCTTTAGATCTTTCTTAAAGGCTGCTGGGGTGGGGGCTTGCCTAATCTCACCAGGTAGCGAGTTCCATAGCTGGGGGGCCACCGCAGAGAAGGCTCTCTCCCTCATTACCACAAGTCATGCCTGTAATAGAGGAAGAGGTGAGAGGAGGGCCTCCCCCGAGGATGAGAGGGAACGTGTGGGTTTGTGGAAGGGATGTGGTCACAAAGGTAGGCAGGTCCCAAACCGTTCAGGGCTTTATAGGTGATGACCTCCACCTTGAATTGGGACCGGAAAATGAACGGCAGCCAATGGAGCTCCTTAAACAGGGGGGTTGGCTGCTCCCTTTAATTCGCCCCAGTTAGTAGTTTGCTGCTAAACGTATTTATATCTAATTGCATTGTTGTTGCATGCCATCAAGTCATTTCCAAGAAAAAGCAAAGCTAGCACAGGGTTGTGTTCAGAGGAGGTTTGCCCTTGCCTTCCTCTGGGGCTAAGAGAGCGCAACCTGCCCAGGGTCACCCAGTGCATTTCCATGGCTGAGCTGGTTTGAGCATCACAGTCTGATGCTCAAACCAATTCACCACTGGCTTATCTTTATTGGTCCATCTGTCCATCCAATCCATTTCCTCCATGTTTGTCCTGCAAGCCTCTACATTAGTCATCCCAAGTCATGAGGTTTACATCACTCTTCCCGGACGCCTTGGAATCCATCCCAGTCGTGAGTGAGCGCCTCCTGAGGAGATCGCTTCCTCGAAGCCGAAGAAGCAGGTGGTGGGGTCTGTTTGTTTCTGCTTTCTCCCCTGGATTGTCAACCTGGGGGTCAGAGATAAAAATCTGGGCAGGAAAGAAACAGGAAATGTCCAGGATGTGGCTGTGTCCCCTCCAAATTGGGAGGACTTGCTCCCAAGGTGACCTGAGTGCCAAGGTTACTCCATCTGTCACCCTGGCTATCCTGCAACTGCAATGTAGCTATGGTCTTGTCAAGCTTGTTGGGGAGCTACGGTCTGTGGGAAACTCACCTTAAGGTATTGATTCTTAAACAGTGGGTCCCGGCTACAAATGGGAGGTCCCCTTTGATCCATCTTGGTGTCCCAAAAAAATTGGAAACAGTAAAAGGTTTCTGAACGCCATCTATTTAAACAAATATTCTAGCTACTGCATGCAAGGTTTACAAACTGCTGAAAATGTGACAGCTGTACTTCATACAAAGGGAATGTCAGCCTGTTGAACAAGACTTCCAAATGAGTAAATGCTTGGTTTTATATCTATTTTATATACCTACATACACAGGGTCATATAAACATTTCTTGGGTGGAAAAGGTTTAGGAACCCATTCCTTAAGGCACTGCCAAGAGCTTCCAAATTTGCCCAGAATATGGGTTGCTGTAAGTTTTCTGGGCTGTATGGCCATGTTCCAGAAGCATTCTCCCCTGACGTTTCACCCACATTTATGGCAGGCATCCTCAAAGGTTGAGGGGTAAGTGAGGTTTATATATCTGTGGAATGTCCAGCGTGGACGAAAGAACTCTTGTCTGCTTGAGGTACATGTGAATGTTGCAATGTGCCACCTTGATTAGCATTTAATGGCCTGCAGTTTCAAGACTTGTCTGGTTGCTGCCTGGGGGAATCCTTTGTTTGAAGGTGTTAGCTGGCCCTGATTGATTCTTGTCTGGAATGCCCCTGCTTTTTGAGTTTTGCTCATGCAGACAAGAGTTTGTTCCCCCACCCTGGACATTTCACAGATATATAAACCTTACTTAGTTTCCAACAGACCCCTCAACCTCTGATAATGCCTGGCATAAATGTGGGTGAAACGTCAGGAGAGAATGCTTCTGGGACATGGCCATACAGCTCGGAAAAAAATCACAGCAACTCATTGATTCCGGCTATGAAAGACTTTGCCAACATATTGCCAAGAATAGTTGTAGTTTTCATTTTCCTGTCTTTTCCTACCTGTCTATGCCCCTTCTACACTGCCAGATAATCCAGGTTATCAAAGTGGAAAATCCACATTATCTGCTTTGAACTGGATTATATGAGTCTACACTGCCAAATAATCCAGTTCAAATCATATAATGTGGATTGTATACAGCTGTGTAGAAGGCACCTAAGGTGCCCCTATTTTTCTCTCCTGCTTTCCTTCTTTGTCCACGTCTTACTTCCATTGTGTGAAACTGAGAATGCATCTACACTGTAAAATAAATACACTTTGGTACCACTTTAATTGCCATGGCTCCATGATATGGCATCATGACAGCTTTAGTGGCTGAAGGGGAAAAGGAAGGGGCCTGAGGCTGTCAGGAATTGTGGGAGTTGGAGTCCAAAACACATGGAGGGCCCAAATTTGCCCATCCCTCGTCTACCCTGTAGTTTCAAATACCCTGTAGGCTGATGACAATGTTATCTGTGCACATTCAGAAGAGGACCTACAAGGCACTTTAAACACCTTCACAGAAGCATACAAGAAGCTTGGCCTGTCATTGAATATCAAGAAAACCAAAGTGCTCTTCCAGCAGTCACCAGCCAACCCCTCTCCAATGCCAGAGATACAGCTTAATGGTGTAACAATAGAAAATATTGACCATTTCTGCTACCTTGGCAGCCACCTCTCCACCAAAGTCAACATTGACACTGAAATACAACATTGCCTGAGCTCTCCAAGTGCAGCATTTTTCCGAATGAAGCAGAGAGCATTTGAGGCATCCGTAGAGAGACCAAGATGCTTGTTTATAAAGCTATTCTCCTCCCAACCCTGCTATATACACATGCGAGATGTGGACTGTCTACAGATGTCACATGTAACTCCTGGAATGATTCCATCAGCGCTGCTTCTGAAAATCCTGCAAATCTCTTGGGAAGACAAGCAGACAAATGTCAGCGCGCTGGAAGAAGCAAAGACCACCAGCATTGAAGCGATGGCCTCCGCCATCAACTCCGCTGGACAGACTACGTTGTCCGAATGCCTGACCACCATCTCCCAAAGCAGTTGCTCTACTCCGAACTCAAGAACGGAAAAAGGAATGTTGGTGGACAGGAAAAGAGATTTAAAGATGGGCTCAAAGCCAACCTTAAAAACTCTGGCATAGACACTGAGAACTGGGAAGGCCTGGCCCTTGAGTGCTCCAGCTGGAGGTCAGCTGTGACCAGCAGTGCTGCAGAATTTGAAGAGGCACGAATGGAGGGTGAAAGAGAGAAACGTGCCAAGAGGAAGGCGTGTCAAGCCAACCCTGACGGGGACCCCCTTCCACTTGGAAACCAATGCCCTCACTGTGGGAGAACATGCAGGTTAAGAATAGCGCTCCACAGTCACCAACGGACCCACCGCCAGTACACTGATCTTGGAAGACAATGTTACTTGGACAACAAGGGATCGCCTAAGTAAGTAAGTAAGTTTCAAAGTGCAGTATATAGCAATGTGGATATAGTGTGTATTACCTTACGTTTGTCTTTATTTCCTTTCACTTACTGTGTTTCAATATTAATATCATCATCATCATCATCATCATCATCATCATTATTGCAATCGGACACTGCTTGAACAGCCATGGTTCCATGCGTGTTTGACAAATATCTTATTTTCTACCAAAAAGCATTGGGGTCTCACCAAGCTACAACTACCAAGACACTAGGAGCTATCATCCAAGAAAGGAATATCTCTTACATTTGTCTCACAAATGCAGCATTTAATCTGGAGTGTCCCAATATAAGGCAGGATGTAGGTGTCTAAACAAAGGGACTTTGCCAAGCTTTTGCCCTGAAGAGCCAAAGAGCAAATATCACAGGCTTTGGATAAGGTACTTTTCTGGACTACAACTCTAAGAATCTCTCAGCTTGTATAGCTAAGATGGAACCAGGTTGAATATACAAGAATCCTAGAGTTGGAAGAGACCTCGTGGGCCATCCAGTCCAACCCCATTCTGCCAAGAAGCAGGAAAATCGCATTCAAAGCACCCCCGAAAGATGACCATCCAGCTTCTGTTTGTCAACATCTCCCTTCAGTTGTGGTGCCCAGAATTGGACACAATATTCCAGGTGTGGTCTAACCAAGGCAGAATAGAGCATGGGTAGCATGACTTCCCTGGATCTAGACACTATGATCCTATTTTTTTTGCCGTCGCTCACATTGTTGGCTCATGTTTAACTTGTTGTCAACGAGGATTCCAAGATCTTTTTCACACGTACATTTTTGTTCCTGGGTTCTAAATGTCATGTCCTAATTGGTTCTATCATTAAAAAAATTGGAAAAGGAAATCCACAGCACATTTTGCTCTAGTTTTTTCAATGAAGACCTCATCGAGTCTCACTCAATTCATAGTTTGTGGCAGCCACAAAAACCAAGTTTCTGGGCATCTACTTTCAAAGTAAGTGCCACACAATTAAACAATAACACTTTCAAACCAGGAACAGAAGTTTTAAAAAGTTTTGTTACATTGTGATACCAATCCGCCACATAAACACAGAGTTAAAATATCCTGATTGAGCATTCCTTATCCTGAAAACCGAAATAGACCCAAATCCAAAACTGTCCATATTGGTGGCTGAGGTAGTGATGCTTTGGATGACTCGCTCTGCACCAACTTTGTTTCAGGCACAAAATTATTTTTGAATATTCTTTCAGGCTATGTGTATAAGGTGTATATGACACATCCATGAATTTGGTGTTTAGATATGACACATCCGTGAATTTCGTGTTTAGACTTGGGTCCTATCTCCGAGATATCTCAAGATATATACATGCAAATACTTCAAAATATGAGGCAAAATTTTAAAAAAAATTGAAATTTAAAATATTTCTGGTCCCAAGCATTTTGGATAAGGGACACTCAACCTGTATTCTTCAGTGATTTCCCGTCGAAAAACTAACCCTGCTTCGCTTCCAAAATCACACTGGATATGATGCCTTTAGGATATTTTTTCAGCCAATGATGGGGACGACTGGCTTAAGAACAATACGTGTGAAAAACATTGTGGACAACAAGTTTTGTTTTGTTTTTCATCGTGTTAGGTGTGACTTGAGAAACTGCAAGTCGCTTCTGGTGTGAGGACAACAAGTTAAACATGAGCCAACAATGTGATGTGGTGGCAAAAAAAGCCAATGGGATTTTGGCCTGCATTAATAGGAGTCTAGTGTCTAGATCCAGGGAAGTCATGCTACCCATGCTCTCTATTCTGCCTTGGTGAGACCACAACTGGAATCACACTGTGTCCAATTCTGGGCACCACAATTGAAGATGGATATTCTCAAGCTGGGATGTGTCCAGAGCAGGGCGACTAAAATGATCAAGGATCTGGAGAACAAGCGCTATGAGGAGCGGCTTAAAGAGCAGAACATGTTTAGCCTGAAGAAGAGAAAGATGAGAGGAGTGCAAGGGCTGTTCAGCAGTGGAACTCTCTGCCCCAGAGTGTGGTGGAGGCTCCTTCTTTGGAGGCTTTTAAACAGAGGCTGGATGGCCATCTGTCGGGGGTGCTTTGAATGCGATTTTCCTGATTCTTGGCACGGGGTGGATGGCCCAAGAGATCTCTTCCAACTCTTTGATTCTAAGGGATACTTAAAAGGTCTTCTCCTGACATTAAGTCCAGTCGTGTCCAACTCTAGGGTTGGTGCTCATCTCTATTGCTAAGCCGAAGAGCCGGCGTTGTCCATAGACACCTCTGAGGTCATGTGGCCAGCATGACTGCATGGAACGCAGTCCATTCCTGCTAGTGTGGTACCTATTGATCTACTCACATTTGCATGTTTTCAAACTGCTAGGTTGGTAAAAGGTGTTCTCCAGACATTAAGTCCAGTCGTGTCCGACTCTAGGGTTGGTGCTCATCTCTATTTCTAAGCCAAAGAGCCAGCGTTGTCCATAGATATCTCTGAGGTCATGTGGCCAGCATGACTGCATGGAGTGCCATTACCTTCCTGCTAGTGCGGTACCTATTGATCTACTCACATTTGCATGTTTTCAAACTGCTAGGTTGGAAGAAGCTAGAGCTAACAGCAGAAGCTCATACCAATCCCTGGATTCGAATGTGCAACTTTTTGGTTAGCAAATTTAGCTTAAATTTTCCTTCTTGGGAGGTTTTTTTAATGGGTGGGAGGGCACTTTAGTTGAACATTCCTGCAAGGGGTTGGGCTAGATGGCCTTTGGAGACCCTTCCGGCACTACAATGCTACAACACCACAATAAGTGAAATAATATTCCATGGAAAACTGTAAGAATAACACCCCACGGGGGCGTTTTGGAAAGCTGCTACTGTGCATTCCTGGAATGTGGGTTTACTTAATTGCCAAGCGGTGAGATGCTGTGATCGTGATAAAGGATATCAACATCTCTGGTCTCATCCATGATCCCGGAAGGCGCCTGTTGCTTTTGCACAAGTCGGGTCCAAGGCCAAGCCAGGCTCAGGAGGAGAGAAAGAGCGAGGGAAAGTGGGCGGCTGCGACACGGTCCACGCCCCGATCAATCTGTCAATGAGCCACCAATATCAGGCTCACGCTTGGCAAGGAGATGAAGGCTGCTCAGCCTCGCTTAGGTGGAATCCCTCCATCGCAAGGCAGCAAAGCTGTTTTAATAAAGCAATTAAGTGCAATCAAGCAGCTGATGGAGTAATTATATGTTTCTGCTGTTGCTGCAGTGCTCAAAGCATTCCAGCAATGGCAATAATCGCATTACCTAAGTCGGTAGCGTTCTCCGCCTGGTCGCAGGGCAAACCTATACCGTGCAGACATTGCATTGATATTGGTGTCATTTGGGATTTTCCTCTTTCTTCCTCCTGGAGAGAAATGACCCATTTTGGGCCTTTCAGGGCTATCTGAGTTCTTAGCAAAAAATATTAGCAAAAATAGTAAATAACAACAACAAATGGGTTGTTGTAGATTTTTACGGGCTATATGGCCACCTTCTAGAGGCATTTTCTCCTGACGTTTCGCCTCACTACCTCTGAGGATGCTTGCCATAGATGCAGGCAAAACGTCAGGAGAAAATGCCTCTAGAACATGGCCATATAGCCCGGAAAAACCTACAACAACCCAGTGATTCCAGCCATGAAAGCCTTCGACAATACAACAACAACAAATTAAACCAGGTTTCTTGAGTGACAGGACACTCCGGTTGCATCTACATGCAGTTTGACCTGAGAGCTAAAATGCATCAAGATTAGGCATGGGCCAACTTGGGCCCACCAGGTGTTTTGGACTGCAATGCCCATATGCAGGAAAAGCACAATCAAAACACTCCCAACAGATGGCCATCCAACTCCTGGATGATGGTAATAGTGATGATGATGATGATGATGATGATGATGATAATAATAATAATAATAATAATAATAATAATAATAATAGAACTATAAAATCATAGACTTAGACACTCCAAGGGTCATCCAAACCAACCCCCTCCCATGCAGGAAAAGCACAATCAAAGACCTCTCAGTAGCTGACCATCCAACTCCTGGGTGACAATGACGATGATGACAATAATAATTGTAAACCAGGTGTTTTGGACTCCAACTTGGATGATGGCACATTGATCAATTTATTTATTCACTCAGGGTGGGTTCCATGTGTACATAATAAAATACATAATAAAACCAATAATTGCATACGTAGTGGGTTAAACCACTGAGATGCTGAGCTTGTTGACCGAAAGGTTACAGGTTTGAATCCAGGGAGTGGAGTGAGCTTCTGCTGTCAGCCCCAGCTTCTGCCAACCTAGCAGTTTGAAAACATGCAAATGTGAGTAGATCAATAGATACAGCTCCAGCAGGAAGGTAATGGCGCTTCATGCAGTCATGTTGGCCACATGACCTTGGAGGTGTCTATGGGATTGCTAATGCCCAAAAGGACAGGATGGGGATCCAAAATGACTATCTCAGATTGAGAGAGCTGGGCCAGAACTATGAACTTTGATTAAGAGAAATGTAGGATATCACGCTGGCTTGGAAACAGTCCATGGGAAAGGGATCTCGGAGCCTTAGGAGTCCACAAACGGAACATGTGTCAACAGTGTGACGCAGTAGCTAAAAAAGCCAATGTGATTCAAGAGTGTATCCATCGGAGTGTAGTGTCTGGGCTGCTGTGAGGTTTCTGGGCTGTCTGGCTGTGTTACAGAAGCATTCTCTCCTGAAGTTTTGCCTAGATCTGTGGCAAGCATCCTCAGAGGTTGTGAGGTCAGTAGGAAACTAGGCAAGTGGGGTTTATATGTCTGTGAAATAATGTCCAGGATGGGAGAAAGAACTCTTTTCTGCTTTTGTTGCAATTGGCCACCTTGATTAGCATTTAATGGCCTTGCAACTTCAAAGCCTGGCTGCTTCCTACCTGGGGCAATCCTTTGTTGGGAGGAGTTAGCTTACCCGATTGATTCTTGGCTCAGTTTGTCCATGCCTGCTATAGAATCATGGAAGTTGTATGCTTACTACTGCAGTTAAAGTGGTGTCAAACCACATTAATTCTACTGTGTAAAACGAGAAGTTTGGCCTGTCATTGAACATTGAGAAAAGCAAAGTGCTGTTCCAGCAGTCACCGGCCAACCCCTCTCTAATGCCAGAGATACAGCTTAATGATGTAACATTAGAAAATGTTGACCATTTCCACTACCTTGGCAGCCACCTCTCCACCAAAGTCAACATCGACACCGAAATACAATACCGCCTGAGCTCTGCGAGCACAGCATTTTTCCGAATGAAGCAGAGAGTGTTTGAGGACCCGGACATCCATAGGGATACCAAGGTGCCTGTTTATAAAGCTATTGTCCTCCCAACCCGTCTATATGCCTGCAAAATGTGGACTGTCTACAGACGTCACATGCAACTCCTGGAACGATTCCATCAGCGCTGCCTCCGGAAAATCCTGCAAATCTCTTGGGAAAACAGGCGGACAAATGTCAGCATGCTGGAAGAAGCAAAGACCACCAGCATTGAAGCGGTGGTCCTCCGCCATCAACTCCGCTGGACCGGCCACACTGTCCGGATGCCCGACCACCGTCTCCCAAAGCAGTTGCTCTACTCCGAACTCATACAACGGAAAACAGAATGTTGGTGGAGAGGAAAAGAGATTTAAAGATGGGCTCAAAGCAAACCTTAATATCTCTGGCATAGACACTGAGAACTGGGAAGCCCTGGCTCTTGACCGCTCCAGCTGGAGGTCAGCTGTGACCAGCAGTGCTGCAGAATTTGAAGAGGCACGAATGGAGGGTGAAAGGGAGAAGTGTGCCAAGAGGAAGGCGCGTCAAGCCAACCCCGACCGAGACCGCCTTCCACCTGGAAACCAATGCCCTCACTGCGGAAGAAGATGCAGAGCAAGAATAGGGCTCCACAGCCACCTACAGACTCATAAGAATTCTGATCCTGGAAGACTATCCTATTCGGCCAACGAGGGATCGCCTAAGTAAGTAAGTAATTCAGGGGTCCTCAAACGTTTTAAACAGAGGGCCAGGTCTCAGTCCCTCAAACTGTTGGAGGGCCCAATTATAATTTAGGGGGGGGGGGACAAAAACATGAATGACTTCCCATGCACTGCACATATCTTATTTGTAGTGCAAAAAACAACTAAAAACAATATAATAATTAAAATGAAGAACAATTTTAACAAATATAAACTTATTAGTATTTCAGTGGGAAATGTGGGCCTGCTTTTGACTGATGAGATAGGATTGTTGTTGTTGTGTGTTTTCAAGTTGTCTCAGACTTAGGTTGACCCTGAGCAAGGGCCAGGTAAATGGCCTTGGAGGGCCTTTTCTGGCCCCCGGGCCTTAGTTTGAGGATCCCTGGTGTAAATGCACCCAGAGCTTTTCAGTTCCACAAGGGTTAAACCCATTATGCCACCGTGACATTGAAACCCTCTTTCCTCATTCTCTCAATGCTAATGCTGCTAAAGAACATCCAGCTGGAAAGAGGATGGGAAGAAAATGAAGCTGGTAAGAAATAAGGCCCCTTTTGAAAAAGGAGGTTTACTGTCATAGACTTTGCATGCATCTACACTGTAGAATGAATGCAGTTCAACAGCACTTTTTCATGGCTCAATAGGTATGGAGTCCTGGGAGTTGTAGTTTTGCATTACCGGTTTCGCCTTCTCTGGGATGTAGAGTTTGCTTCACCAAACTATACATCCCAGGATTCATAGAATCATAGAATCAAAGAGTTGGAAGAGACTTCATGGGCCATCCAGTCCAACCCCCTGCCAAGAAGCAGGAATATTGCATTCAAATCACCCCTGACAGATGGCCATCCAGCCTCTGTTTAAAAGCTTCCAAAGAAGATTCCATCACATAGAGCCATGGCAGTTAAAGTAGTATAAAACTGCATTCATTCTACTGTGTAAATGCACCCAGCACTTTCAGTGCTGCTGCTCTAACTCAATACTAAAACCCTATTTCCTCATTCTCTCAATGTTAATGCTGCTAAAGAACATCCAGTTGGAAAGAGGATGAGAAGAAAATGAGGCTGGTAAGAGATAAGTCACCTTTTGCAAAAGGAGCTTTACTTTCAGAGACTCCGCATGTATCTACACTGTAGAATGAATGCAGTTCAATGCCAGTTTTCCATGGCTCAATTGGTATGGAGTCTTGGGAGTTGTAGTTTTTTACATTACTGCCCTGAGTCCCTTCTTGGAGAGAGGTTGGTCTAGAAATAAAGTTGTTGTTGTTATCAGCCTTATCTCAGATGTATAGTTTGCCTTAGAATCACAGAATCAAAGAGTTGGAAGAGACCTCATGGGCCATCCAGTCCAACCCCATTCTGCCAAGAAGCAGGAATATTGCATTCAAATCACCCCTCACAGATGGCCATCCAGCCTCTGTTAAAAAGCTCCCAAAGAAGGAGCCTCCACCACACTCCGGGGCAGAGAGTTCCACTGCTTAACGGCTCTCACAGTCAGGAAGTTCTTCCTCATGTTCAGATGGAACCTCCTCTCTTGTAGTTTGAAGCCATTGTTCCATTGCATCCTAGTCTCCAGGGAAGCAAAAAACAGGCTTGCTCCCTTCTCCCTGTGGCTTCCTCTCACATATTTATAAATGGCTATCATATCTCCTCTCAGCCTTCTCTTCTTCAGGCTAAACATGCCCAGCTCCTTAAGTCGGTCCTCCTTACCAAACTATACATCCCAGGGTTCCATCGCATGGAGCCGCGACAGTTAAAGTGGTGCCAAACTGTATTCATTCTACAGTGTAGATGCATCTTACATCAGTCAAGGGTTATGTCTGTTATTGGTTTGCAATATAAAAGAAGATACCATAATTTAGCATAAGTTTCGTGACATTTTATTTATTTTTGGTTTTATATACACACACACATATATATATAAAAGTATCATTGGTATATTAAACCTCACACTCCAGGAACAAAATCAGAAGGGGGAAAAAATGACCACCAAAAAACAGAACTGATGAATAATTACATTCAGATTGACTCTGTTAAATAACCGATTAACAAAGCAACACAGTCCATTTTGCATCAAGGCAAGAAATCCGGGCAATACAAAAAGTGAGATGGATCAAAGAATAGTATACAACAACATATATAGATATGTACAATATTATTTCAGACAGAAATAAAACAAGGACAGCTTAATATAACCAGGCACGGGCAAACTTGGGCCCTCCAGGTGTTTTGGATTGCAACTCCCATAATTCCTAACAGCCTACCAGCTGTTAGGAATTATGGGAGTTGGAGTCCAAAACACCTGGAGGGCCCAAGTTTGCCCGTGCCTGATATAAACAAAACATTTGTATTATGAATTTCTTTCCCAACAGAGGATTCCTCAGGCGTTGTACCAGCAAAGAGGTAAAGTTTAGGAGTGAAATATAAATTTGAGATAACAAAAATGTCATTAAATCAAATGCACACAATCCAAGTCCTTCCAAGACTTATATGGACCCAGGAACATGTGAAGCAACCAACAGTGTCTCTGAGCATGGACAGAAATCTCTGCTGCCTTTTCCATATTGAATAAACAACAATATGCAAATGCAATGTAAGCAACCATATAGTGCATTGTGCATTAGGACTCAACCTTTTCCATAGATATTCTCAGTTCAAAGAAAAATAGATAAGATTGATCTTTGACCTAATTTTATTTTGGCACAGATTTTTTTTAAAATTGTGTAATTTCATATATATACATACACACATAAGGGTTTGGTCATTTTTGTGGTAAAGCATTTGTCTCTAAAAGCATCCTGTGGGCGTCTGCACTGCAAAATTAATGCAGTTTGGTACCACTTTAAGTGCCATGGCCCAATGCAATGCTATGCAATAATGGGAGCTGTAGTTTTGCAAGGTCTTTCTCATTCTCTTGTCAAAGAGGACTGCTGCCTCATCAAACTACATCTCCCAGTATCCCATAGCCATGGCAGTTTCAAGAGTGCATCTACAGTGTAGAATGAATGCAGTTTGACACTAATTGTGATGGTTGAATGCTCGGGAATTGTGGGAGTTGTAGTTTAACAAGGTCTATTTAGCCATCTCTTCCAAAAAGTACTGAGCCCTCAAAACTAAGCCCAATTTGCAGCAAATGATGCAAACTTTTCTATCTGAAAGTACCCAAGATGGTTCGAGTAGCAATAACATAGGAAACAAATGTGTTGTTTATAAGGAATGGATCCTTGGTGATATCCACATTGGCAATTCTCTGCAAACTTGGGCCCTCCAGGTGTTTTGGACTCCAACTCCCACAATTATGAGGAATTATGGAATTATGAGAGTTGCAGTCCAAAACACCTGGAGGGCCCAAGTTTGCCCATGCCTGCTCTAGGGTGTTAAGACAGCAGAAGATCTGGGAGTTGGAAGTCCAAAATATCTGGAGGACCCAAGTTTGTCCATGCCTGCTCTAGGGTGTTAGGACAACAGAATATCTGGGAGTTGAAGTGTAAAACACCTTGAGGGCCCAATTTTGCCCATGCCTGCTCTTGGGTGTTAAGATAGAAGATCTGGGAGTTGGAAGTCCAAAATATCTGGAGGGCCCAAGTTTGCCCATGCCTGCTCTAGGGTGTGGGAGAACATAATATCTGGGAGTTGGAGGTCCAAAACATCTGGAAGGCCCAAGTTTGCCCATACCTGCTCTAGGGTGTTAAGACAGCAGAAGATCTGGGAATTGCAGTCCAAAACACGTGGAGGGCCCTAGTTTGCCCATGCCTGCTCTAGGGTGTAGACAGCAGAAGATCTGGGGGTTGAAGTCCAAAATATCTGGAGGGCCCAAGTTTCCCCATGCCTGCTCTAGGGTGTTAAAACAGCAGATCTGGGAGTTGGAGGTCCAAAACATCTGGAAGGCCCAAGTTTGTCCATGCCTGCTCTAAGATATTAAGACAGCAGCAGATGTTCTGGGAGTTGAAGTCCAAAATAAATGGAGGGCCCAAGTTTGCCCAAGGGTGTTAAGAGAACAGCCGAAAATTGTTGATTTTATACCTAGGTCTCCCAGTACAATTTTATGGTCAAATTCTACCGGTTTCTCCAGAATCATGGTGGAGGACCTACCTATTCCATGAGAGAACACTTTTTCTAAGTATTGATAGGACCTACAACACAATTCTATGGCCAATTTTCAGCAGAACCGACCATAAAGTCATGTTGCAAGATGTAACAACACTTTTCTAAGTTGTTGTAGGTTTTTCCGGGCTATATGGCCATGTTCTAGAGGAGAAAATGCCTCTAGAACATGGCCATATAGCCAGGAGAAAATGCCTCTAGAACATGGCCATATAGCCCGGAAAAACCTACAACAACCCAGTGATTCCGGCCATGAAAGCCTTTGACAATACACTTCTCTAAGTATCTGAAGGTCCTCCAGAGCCATTTTACGGTCAATGTCCAATGGCCATAAGAATCATTCCGGAGAACCTAAAGGTGTTCCTTCACATTTAGAAATAATATTTTTGTGTTTTTTTCCACTTTCGGCCCCTAACACCAGCAAATGTGGAGGATTTACTATAATAATAGGGAAAAGAAATAATCAGATACTCAAGATACAAAAAATATAATTGGTTCAGGCACAATTGTCACCAAATAGATTTTAAAAAGTGAGGAGCAAACAAAAGCATGAACAGAAAAGCAAATAAAAGCATGAACCGATCATGTAGTTAAAATGTAAAATGAACCATGAAGGTGCTTCAGAGACATGTAAAAGATGGCAGTGTGATTCTTCTTGTAACAACTAATGCAAAAACTAGTATTACCAATCTGGAGGCATACAGAAGGTGCCATTAATCTTAGGAGCTTAACAAATCGTTTCCCAACTCTGTATAGAGTCCTTAAAACACATACACTTTTAACAGCCAATAATCCTGGAATTATTTAATTTTTGTGCAAATACATATATATATATATATATATATATACACACACACACACACACACACACACACCCTTAACAGAATTGAAGAATCCAATAGCAGGAAAGTGTTGCAAAATGCAAGCAACGCATGGCTGCATTGGAAAAAAAACTGACATAAATTTGGAATTCAAGACAGAATTTGTAACTCTGATTCCATCGTATTTTTTTCAACATTGATTCTGATCAAAATGATTTAGCCTTCCAATAATTGCTATAGATTGTATTGACTGTCAAAGGGTCTATGCCAGTGTTTCTCAACCTGGGGGTTGGGATCCCGGGGGGGGGGGGGTTACAGGACGGTTTCAGAGGGGTCACCAAAGACCACCACAAAACATATATTTCTGATGGTCTTCGGAACCCCTTTGGCAGAGAAGGCTGAAGATCTCTAAACCTGTCCTTCTCTTCCTTTTTGGAATCAGATGGCAAATCCTCTTACCAAAATCCCTCCTCTGCTATGATTGGCCAGCCTCTCAGCCAATGGGGAGGGCTGTTTCTGAGACTCCAAGCAGAGGAGGGGAGAACAGGCGTGTTTGGTGCATGGCTGCATGTGCAAGCAAGGGAGAGCGTGTGGGGCAGGAGTGAGGCTCTCACCAGCGAGTCCCTTAAAGGCATGAGGGTTCTGTATGGAAAGTTTGGCCCAATTCTATCTTTGGTACGGTTCAGAATTCTCTTTGATTCTAGGTGAACTATAAATCCCAGCAACTACAACTCCCAAATGTCACGGTCTATTTTCCTCGAACTCTACCAGTGTTCACATTTGGGCATATTGAGGATTTGTATCAAGTTTCGTCTAGATCTATCACTGAGTCCACAGTGCTCTCTGGACATAAGTGAACTACAACTCAAAAACTCAAGGTCAATGCCCACCAAACCCTTCCAGTATTTTCTGTTGGTCGTGGGAGTTTTGTGTGCCAAGTTTGGTTTGGCTCCATCCTTGGTGGATGGTTCAGAATGCTCTTTGATTGTAAGTAAACTAAAAATCCCAGCAACTACAACTCCCAAATGTCAGGGTCTATTATCCCCAAACTCTTTTAGTGATCACATTTGGGCATATTGAGGATTCATGCCAAGTTTGGTCTAGATCTATCACTGTTTGAGTCCACAGTGTTCTCTGGACATAAGTGAACTACAACTCCAAAACTCAAAGTCAATGCCCACCAAACCCTTCCAGTATTTTCTGAGAGTCTACAGTGCCCTCTGGATGTAAGTGAACTACAACTCCAAAACTCAAGGTCAATGCCCACCAAACCCAGTATTTTCTGTGAGTCTACAGTGCCCTCTGGATGTAAGTGAACTACAACTCCAAAACTCAAGGTCAATGCCCACCAAACCCTTCCAGGATTTTCTGTTGGTCACAGGAGTTCTGTATGCCAAGTTTGGTTCAGTTCCATCATTGGTGGAGTTCAGAATGCTCTTTAATAGTAGGTTAACTATAAATCCCAGCAACTACAACTCCCAAATGACAAAATCAATCCCCAACCCCACAAGTATTCAAATTTGGGTGTATCAGGCGTTTGTGCCAAATTTGGTCCAGTGAATGAAAATACATCCTGCATATCAGATATTTACATTGATGATTCATAACAGTAGCAAAATTATAGTTATGAAATAGCAGCAAAACTAATTTTATGGTTGGGGGTCCCCACAACATGAGGAACTGGGTTAAGGGGTTGTGTATAGGGAAGGTTGAGAAACACTGAATTATGGATTCAAACTAGCTTCTCTGAACTGATGAGGATGCCACCTGCCTGCTTCTGTCTTGCAACCGAATGAGCAGAATCACTGCCGTCTCAAAGGTAGAAATGGACAGTTGGCATCTTTTCTGGAGGCAAGGGAGTTGGAAGAGTGCGCTCCCAGCAGTCAAGCTTACCACATGTTTTGCCATCCATTTTGTTTACTAGTCTCAGAACCATAGACTCCTTTCTCACCCAAATATACGAATTTCAAGGTACAAGATCAGTTGCTAACTATGGTGTTTTACAGTCCTATCGCAGCAAAATATATACCTGCCCAGCTGAACCGGAGTTTTCTCTGCCATCCCAGCCACAAAGCGAAAAGTCAACCCTTGCATTGTCCTTGCCGGTAAGAGAAAACTATCATTCTGAAGTCAAGATTAGGGTGGGAGGGATTTGACAAATGATAGCAATGACTTAGATAAATTATAATGACGACTTAGCCAAAGGTCCGCTCCAAAACAATGGGGCAACCCTGAGGAGAGGAGGCGAGAGAGATTGGAGATGTCCACCGTCTGTCTTTTTGGTCACATAGCATAGTCCAGTCTTTCCACCATTGGTCCATGGGGATGGTTTGGCCTCTCTCCGGCCTAGGGAACGCCATAGTTGTTGTAGTAGGTCGCTGTCGCATCTGCAAGGACCGAAATGAGACTGGCCTCGGACGAGGTGGACGGGGCTGAGGAGATAGAAGCAACTAGTGCCCCTCCGGCCACCTGGGAGACCTGGACGTGTCCACTGATGAGCAGCCCGCTAGGCTCCGGGTGTCCTCCGGGTGCGTTGAGATACTGGTCGAACTCGTCGCGATCCATTTCCTCCAGTAAGTCGTCTTGGCTCAAGGGGTCCAGGGTGTCGAAGTTCTGGTGCTCTGGGGGAGGAGAAAGCTGGCCGAGGTGGGCCTGGAGAGCGGGGGTCTGGAGAGCGGGGTGGAAAACAGGTGAGTAATAATTTCCTGAATTTCCCGAGCAGCTCGATGGAGCAGGATGGATAGAGGACGAAGGCATGTGGGTTAGAGGCCGGTTACACTGGAGAGGGCTGGTGTTGTATTCCAGAGAGTAGGGGGCTCCAGGCATGTGGGGTCGATGAGGGTCTTCAGAGCAAGGGGTGGAGAAGAAGCTTTGCTCCGGGTCAATCACATCCAACGGAGACATCTCCGGTGGCGTGGGCAAGCCATACGGGTAGCTGTCCATGTGAGCACCGAGGTTGCCGCTTCCAACCGGTGCCTCCCGGTACCGCCCAAGGCTCGGCAACACCGAAGTGGGAGAATATTCAATCTGGCCATCTTTCTCACCCGCTGCCCGGCCGCACGCCCTCTTCTCTAGCAAAGGGTCTTGATCCCTGGAGAGGTTGCCCAGCAGGAAACCAGGATCCACCCGCTTACAGATCCGTTTGACTTGTTTCTTTCTTCTCGGGCGGTATTTGTAGGTTGGGTAGTCGTGCATGTGCTGGACACGCAGCCGCTCCGCCTCTTCGACATAGGGCCTCTTCTGGGACGGAGTTAGAGATTTCCAGGATTTGCCTGCAGAGATAAGAAGGAGAAGTTCTTCCGCTTGAATAATAATAATAAAAACATTCTTTATATTCTGCCCTATCTCCCCGGGGGGACTCAGGGCGGATTACAAACATAAAAGGCAAACATTCAGTGCCTGAACATAACAACAATACACCCATAATAACGAAAATTGACACCCAACATATACCGTATATACTCGCGTATAAGCTGACCTGAGGCACCTAGTTTTGCCACACACACAAAAAACAAAAACAAAACTAGGAATACGTATTGATTCGAGTATAAGCTAAGGGTGGGAAATGTAGCAGCTATAGGTAAATTTCAAAATAAAAATATATATACCAATAAAATTACGTTAATTGAGTCATGAGTAGGTTCAATGTTTTCAAATGTTTACATAAGACTGTCCAACTCTGATTAAATCATTATTCTACCCTTCTCCAATGTAAATATGCTTACGTATCCTTCCAATAATAAGATTAAAATAAATGTAATAATAATAGAGTAAAACAATAAGTGTAATAATAATAGAGTAAAATAATAAATGTAATAGAGTAAAATGATGTAAATGTAATAAGTAAAATAATGTAAATGTAATAACAATAATAGAGTAAAATAAAAATATATAATAATAAAATAGACTAAATTAATAACTGTAATAAAAACAATAGAGTAAAATAATTAATTTAATAATATTGTGTATATGTGTTTTGTGTGTATATATATATGTAATGCAATTTTTTTTGGCTTTTTAAGTTTCAATCAGTGTTTTTGTAATTGATGGTCACTCGTTGGCCTGATAGGTGTATTGTGTCCAAATTTGGTGTCCATTCGTCCAGTGGTTTATGAGTTATGTTAATCCCACAAACGAACATTACGTATTTATTTATAGATTATTGATACCCCGCTTTATCTCCCCAAAGGGGACTCAAAGCGGCTTGACATAAAAGCATTAGTATACAATTCAGAGGAGGTTTGACCCTTGTGCCGGCAGGACTGAAAACCAACAGGTCGAATCGGGGAGAGAACAGGTGAGCTCCCTATGTCAGCTCCAGCTCCCCATGCAGGGGCATGAGAGAAGCCTCCCACAAGGATGGTAAAACATCAACATATCAGGGTGCCCCTGGGCAACATCCTTGCAGACGGCCAATTTTCTCACACCTGAAGCGACTTGCAAGTCGCTCCTGACATGAAAAAAAAGTATACAATTCAAAATATTTGTTTATTTACGAGAGATATGATAGCCATGTATAAATATGTGAGATGAAGTCACAGGGAGGAGGGAGCAAGCTTGTTTTCTGCTTCCTTGGAGACTAGGACGCGGAACAATGGCTTCAAACTACAAGAAAGGAGATTCCATCTGAACACGAGGAAGAATTTCCTGACTGTGAGAGCCGTTCAGCAGTGGAACTCTCTGCCCCGGAGTGTGGTGGAGGCTCCTTCTTTGGAAGCTTTTAAACAGAGGCTGGATGGCCATCTGTCAGGGCTGATTTGAATGCAATATTCCTGCTTCGTGGCAGGGGGTTGGACTGGATGGCCCATGAGGTCTCTTCCAACTCTAGGATTCTATGATCTAGCCGTACAGCAGTGGAACTCTCTGCCCCAGAGTGTGGTGGAGGCTCCTTCTTTGGAAGCTTTTAAACAGAGGCTGGATGGCCATCTGTCAGGGGTGATTTGAATGCAATATTCCTGCTTCTTGGCAAGGGACTGGATGGCCCATGAGGTCTCTTCCAACTCTAGGATTCTATGATTAGTATGATATTGCATTACATTATAATATTAGAAATTTAAAAAATTAAAATATACAAATATGCAAACATTAAAATAGAATCAAACATAAACAGCACTTTAAAAAATTCAGAGTAAATATCCATCAAAACAGTTAAAAACCACAGCAGGTAAAAGGTGAGCCGGCACTCTCGATTTGCAACGCTCGGGGTTTTTGGAATCCCGGAGTTCACTTTCGCGTACATCGTGAGAGATATCTCAGAGATGGGACCCAAGTCTAAACATGAAATTCATTAAATTTTTATATCCATATAGCCTGAAGGTAATTTTATACAATATTTTTTTTCATAATCCTGTGCATGACACAAAGTTTATGTACGCTGAATCATCAGAAGGTGAAGGTGTCGCTATCTCGCCCGACTTCAGCCTTCTGGATACGAGACGCACAACTGCAATTATGTTTTTCTAATGTTCTAACTTCATTTCTAAGAGATGCTCAACCGTGATTTGTTTTTCCATCCGTTTTCAGTAAGTTTCATCACTCTTTCAACTTTTGCATTACCCATTATTTGGACTGTATTTTGTTCTAACTTGCGTTGTGAGTCATATGAGGGAAAGGCAAATACTATTTGAGAAATAGATTTGGGGGAACGTAATGATTACACATATCTGCATTATGGTGATGATGATTATTATTTATACTCCGCTTCTTCTTGCGAATTGCATGCATTTTGTCCTCCCACGTCAATATCGAAGACAATATTTTTTTATGAGTTGATAAGAATCAACTTAATTAACTCTTATTAAAATTCAATGCACAATTAAGTGCTTGTTGGCACCCGAGAACGTACACTGCAATGATATCAAAGTTTCGGGAAGTAAGAAGTAACTGTTTGGGATTACAACACAAAGAATCCCCAACTTCTTTGCCAGGGATTATGGATATTGTAGTCTCCTCCCAAAATTATTGCCCCCCAAGTTCTGCTGTGATAAGAGACAGATCTACCATATTTTCAGACTGGAGATATTCCTCAAAGCCATCACTGCATCTTGTGGCAATGAGTTCCGCAGATGAGCTCTCTCTGTATATGAAGATGTCTACCTGTCCTAATGTTGAATGCTCTTTATCTGGAAATCTATACCGAGATTACAGACTGGGGGTATTTCTATCCTCAAAGCCATCACTGCATCTTGTGGCAATGAGTTCCACAGGTGAGCTCTCTCTGTATATTAAGATGTCTACCTGTCCTAATGTTGAATGCTCTTTATCTGGAAATCTGAAATCCAA
>NW_026844366.1:346223975-346308287 GCF_025583915.1 Anolis sagrei ordinatus | reverse complement strand
AAGGATGAGAAAGTCGGGCAGAAAATAACTTTTCGCAGGGGAAGGCTAAGGGTGCATCCACACTGTAGAAATAATGCAGTTTAAAAACGCTTTAACTGCCGGGGTTCACGGCTATGGCATTCAAAAAGTTAGAGATTTGCAAGGGAAACTCCAACTCATAGGGATGCGATTTTCCTGCTTCTTAGAAGAGGGTTGGACTGGATGGCCCACGAGGTCTCTTCCAACTCAAGGATTCTATCATTCTATGAACCACTGCAGCTAATGCGGTATCAAACTGCGTTAACTCTGCAGTGTAGGTGCATTCTAAATTACGCAGGGAGCGAGTCCAGAAAAGTTTATCAAAGAAAGTGGGGAAATGGGAAGCGAAAGTTGGGTTGCATCCACACTGTGGAAATAACGCAGTTTAAAACCGCTTTAGCTGCAGTTTTAAGCCGGGAGTTGGAGACTTGTAAGGTCTTTTGCCTTCTCTAACGAAGGAGAATGGTTGGGTCTACCGAAGAGTGGCGTTGCCTCACTTAACACATGGTTTGCGTCCACACTGTGAAAATAACACAGTTTAAAGTCGCTTTAAGTGCGGTTTTAAACCAGGAGTTGGAGACTTGCAAGGTCTTTCGCCTCCTCTAACGAAGGAGATTGGCTGGGTCTACTTTTTTTTTTTGGTCGTGTGAGGAGCGACCTGAGAAACTGCAAGTCGCTTCTGGTGTGAGAGAACTGGCCGTCTGCAAGGACGTTGCTCAGGGGACGCCCAGATGATTTTGATGTTTTTATCATCCTTGTGGGAGGTTTCTCTCATGTCCCCGCATGAGGAGGTCTACTGAAGAGTGGCGTTGCCTCACTTAACACATAGTTTGCGTCCACATTGTGGAAGTAACGCAGTTTAAAGTCGCTTTAACTGCGGTTTTACACCGGGGGGTTGGAGACTTGCAAGGTCTTTCGCCTCCTCTAACGAAGGAGATTGGCTGGGTCTACTCAAGAGTGGCGTTGCTTCAGTTAACACACGAGGTGCGTCTACACTTCGGAAATAACACAGTTTAAAACCGCTTTAACTGAGGTTTTAAGCCGGGGCTCGGAGACTTGAAAGGTTTTTCGCCCTTCTCTAGCTATGGAGATTGGTAGGGTCTATTAAAAAGTGGCCTTGCCTCACTGAACACATGGTTTACGTCCACACTGTGGAAATAACACAGTTTTAAACCGCTTTAACTGCGGTTTTAAACCAGGAGTTGGAGACTTGCAAGGTCTTTCGCCCTTCTCTAACGAAGGAGATTGGTAGTCTACCGAACAGTGGCGCTGCCTCACTTAACCCTCGGGGTGCGTCCATACTGTGGAAATAACGCAGATCAAAACCGCTTTAACTACCAAGGCTCAAGGCTATGGCATCTCGGGAGTTTGGAAGGCTTGAGTTACAAGACCTTTCGCCTTCTCTAACGAAGGAGATTGGCAAGGTGGCGTTGCCTCACTTAACCTACGAGGTGCCGTCCACACTGTAGAGTTAACACAGTTTGATACCGCTTTAACTCCCAAACCTTAATGTTATTAAGGGGGGGGTCTATTAGGGTCTGCAGTTTGGTAAGGAACCAGGGTGTCGTCCACACTGCAAGGTTAACACAGTTTGATACCGCTTTAACTCCCAAACCTTAATGTTATTAGAGGGGGGGGTCTATTAGGGTCTGCAGTTTGGTAAGGAACCAGGGTGTCGTCCACACTGCAAGGTTAACACAGTTTGATACCGCTTTAACTCCCAAACCTTAATGTTATTAGAGGGGGGGGTCTATTAGGGTCTGCAGTTTGGTAAGGAACCAGGGTGTCGTCCACACTGCAAGGTTAACACAGTTTGATACCGCTTTAACTCCCAAACCTTAATGTTATTAGGGGGGGGTCTATTAGGGTCTGCAGTTTGGTAAGGAACCGCTTTAACTCCCAAACCTTAATGTTATTAGGAGGGGGGGGGCTATTAGGGTCTGTAGTTTGGTAAGGAACCAGGGTGCCGTCCACACTGCAAGGTTAACACAGTTTGATACCGCTTTAACTCCCAAACCTTAATGTTATTGGAGGAGGGGGGCTATTAGGGTCTGTAGTTTGGTAAGGAACCAGGGTGCCGTCCACACTGCAAGGTTAACACAGTTTGATACCGCTTTAACTCCCAAACCTTGTTATTAGAGGGGGAGGTATGAGGGTCTGTAGTTGGGGAGGTCTAGTAGGGTCTGTAGTTTGGAAAGGAACCGCTGCTAGTCTTTGCTTGGCTCTTTGGCCTGAGTTGGGTTTGGCCCGGGTCAAGTTCCAGGGATGGGACAGACAGCCAACCCGCGTTAAGTAACCCTCCTCCTCCTCCTCCTTGCTCCCTCTAACTCACCCAGCATCTTGCTGAGCTCGGCGTTGTGCAGGTCCGGGTTCTGTGCGGCCAGGCGCTTCCTCTCGTCCTTGGCCCAGACCATGAAGGCGTTCATGGGGCGACGGATCCGGCTCTCCGCCGCAGCCTTCTCGCCTCCTCCTCCTCCTCCTCCTCGGCCGAGGCCTTGCCCTTCTTCTCCGGGCATCTCCAGCCTCTCCCAGCCGCAAGAGCCCAGCCGCGAAGCCATGCGGAGGGAAACGAGAGAGAGAGAGAGACGGGCAGAGGCGGGACTCCAACTTTGGCCAGACCTTCCCTTCTCCCCTTCTCCCCTTCCTCCCTCCCTCTCTCTGCCCGACGCGCCACTGCCCAGGAGCTGCCCGCAACCCGCGCCCTGTATTTATGGGCTCCGCCTCAAGCCACGCCCCCTCTTTCTCCTCCATCCTCCTCCTCCTCCTCCTCCTCTGCTTCTTCTCTCCTTCGTCTTCCACCTGGCAAGGCAGCAGTGCTCCTGAGCGTGTGCAGAGTGCCCGGCAGACCCATAAACAGGAATAAAAAATCCGGAGGGATTGAAACTTTTGACTTGGGGAGAAAAAAAAGAAGGTCAAGGACAGTGGCTCTTCTTCTGGCACTAATCCCAACTTTAAACCTAATCCTAACCCTTAACACTTAAGTAAGCGCTAACCCCAACCGAATCCCAAACTAAACCCTAACGCTAAACGTAAACTTAAACCTGTTCCTATTCCTAATCCTATCCCTTACCCTAAACCCATCTTTAACCCTAACTCAAACCAAAACCCAAACCCTGTCTCTAACCCTAACCTTAAGCCTATCCCTATTACTAACCCTATCCCTAATCCTAACCACAACTTTAACCCTAGCCCAAACCAAAATCCAAACCCTGATTCTGACCCTAACCCTCACCATTAAACTAATCCTAACCCTAACATTAACTCTATCCCTAACCCTATCCCTAACCCTTAATCTAACCTTAACCCCTAACTCTAACTTAACCCCCAACCCTTTCCCTAATCCTAACCCTAACCCAAGCCTTTAGCATAGCCCTAATCCAACCCCAACACAAACATTAACCCTAACTCTAACCCTAACCTTAACCCTATCCCTAACCCTTAATCTAACCTTAACCCCTAACTCTAACCTAAACCCTAACCCTTTCCATAATCCTAACCCTAACACAAGCCCTAAGCATAACCCTAATTCAACCCTAACAGAAACATTAACCCTAACCTTAACTCTATCCCTAACCCTTAAACTAACCTTAACCCCTAACTCTAACTTAAACCGTAACCTTTTCCCTGATCCTAACCCTAACCCAAACCCTTAGCATAACCCTAATCCAGCCCCAACACTAACATTAACCCTAACCCTAATTCTATCCCTAACCTTAACCCTATCCCTAACCCTATCCCTAACCCTTAATCTAACCTTAACCCCTAACTCTAACCTAAACCCTAACCCTTTCCATAATCCTAACCCTAACACAAACCCTAAGCATAACCCTAATTCAACCCTAACAGAAACATTAACCCTAACCTTAACTCTATCCCTAACCCTTAAACTAACCTTAACCCCTAACTCTAACTTAAACCGTAACCTTTTCCCTGATCCTAACCCTAACCCAAACCCTTAGCATAACCCTAATCCAGCCCCAACACTAACATTAACCCTAACCCTAATTCTATCCCTAACCTTAACCCTATCCCTAACCCTATCCCTAACCCTTACCCTAACCCTATCCCTAACCCTAACCCTATCCCTAACCCTATCCCTAACCCTATCCCTATCCCTATCCCTAACCCTAACCCTAACCCTAACCCTAACCCTATCCCTAACCCTATCCCTAACCCTATCCCTATCCCTAACCCTAACCCTAACCCTATCCCTAACTCTAACTTAAACCGTAACCTTTTCCCTGATCCTAACCCTAACCCAAACCCTTAGCATAACCCTAATCCAGCCCCAACACTAACATTAACCCTAACCCTAATTCTATCCCTAACCTTAACCCTATCCCTAACCCTATCCCTAACCCTTAATCTAACCTTAACCCCTAACTCTAACCTAAACCCTAACCCTTTCCATAATCCTAACCCTAACACAAGCCCTAAGCATAACCCTAATTCAACCCTAACAGAAACATTAACCCTAACCTTAACTCTATCCCTAACCCTTAAACTAACCTTAACCCCTAACTCTAACTTAAACCCTAACCTTTTCCCTGATTCTAACCCTAACCCGAGCCCTTAGCATAACCCTAATCCAACCCCAACACAAACATTAACCCTACTCCTAACTCTATCCTTAACACAAACTAAACTTAACCCTAACTCTACTCTTAACCACAACTGTAACCCTTTCCCTAACCCTAACACTTAACAAAACCCTAACCCTAACCAAATCACAAGCCCTAACTTTATCCCTACCCTTAATTATAACCCCTACGAGAGACAGGGTCTTCTCGGCTGCGGCCCCCTGCCTGTGGAACTCATTTCCCACCTAGCTAAGATCAGCTCCATCCCTCCTATTGGGGAAAATAGATCTTGACATTTGGGAGCTGTAGTTGATGGGATTTATAGTTCGCCTACAATCAAAGGGTATTCTGAACCCTACCAATGATAGAATTAGGCCTAACTTCCCACACAGAGACCCCCATGACCAACAGAAAATACTGTGTTTTCTGATGGCCTTTAGTGACCCCTCTGATACCCCCCTCATGACCCCCCCCCCATCCCGACCCACAGGTTGAGAAACTCTGGATTAGATGAACCAGTGGGAGACACTGCAGTTTCCACAGTTTGCTGGCCATCCAGCCTCTGTTTAAAAGCTTCCAAGGAAGGACCCTCCACCACACTCCGGGGGCAGAGAGTTCCATTGCTGAACGCCTCTCACAGTCAGGAAGTTCTTTCTCATGTTCAGATGGAATGTAGTTTGAAGCCATTGTTCCGCATTTGCAATATAAATTGCAAATTGCTATTGCAATGTAAATTGGTAGAAAGGTAGTTAGTTAATGATAGTGTGAATAATCAAAATTTGGTTGGGGTAGTGCTAATTTTAAAAAAGGAGAATGCAGAAATGATTAGTAATTAATAATAATAATAATAATAATAATAATAATAATAATAATAACAAATAGTAATATATAGTAATCATAGAATCCTAGAGTTGGAAGACACCGCATGGGCCATCCAGTCCAACCCCCTGACAAGAAGCAGGAATATTGCATTCAAAGTACCCTGACAGATGGCCATCCAGCCTGTTTCAAAGCTTCCAAAGAAGGAGCCTCCACCACACTCCGAGGCAGAGAGTTCCACTGCTGAACGGCTCTCACAGTCAGGAAGTTCTTCCTCATGTTCAGATGGAGTATCCTTTTATTAATAATTTTATTATTAATTATTATTAATGATAGTAATAATATTTTTTTAATTTGTTACCTGCGTTTCCTCAAGGCTTGAGGCTACGCACAGCATAGTTAAAATAAATAGAAACCTAATACCATTAAAACGCACTAATGAAAACACATTAAAAATTGTTCCTACCAATTAAAACGTAAGTTTAGATTCATAGCTGAAAGTCGACTTTAGAACTGATTCTTTGCCAAGCCCAGTTGAACCTTTCTGCACCATTCACTTTGCGTCTCACTTGAGTTGAATAATAATAAGAGTAATAATAATTTTTTAAAAATCCAAATTAATCTTGGGTAACCCAAGATGTATCTGCACTGTACTTCTAACATGGTTTGATACCACTTTAACTTCCAGTATTATTGAATCCAGTATTATTCTAATATTATTGGAGCCCCCGGTGGCCAAGCGGGTTAAACCACAAAGCTGCTTAACTTATTGACTGAAAGGTCGTAGGTTTGAATCCGTGGAGCGGGGTGAGCTCCCACTGTTAGCCTCAGCTTCTGAGAGGAGATATGATAGCCATGTATAAATATGTGAGAGGAAGCCACAGGGAGGAGGGAGCAAGCTTGTTTTCTGCTTCCCTGGAGACTAGGACGCGGAACAATGGCTTCAAACTATAAGAAAGGAGATTCCATCTGAACATGAGGAAGAACTTCCTGACTGTGAGAGCCGTTCAGCAGTGGAACTCTCTGCCCGGAGTGTGGTGGAGGCTCCTTCTTTGGAAGCTTTTAAACAGAGGCTGGATGGCCATCTGTCAGGGGTGATTTGAATGCAACATTCCTGCTTCTTGGCAGAATGGGGTTGGACTGGATGGCCCATGAGGTCTCTTCCAACTCTTTGATTCTATGATTCTGCCAATCTAGCAGTTCGAAAACATGCAAATGTGAGTAGATCAATAGATACTGATTTGGCAGGAAGATAACGGCGCTCCATGCAGTCATGCTGGCCACATGACCTTGGAGGTGTCTATGGACAATGCCGGCTCTTCAACTTAGAAAGGGAGATGAGCACCAACTCCCAGAGTCGGACACAACTAGACTTAATTCCAGGGGAAAACCTTTACCTTTGCCTAATATAGAAGCATGAGAGATTTAGTTGGACAAGGCCTTTAGCCTTCTCTCACCAAACTACAACTTTCAGGATCCCACAGCATTGGGCCATGGCAGTTGAAGTGCATTAATTCTGCAGTGCAGACGCACCCTGAACCTCTTCCTGGCAGAGCTCTGTGTTATCCATAAAAGTCCCTTTCTTCTCCTTGCCTGAGGGTTGCCATGAAAATGACTCAAAGGCACTTGTAAACAATGCAAAAATTGTGGGAATCGGAGCAAAGCCTTGAACTCAATGCCCTTAAAATATAAGTAGATCAATCAATTAATCAATCAATCAAAAAGGGGATTAATTTATTGCCTGGGCGTTATTATACATAAGATGATCAGTGAGAATTAAGGTAGCAGCATCCTCCAAATGTGGTGGACTGTAATTCCCATTATCTCTGTTGATCCTAAAATATAAATTTTTTTTAAAGTTTTTAAGAACAAGCCACATGTTTTAATGGTCTTATGTGATTGAACAGAATTGTTTTAGCAACTCTAGGATAAATTTATATGTTGTAGGTTTTTAATTGCTTTGTTCTTCATTCATTGTAAGTTGCTTTGAGTCTGGTTTAAGAGAGGAAAGTGGGATATAAATATAAATCAACATCAAGTGCAGTATTTCATATAATTTAATAGATTGGTTTAATAGATTGAAGTACTTTGGCCACATCATGAGGAGACAGGAAAGCCTAGAGAAGACAATTATGCTGGGGAAAGTGGAAGGCAAAAGGAAGAGGGGCCGACCAAGGGCAAGATGGATGGATGGCATCCTTGAAGTGACTGGACTGACCTTGAGGGAGCTGGGGGTGGTAACGGCCGACAGGGAGCTCTGGCGTGGGCTGGTCCATGAGGTCACGAAGAGTCGGAGACGACTGAACGAATGAACAACAACAATAGATTGGTTTAATGGTTTCATTTCTTTTAACCACGTATTCTGGTTGCTTCTGGATCGAGAGAATCAGCCTTCTACGAAGACGTTGCCCAGGGGACGCCCAGATGTCTTGCAATCCTGCGAGGAGGCTTCTCTCATGTCATGAAAGGACCAAGGCATTGAAAGGACCAAGGCAGCGACATCTCCAGCTCATTCCTTGTTTGGGTATCAGCCAGCATGTCAACGACTTAAATCATGAAATAGTTTTCTTAGATCTACAGAGACACTCGCTGGAACACCTCAGCAAGCGAGAGTCCAAAAGTGGCAGGCTCAAACCCAGCACCTCAATCCGTGGGTGATACCAGATGAAAGACTCCCTCCTGGGAACACAGAAGACTGGGCGACTTGGAAGGCGCTGAACAGACTGCGCTCTGGCACCACGAGATGCAGAGCCAATCTTAAGGAATGGGGCTACAAAGCTGAATCCACGACATGCGAGTGTGGAGAGGAGCAAACCACAGACCACCTGCTGCAATGCAACCTGAGCCCTGCCACATGCACAATGGAGGACCTTCTTGCGGCAACAACAGAGGCACTCCAAGTGGCCAGATACTGGTCAAAGGACATTTAATCAACTACCAAGTTTGCAAAATGTGTGTTTTTTATCTGTTTGTTTGTTTTGTTCTGTTAGAAATGTAATACAATGGTATGGTTGCTGATGACACGATAAAATAAATAAATAAATAAAATAAACCACGTATTTTTAAAATTTCTGTGATTTAATTACATTTAGTCCACACTAACAACGGCGGATAGAGAGAGCATTCTCTTGGGGTGCATCTACACTGTAGAATTGATGCACTTTGACACCACTTTCACCTCCCTTTCAATTGGATGTTGTAGTAAACTGCCGTCAAGTTAACTTTTATTTATAGCAACCCCATGAATGAGATACCATTATAATTATTATACTGACACAAAACCACAGTATGTCACAGCAAACGGGATCTCCATGCTGGATTTCGTATCACAAAATCACAAGTCTAGGACTGTGTGGTGTATTTTTGAATGATGCGTGCAGATCCAAGAAAGGTGGCCTTTTGCAGTTGACAGATCGTGATTTTGTTAATGTTAATTGTTTCCAAATGCTGACTGAGATCTTTTGGCACGGCACCCAGTGTGGCAATGAACACTGGGGCCACCTGTATTGGTTCATGCCAGAGCCTTTGCTCTGCAAACCAAAATGAAGTCTATACTGACTTGGTAGACGCCCAGGATAAAAAGGACCATGGTGGATGCTGCTGATTCTAGACAATCATCGACAAATGGGCTACAGAATCAAAATACAAAAGAACAATCACAGAAGCGGCAGAAATATACAATGCCAGAAAACCACATAATAATAATAATAATAATAATAATAATAATAATAATAATAATAATAATTTGAAACACAACAAGATGAGTCCCCAGCAGACAAGATCACTCTGCTGGCTGTTGTATTGGATCATACGTCGGACACTTCCCAAGTGTCTAGGACTGTGTGATGTATCGGCGAATAATGTGTGCATATCCCAGTAAGGTGGCCTTTTGCAATTGGCAGATGGTAATTTTGTCAGCATCGATTGTGTTTAAGTGCAGGCCAAGGTCTTTTGGCACTGCACCCAGTGTGCCGATCACCACTGGGACCACCTTAGAATCATAGAATCATAGAATCAAAGAGTTGGAAGAGACCTCATGGGCCATCCAGTCCAACCCCCTGCCAAGAAGCAGGAATATTGCATTCAAATCACCCCTGACAAATGGCCATCCAGCCTGGCCATTTGGCTGGCTTGTGCCAAAGTCTTTGCAGTTCGATCTTTAAATCCTCATATCGTGTCAACTTTTCCAGTTGTTTTTCTTCAGTCTTGCTGTCGCCTGGTTCTGTTTTGAGTTCCTATCAGCATTTATAATCTTTGGATTCAATTCCTGTAAACAGCCTAGGCTCTGAGTGAGGAGTTCTGAATTGAGCCCAAAACAGAACCAATAGCTACCAATTAGAATTGAATTAAAATATCATAACACCTGAAGAAGATATTGCGAAACAAGGGAAACAACCCGGGAGACCTTGTTGTGTGTCACTGTCACTGATGTTGTTTATTGAAGAAGAACTTTCCACAACATAGAAAGTGTTATTTTGTGTCACTGTGCCTGACATTGTTTATTGAAGAAGAACTTTCTACAACATAGAAATTGTGATTTTGGAAACTGAAGTTTCATTATATGACATTCAACAATATTTGTGTTACTATTTCTAACGTCATCTATCTATGAAGAATCTCCTGGCATATAGTAATTGTTATTTTGGAAGCTCTAAGTTCACTGTGTTGACAAAGTATTGATAAACTATCTTCTATTTATATAAAGGTAAAGGTAGTCCCCTGACATTAAGTCCAGTCATGTCTGACTCTGGGGTGTGGTGCTCATCTCCATTTCTAAGCCGAAGAGCCAGCGTTGTCCGTAGACACCTCCAAGGTCATGTGGCCGGCATGACTGCATGGAGCGCCGTTATTTATATACAGTCTCTAATTAATCGTGTGAATGTTCTCATGTTACATTCAATGTAGAATTTCTTGGAACACAGAAATTGTGATTTGCAATCTACAGTTTTTGTAATAATGGCACCCAGTGCGCCAATGACCACTGGGACCACCTGTACTGGTTTATGCCAGAGCCTTTGCAGTTTGATGCAGGATCAACAAGAAGCAACTGGAAAAGCTTACACAATATGAGGATTAAAAGATCGAACTGCAAAGACAGTCAAAGGGGTCCCAGTGGTGATTGTCCTGCACTTAAAGACCTTGGCCTGCACTTAAAAACAATGGGCGCTGACAAAATCACCATCTGTCAGTAGCAAAAGGCCACCCTACTCATGCATTATTTATCGATACATCACACAGTCCCAGACACTTGGGAAGTGTCCAAAGCGTGATCAAATACAAAAGCCTGCAGAGTGATCTTGTTTGCTGTGTACTAATCTTGTTATATATCAAATGATCATAATCATAATAATCTTTGTCTCACCCTGGTCATTCCACAGATATATAAACCCTTTTTCCTAGTTCCAACAGACCTCACTTTCTCTGAGGATGCTTGCCATAGAGGCAGGCGAAACGTCAGGAGAGAATGCCTCTAGAACATGACCCTATAGCCCGAAAAAACCTACAACAACCCAATAATAATCTTTATTTATGTCCTGCTACCATCTCCTGAAGGGACTCAGAATGGCTCACATAGCACTCAAAGGTGCAAACACGCACAATACAACAAGTGCATAAACAGTAACACAAAAACAATAACAAACAACATAATATCATAAAACCCCACTGGTTAAAAATCAGTAAAATGCAAAAATAGCTGCAGATATAAAACAAACTGCAATCAATATCAGTCTCAACAAATGCAAGGTGAAATAGTCTCTAGGCAATAAATAAATAAATAAACAATTTAAAAGACTTTGAGACCCTCTAAAACCAGCATGTAAGGCCATAAAGAAGAACCTACAGCACACAAAATAGAATTGAAATAGAATGGTTGAAAACAAATGCTTGCAAACACACAAAATTATTAATATAATTCAAAGTTATCCCATTCTCAACTATGCTGCTCAGGTCTTGCATATTCAAGGCAGCTAATTGGATTGAGCCAAATGAATTAATCACCTCTAAGCACTTACTACTCTTAACCAAGCCTTAGGGTATGCATTTCATTGTTTTAAGATGGTGGGAAAGACTTCACAAAACTTTGGAAAATGCCATATATGGACTGGTGCCATGGAAAGAAAAACACTGGCTGGATACCTTTGCTTGAATTCCCTCTCTTTCTTCAATTCCCATGCTAGACAATGGTATAGTCAAATGATGACCCTGGTATAAAATGGCAAAAATCACGTTTTCCTTTTGGGATTTTAAAATACATATGTATTTAAAGACATGGATAGTGTACTCCATGGATACAAAAGACCAGCTTTAATTTTCCCATCCAGTGGTGAGGTGGACATGCTCAACTTAGAGAAAGCAAGATTGAGAGAGTTGTTGTAGGTTTTTTCGGGCTATATGGACATGTTTTAGAAGCATTCTCTCCTGAAGTTTTGCCTGCATCTATGGCAAGCATCTTCTGAGGATGCTTGCCATAAATGCAGGCAAAACGTCAAGAGAGAATGCTTCTAGAACATGGCCATATAGCCCGGAAAAACCTACAACAACCCAGTGATTCCAGCCATGAAAGCCTTTGACAATACATAAGATTGAGAGGTATTGTAACCCATCTTGAAATATCATAAGGGACGTCAGGGCAAAGATGGAGCAATCTTGCTTTCTGCTGCTCCGGAGACTGAAGCGATGGATTCAAATTGCAATGGAAGGAGATTCCGTCAAGACATTAGGAAGAACTTCTTGACTGTAAAAATAGTTCAGCAGTGGAAAGCACTACATCAAAAAGAGGTGGACTCTACTTTTTTGTAGGGTTTGAGCAAAGTTTGGATGGCCCTTGTTCAAGAGGGTGATGGCGGTGTGTTTCTGCAGGACGGGGCTGGGCTAGATGTCCCTTGTGGCCCCTTCCTCCTCTAAGATCTTATGATTTCCGGGTTCAAGGAGTTGCAACCCAACTCATCCAAGAAGTTAATGGGATTCCTATCCCAAGACAGGAGTTTAATTTTGGAAATGGACCTTATCCAAAGGCACTATTGAGTTGTATGCTCAGATGATGATCCATTGCACATACGGAAAAATCCACCTCATTTGTAACATTCATTAGGAAATGATGACAGACACAATGAAACTTGGCATCCACCAGTCTCTCTCTCTCTCTCTAAGGCTGAAGGCAATACAAATAAAATCAAATCAAGCATCCTCATGGAAAGATCCAATGCACAAAGAGCTTGTATCTAATCTATACCTGTTTGAAACGATGGATGGGAAGAACATCAGAAATATTAACTTTTAAATTCCAAAAAGCAAATTTTAATTTGACCCTTTTATATAAGGGACTAGCTTATCCCCTGCCAGGCGTTGCTGTGGCCCAGTCTCGTGAGCTGGAAAATAAAGTAATGAGAAAGTGTTGGTTTCTAATATATGTAATGTTTTGATGCTTGTGGGTTAAAAGTATTTCCTGTTGTTTCTTTGTCAGTGTTGATGTGGAGATTGTCTGGTTTGCCTACTCTGGAACATGCAACGTATCACTGTCCTTCTTTAGGGCTCCCTTTCCAATCTATGATACTATATCTCTCTGTGTGTGGATCATATATATCTATCTATATCTATGGCTGGATGGCTCTTTGTCAGGAGGACTTTGGTTACATTTTCTTGCCCTGGTTTTTCTTGCCCTTGGACTGGATGGCCTTAATTATTTTCTGTTGGTCATGGGGGTTCTGTGTAGGAAGTTTGTCCCAATTCTCTCATTCATGGTTCAGAATGCTCTTTGATTGTAGGTGAACTATAAATCCCAGTAACTACAACTCCCAAATGTCAAGGTCTATTTTCCCCAAACTCCATCTGTGTTCATATTTGGGCATATGAAATATTCGTGCCAAGTTTGGTCCAGATCCATCATTGTTTGAGTCCACAGTGCTCTCTGGATGTAGGTGAGCTACAACTCCCAAACTCAAGGTCAATGCCCACCAAACCCTTCCAGTATTTTCTGTTGGCCATGGGAGTTGTGCTTCTCATGGTGGTCCGAGAAGGCCTTACTGGTACATTATTTAAACTGTTATGTTTATTCATATCATGATCTGATCACCATGCTCAATATATCCCATATGCATGGGGGTATTGGAGTAACGATACAAAAGGTTTGCTAGGGTAGACCCTCTTTCACTCAGACTCAGCCCCCCCCCCCCGAATCAAACTCAGCTCCCCCTGAATCAAAATCCTGGCTACGGGCCTACCTGTGGGCAATAGTCTTCATTCTTATCATTAGTGGAGTTCAGAATGCTCTTTGATGGTAGGTGAACTATAAACTCCAGCAACTACAACTCCCAAATGACAAAAATAATTTTTTGAGTGATGGTCACTTCTTGGGTTAGACTTAGTAGGTGTCTTGTGGCCAAATTTGGTGTCAATTTGTCCAGTGGTTTTTTAGTTATGTTAATCCCACAAATGAACATTACATTTTTATATATATAGACTAGCTGTGCCCGCCACACGTTTTTGTGGCCAAACCTCTCTCCCTCTTTCTCTCCTTTCTTTCTGTCCTTCCTTCCCTCTTTCCTTCCTTCCGTTTTTTCTTTCATTCTCTCCTTCCTTCCTTTTCTTCCCTTCTTTCCCCCTTTTATTTCCCTTCCCTTTTCTCTCCTTTCTTCCTTCTTTCCTATTCTTAGACTTCAACTCCCAACAGTCCTCCTGATCAATCTACCTACTTACCTACCTACCTACCTACCTACCTACCTACCTACCTACCTACCTATCTCTATCTAATCTATCTATCTGGAGGATTGTTTGGAATTGCAGTCCAGGAATAGGACAATGGAAATATGCAGGTATTGGGATGCTCTGAAAGAAATCCAAGGAGAAGAAAGCTTGCATCTTGGAAGCAATGTATTTGGATCATCCTCCTCTCCTAAAGGGCCTGGTCTAGGGGATGCTGGGAACTGTAGTCCAGAAGAGAGTTTGGATATGCTATTGTGTGTTTTGTTTGCCAGGGGGAGTCATTTTTGCGTATGCGGTGTAGCATCTTTTTGCTTTTTTTTGGCTTTTTAAGTCGCTTCCGTTGTTTTTATGAGTGATGGTCACTCGTTGGCCTGCTGACATTTGCATGTTTTTGAACTGCTAGGTTGGCAGAAGGTGGGGCTAACAGCAGGAGCTCACCCCGCTCCCCAGATTTGAACCAGTGACCTTACAGTCAGCAAGTTCAGCAGCTCAGCAGTTTAACCATACTTCACCATCAGGTTCCTTGTTGTATTTACTTAACTGAAATAGAGAACAATGAGGTTTAAGAACTAAGGCTTTTCATGAAAGGGCTTTTAATAAGGTGCTACACTCTTTCAAACTATGCTCTTTCTAAACAGCTGTTACAAACTTTGAACATTTTAAAAATTCATTTTAAATCTTGAACCTTTGCACATTTTAACTATATTGTATTTTGTTTAATTTGTAATTTCTCTCAAGTCCCAGTTTCAGAAAACAGATGGGATAGGATTTTCCTGCTTCTTGGCAGAATGGGGTTGGACTGGATGGCCCACGAGGTCTCTTCCAACTCTATGATTCTAGTCATAATTTAACATCCAAGTCATAATTTGTTTTTATATGTTGGGTTGCCAAATTTCGTTACTATGGGTATATTGTTGTTATGTTCGGGCACAGAATTTTTGCCTTTTATTTTTGGAATCTGCCCTGAGTCATAGAATCATAGAATCAAAGAGTTGGAAGAGACCTCATGGGCCATCCAGTCCAACCCCATTCTGCCAAGAAGCAGGATTATTGCATTCAAATCACCCCTGACAAATGGCCATCCAGCCTCTGCTTAAAAGCTTCCAAAGAAGGAGCCTCCACCACACTCCGGGGCAGAGAGTTCCACTGCTGAACGGCTCTCACAGTCAGGAAGTTCTTCCTCATGTTCAGATGGAATCTCCTCTCTTGTAGTTTGAAGCCATTGTTCCGCGTCCTAGTCTCCAAGGAAGCAGAAAACAAGCTTGCTCCCCTCTGGGGAGATAGGGCGGAATATAAATAAGGTATTATTTATTATAGTGATTGTCATTTGACAGACAACACCTCTCCATTACCTTTTTGTAAATATCATACTAATACCAATGCATGTAAAGTGATGCTATTTAGAATATGGCACATTATTTGATGCTACAAGTGGGATTGTTGTTGTGTGCTTTCAAGTCAATTCTGACTTTCATTGACTAAGACGAATCAATCAGGGATTTTCTTGACAGGATTTGTTCAGAGGAGGTTGGCCATTATTTTCCTCTGAGGCTGAGAAAGTGTGACTTGCCTAAGGTCACGCAGTATTTCCATGGCTAAGCTTTGATATGAACCCATCCTCTTGTTCTTTCTTTCTTTCTTTCTTCCCTTTCATTCCTTCCTTCCTTCCCTCCCTTCTTTCTTTCTTCTTCCCTCTTCCCTTCTTTTTCTTTCCTTCCTTCTTTCCTTCCTCTTTTCTTTTTTCCTTCTTTCTCTTCTTTCTTTCTTTCTTTCTTTTTTCTTCCTTTCTTCCTTCCTCTCCTCCCTTTCTTTCTTTCTTCCTCTCCTCTTCTTCCCTCCCTCTTTTCTTTTCTTTCTTTCTTTCTTTCTTTCTTTCTTTTTTTCTTTTTTCTCCCTTTCCTCCCTTCCTTCCTTCCTTTCTTTTCTTTCTTCCTCCTTTTCCTTTCTTTCTTCTTTCTTTCTTTTCCCTTCTTTCTTTCTTTCTTTCTTTCTTCCTTTTCCTTCTTTCTTCCTTTCTTCCTCTCTTCCTTCCTTCCTTCCTTCCTCTTTCTTTCCTTCTCTCCCCTCCTTTTTCTTTCTTCCTTTTTCCCTCTTTTCTTTCTTTCCTTTCTTTCTCTTCCTTCCTTCCTCATTCCTTCCTTCTTCTTTCCTTCTCTCCCTCCCTTTTTCTTTTCTTCCTTTTCTCCTTTTCTTTCTTTCTCTTTCTTTCTTTCCTTCCTCCTCTCCTTCCTTCTTTCTTTCCTTCTCTCCTCTTTTTCTTCCTTCCTTTCCCTCCTTTCTTTCTTCTTTCTTTCTTTCCTTTCTTTCTTTCTTTCTTTCTTCCTTCTTTCTTTTCTTTCTCCTCCTCCCTCCCTCCCTCCTTTCTTTCTTTTTCCCTTCCCTCTTCCCTTCCTTCCTTCCATCCTTCCTCCTTCCTTCCTTCCTTCCTTCCTTCCTTCCTTCCTTCCTTCCTTCCTTCTTTCCTTCCTTTTCTTCCTTCTATCTTTCTTTCTTCATTCATTCCCTTCCCTTCCTTTCGTTCTTACTTTCAAGTTGCTTTATTGACATTTTGTGCTGGAACAGAAAGAAATCGTCCATTGAGTTTCAGGGTGCAATGAGGACTAGAAGCTTGACTCTCCAAAAGCATGCTCCTGCCGCATGCATTCACACTGCTGACAGGAAGGAGTGTCCTACTTTCAAAGGCTGTTGTAGCAGGAAAGTAGGTAACAACAACCCCACAATCACCCAGTGGGATCTATGGCAAAATGAGAACCTTGATTTCCCAAAAAGGAGGACTCCCCAAATTTCAACCCAACATAGTCCACACTGGTGATTGTTTCCATTGCCAAATTCTGATCAGTCATTTTCATGGAAAGCAACCTGTGCTTTGCAGTTGTGGCAATAAGAGTTATCCACCTTATTATCACAAACTTGGAAATGTTACCTTTCCAAGACACCCAAGTCCCAAGATGACAAATGTGACATTTTGGCTGCTTGGGAGAAATTGACCTGAAACCTAAGAGGCCGTGTATCAAAGCAGAAGAGCACTCTGTACTTGGACGTCTGTCAGGCTTTACGAATGAGATTTTCCCATCTTTTTTCCAACGCCAATGGCAGATTTACCGCTCTCTTATTCTTACTTAATCTGTTGACTTTCTCCGTCTCTCGCCTGATGTTCCACCAAGATTGGAACTTTCTTTTGTTCAAAGAATTGCACCTTGCGTGTTCAACTTCGCAGTTGTTACGGCATGATCAAAGCGCAGATGGGCCAAGGGAAGGAAAATAAGAAAGCATTAACAAATATATGTATATATATATACACACACACACCCCTCTTCCATTTGATTTAATAAGGCTTGGGTCCCTCTAGTCCATTTTTCTGAAGGCGGCAAAGGAGACTGAGGTCTGCCGTCACCAAAACCACCAACCGCAAAGGAGTCGTCCAGGTTGAAAGGCGACTTTTGCTGGGTGCATTCGCCAGCAGTGACTTACTTTTTTCACAAGCAGTAAATCATCGCTTGCTTCTGCAGATGCTGCCAGGCCCTTTTGAAGCGTGCCAACAAATGTCAGGAATGCAGATATTGCAAACCACAGGTTGAAAGAAGCATGCCCCCAGCAAAAAAAGCGATGATATTTCTTTGGGGCCCTGTCACATCCGCGCTGGGGGATGCTTCCGTTGCCAACAAATGGATGTACGTATATATAATCTCTGACATCACCTATGCTGGTTCTACACTGTAGAACAAATGCCGTTTGATCCCACTTGGAGTCCCTGGTGGTGCAGTGGGTTAAACCCTTGTGCCGGCAGGACTGCTGACCAATAAGTCAGCGGTTTGAATCTGGGGAGAGCGGATTGAGCTCCCTCTGTCAGCTCCAACTCCTCATGCAGGGACATGAGATAAGCCTCCCACAAGGATGATAAAGCATCAAACATCCAGGTGTCCCCTGGGCAATGTCCTTATAGACAGCCAATTCTCTCACACCAGAAGCAACTTGCAGTTTCTCAAGTTGCTCCTGACACAGAAAAAATACATATCCAAATAACTGTTAAAGAATGAACATCTGAACATTAGGAAGAACTTCCTGACTGTGAGAGCCGTTCAGCAGTGGAACTCTCTGCCCCGGAGTGTGGTGGAGGCTCCTTCTTTGGAAGCTTTTAAGCAGAGGCTGGATGGCCATTTGTCAGGGGTGATTTGAATGCAATATTCCTGCTTCTTGGCAGGGGGTTGGACTGGATGGCCCATGAGGTCTCTTCCAACTCTTTGATTCTATGATTCTATCTCTCAACGCACCTCTAGGGGCACGTCTACACTGTATCATTAATGCAGTTTGATTTCACTTTAAACTGCCACGACTCAATGCTATGGACTCCTGGGATTTGTAGTTTGGTGCGGCACAAGCACTCCTTACCAGAGAAGGTTAGCGACCTTGTAAATCTGCAACTGCCTCTATTACATAGCATTAAGCAAAGGAAGTGAAAGTTGTGATAAACTGCATCTATTCTATAATGTAGATAAATATGTTTTTAATTGGTTATATATGTTTTTATAATGTTGAGTAAAATGTTTTTAATTTTATTTATATGAATGTATGGCAGCAAGTTTGCTAATTCTGTGAGCCGCCTTGAGTCGCCGTAAGGCTGAGAAAGGTGGCCTACAAATGCCATAAATAGATAGATAGATAGATAGATAGATAGATAGATAGATAGATAGCTACACCCTTGGACTATTTATGAAAGGGGGAAAAGCCAGTAGAAGTCATAAACAAATATGTTTATTGTTGCTGCTGTTGTGTGCCTTTGAGGCATTTCCGACACAGGGCAACCCTAAGAGTTTCTTGGCAAGGCTTGTTAAGATGGGGCCTTCCTCTAAGGCCAAATTTGAACCCTGGACCCCAATGCTCAAACAATTATGTCACATGATTTTTGTTCCTAGGTTAGAAATTTCATTTTCTAATTGGTTCCATCATAAAAACATGGAAAAAGTTTATTACACTGCAAAAACCTTGTTTCTGAAGTTTGCATAAAAGGTTAAATATGACACAATGAAAGGTTAAAAGTGGCAGCCACAGAAACCAAGTTTCTGAAGTATAACGATGACTTTCAAAGTAAGTACTGCACAATTAAACAAGAAATATCACCTTCAAACCAGGAACAATTTTTTTTTGTTACATAGTGTTATTACTATTGTACTGAATTTGTTTTGCAATTAAAAGAAAAGGCCAGACCGAGGGAGTGCAAAGGGAGTGGCATGAAACCTTAGAACCTGGTCATCTATCAGCATTTCTCAACACTGGTGGCCTACTTTTTCAATGTCAATTCCCAGGATCCCCAACAACTGGCTAATGTTGGCTTGGCTTTCTAAGAGACGAAGTTCAAAAGTACCACTGACCTTGGATCTAGTTTTTATACCAAGCTTGGGCAAACTTTGACCCTCCAGGTGTTTTGGACTTCAAATCCCACAATTCCTAACAGCCTACTGGCTGTTAGGAATTGTGGGAGTTGAAGTCCAAAACACCTGGAGGGCTGACATCTGTTCTATACTATCATAGGGCCAGAATGAACACCTAGTATGTCTAGGTAGCTGTTAGGGACCCTATGACCCAGCTGCGACTATGGTTGATGTCCGCCCTTTATAATCATGTCCAGATCCACCTGAACATTAGGAAGAACTTTCTGACTGTGAGAGCTGTTCAGCAGTGGAACTCTCTGCCCCAGGGCGTGGTGGAGACTACTTCATTGGAGGCTTTAAAACAGAGGCTGGATGGCCATCTGTCGGGGGTGCTTTGAATGCGAGTTTCCTGCTTTTTGGCAGAATGAGGTTGGAATGGATGGATGGTCCACGAGGTCTCTTCCAATCCTTTGATTCCATGATTCTCATGGAAAACATAGAACTAGATGGTTGCTGCTACTTGTTTTACCACTGGCAGGTAAATTCAATGCAGCCTGGAGAAAGAAAGTATTTTGGACTGAAGTTCTCAGAACCGGCAGTCCAAAAAGTTATTTTTCCTGTGAGTTAGTTCTGGTTAAGGAGGAAGTGGATATTTTATGTGTATACCTCTTTGATCATTCAAGGGAGAGCCCAGCCATACCTCGCGAAGGCTGATCTGGCCGGGGTGGTCCACGCCTTGGTCACCTCTAGATTGGATTACTGCAATGCGCTCTACGTAGGGCTGCCCTTGAAAACGGCTCGGAAATTCCAACTGGTCCAACGGGCAGCAGCCAGGATGTTAACCGGGGCTCATTACAGAGAGAGGTCAACCCTCCTGTTTAAGGAGCTCCACTGGCTGCCGTTTACCTACCGAGCCCAATTCTAAGGTGCAGGTGCTTACCTACAAAGCCCTGAACGGTTTGGGACCAGCCTACCTGCGTGACCGCATCTCCGTATACGAACCCACACGTTCACTTCGGTCATCTGGAGAGGCCCTGCTCGTGATCCCGCCTGCGTCGCAAGTGCGCTTGGTGGGGACGCGAGACAGGGCCTTTTCTGTGGTGGCCCCCCGACTTTGGAATGCCCTCCCAAAAGATCTTAGACAGGCCCCCACATTGGCAGTCTTCAGAAAGAATTTGAAAACCTGGCTGTTCCGATGTGCCTTCTCAGATTAGGAACCCCAATACCAAGTCCTAGAAGCACTTTAGCAGAACCAAGATCATTGCACGCCGCACATTGCACTTACCTTATAATCCTACACTCCTTCCGCCACTTCAGCACTTTTAATCCTGTACACACTACTCTGGCTGGCCCAGTTTTAAAGTGTCCTGATATATTGTTATTGTTTGTTGTTTACTTTGCTTAACTGTTTTTAATTTGCTTTGATATTGTTTTGTTGTATTGTGTTTGAGGCTCCGGCCAGTGTAAGCTGCATCGAATCCTTTGGGAGATGCTAGCAGGGTACAAATAAAGTTATAATAATAATAATATAATATAATAATAATAACTGTCTCCAATTTCAATCCTTTTCTTTCAAGACACAGAAATGAACTCTAAACACAAGTCTTTTTCTAGCACTTGTTTATTTCCTCAGTTGATTCTTTCCCTGCTCCATTCCCACTGCAGCAACTGAGTGGATAAGAGCCTGAAGTCTGACCAACGGTGCAGCCACACTATAGAAGTAATGTAGTTTGATACCACTTTAACTGTTGTGGCAAAATGCAATGGAATTGTGGAGACTGAAGTTTTCCAACTCATTTAGCCTCTTCTGTCAAAGAGAGCTGATGCTTCACTAAAACTACATCTCCTGGTATTCCATTGCATTGGGCCATTGTAGTTAAAGTGGTATCAAACTGCATCAATTGTAACAGTGTAGATCAGGCATGGGCAAACTTCGGCCCTCCAGGTGTTTTGGATTTCAACTCTCACAATTCCTACCGGCTGTTAGGAATTGTGAGAGTTGAAATCCAAAACACCTGGAGGGCTGAAGTTTGCCCATGCCTAGTGTAGATGCATCCTAAAGATCACACAACGTAAAACTACTCCCAAATTGGAAAGTCTGAATTCTCCCTGTTTGTGGATTTTTAAGAAGAGTCGCACTTTTTGGTGAATGTCTTAAGAGGAAGGGCTGCAAATAGGGATGAGACCGTTTCCGAAAATAATTTTTTGGGCTGGAGACGTGGTTCATTTGTACAGTCAGTCGCATTCGTGCAAACATGTCAACCAATTCAGTTCGAGAACTCAGCAGACAAGCGTTAACTGGAGCGTTTCTTCTTGCCTGGCTTTGTTCTTCCTCCCTCTCCCTCTCTATCCCTTCCTAGCTTTTTGGTCTTCTTTTTCTTTGGCTGTGGTTCCCCTATGTCTTCAACTTCCACATCAGATGCCTCTCTGTGACACAACTCTTCCTCCTGAGACTCATCACAAATAAGACTGCTGCTATCAATGCTCAGTTGCTTAGATTTCTTCCTTTTCTTCCTCGTCTTCTTCTCCTTCTTCTGGGTCTCCAGTTTATCCTTCTCTTCTCCACTTGAGTCAAGTCTCACTGGGGTTACTGTTTTTGCTTCTCTGGCTGCATTCTCAAGCCCAACCTCTTTCTGTTTCTTTTTTCTTCTCGGCTGGGCCTCCGAGCACTCCAGCTTTTCAGTCGTTTCTGGAGGAGGGTCACAGTCATGTCCACGTTGGGCTTTCTTGAGTTTCGCCATGCGTGTGGCAAAATACTCCTGGACAGTGAGTGCGCTGGTCACTGTATTTCCAGTGTCCACCTCTTCGGCTGGCTCAAGCCCGTCTTTTGAGGCTTCGTCTGAAGAGTCTTCATTGGCAGTGTCATCCTGCAAAACAAAACAGCAGGAGTAGAGATCAGGTCACGGAATGGAACATATTGTTTCTTTGTCGAAGGCTTCCATGTTTGGAATCACTGTGTTGTTCTAAGTCAGTGGTTCTCAACCTGGGGTCCCCAGATGTTTTTGGCCTTCAACTCCCAGAAATCCTAACAGCTGGTAAACTGGCTGGGATTTCTGGGAGTTGTAGGACAAAAATATCTGGGGACCCCAGGTTGAGAACCACTGTTCTAAGTTTTCCGGATTGTATGGCAATTTTCCAGAAGCATTCTCTCCTGACATTTCGCCTGCATCTATGATAGGCATCCTCAGAGGTTGTGAGGTCTGTTGGAAACTAGGAAAATGGGGTTTCATGCATCTGTGGAATGTCCAGGGTGAAACATTCACACCTACCTCCAACAGACAAGAGTTCTTTCTCCCACTCTGGACACCATTACACAGATATATAAACCCCACTTGCCTAGTTTCCAACAGACCTCATAACCTCTGAGGATGGCTGCCATAGATGCAGGCGAAACGTCAGGAGAGAATGCTTCTGGAACATGGCCATACAGCCTGAAAAATTCACAACGCATACTCTTTCCTTCTTTCTTTCTTTCTTTCTTTCTTTCTTTCTTTCTTTCTTTCTTTCTTTCTTTCTTTCTTAAAAACCCTTTATTGTATTTATTCTGATATTTAGATGGCACTCTGTATTGTGCGATCTCAGTGTGGTACGCAATAAAATTATTATTAGTTTTTGCCTGTGTGGAAAAATATAAAGCAAGGGATGTGTGTCAAACATAAGACGGCCTGCACTATACTGGCAAGTTTCATGTCACTCCCTTGCAATCACTCTCTGGCCTTTTAATTGTGGAACATGTTTTTTAACAGTAAGGAATAATTGCAATTATTATTTGTTGTCGTAAGTTGCGTGTGCCTGTGCCTGCAGGTGGACAGTCGATTTACGGCAACCCCCTGAATTCCATATTGTGTTTTTCTTAAACAAGGAATACTCGGAGGATCATAGGACTGTTTGCCATTGCCATTGAACAGCCTCTTCTTTCTAAACCCTACCCATTCGTTTCAGAAGGCAAACAAACAAACAAGATCAGGTACTGGGGACACAGACAAATCAGAGTTTAAAATAACACTGAAAATCTCAACTGTTTTTATGCATTTTTTTAAAGGACAGAAATTCCTCTGGAGAATTGACCCAGAGCTGTTTAAGTGCCCCAAAGAAACAGTAATGGAATCTCAAGTGCAAAGTTATTTCTGTTCCACTAGACCTGGCCTTTGGAGGACAAGGAGATTTGGAAGCTACTGAGTGAGATTATAGTTGTCTCTCCACATTTGATTATTCACAAATTTGATTAAAATATTCTCCCTAGCGATCTCTAGCTCCTCCAATGTGGCTGTAGGTCAGTTTCCTCCAGTCCTGCTAAAAGCCCTGGATATTTCACATCTCTAAGACTTTCTAGGTCACCACCCCAGGACATTCTGTGGCCAGGTTCCAGCAGACATTGACCATCACGGCGAAATCAGAAGACAAAACTCAATTTCTTCATTCACGGTTTTTCACTTTCACAGCAGTTTTGTGACTGTAAACCTAGCAAAGGTGAAGAGCTGACTATAATTCCCAAAACAGTGGACCAAAAGAATATGGGAACTAACCACAGGCTCTGTTCGCCCCAAAAGAAAAATCACTTGTGGATTTGATCCATGTTCTCCAATGCAACTTTACGCTCAACCTTCACCAGAAATTGTGCTGGAGGACTTAGGGAGGACCCTTATCTTGGCATTTGCGCATCATAGAATCAAAGAGTTGGAAGAGACCTCACGAGCCATCCAGTCCAACTCCCTGCCAAGAAGCAGGAATATTGCATTCAAAGCACCCCTGACAGATGGCCATCCAGCCTCTGTTCAAAAGCCTCCAAAGAAGGAGCCTCCACCACACTCCGGGGCAGAGAGTTCCACTGCTGAACTTGTGAAAAAGATCTTGGAGTCCTTGTGGACAACAAGTTAAACATGAGCCAACAATGTGACGTGGCGGCAAAAAAAGCCAATGGGATTTTGGCCTGCATCAACAGGAGCATAGTGTCTAGATCGAGGGAAGTAATGCTACCCCTCTATTCTGCTTTGGTTAGACCACACCTGGAATATTGTGTCCAATTCTGGGCACCACAATTCAAGAGAGATATTGACAAGCTGGAATGTGTCCAGAGGAGGGCGACTAAAATGATCAAGGGTCTGGAGAACAAGCCCTATGAGGAGCAGCTTAAGGAGATGGGCATGTTTAGCCTGAAGAAGAGAAGGCTGAGAGGAGATATGATAGCCATGTATAAATATGTGAGAGGAAGCCACAGGGAGGAGGGAGCAAGCTTGTTTTCTGCTTCCCTGGAGACTAGGACATGGAACAATGGCTTCAAACTACAAGAAAGGAGATTCCATCTGAACATTAGGAAGAACTTCTTGACTGTGAGAGCCATTCAGCAGTGGAACTCTCTGTCAGAGTGAGACCCTTGGGGTCTATGCACAGCGGAATTGAGGTTACCAGATCATACAGACGCAAAACATAATCTTGACACTCTCTGTCCTGGAGTGTGGTGGAAGCTCCTTCTTTGGAAGCTTTTAGACAGAGGCTGGATGACCATCTGTCAGGGGTGATTTGAATGCAATATTCCTGCTTCTTGGTGGGGGGCTGGACTGGATGGCCCATGAGGTCTCTTCCAACTCTTTGATTCTATGATTCTATGAATATGTCTGAAAGCTCCTTTCAGATAAATATAAAGATGAAAGGAAAAGCCAGAGGGCTGAGTGTGTAACAAAAAACTTTGTAAAAAGAAACTTCATTATCAAAGGCTTTGTTAAGGGAGGTATTCTGCATTTGCTAATTGAGGTATGCTTGCTATGCCCATGCCTACCAGTCATGTTTATCTCAGACAACATCTAAGGTGTAAAAGAGTTCAGTTGTAATCTGGATGTCAAAGATAAAACAAAGTTTGTCGGGTGGATCAAAGAGCACCCTTTGGAAACGTTGTTTGGATCGATAGATCTTTGCTGATATCAGGTTTGTGACCTTGTTTTATAGTAAGTTGGTGTACTACTCTTTTCTCTGTGGAAATGCTTCATTTTCCACCATGAGTGCATCTACATGGTAGCATTAACACAGTTGAACACCACTTGAACTGCCATAGCTAGAATTCTGGGAGCTGTAGTATGGTGAGGCACCAGAATAACTCTGTGGCCAACTTCTGATTGATTAGAGTACCTTGATCAGTGGTTCTCAATCTGTGGGTCCCCAGATGTTTTGGCACTCAATCCCCAGAAATCCTAACAGCTGGTAAACTGGCTGGGATTTCTGGGAGTTGTAGGCCAAAAACATCTGGGGACCCCAGGTTGAGAACAGTGGTTCTCAACCTGTGGGTCCCCAGGTGTTTTGACCTACAACTCCCAGAAATCCCAGCCAGTTTACCAGTTGTTAGGACTTCTGGGAATTGTAGGCCAAAACATCTATGATCAACAGGTTGAGAACCACAGCTATATATCCTAAGACAGTCTATCTTTCATTTGTCTTGCCTCTTAAAAGAGAAAAAGTGGGATATGAAGATAACAACAATAACTTTATGTAGAATTGACAGATGGCCACCCAGCCTCTGCTTTAAAACCTCTAAAGAAGGAAACTCCACCCCATTGCGAAACAGAATATTCCACTGCCAATTCCAAAATTAATTTTGGTTTATAAGGTTAACTTTTTTTTTTCTCAATGAAATCACATGGAGAAAAATTTTTGAATGTTAAAATAGTGCCCTGGGAGATCACATTTCGAATACCCCTTTAGCCATGGAAACCCCTTGGCAAATCACACTCTCTCAGCCTCAGAAGAAGCAAAAGCAAACCCAGTCTGAATAAATCATGACCACTGAGAACCACTGAATACATTCATCACCAGTCTTACTTAAAGTCACAAAACTATACCTAAGGCTAGTTGGGTCAAGCTCTAACTTGATTATTCCTCTCCTTTAGATGAAAAGGGACAAGAAATAGAAATTATGGGACATCCCGACTGAGCTGCAGGAGAAAATGTAGGGTGCGGGTAGGGGTGAAAGCCAAAAATTAACTTTTCTTTTCTTCAGAGTTGCAAAGGAGTTTTGACGCCAGGCTTCACCTGGTGATGGATGTCTCCGCTCCTTGGTCAATTCATCACCTCAAGGAGTGCCACCTCATATCCACTCCCACAGTGGATAAGGAAGTTGTCAGCAGTCCTTTCCCATGCTTTTGCAAATGGAAAAATATATTTTTAATGATCTTATTGATATCTATCGGAGAGATGATGCATGTGGCCAAAAGGATCATGGAGGAGAAAGGTTTAGACAGAAATACAGGACTTTTATTGATCATCAAGCCAACATTCAGAGCCCTGGTAGACTTTAGAGAAACCCAGATTGCCCCAAAACAGGAATGCTGGCCAGCAACTCCAGTATCGGAAGGAATTTTAATAACCACGGGCCACTGAACAGGGAGCCAGTGGGGCATGGAGACAGGTATAGGCAGTGCCAGGCTCAAAACAAACTCACACATTTCAGTTTCGGGGACACTTATGGGAGACATTTAATCATTTGGAAAGGACGGGTTGGTGCCAGGAAAGCTCCCAACGGCCTCGCATGACGGCTTCCCCACCAAAGGGTGTGAAACTAGTCCAAAGCAAAAAAGAAATGCTGTTTTAGACAGAGTGGCCAAATTGTATTGGCTGTTGTGACTGGTGGCATTAATTAGATAACATTATTTTAATGTTATTGAGTGACCAAGGAAGAGAGGTCCCTATTTCTTTCCAGGTGGACTTTGGACAGGGGGCTGCATCTTCCATCCATGAATCCCTTCATTTATGTTTTTCCTTTATCCCGACTGGGAATCAAGGTGGCTTACAAAAAGAGAGGAGAATGCAAAAGATCACAAATACAGTCAGCTCTCCGCATTTGTGGATTTCACTCTTGCAAATTTGATTGAAATGTTATCTCTAGGAATCTCCAGGTCCTCCACTGTGCAAAAGTTGACCACAGAGTCATGCTGGAGCACCTAGAAGTGTCCCTGCTGGTGTAAACAACAGCATGTTAAAATGTGCAGTTTTCCCATTTTGGTGAGGATTGTGTGCCCTTAACTCCAGTTACTGTGGATGGCTGACTGTAGTTCAAAACATTTTCTTTTCATGGTCTTTAGTGCAACTCCTAATTCTGAAAATAAAATTATCTGTAAACATTAACTTTCCAAATACGTATTTGTTAAATCTATGTTCCTATCCTATGTGCTTTGCCTTTTAAATTTAGTTTTCTGCTTCCTTTTATATATATATATATATATATATATATATATATATATATATATATATAGTTGCAGGTTAAGGTTTTCCCTTGACACGAAGTCCAGTCGTGTCCGATTCTGGGGGTTGGTGCTCATCTCCATTTCTAAGCCAAAGACTTGGCGTTTTCCGTAGACACCTCCAAGGTCATGTGGCCAGCATGACTGCATGGAGCGCCATTACCTTCCCTCCGGAGTGGTACCTATTAATCTACTCACATTTGCATGTTTTCGAACTGCTAGGATGGAAGAAGTTGAGGCTGACAGTGGAAGCTCACGCTGCTCCCCGGATTCAAACCTGTGACCTTTTGGTCAACAGGCTCAGCGGTTTAACCCCCTGTGCCACCGGGGGCTCGATAAATTGTTGTATGTGCATCTAAATGCGGATTATTCTTGCTGTGTGCCTTCAAGGTATTTCCAATTTATGGCAGTCCTAAAATGACCCTCTCATGGGGTTTTCTTGGCAAGGCTTCTTCAGAGGGGTTTTGCCTTTGCCTTCCTCTCAAGTCATGGTTTTATGGCCAAAAGTGCTATCTGGTATTGTAGTCCAATGCTCAAGCCACCGCAACACCTTGGCTTTCCAACTAGCACTGATCTGAACCATAGCTTTTTGAGACTTTGATGTTGTTGTGTGCCTTCAAATCATTTCTGACCTATGGTGACTTTAAGGAGAACCTATCTTGGCAGGGCTTCTTTGGGTGGAGGCTGTTATTGACTTCTTCTGTGACTTGCCCAAGGCTACCTGCTAGGTTTCGATGGCTGATTTTGTGGACTTCAATGATCAAACTACTACACCACACTGGTGTAGATTAAACGGCCTTTTCATTGCCAAGTGTGGCCCCTGAAGGCTTCTGGGATGTGTGAATGACCATTTTCAGGATGCCATAAAATATTCTTTTGGGATTAAGAATGTCTCAGAAGGGGCATCTGGGGGAGTTCACATGGGCCTCACTACTTCCAAAAGGATGAGGAACTTCTTGCAGCCCAAGGCTAATTCAATTTCGGAGACAAACTTACTGGGTTCGCATTCCAGACATGGGTGGAGATGGACCAAAAAATTAGAGGCTTAAAGTCTTGACTGCTAGAAAATTCAACCTTGAGGGAGGTATTTCCCTCATTTCAGACAGAGAAGAGAAAATAAGGCTCTGGAAAACTGTTGGGAGACTACCAAATGGCCATCTTGTGTTGGCCATGACTGCTTGTCTGGACCAAGGAAGAGAGGATTCGGCACCGGGGTACTTTTAGGAGAGCCTTAATCATTTGGGAACAATGGGGTTGGTGCCACAAAAGCTCCCCATGGCTTTGCACTATAGTTTCCCTAAGGAAGTGTGTGAAACCAGTCCAATTCAAAACACAGCTGTTCAAAACAGAATGGCCAAATTAAATTGGTTATTGTGACTGAAGATATCAAACAGGAAGCATTATTTTGATACCATGGAGTAACCAAAGGAGAGGGTCCCCTGTATCTCTCCAGGTGAACTCTTGAAATGGTCAGGAGGCTCCATTGTCTGTCTGTCTGTCTGTCTGTCTGTCTGTCTGTCTGTCTGTCTGTCTGTCTGTCTGTCTGTCTATCTATCTATCTATCTATCTATCTATCTATCTATCTATCTATCTATCTATCTATCTATCTATCTATTATATTCTGCTTCCCCCCCACCCCCCAAACTACAAATCATGGTGGCTTACCAAAAAGGTAGAGGGAACAATAAAGCACATATATACACCTGCACTTCCTTCTGCATGTGTAGGCTGAATGGAGCATTTGCTCTCTTGGCAGAAAACCAATGGACCAATGTGTTAGCATATGCCCTTTGTCATGAGGTCAAAGCATACACGAGACAGATGAATTTGGAGTTCTAAATATCATATTTCATCATATAATAGCAACACTTGTTATTCCCCTCTTAATTGAAAAAAGGGGTGCAAATACTACATTACGCCCCCCTTCCACTGTAAACAGTCTAATTAGGCTTCCTACATAAACAACTTATGACAATCCAATGATGGGGCTTTCCTGGCCAGGTCTATTCAGAGTGGGTTTCTTATTGCTTCCCTTTGAGGCTGAGAGAGTAAGACTTGCTCAAAGTCAGGCTGATAGAAGATTTGAGCCCTGCTCTCCCAAAACCGCAATCTGGCACTGAAACCACACTGTCAGAAATATTCTGTATGAACAGATGCTTCGAATGAGAACAGTTCTATAGTCTGAATGATTAAAAACAGTCACAGTACAGCACTAAGCTGTGATCTGAAGGGACAGCTTGTGTATTCAGAAACACTGGACACTTGCAAAATATACTGCAGCAACAAAATAGATGGTGGCCAGCGTAGCTTCATTAAAATGGAAATTTATTGCTTAACAAGGTAAGTGGCTTATATTATGTCACAAATTTCAAACTTGTGTCTTGTGTTCTATCTTTGTTTTCTGCATTTTAATATGTATTTTGGAGAAATATATTTTGATATGCGTATTTTATAGAATGTTTTAGATGATTATGTTATTGTTATTGATATTGCTTATTGTGTTTTTTTTTGTTTTTGAGTTTTATTTTATTTTATTTAACTGTTTTGTATTGATTATTTGTTATTGCCTTTGTTTATTGATGTGCTGTGGGCTTGGCCTCATGTAAGCTGCACCGAGTCCCTTGGGGAGATGGTAATGGGGTGCAAATAAATCATCATCATCATCATCATCATCATCATCATCATCATTATGTGTTTTTAGTGATGTGCTAACCTGTCCTGGGCTACGATGAGAGGTAGTTAATAAATAAAATTATTATTACAATTATTATTAATAATATATTGAATTTAAATCTAGCTGGGAATACGTTTTCCCTGCTGAAGGTGTATCTATAAAGTAGAATTACAGTGTTCCCTCAGTTATCACAGGGGTTCCGTTCCAGGACCACCCGGGATAAGTGAAAATCTACGAATTAGGGACGCCATATTAATATTAATATTTATACATTATTTTATATATTTTATATATTATTTTATTACCTGCAGTTCCTTACCCACCTCCTGCCCCATCTCAAGGGCACCTGCTTGCCTCCCTGGCCTCCGCAGAGCCTCTTGAGCCATGCAGGCAGCAGCAGGCCAAGGAGGCAGGTTTTCCCCGCTGCGCCTCAGGCCGCCGCACTTCTGGGGTCCCTGGCCTCCCTGGACACAAATATTTTATATTTTTAATTAATACTTTCAAAAACCCGCAAAACAGCGAGTCCACTAAAAGCGAACTGCGAAGTAGCAAGGGAACACTCTAATGTGAACCATCTAGGACTCCAAGATCATCTGGGGAGGCCCTGCTCTTGGTCCCGCCTTGTCGCAAGTAAGTTTGGCGGGGACAAGAGACAGGGCCTTCTCAGTGGTGGCGCCTCAGCTATGGAACACCCTCCCTAGGGAGATTAAATCTGCTCCCTCCCTCTTAACGTTTCAGATGCAAGTTAAAACTTGGCTGTTCAAGCAAGTGTTTACAAATGCAGAGTAGCTAATATAGAAAATCCAAAGATTTGACAATGGAACTGGACAATGCTTAATTTATTTATTTACTTTATTTATATACCACTTTTCTCAGCCCTCAGGCGACTCAAAGCGGTAATAATGAGACGCTAATGATGCTGTTTTATTGYTTTTGTGGTGTTTTATATTTATTTATTTACATTATTTCTMTCCYGCCCATTTCAGCCCGAAGGCGACTCAGAGTGGTAWACACAGTCGGCACAATTCGATGCCGAAACAAAATACATACATTGATAAAGCAAAAACATTCAGTGCAATTAAACAGTGCATTTAATGTTTTAATCTGTATTATGTTTTTGTRGGTACTGATTTGTTGGAAACCGCCTTGAGTCGCCAATTGGCTGAGAAAGGCGGTATACAAATACAATAATAAATAAATAAATAATGCGGTTCAATCCAACTGTAATTGCTCTCTCTCTCTCTTAATCAAGAGATAATAGCAGAATGATGATGATGATGAATAACAACCCACACACACATGCATGCATGCTTGTAGCATTAATGGCAATGTCTTCTCAGCCATATTGCACTGACTTTGATCTAAAATGAATGACATCAGACTGGAAACTGAAAAAAGAAACATACTTTGAAGTTAACTGATGGAAGTTCCTTTTTTTAAAAAAAACATTGCTGGTAACCAAACAAACTTTGAAAAAGTCTCTGATCACTTGCTGCTCTTTTTCTTCAATCTAGCTCGCTGCAGACAGGACAGTCAACAAACATCGAGTCACTGAGCTCAAAACGGCGCCTGGGCTGGAGCTCTAAGTGGGAAATTGCAACAAAACGCAGCAGCACCTGTATGCTTTTGCTTGCTGTTCTAGCCAAACAACCATTTTTTCTCTACACAACAATGTGGTTCAGCCAGCATTTCTTTGCCCATTGACATTTTGCAGCCACTGAGCATGCACAATCTCCCATTTGCTATTCTTTACCCCTTTTTGAAGAGTTTTGGCACTGTAGCAAAGTGTAGGGTTTATTCATTTGTTCCTTTGTTGTCGTTTGCTTTCAAGTTGGGTTGTTGTCGGTTTTTTGGGCTATATAGCCATGTTCTAGAAGCATTCTCTCCTGATATTTCACCTGCATCTATGGCAAGCATCCTCAGAGGTTGTGAAGTCACAACCTCTGAGGATGCTTGCCATACATGCAGGTGAAATGTCTGGAGATAATGCTTCTAGAACATGGCCATATAGCCCGAAAAACCTACAACAACCCAGTGATTCCAGACATGAAAGCCTTCGACAATGCTTTCAAGTCGTTTCCGAATTATAGTCACCCAGTCACAGAGTTTTCTGGGGCTGAGAGAGTGTGTGTGACTTGCACAAGGTGGATTTCCATGGCCAAGTGGGGATTCGAATCCTGGTCTCCAGAGTTGGAATCCAATGCTCCCAATCACAGCTACATATTGGATCTCTCTCTCTCTTTTTTAAAGGACAGCAATGACTTTCCAATTGAGAAAGTCAGACTTAATCTCTTTGAAATGAATCAGGAGATTCCTTCTGTAGAGAATATTATTTAATTCATGAGCTCAAACTGTGGATGCCAGCTTCTTCCTGGCTAAACAAATGGGAAGGACACCATTCGCCAATACATCACACAGTCCTAGACACTTGGGAAGCGTCCGACGTGCGATCCAATACAAAAGCCAGCATAGTGATCTTGTTTGCTGTGTACTAATCTTGTTGTGTATTAAATAACACAACAATGGCCACATAATGTCCAGAGCATTCATGGCAATGTCTTCTTAGCCATGCTGCACTGATTTTTATGAATGACATCAGACTGGAAACTGAAAGGAAACACACTTTCAAATTAAAATCCAGATTAGGTCCACCCCTCCATGGAAGATACCAGCTGCTACTGGGAGGAAATTACAATTCATCGATATCTAGACTATATGCTCAGTAAAAAGAGTGTATAGTAAAGAACACATTGTAGGGCAGGGCTTGGCATAAACAGAAACATTGCCTTCAAGTCTGCTTTGAGGTGTGATGATCCAAGTCCCTTGGCAGGATGGAAGCTATTTGCAGGAACTCTGGACATAATCACAACCCTTGGACCTAAAGCATGAATGATGCTGCACCAAACTGTAGGCTCCAAAGAGGCCAGGCTTTCACTGAAGAACGAAGATGCTGCACGTGCCATTTAGCTCCTCTCTTCTAATCCCAACTCCTGGGAAAGGACCCTTGCTGATGTCACGGACACTGGGAGGGGGCAGGAAGGAGAAGGGAGGGATTCATATCACAGACAAGCATCTGGTCTTGGCTCATGGGCGAAGGGGAAAAGGTGACGTTTCAAATGCAATGCACCCACCTTTTCATTGCTCTCAAAAATTACAGAGCTAGAAAAGTCCCCAAGGGCCAGTCCAGTCCAACCTCATCTGCTATGCAGGAACACCCAACCAAAGCACTCCCAACAGATGGCCATACCAGCTCTGCTTAAAAATCTCCAGAGAGGGAGACTCCCCTGGACATCGAGGTAGCATATTCCCACCACCACCACCATCATTATTATTATTGAGGATGCTTGCCATAGATGCAGGCGAAACGTCAGGAGAGAATGCCTCTAGAACATGGCCATATAGCCTGAAAAGACCTACAACTACCCATTATTATTATTATTATTATTATTATTATTATTATTATTATTTTAGTATTAGGAGCCCCCGGTGGTGCTGTAGATTAAACTGCTGAGCTGCTGAGCTTGTTGATGAAAGGTCGCAGGTTCGAATCCAGGGAGCGGCGTGAGCTTCCGCTGTCAGCCCCAGCTTCTGTCCACCTAGCAGTTCGAAAACATGCAAATGTGAGTAGATCAATAGGTACCGCTCCGGTGAGTAGGTAGCGGCGCTCAATGCAGTCATGTTGGCCACATAACCTTGGAGGTGTTTATGGACAATGCCGGCTCTTTAGCTTAGAAATGGAGATGAGCACCACACCCCAGAGTCACACACGACTGGATTTAATGTCAGGGGGGACAACCTTTACCTTTACCTATACCTATTATTATTATTACTATTTACAGTATTTATATTCTGCCCTTCTCACCCCGCAGGGGATTCAGGGCAGATTACAATGCACATATACATGGCAAACATTCAATGCCATAGACATACAACATATATAGACAGACACAGAGGCAATTTAACATTCCAGCTTTCCAGCTTCATGAGGGTATGCTTGATTCCGGCCACAGGGGGAGCTGTTGCTTCACCGTCCACTTGTAACATCAAGTCCTTGATGGAGTACTTCCTCATTCTTACGCACGCTGCTGGAAGGTTTTATAATATTGTAAATTAGTTAAATTAGCCTCCCAGCATAAAGTGGTACCTAAATTTCCTACTTGACAGATGCAACTGTCTTTCGAGCTGCATGGGTCAACAGCAAGCTAGACTATTAATGGTTGGCAGCTTACTCTGACCCGGGCTGGCTTTGAACTCATGACCTCTCAGTCAGTAGTGATTTAATGCAGCTGGCTGCACCATTGCCTGGTCCTTATTATATCTAGACATCCTTCCAAAAGTTCAGGTGGATTTTTTTCATGCACTTTGAATCCATTGCTCCACATTCTTGCATCTAGAGCAGCTAAAAACAAGCTTGCTCAATTTTCAATAGGACATCCTTCCAAATATTTAAACATGGCTCTCATGTCCCCTCTTAACACCCTCTTTTCCAGGCTAAGTAGCCTCAGTTCCCTGAGTGGCTCCTCAGAAAGATTCATGGCTTCCACACTTGTGAACATTTTGATCACCCTTCTCTGGACAGGATTGATATAATGGTGATGACCAGAATTGGACACAGTATTCTTTTATTGTGTCAGAAGCAACTTGAGAAACTGCAAGCCACTTCTGGTGTGAAAGAATTGGTTGTCTGCAAGGATGTTATCCAAGGGATGCCAGAATATGTTATCTTCTTGTGAGAGGTTTCTCTCATGTCCCCAAATGGGAAGCTGGAGCTGACAAATGGGAGCTCACCCTATCTCGCGGATTCAAACCACAGACCTTCAGGTCAGCAGTTCAGGGTTTAAGGCACAAGGGTTGAGGCCCTGGAAATGTACAGCCATAGACTCTACCTAATTTCCCGGGTCCTCTAAAATCGCAGTAGCCTGGCCTGGCCTGGCCTTTTAAACTGCCTTGATCAGGCATGATTATTTTAAATATATGTGCTATTATGGTTTTAATGCTGATATTGACTTGTTAATTTTATGTTTATGCCATTTTTCTTGTATGTATTGTTTATGTTACTTGGAAACTGCTCTGAGTCCCCTTGGGGAGATAGAGCGGTATATAAATAAAGTTTTGTTGTTGTTATTGTTATTGTTGTTTAACCCATTGTGCCACCATGGCTCCTAGTGAAGTCTGACAAAAGACTAGAGCTCACAGCAGTGAAATGCCTACTCTCTCCATCCTTTTCCTTCAGATAAAAAGCAGCAGCAGCCAGGAATAGGAGGTTTTGGGATGGGCAGAAAAGAAGGAGAACAGTTCTTTACAACCCATCCAAATCTGGACTTATTTATAAATGTAGAAATAAATTATTTATATCTATATATATAAAAATGCTTTGTGCATAATGCGTACCTTAAAAACAAAAGAACCAATGAACGAAATCACACCAAATTTGGCAACAAAACGTCTCACAACACAAGGCATGACCATCACGCAAAATTTATGATTTTGTCATTTGGGAGTTGCAGTTGCTGAGATTTATACTTCACTTACTATCAAAGAGCATTTTGAACTCCACCAACAATGGAATTGAACCAAACTTGGCACACAGAACTCCCATGACCAACAGAAAATACTGGAAGGGTTTGGTGGGCACTGACCTTGAGTTTGGGAGTTGTAGTTCACCTACATCCAGAGAGCACTGTAGACTCAAACATTGATGCATCTGGACCAAACTCGGCACAAGCACTCAATATGCCCAAATATGAACACAGATGGAGTTTGGGGGAAATAGACCTTGACATTTGGGAGTTGCAGTCACTGGTATTCACAGTTCAACTACAATCAAAGAACATTCTGAACCCCATGAACGGCAGAATCGGGGCAAACGTCCCACACAGAACCCCCATGACCAACAGAAAATACTTAAGGCCATCCAGTCCAGCTCCCTTCATCAGGGCAAGAAAACGTAATCAAAGCCCTCCTGACAAAGAGCCATCCAGTCATAGATATAGTTAGATAGATAGATAGATAGATAGATAGATAGATAGATAGATATGATTCACACACTCACAGATATAGTATCATAGATTTGAAAGGAGCCCTTAAAGAAGGACAATGATATGTTGCATGTTCCAGGGTGGGCAAACCAGACAATCTCCACATCAATACCGACAAAGAAAAAGCAAGAAATACTCTTTACCCACAAGCATAAAGAACTCACATATATTAGAAACCAACACTTTCTCATTACTTTAAATTCCAGATCACCAGACTGGGCCACAGCAACGCGTGGCAGGGGACAGCTACTTTATTTATAAATAAATTTATGTGTGATTCACTAACAAGATCGATGCCACAATCTGCATCACCTGAAAAGCCTGGCTAATCTATACAGGTGAGAATGAATGGAGCGACCAGAATGGAAATAAATTCAAAAAGATAGAAAAAACTCCAAATGGGTACGCACATATGCAGACACACACACGCATCCACGCACCCAAGGCTGCGATCGGGCCAATCGTCTGTGAAAGGCAGAGAACAGGGTGTAAAAGTAGATGGCCGAGATAAGCTGTTTGGAAAAAATGAGGCCACCGTGCGCCTGGAAAAACCCTGAAGACGGAAAAGGATTCCTGCCGAGATTATGGGAGGAAGCTGTGTCAACAAGCGAAGGGCTTGGTTCCTCTCGGAGACGAGGGAAGCGTGATGATTTGGGAATGACTGGCAACTACGGGAAGCTGCCTTTGCGACATTCTGGGCGATGAGGAAAAACGAAAGAACCCTGAGATTTTTGAGGAGAAAAAAAAACAAGCACTCGAGGATTCTGAACTTTCAACATCCCAACTATTGGTGTATTCTCAAATATTCTGTTTGCTTTCTTCAGGGCAGTGTTTCTCAACCTTTCTAATGCCACAACCCCTTAATCCAGTTTCTCATGTTGTAATGACCCCCAACCATAACATTATTTTTGTTGCACCTTCATAACCGTAATTTTGCTGCTGTTTTAATCATAATGTAAATATCTGATATGCAGGATGTATTTTCATTCACTGGACCAAATTTGGCACATATACCTGATACACCCAAATTTTAATAGTGGTGGAGTTGGGTTGATTTTTGTCATTTGGGAGTTGTTGTAGTTGCTGGGATTTATAGTTAACCTACAATCAAAGAGAATTCCGAACCTCACCAATGATGGAATTGAACCAAACTTGTCACACAGAACTCCCATGTCTAACAGATAATACTGGGTTTGGTGGGCACTGACCTTGAGTTTAGGAGTTTTAGTTCACCTACATCCAGAGAACACTGTGAACTCAAACAGTGATGGATCTGGACCAAACTTGGCATGAATACTCAAATATGCAAAAATGCGAACACTGGTGGAGTTGGGGAAAACAGACCTTGACATTTGGGAGTTGTAGTTGCTGGGATTGGTAGTTCCCCTATAATCAAAGAGCATTCTGAACTCCACCAATGATGGAATTGAACCAAACTTGTCACACAGAACTCCCATGTTTGACAGATAATACTGGGTTTGGTGGGCACTGACCTTGAGTTTAGGAGTTTTAGTTCACCTACATCCAGAGAACACTGTGAACTCAAACAATGCGGATCTGGACCAAACTTGGCATGAATACTCAAATATGGCCACATGCGAACACTGGTGGAGTTGGGGAAAACAGACCTTGACATTTGGGAGTTGTAGTTATTGGGATTTATAGAGGATCAAAGAGGATTTTGAATGACAACAGTGATGGAATTGAACCAAACTTGGCACACAGAACCCCCACGACCAACAGAAAATACTGGAAGGGTTTGGTGGGCATTGACCTTGATCTCCACCAATGATGGAATTGAACCAAACTTGTCACACAGGACTCCCATGTCTAACAGATAATTCTGGGTTTGGTGGGCATTGACCATGAGTTTTGGAGTTGTAGTTCAATGACATACAGAGAGCACTGTGAACTCAAACAATTATGGCTCTGGACCAAACTTGGCACGGATACTCAACATCCAAATGTGAACACTGGTGGAGTGTGGGGAAAATAGACCTTGACATTTGGGAGTTGTAGTTGCTGGGATGTATAGTTCACCTATAATCAAAGAGCATTCTGAATCCCACCAACGACAGAATTAGGGCAAACTTCTCAGACAGAACCCCCATGACCAACAGAAAATATTGCGTTTTCTGATTATCTCTGACGACCGCTCTGACACCTCCTCGTGGACCCCCCCCCCCCGGGGTCCCATTCCCCAGTTTGAAAAACACTGCTTTAGGGAAAAGAAGATAGGAGAAAAAAAATTAAAATAGGATCACAGGGTTAGACTAAGGAAGGGGTACAATGGAGTGCACTCCTCACACCTGAATGCAGCTGAATCAATTCTTTTCCAGGGCAAATGCAGCAACAAGTATTTCTTGTTTCACAGCCGATCCGAGGGAGGTCAGGTTGGACTTGCTAGAAAACTTGCAAGATTGTCACTTGATCAACAGGATTCCCATAAATGTTGAACAGTAGCTCCCTTGTTCTGCAATCCAAGTGAAGGTTGGATGCAAAGGGCAGGAAGGTAGGAACATGCAGTAAGGTACCCAAAAGAAGCTTTCAGATTCACTCTCTGGAACCCCAAATATCCTTAGAACATACATTTTAAGATATGCAGGGCTACTGTGCATAAAGGCAGCCACAGATCATGTTTGGCTGCAGTGAAAAATGGTGATGAATGATGTCTTGTTTTCAGACCTCACCTGAAATCCTGTGTCTAGTTCTGGGCACTGCAGTTCAAGACTAATACTGATAAAGTGGGATCATGTCTAGAGAAAAGGGATCAAGATGACAGATCTGAAAACCAAGCCCTAGGATAGTGTTACTCAACTTGGGTGTTGGAACCCTTGGGGAGGTGTCACGAGGGGGGGTTTCGGAGGGGTTGCCAAAGACTATCAGAAAACATATATTTCTGATGGTCTTGGGAACCCCTTTGGCAGACAAGGCTGAAGATCTCTCCACCTGTCCTTCTGTTCCTTTTTGGAAACAGAAAGTGAATCTTCCCATCAAAAGCCTTCCTCTGCTGTGATTAGCCGGCCTCTCAGCTAAGAGGAGGGCTGTTTCTTAAACTCAAAGTAGGGAGGGGAGAGCAGGCATGCTCGGCACATGGCAGCATGGTGCGCATGTGCGGGGTGAGGGAGAGCGTGCGAGGCTGGAGGGTGCCTTGTGTCAGGAAGTCCCTTCAAAGCATGGGAATTCTATATGGGAACTTTGACGCAATTCTATCGTTGATGAAGTTCAGAATACTCTTTAACTGTAGATAAACTTTACATCCCAGCAACTACAATTTTCAAATGTCAAGGTTCATTTCCCCCAAAACTCCACCAGTGTTCACATTTGGGCATAATGAGTATTCCTACCAAGTTTGGTCCAGATCCATCATTCTTTGAGTCCACAATACTCTCTGTAGGTGAACTACAACTCCAAAACTCAAGGTCAGTGTCTACCAAACCCTTCCAATATATTCTGTTGGTTAAGGGAGTTCTGTGTGCCAAGTTTGGTTCAATTCCATCATTCGTGGGGTTCAGAATGCTCTTTGATTGTACGTGAACTATAAATCCCAGTAACTACAACTCCCAAATGACAAAAATCAACCCTCCCAATCTCACCAGTATTCAAATTTGAGTGTACTGGGTATTCGTTTGTGCCAAATTTGGTCCAGTGAATGAAAATACATCCTGCATATCAGATATTTACACTACAATTAGTAACAGTAGCAAAATTACAGTTATGAAGTAGCAACAAAATAATTTTATGGTTGGGGGGCACCACAACACGAGGAACTGTATAAGGGGTCGTGGCATTAGGAAGGTTAAGAAATACTGCCCAAGGACAAGGGAGCTCTCTTGGTTTATTTCCCTTGGAGAAGAGCAATAAGTAGTATTAGTTGGTATTCCATGCTTTCAAGTCAACCTATCATAGGGTCTCTTGGCAGAACGTGTTCAAAGGAGTCTTGGCCCTTGCCTTCCTCTGAGGCTGAGGTCACTCAATGGGTTTCTATGGCTAAGAATAGAACAGAATAACTTTATTGTCATTGTACATCATACAACGAAAATAAATGCCATCTCCAATCATATTATATAGGTAGAATTACAAATAAAACACCCATCCTTCCATATTCTGATTACTGTTGCACAAACCCTGATGCTACATCATCATCATCATCATCATCATCATCATCATCATCATCATCATCATCCTGGGTGACAGCTGCATTGAGGACAAACAACAGGAAAAACTCAGCCACTATCAGGACCTCAAAATTGAGCTGCAAAGGCTCTGCCATAAATCAGTATAGATGGTCCCAGTGGTCATCAGCACACTGGGCGCCGTGCCAAAAGATCTCAGCTGGCATTTGGAAACAATAAACATCGACGAAATCATGATTTGTCAACTGCTAAAGGCCACCTGACTTGGATCTCTGCGCATCATTAGAAAATACATCACACAGTCCTAGACGCTGGTTTGCTCCTGACACGCTAAATAAATAAATAAAATAAATAGTCCTAGACGCTTGAAAAGTGTTCGACTTGTGATTTTTTTAATACAAAATCCAGCATATAGATTTCGTTTGCTGTGACATACTGTGCTTTTGTGTCATAATAATAATAATAATAATAATAATAATAATAATAATAATAATAATAATCTTTATTTATACTTTATTCCTTGGGAAGTCTGATCTGGCCACAGTGGTCCACGCTCTTGTTACATCCCGAATAGATTACTGCAACGCACTCTACGTGGGGTTGCCTTTGAAGACTGTTCGGAAACTTCAACTAGTCCAACGGACGGCAGCCAGATTAATCACTGGAGCGTCATAGAGGGAGCACACTACTCCTCTGCTACGTCAGCTCCACTGGCTGCTGATCCAATTCCGAGCACAATTCAAAGTGCTGGTTTTGACCTACAAAACCCTCTATGGCTCCGGCCCAGTGTACTTGTCCGAACGTATCTCCTTCTATGTCCCACCACGGAGTTTAAGATTTTCTGGGGAGGCCCTGCTCTCGGCCCACCTTTATCACAAGTGAGGCTGGTGGGTACGAGAGACAGGGCCTTCTCAGTGGTGGCCCCTCGCCTGTGGAATTCACTCCCCGGGGAAATTAGGTCGTCAACATCCCTCCTCTCCTTCAGGAGAAAGCTGAAGACATGGATATGGGACCAGGCATTTGGGTAATCTGGCAGGGTAGCAAGGTAACGATGACTAGAGTTGGAAAGGACTATGGCAATGCTAAACGGATTGACGGATTTTAGAACACGATGAACGCGGGCTATAGAGCGGTTTTAGTTGATATTGTATTGTGTTGCATTGTACTGTATTAACTGTCTGTTTTAATCTATTGTGTTATTGCTATTACATTTTATTGTAATTGTGGGCATCGAATTGTGCCAGATGTAAGCTGCCTTGAGTCCCCTCTAGGGGGTGAGAAAGGCGGGGTAGAAATGACCGAAATAAGTAAATAAAATTATACCCCACCACCATCTCCCCAAAGGGGACTCGGGGCGGCTTACATGAGGCCAAGCCCAGTGATACAGTACAGCAACATAAAATATAAACAACAAATTAACATCTCAATAAATTAAATAAACCAATCAAGAAAAATAAACAGTGCAAAATAAGATAATGGAAAACCAAACACAGTGGGTGGGCCAAATGCACAACATAGAATGATAAAACTCTGGATGAAATAGCAATGAAAAAGGTATAACTGTGGTGGAGTGAAACCAGAGTTCAATATAGTCACAGCTTTGGGATAAAAGCTATCCCTCAGCCTATTTGTCCTTGTTATTATCATCCTAAGGAGAGGATTCAAGACCTGATCTCCCATAATCTTAGTCCAACACACACAGAATCAGGTCTGCAGGTTTACTGCCAAGTAAGCAAAAGACTATTTAATATTTCAGATTACATTTAGGAACTCCATCACTGCAGGAAGTCTTGAGAGAGTACTAGCTAATGAGTCGCATGGGAGAAAATGTGAAAACTTTGAGATGTTTTGAAGATGTTTTTCAGGAACTTGAACCCTTGCTTTCAGTGTCCTAGGCCAACACTCAGCCACTACATCAGAATGGCTCTTTCAGGTCATATGTGTTGTTTCTTTCAAGTCAGGAGCGACTTGATAAAGTGCAAGTCGCTTCTTGTGTGAGAGAATTGGCCATCTGCAAGGACATTGCCCAGAGGATGCCTGGATTTGATATTTTACCATCCTTGCGGGAACCTTCTCTCATTTCCCTGCATGGGGTGCTGACAGAGGGAGCTCAACCAGCTGTCCCTGGATTCAAACCGCTGACTTGTCGGTCAGCAGTCCTGCCGACACAAGAGTTTAACCCATTGTGCCACTGGGGTCATATAATAGCCATCTTTAAATATCTGGAGGGATGGCAAGTAGAAGATGACAGAGCAAACTGGTTTTCTGCCTCTCCAAAGTCTAAGGCATAAAGCAATGGATTCAAATTATAGGAAAAGAGATCCAAACTAAGCATTGTGAAGAACATATTGATGGTTAAGTGGCAGACTCTCTTTCACTGGGAGTCTTTAAACAGTGATTGGATAGCCATTTTCCAAGGGAGCTTTAGTTGTGTGTTTCCATAGGGCCGGAGGTTGGACTAGATGCCTCTTGGGGTCCCTTCCAACTATATGAGCCTACATTTCAGCATTTCCTCTTCCTCAGGATGCAAGGGCAGCTTGGCCAAATCAGTTGAAATCCCTTTCGAGTCTAGAATCTGTTTTCTCAAAGTAGATAGCCCACTTCATTTTGGCAATCACAAAAGCAGGGCCTTCTCAGTGGGTGCACAAAAGCCTTTGCTAGAGATGATGATGATGATAATAAGGACACGACAATAATTATTTATATTCCACTTTCCTCTATTAAATGAGACTTAGAGCGGCTCTTTCCCTTCTGGTAGCAAGTGAATATTTTCTTTTTTCCATTCCAGTGTGTCTTACGGAACTTACTTTTTTTGAGGAAAGAGCCTTGTGCAGTCTATTGTTCTGTTCTTACTTATTTATTTGCTTTTTAATGGATGCAGAGGACCGTATCTCCCTGCTCCGGCCTTCTCCGTGGCGACTCCCAGGCTGTGCAACCGACTCCCACAGAAAACTACATTGGTTCCCTCTCTGATCTCCTAACCACAAGTATTTGAACAAGCATTTCCTGATGAACTGATTGTGCAGACGGGTTAATTCTTTTAAGAGGGTGTGACTGCTGCACTTTTACTCTGCGTGTGATGGCATCCATCTCTGCCTTTTGTCTTTCTTAACCCTCCTGCCTAATAGTTTCACTGGATAGTTCAAGTGTTATTTGTATGGCAGCTTTTGCCATGACAGTTTACTCCATCAAAGGAGAGTGCTATCAGAAGCCACTCCCAATCAGCACTGTGGTTTGTGGCTAGTGCCATCGAAACCACAACCATCAAAATTAATGCTCCAGCATCTTATTTTTGTGGAGCTACAGCTCTCAAGAAAGGCTTTTACCAAACGCCGAGTGAAAAATACTTGTCAACCAAGCTGGGCTCTGAAAAGGAAAAGGCACTAGAGATCATACCACAAGCACGCTTTGGACGGAAAGCTGCAGTCTTTCAGGAGAGAAACAACCTATGTTTTATAGAATACACATTACAGCAAAGTCCTTGATTGTGTACATCAGTGTTTCTCAACCTGGGAGTCGGGACCCTCTGAGGGGGTTTCAGAGGGGTCACCAAGGACCATCAGAAAACGTATATTTCTGATGGCCTTAGGAACCTTTTTGGCAGAAAAGGCTGAAGATCTCTCCGCCTGTCCTTCTCTTCCTTTTTGGAAACACACGGCAAATCCTCCCATCAAAAGCCCTCCTCTGCTATGATTGGCAGCCTCTCAGCTGGCCTTTCAGCCAAGGGGAGGGCTGTTTCTGAGACTCAAGTGGGGAGGGGAGAGCAGGTATGCTCAGCACACAGCAGCATGGTGTGCACGTGCAGATGATGGAGAGTGTGTGAGGTTGGAGGGAGGCTTGCGACAGTGAGTTCCTTCAAGGCATTGGGGCTCAGTGTGGGAGGTCTGGCCTAATTCTATCATTGGTCGGGTTCAGAAAGCTCTTTGATTGTAGGAGAACTATAAATCCCGGCAACTACAACTCTCAAATGTCAAGGTCTATTTTCCCAAACTCCAGTAGTATTCAAATGTGGACGTATCAGGTATTTGTGCCAAATTTCGTCCAGTGAATTAAAACACATCCTGCATATCAGATATTTACACTACGATTCATAACAGTAGCAAAATTATCGTTATGAAGTAGCAACGAAAATAATTTTATGGTTGGGGGTCACCACAACATAAAGAACTATATTAAGGGGTAGCAGCATGAGGAAGGTTGAGAAACGCTGGTGTACATGATGAGAAATTCTGGTTCAATCACAAAGAAATGAAAACTAAGGGAAAGTACACCATATTATGATATGATATTACAGTAAGGACTAGGGATAATTACGACTATTATTTATGAAAGCTAAGGAAGAAAGTGAGAAATCGGGTTACAGCTCAACATTAAGAATATGACAATAATGAACACAGGTGATTTTATATAACTTTAACGCAGGTAACAAAGAGCACTGAAATAAGGTTGGCTCAGAAATTTGGCTCAGAAATTAACCAAAATGGCAAATGAACAAATCAGAAGATCCATACTTGGAAAGGCAACCATGAAAGAACTAGACATTATCCTCAAGTGTAAACACATTTAATAAAATTATGAATTATGCCAATTGTAAACTGCCTTGAGTTGCCTTTCGGCTGAGAAAGGCGGTATATAAATATGGTAATAAAACTCCAAAATCAGAATCATCCAGACCATAAGACTGCTCATTTCTGTGTATGTTGTGAAAGCCTGAGGGGAAACCAAACTGAAATGGCGAAATTAACTCATTTGAAATGTAGGGCTGGAAGGAAGTCATAAGGATACCATGGGAGAGATTGCATTACCGGTAGATTGATTCAATCAAGAAAGACCTAAGTTTGCAAGACCTGAGATCACAGCCATAGATGAAAAGGACTTTTGGTTTCTTGTGCACAAGGCTGCTATTACTCAAAGTTGATTTGGTAGCAAACTGATGTTAAAGCCTTTGACTGTGTGGATCATAATAAATTGTGGCAAGTTCTTGGTGGGATTGGCATACCAAATCACCTTGTCTCTCTCCTGAGGAATCTGTACAAGAACCAAGTAGCAACAGGAAGAACAGACCACGGAACAACAGACTGGTTCAAGATTGGGAAAGGAATACAGCAGGGTTGTATACTCTCTCCCAACCTATTCAACTTGTATGCAGAACACATCATGCGATGTGCGGGGCTTGAGGAATCCAAGGCTGGACTTAAAATTGCTGGAAGAAACATTAACAACCTTAGATATGCAGATGACACCACCCTGATGTCTGAAAGTGAGGAGGAGCTGAGAAGCCTTCTAATCAAGATGATAGAAGAAAGGGCAAAAGCTGGATTGCAGCTAAACATAAAAAACCCCCAAGATTATGGCAACAAGAATGATTGACAACTGGGAAATCGAGGGAGAAAACGTGGAGGCAGTAACAGACTTTGTATTTCTAGGTGCAAAGATTACTGCAGACACAGACTGCAGCCAGGAAATCAGGAGATGCTTGCTTCTTGGGAGGAGAGCAATGTCCAATCCCGATAAAGCAGTGAAGAGTAGAGACATCACACTGGCAACAAAAAAACACATAGTCAAAGCAATGGTATTCCCCATAGTAACCTACGGATGTGAGAGCTAGACCATAGGGAAGGCTGAGCGAGGGAAGAGAGATGCTTTTGAACTGTGGTGCTGGAGGAAAGTCCTGAGAGTGCCTTGGACCACAAAAAGATCCAACCAGTCCATACTTCAGGCCATCTGTCGGGATGGTTTGAATGCAATTTTCCTGCTTCTTGGTAGAATGGGGTTGTACTGGATGACCCATAAGGTTTCTTTCAATTCTATGATTCTATGAAAAGGATGGGAATACTATAGGATTGTTTTTGTATCGGATTCTTTTATTTGTTTCTTATGGACTCCCCGTGGCACAGTGGGTTAAACCCCTGTGCAGGCAGGACTGAAGACCAATAGGTCACAGGTTCGAATCCGGAGAGAGGTGGATGAGCTCCCTCTATCAACTCCAGCTCCTCTTGTGGGGACATGAGAGAAGCCTCCCACAAGGATGATAAAAACATCAAATCATCCGGGCATCCCCTGGGCAACGTCCTTGCAGACGGCCAATTTTCTCACACCAGAAGCGACTTGCAGTTTCTCAAGTCACTCCTGACACAACAAAAAATGTTTCTTATTATAGTATGTGTTGGTTATTTTTACTTTGTTGTGAAAAATTAATACAAAATAATTTTAAAAATAAACAATCCCAGTTTAGTCATTTTGGCTTCTAGGGAGAGATTAAGGCTTGGGACCCATTTATTATTATAATGCAGCCCACGATATATGCAGAACTTTCCTCCGGCATATTTCAAATGAGTTGCTCGCAAACAGAACAAAGAAAGAACCAGCAATTGGATTCCTGCTGATGAGAACAGCTCCCAGCAGAACTGAATCTCAGCAGGCTTTGGTAGGATAAATCACCCATTTATTGCATTGTTATTCCGCCTCTCCACAATTGGGCTCAAGGCAGGGAACAATACTTAAACAATGATAACCAAGCAATAGGCACACCCAAGAACCACAGGATAAAAATGATAAGGAAAGAATTCACTTTCTTGTTTTTATGCACCTCTTTTCCTAGATTCCTTCAGAGGAAGACTCCCCCTCCTTGTTTTCAGTCTTGGATTGCCTGCCAAGTGGTTTCTTAATAAGGAATAGGTTTATAAAGTTTCAATGGCTTTTTCTGGACAGCTACCTGCCTCAGGCATTTTTGAAACTCACTGTCATTGATAAAGCCTGTTTCACTTTTCTTCAAGCATCAAGATATTTCCATGTTAATCTTTGACACCTGTGTTTTACCAGCAAAATGTAATCCTTGTGTTAGTTTGCTATGTTTGCATATTTTAATACTGTTGGAGTGCTTAGACAATTACGTCCCTGATACCCATTGGTTTTGGATCCACAGATTAAATTGTCTACAGACTGAAAATATTTTTTTTAATTGCAAAAAGTGAACCTTGATTTTGCTGCTTTATGTAAGAGATGCCAAACTGCTGTGCCATTGTATATTATAGGACTTGAGCACCCATGGATTTTGGTATCCACCTGAGTCCTGGAACCAAACCGCAGTTGATATTGGATGCTAGTGCTGGATTTACCATTGCGCTTAGGTGTACAATGGATTTTGCTTATGTGGTAAAAGGTAAAAGTTTTCCCCAACATTAAGTCTACTTGTGTCTGACTATGGGGGTTGGTGCTCATCTCGATTTCTGAACCAAAGTGCCCGCATTGTCCATTTTGCAGACAACACCAAATTGGGAGGGAGCCAATACTCCAGAGGACAGGAGCAGGATTCAAAATGATCTTGACAGATTAGAGAGATGGGCCAAAACTAACAAAATGAAGTTCAACAGTGACAAATGCAAGATACTCCACTTTGGCAGGAAAAACGAATGCAAAGATACAAAATGGGGGATGCCTGGCTCGAGAGCAGTATGTGTGAAAAAGATCTTGGAGTCCTCGTGGACAACAAGTTAAACATGAGCCAACAATGTGATGTGGCGGCAAAAAAAGCCAATGGGATTTTGGCCTGCATCAAGAGCATAGTGTCTAGATCTAGGGAAGTCATGCTACCCCTCTATTCGCTTTGGTTAGACCACACCTGGAATATTGTGTCCAATTCTGGGCACCACAATTCAAGAGAGATATTGACAAGCTGGAATGTGTCCAGAGGAGGCGACTAAAATGATCAAGGGTCTGGAGAACAAGCCCTATGAGGAGCGGCTTAAGGAGCTGGGAATGTTTAGCCTGAAGAAGAGAAGGCTGAGAGGAGATATGATAGCCATGTATAAATATGTGAGAGGAAGCCACAGGGAGGAGGGAGCAAGCTTGTTTTCTGCTTCCTTGGAGACTAGGACGCAGAACAATGGCTTCAAACTACAAGAAAGGAAATTCCATCTGAACATGAGGAAGAACTTCCTGACTGTGAGAGCCAATCAGCAGTGGAACTCTCTGCCCCGGAGTGTGGTGGAGGCTCCTTCTTTGGAAGCTTTTAAACAGAGGCTGGATGGCCATCTGTCAGGGGTGATTTGAATGCAATATTCCTGCTTCTTGGCAGGGGGTTGGACTGGATGGCCCATGAGGTCTCTTCCAACTCTTTGATTCTATGATTCTATGATTCATTTACGCCTCCAAGGTCATGTGGCCAGCATGACTGCATGGAGTGCCATTACCTTCCTGCCGGATCGGTATCTATTGATCTGCTCCCATTTGCATGTTTTCCAACTGCTAGTTTGGCAGAAGCTGGGGCTAACAGCAGAAGCTCACCCCGTTCCCCGGATTTGAACCGCTGATCTTCTGGTCACTAAGTTCAGCAGCTCAGCGGTTTAACCTCCTGTGCCAGCAGGGGCTCTTATGTGGTTTTATTTATTTATCGTGTCAGAAGCGAACCAAGGGCACAATTGTGTTGTATTTGAGAAAACAGAAAGTTTGCAAACTTGGTATTCTAATAAATGTCCTTTGACCAGTAGCTGGCCACTTGGAGGGTCTATAGTGTTGCTATAAGAAGGTCCTCCATTGTGCATGTGGCAGGCCCAGGCTGCATTGTAATAGATGGTCTGTGGTTTGCTCTTTTCCACACTCTTATGTGGTACAATTCTAAATTTGAAGGAATTCTGCTTCGGAGTGATTCCAGACGTAATGAAATAGTTCATAGTCTATGGGAGTGTGCCACAAAGTAGGCCTGCTTTTGATCCCCATCACCTGAAGGTTTTGTGAGCTCTCAAACCGCCTTGCCAGTGTGTTTCAGCAAAGTCAAGCAACTACAGCAAAGCTTTCCCAATTGTGCATCGCAACTTTCCCAACTGTGATGACTGCAGTGTGTCACTGTGAAGCGCAAACGTAACAAGACATATCTGGAACATGGGCCAAAGTTTGCCCATGCCTGCCCTAAAGTGTGCTGCCAAATGCATAAAACTAAATTTCAGGGTTGGAAGGACAGGAGTAGTCCAACCCAGCAAAAGGCAACTACCTGCTAAGACAGAAAGAGCCTACTATGGACACTCCTCGGTGTAAGTGTTTAGAACAGTGTTTCTCAACCTGGGGGTCGGGACCCCTGAGGGGGTCGTGAAGCGGTGTCAGAGGGGTTGCCAAAGACCATCAGAAAACACAGTATTTTGTGTTGGTCATGGGGGTTCTGTGTGGGAAGTTTGGCCCAATTCTATCATTGGTGGGATTCAGAACGCTCCTTGATTGTAGGTGAACTATAAATCCCAGCATCTACAACTCCCAAATGTCAAAGTCTATTTTCACCAAACTCCACCAGTGTTCACATTTGAGTATATTGAGTATCCGTGCCAAGTTTGGTCCAGATCCATCATTGTTTGAGCCCACAGTGCTCTCTGGATATAGGCGAACTACAACTCCCAAACTTAAGGTCAATGCCCACCAAACCCTTCCAGTATCTTCTGTTGATCATGGGAGTTCTCTGTGCCAACTTTGGTGCAATTCCATTGTTGGTGAGGTTCAGAGGCTCTTTGTTTGCATGTTAACTATAAATCAAGCAACTACAACTCCCAAATGACAAAATCAATCCCCGCGCCAACCCCACCAGTATTCAAATTTGGGCATACCGGATATTTGTGCAAAATTTGCTCCAGTGAATGAAAATACATCCTGCAGATCATTATTTACATGGCGATTCATAATGTTAGGGTTATGGTTGGGGGTCACCACAACATGAGGAACTGTATTAAGGGGTCGCGGCATTAGGAAGCTTGAGAACCGCTGGTTTAGAAGAACACCACTAAAAAAACTCCCAGAACTGAGGATGGTTTGGGGCCCCAGGGAGCAATCACCAGGCAAATCAAACATGGAATCTTCAGAAGTGGTTTATATAAAGGAAATTGATTGCAAGTTGCCAAAGGGAGAAAAATGCTGGCACGGGGGCCTGGCGTAGGTTGGGAAAGGAGCCCGCCTGCTTGTTGCATCAACGCAGAGCCAGAGGCACTACAAGGGCGCTCCCGGCACGTCTGGGGAGGCCTCTAAACCGCAACTGGGGCAAGCCTGCCGAGAGCAGAGCCAGGCAAAAATGTGCCAGCAAGAGGGCGGGAGAGCCCCAAGGTGTGTTGGGTATCTTGATGCGCTGGGTATCTTTGTGGTTACTATAAAAAATAAGTCCCAAAGCACAGGCAGTTTGATTTTGTTTGCCTTTGATTTTATGATAGCGTCCTTCTGCAAGAATCCTACACAAAATCAGAGCCCTTTCTCCCTTTAAAGTAAAGGTAGGTAAAGGTTTCCCCTTGACAGATTAGAGAGATGGGCCAAAACTAACAAAATGAAGTTTAACAGTGACAAATGCAAGATACTCCACTTTGGCAGGAAAAACGAAATGCAAAGATACAGAATGGGGGACAATGCCTGGCTCGAGAGCAGTACGTGTGAAAAAGATCTTGGAGTCCTCGTGGACAACAAGTTAAACATGAGCCAACAATGTGATGTGGTGGCAAAAAAAGCCAATGGGATTTTGGCCTGCATCAATAGGAGCATAGTGTCTAGATCTAGGGAAGTCATGCTACCCCTCTATTCTGCTTTGGTTAGACCACACCTGGAATATTGTGTCCAATTCTGGGCACCACAATTCAAGAGAGATATTGACAAGCTGGAATGTGTCCAGAGGAGGGCGACTAAAATGATCAAAGGTCTGGAGAACAAGCCCTATGAGGAGCGGCTTAAGGAGCTGGGCATGTTTAGCCTGAAGAAGAGAAGGCTGAGAGGAGATATGATAGCCATGTATAAATATGTGAGAGGAAGCCACAGGGAGGAGGGAGCAAGCTTGTTTTCTGCTTCCTTAGAGACTAGGACGCAGGAACAATGGCTTCAAACTACAAGAGAGGAGATTCCATCTGAACATGAGGAAGAACTTCCTGACTGTGAGAGCCGTTCAGCAGTGGAACTCTCTGCCCCAGAGTGTGGTGGAGGCTCCTTCTTTGGAAGCTTTTAAACAGAGGCTGGATGGCCATCTGTCAGGGTGATTTGAATGCAATATTCCTGCTTCTTGGCAGGGGGTTGGACTGGATGGCCCATGAGGTCTCTTCCAACTCTTTGATTCTATGATTCTATAAGGAGCCTCCACCATAAGTCTAGTCGGGTCCGACTCTGAGGGGGTGGTGCTCATCTCCATTGTCTGTAGTGAGCTCCCGCCGTTAGCCCCAATTTCTGCCGACCTAGCTGTTCAAAAACATGCAAATGTGAGTAGATCAATAGGTACCGCTCTCAGTAGATGCCTCCAAGGTCACGTGGCCAGCATGACTGCATAGAGTGCCATTACCTTCCCAGCAAAGCACCTATTGATCTACTCACATTTGCATGTTTTCGAACTGCTAGGTTGGCAGAAGCTGAGCCTAACAGCAGGAGCTCACCCCACTCGAACCTGTGACCTTGCTGGACCACTCTCACAACCACCATGTCCGACTACACAGAGAAGCCATTGAAATACACAAGCATGTGGACAATTTCAACAGAAAGGAGGAAACCATGAAAATGAACAAAATCTGGCTTCCAGTATTAAAAAACTCTAAAATTACAACAGCAAAAACAGCAGAGAGGAAACAACCAGGCACATCTTAACACCTCTCAACAAAAGATTTTCCCAGGCTCAGCCAGGCCTTCAAATGCTAATGAAGGTGGTCAGTTGAAACATTCACACCTAGCTCCAGTAGAGAAGAGCTCTTTGCCCCACCCCAGCCATTCCACAGATATATAAACCCACTGTCCTAATTCCAACAGACCTCACTACCTCTGAGGATGCTTGCCATAGATGCAGGCGAAACGTCAGGAGAAATGCCTCTAGAACATGGCCCTATAGCCCGAAAAAACCCACAAGAACCTAGTGATTCCAGCCATGAAAGCCTTCGACAATACATTAATTCAATAATCTATTTAAATACACTCGGAGCTGAGAAGGCACTACTCCCAAGCCTTTCCATCTTCAACTTTCCCTTCTGGGAAAACATCTTAAGAAAACAAACTGGAGAGGCGGGCTGCCTTTGGGCCGCCTGAAAATCAAAATACACAGGCAGGAGTTTTCAAATGGCGCAAGTGTTATCAGGATTTTTCACGAGAGGAAAGGAAAACAAACCTCCAAAACAAAACAAAAAAATACTCCTCTCCTACCCACATTTCCTAAAAAAAGAACACACCCACTCTAGGCTCCCAAGTCGTGGGGCTGGGGGAAAGGTCTCCTGCCCTACAGACGTTAAGCCCCATATTTGAAGTCTGTCGGGAGATGGTCAGTTTACGTCTCCCAAAGCTAGGACAGGAAAGGGATGCACTCTCGGCGGCCCATGTGCTCCGCAGAGATAAGCACAAAGGCTTCTGTCCTGGGAGCCTTATCGGACTGTTCCTTTTTTTTTTCCGGCGACGCTCCAGCATCGAAGCACCACTCCAAGGCCTGGCAAGGGCCGCTTTTGCTCCTTCAAACGAGGCAACGGAGGCGCTGGTGGGGTGAGAGAACATACCACCAAGAAGTAAATAATGTTGTTTGTTTTCTTTTCGAAAAAGGGAAGGGTCCACATTGCCCTTTCTCAGCACACCCTGGACACAGAGAGGAGATGCCTCCTCCAATGACCTCCGCTTATCCCACCGCCATGGCACAATCCTTGAAGTGCCATGACTCCCAACATCATGGCTGCAATACCTGAGGCATGTGTGTGTGTTTTGCAAGAAGAATCCATTCGACAGAAGTTGTAGAGTACTGCTCGCCCTCTAAATTTATGTATTTGACTTTTGTGGATTGGATTTTTCACATAATAGATTAGTCCCCTGGTGAGGCAGTGGGTTAAACGGCTGAGCTGCTGAATTTGGTAACCGAAAGATGGCAAGGCTCAAATCTGGGGAGTAGTGCAAGATCCTGCTGTTAGCCCCAGCTTCTGCCAACCTAGCAGTTCGAAAACATGCATGGATTTTGAATTATCTCCCGCCCAATTTGGTGTCATTTGCAAATCTGTTAAGTTTGATTTCTGAGCTGGGAAAAATGCTGAAGATGATGGTGACTGCAGTAAAATCAGCCTTCCACATTTTGGGTTCAGGGCTTCTATGAAAGTGGATTAAAAATTACAATAATGCTATTTTTTTTTACCAGAGATAATGCCTCTCTAGGAATCTCTAAGATTGTATGGTTAGTATTCACCAGAAGAAGCAGCCAATAATGAAAGGACCAAGGCAGTGACATCTTTAGTCCATCCTCTGTTCGGATAACAGCCAGCATGCCAATGACTTAAATCACGAAATGGCTTCCTAAGATCTACAGAGATACTTGCAGGAACACCTCAGCAAGCAAGAATCCAAAAGTGGTAGGTGAAAACCCAGAACCTTAATTAATGGCTGAGACCAGATGAGAAACTTCCTCCTGGACATACAGAAGACTGGCCGACTTGGAAGGTCTGCAAATGGAATTCATGACATGCGAGTGTGGAGAACAAACCACAGACCACCTATTATAATGCAACCTGAGCCCTGCCACATACACAATGGAGTACCTTCTCACAGCCACACCAGAGGCACTCCAAGTGGCCAGCTACTGGTCAAAGGACATTTAGAATAATGCCATGGATTATTCGAGCATTGAATCTTTGCCTTTTATGTTTGGAATCTGCCCTGAGTCCCTTTGGGGAGATAGAGTGGAATATAAATAAAGTTTTATTATTATTATAATTATATATAAAACTGTGTTTTTAATGCATTCTAACTGCAGCCTCAACTCACTTCTGACATGATAAATAAATAACCAGGAGTTGATCACACAATTTATACCTGAGGACTTAAGATTCCTCAAGAGATCTCTCAATTTGGAACGGTTTATTATGGTTCCGACAACAAGAAAATACCCAACAGCTCATAGCAGCAAAGAAAAAGGTGGAATTACTTGGCCTTACAGCAGTGGCTCTACAGAAAATGTGCAAAGGGGGCAAAAATAAAAGAAAAATGTCTGTCTAAAATTAACACAGAGAGGCACACCCAGCTCTTCTTATTGGATATTTTTAGATATGAATGGCTTGCTGCCTCTGGCGGCTATAAGGTGGGTGATCCACACAAAATATAATATTTGTTTTACTTTTCTGAACTCCTTCCCATTCTTTCAAACTAATGATACATTTTCCTGCCCTCTTATTTTTCTCAAAAAACAGAGTCATCCCTTCACATTTGCTGAGCTTAAGGGCACAGCACTCCTGTGAAAGTGAAAAACCACAAACAAGGAAATCCCTTTCGTTTCCCAATAGAACACATTTCTAGGAATTTTTAGGTTTTCCAGCATGACTCTACGGAAGGCTTCTGCTGGAAACTAACCACAGAAACACAATGGAGGACCTAGAGAGCCCTAGAGATAATAAATCTGTGATTAATCAAATCCTTAGAAGTCAAAACCACAAATGTGGAGAGATAACTGTATACAGAAGAGTCTTGCTTATCCAACCTTTGCTCATCCAACATTCTGTATTATCCAACACAGTCTGCCTCCTGCCCAGATCCACAGCTGTTTCAATACAATGAGATGTTTTGGTGCTAAATTTGTAAATACAGTAATTACTACATAACATTACTGTGTACTGAACTGCTTTTTCTGTCGATTTGTTGTAAAACATGATGTTTTGGTACTTAATTTGTAAAATCATAACATAATTTGACGTTTAATAGGCTTTTACTTAATTCCTCATTATTATCCAACATTTTGGGTAATGCCGGTGTGAAACACATCTCACCATGCTAAAACAGTGGATGTGGCTCTTAATGAGACATGCCGCATTATCATGGGGTGTCTGCGCCCTACACCACTGGAGAAATTACACTGTCTCCAGTGGTTCTCAACCTGTGGTTCTCAACCTGTGGTTCTCAACCTGTGGGTCCCCAGGTGTTTTGGCCTTCAACTCCCAGAAATCCCAGCCAGTTTACCAGCTGTTAGGATTTCTGGGAGTTGAAGGCCAAAAACATCTGGGGACCCCAGGTTGAGAACCACTGGCTCTAGCCGGTATCACACCACCTGACATCTGCCGGGAAGTAGCAGCCAATAGTGAAAGGACCAAGGTAGTGACATCTCCAGCCCATCCCTTGTTTGGGTATCAGCCAGCACGTCAACAATTTAAATCAAGAAATAGTTTTCTAAGATCTACAGAGACACTCGCTGGAACACACCAGCAAGCGAGAGTCCAAAAGTGGCAGACTCAAACCCAGAACTTCAATCAATGGCTGATATCAAATGAGAGACTCCCCCCTGGGCACACAGAAGACTGGGTGACTTGGAAGGCGCTGAACAGACTGTGCTCTGGCACCACGAGATGCAGAGCCAACCTTCAGAAATGGGGCTACAAAGTGGAATCCACGACATGCGAGTGTGGAGAATAGCAAACCATGACCACCTACTGCAATGCAACCTGAGCCCTGCTACATGCACAATGGAGGACCTCCTTGCAGCAACACCAGAGGCACTCCAAGTGGCCAGCTACTGGTCAAAGGACATTTAATCAACTACCAAGCTTGCAAATTCTGTGTTTTGTCTGTTTGTTTTGTTTGTTTTTGTTAAAAATGTAATACAAATGTCTGGCTGCTGATGACACGATAAATAAATATCCAACATTTTTGCTTATCCAACACTCTGTTGATGTTGGAGTTCAGCCTATGATTGTGTCTAATGATCAGGGTACTCTTGATGTTGGGAGTGAAATGAGGTCCATGTGTCTAATGATGGGGTTGCTCTAGATGCAGAGAATGACAATGGGATTCCTGATCAAAGTGACTTTTCTGATGAGACTGTTCCTGAAGGATTTGGGGATGATGGTCTGCTCCCTAGGCCTGAATCGCTTCCAGAGAATTCCCAAGGCTCTGAGCCTGAGAAAAACTCGACACCTGGGCCAGCTGCAGGAATTAATGAGCCAGTAGATAGGATAAATGCTTTCAGTTAGCACAGAAAAATAAACCAGGCTCTCAGGTGCTCTGCCAGATTACAGGAGAGACTGATAGCAGATTCAAGGCTGAGATGAAATCCTTTCTTTGCCTCATGGGATATAGAGTAGATCAGGGGATAAAAGTGCAAAGAACAGAATCTGTAGTTAGACAAAGCAACGTTGGAATTGAGTCAAGACATCTTCTCAGATCCCTGGAAGCCTCACCTTGGATAGATTCTTGTATCAAGTGCCTTGTTTGATTCGTGCTCAAGTTTTGGGGTTTTGCCTTGGAAGTTCCAGTATTTGTTGTCATGAACTCTGATGGACTATTTCCTGGATTTGTTGTTCCTATCTTTCTTTTCTACCTAATTTGATTTACCTATTTTTGTGGATTGTTTTTACTGCCACTGCTTTGAATTATCTTCAATAAACTGCTTGCATTTTACTCAGCTGTGTGGTGTTTAAAGTCAGAGGGCTTCTTGGCCTGGAGTGCAACAGCCGACCCGTTAATGTTGGATAAGCGAGACTCTACCGTACCAGGCTTTTGACATGAATCCAGCTTCTTGACATCTCCAATATCCAGTTTGTACATTATCAGAAAGATTTTGAACTAAGTCCTGGGTGATTATAGAATCATAGAATCAAAGAGTTGGAAGAGACCTCATGGGCCATCTAGTCCAACCCCCTGCCAAGAAGCAGGAATATTGCATTCAAATCACCCCTGACAGATGGCCATCCAGCCTCTGTTTAAAAGCTTCCAAAGAAGGAGCCTCCACCACACTCCGGGGCAGAGAGTTCCACTGCTGAACGGCTCTCACAGTCAGTAAGTTATTCCTAATGTTCAGATGGAATCTCCTCTCTTGTAGTTTGCCCTCATGTTCAGATGGAATCTCCTCTCTTGTAGTTTGAAGCCATTGTTTCACGTCCTAGTCTCCAGGGAAGCAGAAAACAAGCTTGCTCCCTCCTCCCTGTGGCTTCCTCTCACATATTTATACATGGCTATCATATCTCCTCTCAGCCTTCTCTTCTTCAGGCTAAACATGCCCAGTTCCCTAAGCCGCTCCTCATAGGGCTTGTTCTCCAGACCCTTGCTCATTTTAGTCGCCCTCCTCTGGACACATTCCAGCTTGTCAATATCTCTCTTGAATTGTGGTGCCCAGAATTATACTGGCTGAGCATCCCTTATTGTCCACAAGGATGGATGATATATAAACACCTTTGTTTTCTGATGGTTCAATGTACATAGGTTTTGTATATAAATATTGCATGAAACTACCTTCAGGCAATGTGCAAGTGGTATCTATGAAACATAAATAACACTAATTTTTAGACTTGGGCCCCATCCATAAGATATTTCATTATGTATGGATATGCAAATACAGGTATTCCAAAAATCCAAATAAATAAATAAATAAATATGAAACACGTCTCATCCCAAGCATTTTGGATAAAGCACGCTCAATCCATACTGACAAGAGTGGAGAATATTGGTGTAGATAGGTGCATTGCCTGATACAACATAAAACAGCTTTGTATATTCATTAAAGGAGACCCTGGTGGCACAGTGGGTTAAAGCACTGAGCTGCTGAGCTTGTTGATCGAAAGGTCGCAGGTTCGATTCCGGGGAGTGGCGTGAGCTTCCACTGTCAGCCCTAGCTTCTGCCAACCTAGCAGTTCGAAAACATGCAAATGTGAGTAGATCAATAGGTACCGCTCTGGCAGGAAGGTAATGGCGCTCCATGCAGTCATGCCGGCCACATGACCTTGGAGGTGTCTATGGACAACACTGACTCTTTGGCTTAGAAAGAGAGATGAGCACCACACCCCAGAGTCAGACATGACTGGACTTAATGTCAGGGGACAACCTTTACCTTTTTATATTCATTAAGCCCATTCCCTTCTCTTTCAACTGCATTCTATGGCTACATATCAATGCAACAAACAGTCACATAGGCTTCTTAGAGCTGCATTAGATTGACACCACAAAAAAATCAACAAATGATATATAAAAATATGTGCCATTCACAGCCTGCTTACACAGAAGTTAGTCTCTGAGCAAAATGGGGTGATTCTGTGAGTGCATCAACACTGTAGAATGCGTGATGTTTGACTGCACTTTATCTGCATGGCTCAATGCTATGACAACCTGGAAGTTGTAGTTTGCAAGGCCTTTTGCCTTCTTTGACAAAGGGGGTTGTTTGCTCTTCAAACTACAAATCCCATGCTTCCACAGCATCGAGCCATGGCAATTAAAGTGGGGTCGAACTGCATTAGTGTAAGTACATCTCATATCAACTACAAACATTAATTTACATAAAAGCTGGAGTCTTTGAAATAGTTGGCTCTCGGTACTCACGGATTTCGTATCCGCATATTCGAAGATCCATGGTCTGAAGATATTTTTAAACATCCCCAAAGGCAAATTTTGTTTTTTGCCATTTTATGTAAGCGACGTAATTTTTCTACACCATTGCATTTAATGTGATTTGAGCATTCAAGGATTTTGGTATTCACAGAGAGTCCTGGAACCAAACCCCACCAAAAGGTCCACTGTATGACCCTTCTAATAAAACAATCAAGGGGCAAAGTATTTCTTCCCTGTGAGTGAATAAAGGGAAAGAAGGCAGGGTATATGCCTTCTGTTTTCTGCTACGTTTTCTGCTAGGAATCTGGCATGTTTACTTCTAGATACAGAGAGACCAGGACAGGAAAAGTGTGGAACATCAGCCAAGAAAAGTGTGGTGGGGGTGCGCCAATTTTTGAAGACATTCTCCATAAAGAAGAGAAGCTGGAGTGTGCAAAGCATTTGTCCCCAGAGAACTGTAAAATAAACACTGCAGGAAAAGCTAGCTCTGGTAGTGATAGGTATGTGCTCAACTGCTGCCAAATTGAGATACTTGGAGGGAAAAATATTTCTGATACCTTCACAATGGAGCCAAGACCCCTTTCTTGAGAATTTCCAAGACTAGCAAGTGACAATATTAGTCTTTTAGCACTAGTTGAGGTTTGGCTGATTTTCTTATCCAACTATCTGCTGATGTCAAAACAAATAACACCCCTGATCATATGGAGAAACCCTCTGAAATTTTTATGACAGTATGAGTATTCCTTATCCAGAAATCCAAAATACAGTGAAATTCAAAACTGTCCATACAGGTGAATGACACTTTGGCTTTCTAATGGTTCAGGGCATGCAAAATTTGTTTCATGCACAAAATTATTACAAATATTGTGCATAAGGTGACTTTCATTCTATGTGCAGAAAGTGAGTATGAAACACTCATGAATTTTGTGTTTAGATTTGGGTCCATTTTCCAAGGTAGCTCATTATGTGCATGCAAATATTTCAAAATCAGGAGAAAAAATCCTGGAATCCTAAACATTATGACTCCCAGGCATCTCAGATAAGTGCCACCCAACCTGTTTATTAAAGAAAGTTTTCAACAGGCCAAACAGAGGCCTAAACACTAGCCAGGTTCTACCCCACTGGTCAAAGATACCAGATCCCATCTGATTTTGGCAATTAAGCAGGGTCGCCCTTGTTTAATACTTGTATGGGAAACCATTAATGAATACCAGGTGATGTTGACTATATTTCTGAGGAAGTATAGTCAACATCATGTAAGCCAGTGGTTCTCAACCTGTGGGTCCCCAGGTGTTTTGGCCTACAACTCCCAGAAATCCCAGTCAGTTTACCAGCTGTTAGGATTTCTGGGAGTTGAAGGCCAAAAACATCTGGGGACCCCAGGTTGAGAACCACTGACGTAAGCTGTTTTGACATCAGTAGATAGTTGGATAATAAAATCAGCCAAACCTCAACTAGCAAAACCACCTCTGAAGATGCATTGCCTACGAAAATGCTACGGAATTCCTCCTCCTCCTCTTCATCATCAATATCCTACAGTTCAGGGCCCACCTATCTCCGTGATCACATCTCCCCCTACAAACTGACGCAGACCCTTAGGTCTACCGGGGAGGCCCTTCTCTCGCTCCCACCACTATCTCAAGTGCGGTTGGTGGAGATGAGGGAGAGAGCCTTCTCGGTGGTGTCCCCCCACCTCTGGAATGCCCTCCCCAGAGAGATAAGACAAGACCCATCCCTTGCCTCCTTCCGCAAGGACCTGAAAATATAGTGGTTCCAGCAGGCTTTTGGAAATGATTAACCCCAGGCCCTACCTTGGCTATTAGCTAGGTCCTCGCTCTGTACTCTACACACTTACCCAGCCCTTTGCTACTAGCCCTGGTCCAGTCCTATTATAGTTATTCAGCATGCCCTGGAAATGAAGAGCCCCAGGTACCACCCTGGCCATTAGTTAGGGCCTTGTTACCCATTTCCCCAGGACTATATTTTCCCCATTGAATTAATGAAGTTCAATACCACTTTAACGGCCATGCCTCAATGCTATGGAATCCTAAATCCTAGTTTTACAAGCTCTTGAGTCTTCTCTGCCAAAGACTGCTGGTCTGCACCAGACTACAAATCCCATAATTCTATAGCATTGAGTGATGGCAGTAAGAGTGGTGTCAAACTGCAATATTTTTACAGCATAGATCAGCGTTTCTCTATCTGGGTGTCGCGAGGGGGTGTCAGAGGGGTCACCAAAGATCATCAGAAAACAGTATTTTCTGTCAGTCATGGGGGTTCTGTGTAGGACGTTTGGCCCAGTGCTGTCATTGGTGGGGTTCTGAATGCTCTGGTTATAAGTGAACTATAAATCCCAGCAACTACAACTCCCAAATTTCAAGGTCTATTTTCCACAAACTCCACCAGTGTTCAAATTTGGGCATATTGAGTATTTGTGCCAAGCTTAATCCAGATCCATCCTTGTTTTGAGTCCACAGTGCTTTCTGGATGTAGGTGAACTACAACTCCAAAACTCAAAGTCAATGCCCACCAAACCCTTCCAGTATATTATGGGGTTGTGGCATTGAGAAGGCTGAGAACCACTGGCATATATATGCAGCCTAGGTCCTCCTCCCCTTTCCCAACCACCAGCTCTTGAATATTTCCTTACTGGGCAAAGCAAACCCGCAGTTGCAAACATCAAAGCCTTCCCCATTATCTAGCCCCAGTGAACTATGACAATATAAATCCCTGGCTGACAAGCTAGTTAACTTTTACTTTTAATTTTTAAATGCCAAGCTGAGTGCCACTGGTCTCCCTTCCCTCCCCTTCACTGGCCCGAGACCTGGAGAGAAAGTGGACCAGCATTGCTCCTGATGGAACAGAAAACCCATTTATCTGGGGCTGGCATCCTCCTTTGTGCCAAAAGAAAAGAAGGGAAGAAGGCGAGGGTGCCAAAAATAACTGGCACTGAAAAAACGTTGACGGATGTCCATTCCTCCTCCCCTCAAATGATGAATGGAAGCCCTGCCTTTCCAGCTAGTTAGTCAAGAGATGGAGTATGGTTCCCCTCCTTGGAGAATGACCAGGAAATGGTTCTGTGCAGGAAGGAGGTAAAGGTAAGTTTGCTGGGATCTGTGAATTATGGAGCAGCACTACACGGATCTCCTGACGCACTCGGAAGGTGATAATCCTCCCAGAGTTGCTCAACTCCTTGTTTGCACTGACCACACACTTGGGAACAGGATGCAGGCAGGGAACCAAAAGATCCGTGGGTTGCTGTGACTGACAAGGTGAGCTATGACCAGTGAGGTCAACATTCAAATGTTGATTGTGTGTTCTTGCATGGCAGAATGGGGTTGGACTGGTGGCCTCTGTGGTCTCTTCCAACTGTGATTCTATTCTGTGAAATCTCCTACTGCCAAGAAACAAAATGAGGCAGAATAATCTAAGAAAATTGCTGCAGCATACATCGGTTCCTAGGGAAAAAATATCCTTCATGAACCAGCCATGAATGATGCTATGCCCTTCTGGACAGGTCATCTCTCTATGTTCGTCTGGTTTTAAGTGTTAGTTGGGTGACAAGGAAAGGGATTTAGGAGTCTTAGTAGACCACAAGCTGAACATGACTCAACAGTGTAGATGCGGCAGCTAAAAGAAAACTAATTCCAGGCTGCATTAATGGGAACACAGTGTCTGGATTGAGGGAAGTCCCATGGCCAGACCTTACCTGGAGTAACACTATGTTCAGTTCTGGGAACCAAGAACAAGTTGGAAGGTGTCCAGAGAAGGGCAACCAAAATGGTCAAAGGTCTGGAAGCCAAGCCCTATGAGAAGTGGTTTAGGGAGCTGGGGGTGTTTAGCTTGCTGAAAAGAATGACAGAATCAGAGAGTTGGAAGGGATGACAAGGGCTCATCCAGTCCAATCCCCTGCCTGTAGGAACACACAATCAAAGCACTCCTGACAGATGGCAGAGAGGGAAAACGATAGCCATTTTTAAGTATCTGAAAGGATGTCATACTGAGAAGACAAGGCTGTCTTCGGCTGATCTGGAGACTATGACATGGAGCAATTGATTCAAATTGCAGGAAAAGAGATTCCACTGAAGCATTAGAGAGAACTTCCTGATGGTCAAAGCTATCAAGAATATGCTGCCTTACAAGCGGTGGAGTCTCCTTCTCTGGAGGTTTTGAAGCAGAGACTGGATAGGAGGTCTTCTCACTTGGCAGAAGGAGATTGAACTTGATGGCCCTTGTGGTGTCTTCAAACTTAAAATGCTACCCCTCTATTCACCTGAAATATTGTGTCCAATTCTTGGCACCGCAATTGATGGGAGAGGTTGACAACCTGGAATGTGTCCAGCGAAGGGTGACTAAAATGATCAAGGGTCTGGAGAACAAGTCGTATGAGGAGCGGCTTCAAGAGCTGGGCATGTTTAGCCTGCATAAGAGAAGGCTGAGAGGAGACATGATGAAGGCCATGGATCAAGATGTGAGGAGAAGTCATAGGGAGGAGGGCGCAAGCTTGTTTTCTGCTGCCCTGGAGACTAGGACATGGAACAATGACTTCAAACTACAAGAAAGGAGATTCCACTTGAACATGAGGAAGAACTTCCTGACTGAGAGCTGTTCAGCAGTGGAACACTCTCTCTCTCTGCCCCTGAGTGTGGTGGAGGCTCCTTCTTTGGATGCTTTTAAGCAGAAGCTGGATGGCCATCTGTCAGGGGTGCTTTGAATGTGATTTTCTTGCTTCTTGGTAGGGGCTTGGACTTGATGGCCCATGAGGTCTCCTCCAATTCAATGATTCTAGGACATGGGGCAATGAATTCAAACTTTTAAAAGAGATCCCATTGAAACATTAGAGAGAACTTCCTGATGGTCAGAGCCATCAGGAATATGCTGCCTTATAACCAGTGGAGTCTCCTTCTCTGGAGGTTTTGAAGCTACTATTGGATGGTCATCTTCTCAGGGGTCTGTCTATCCACTTGGCTGAAGGAGATTGAACTGGATGGCCCTTGTGGTGTCTTCCAACTTATGATTCCAAAAGGCAATCACCAATTTTCAGGGGAGAGATGGCATTGCCACTCAGGCCTCTCCAATCTTTCCACTATGCATCCACACAACAATGGTCTTCTATGCTTGTCCCTATATTAATATATTCTATTTTTGGAGGCTGCCACCTGATTGATCAAAGTGCCAAGGTCCCCAGGGGAGGAGATGATCTTTGAAAACCATGCCACTCAGAACAGGCCACAGGGTTTATAGCAGGAGATGCCAATTTCATTAAAAAACCAGAGATAAGAACCCAGGCGCCCCAAGAGAAAATCCCTGCTACCATGCTACATTCCTTCGAGTATTGTTTGGTATGAAACTCAACTCATGCTTTCTCTAGAAAGAAGGGGGGCAGGAAAGAAAATTACTCTGCGTCTTGCAAGGGTGACGAGGGGAGTCTGAGCTGTAATGAGACGATGTCAGGGAGGCAACAGCTCCAGTGATGCATTAAGTACAAACTGTCAAAACTGAAGGGGCTACTTCATTTCACAAGCAGCAGCCAAATTGCACTGACAAACTCCACTCCTCCGCTCACTCTTTGACCCCGGCTTCCTGAGACCAAAAAAGCCGATTTCAAACTCCTTTTTTTTTCTCCATCTCTTCACTTACTGAGAGACTCAGTCTGTTGCAATGCAAATGGAATCTCCTTCCACCCCATGGTTAGTTTTGAAGATTGATTTCCAATCTTCTGTAGATTTTGTCATGGGAGGGGAGGACTTTCCAACTTGAGTTTTCAACAGAAGGTCCTACTTAAGATTACTGGATGGCTATGGAGGCTTCTGGAGAAGCAGAAACTGGGGGAATATGCAATGAAAGCCATGGAGGAAACCGGAGATATCTTTTAAGGTGTTCTTCAAAAAGAAGAAAAAAAGAGCCTGAGATGTTTCAGCCTGTGTGTACAGTCTCCACATTTGCTGGGGTTAGGAAAGCAAGACCCTCACAAAACTGGGAAACCACTAGTTGAAAAAACCCTTTAACCCAAGAGGACAACACTCTTGGAAATCTTGGAATTCCAAGTCTTCTAGCACAACTCTGTGGTCGACTTCTGGTAGAAGTCAACTGTATAGTCTCACTGGAGGGCCTAGAGATTCCTAGAGAGACCACGTTAATCAAATCCATGCATCATCAAACCTGTAAGAATTAATCCTCCAAATGTGGTAGGGCAGCTGTACTCTAAAGGAACACCTCAGCAAGCCAGAGTCCAAAAGTGGCAGGCTCAAACCCAGAACCTCAATCAATGGCTGATACCAAATGAGAGACTCCCCCCTGGGCACACAGAAGACTGGGCGACTTGGAAGGCGCTGAACAGACTGCGTTCTGGCACCATGAGATGCAGAGCCAACCTGAAGAAATGGGGCTACAAAGTGGAAGCCACGACATGCGAGTGTGGAGAAGAGCAAAATACAGACCACCTGCTGCGATGCAACCTGAGTCCTGCCACATGCACAATGGAGGACCTTCTTATAGTAACACCAGAGGCACTCCAAGTGGCCAAATACTGGTCAAAGGACATTTAATCAACTACCAAGCTTGCAAACTTTGTGTTTTGTATGTTTGTTTGTTTGTTAAAAAATGCAATACAACTGTTTGGTTTGCTCCTGACATGATAAATAAATATTTGGGGGGGGGGGGGGGCTCCCAACCGATGACCCTGGAGACATGGTGGCACACTGTCTTCCTGGCTCCCCTTCTTCACTCTGGCCCCAGAGTGGCAAATGACTGAAGCCTTTATTGCCCTTGCATAACACCAAACTGCTGTCTGAGTCAGGTGCTGCACTTGCATAGAAACATTTGGATCTCAAATGGAGCCCTGGATAAGCTTCCTTTTTCTCTAACTTGGCAAAGGCCATGGTGGCAGGGGATGATGGAGACCGTCATCCACCACGGTTGGGATCATGAAGTTTCAGAAGGCTGGCTAAGAGAGAAACCAACTGCCTTCATCTCAGAGACATCTTCTTCTTTTCAGGATTTCTTATGTGATCGTCCGTATGACAAAAAGCCACGGCAGCAAAACTGGAAGGAAAGGGGGGAAATTGTGGGCGATGGAGGGAAGACAAGAGAGAGAGAGTTAAGGGCCAAAGCTAGAGGGAAGAGAATGGCTCGGAAGAACAAGCGCACCAGCTTTCAGGCCCGGCACCGTTAAAAAATGACTTCAGTTTTCTTGATATATGAATGTGCAGGGGCGCCATTTATCACCCCGGCTGTTTACCTGCGCAGCCGAGTCCCTCAAGCCAAAGAGTCATGTCATTCCCCTTTTGACTGATTAATTAGCCAATCAGGGGACATTTTTCACCGGGCGGCGTGATGGGTTCCCCTAGCTAATGTTTGGTCTCTAATGGCGACACATTAAAGCCAACTCGGCTCTTTTAGCCTATCGAAGTGACCGAATGGGAAGGCGAGATGATAAATCAAAGCCCGGTTCTCCCACCCCTTTGGTTTTGCATCGGGCCCTAACAAAACCCCCAAGGAACGAGGGGCTCCGGGCGGAGATTCTTCACCAATGAAGCCTGGGGAGGGGGAGAGAAGGAAAAAATATAGTGGAGGGAGCAAATGCTAAGATGGCTCTACACTGATTCTAGGCAGCGCTTGGTTTGTCTGCTCCTAGATATGAAGCCCAAAAAATAATAAGGGATTTTTTTTTAAAAAAAACTCTTTTTCTGAACTCTCTTACTGATTTTTAAGATTGAAATCTTCTATATCAATAAAAATGTAATGTTCGTTTGTGGGATTAACATAACTCAAAAACCACTGGATTAATTGACACAAAATTTGGACACAAGACACCTATCAGGCCAAAGAGTGACCACCACTCATAAAAACACTGAAAAACACATCAGAAGGGACTCAAAAAGTCAAATGAAAATAAAATCTGTTTTCCATATCCACGGAGCCAGCTAAAAAACAATCCCAAAGTTTCTATTTATATTTTCTATCAGAGTTTTACATAACTTTTAATCTGTATTGTTTTTGAATATGTTGTTCGCCACCTTGAGTCCCATTATTGCAGCGTTTCTCAACCTGGGGGTCGGGACCCCGGCGGTGGGGGGTCGCAAGGGGGTGTCAGATGAGTCGCCAAATACTGTGTTTCAGAAAGCACAGTATTTTCCTTTGGTCATGGGGATCCTGTGTGGGAAGTTTGGACCAATTCTATCTTTGGTGGGGTTCAGAAGGTTCTTTGATTGCAGGTGAACTACAAATCCCAGCAACAACTCTTAAATGTGAAGGTCTATTTTCCTCATATTCCACCAGTGTTCACATTTGGGCATATTGAGTATTCGTGCCAAGTTTGGTGCAGATCCATCACTGTTTGGGTCCACAGTGCTCTCTGGATGTAGGTGAACTACAACTTCAAAACTCAAGATCAATGCCCACCAAATCTTTCCAGTATTTTCTTTTGGTCATGGGAGTGCTGTGTGCCAAGTTTGGTTCAATTCCATCCTTGGTGGAATTCAGAATGCTCTTCTGAATTACAACTCCCAGCAATTACAACTTCCAAATGAAAAAATCAATCCCCCCGCCAACCCCACCAGCATTCGATTTGGGCATATCGGGTATTAGTGCAAAATTTGGTCCAGTGAATGAAAATACAGCCTGCATATCAGATATTTACATGACGATTCATAACAACAGCAAAATTTCAGTTATGAAGTAGCAACAAAAATAATTTTGTGATTGGGGATCACCACAACTTGAGGAACTGTATTAAGGTGTCGTGGCACTTGGAAGGTTGAGACCCACTGCATTATTGGGAGAAAGGTTGGATATCTATATAAATAAAAATGTAATGTTTGTTTGTGGGATTAACATAGCTCAAAAACCACTGCATGAATTGACACCAAATTTGGACCAATATACCTATCAGGCCAACAAGTGACCATCACTCATAAAAACAGCGGAAGGGACTTAAAGAGCCAAAATAAGCAAAAAGACGCTACAGCATATGCACAAAAACGACTCCCCTGGCAAATGAAACACTCAATAGCATATTCACATTCTCTTCCAGACTACAACTCCCAGCATCCTCTAAACCAAGCCCTTTAGGAGAGAAGGATGATCCAAATGCACTGCTTCTAAGACAAAAGCTTTCTTCTCCTTGGATTTCTTTGAGAGCATCCCAATCCCTGCATATTTCCTATTTCCTATCCCTGGACTGCAACTCCCAGAAATCCTCCAGATAGATTAGATAGAGATAGATAGGATAGATAGATTGATCAGGAGGACTGCTGGGAGTTGTAGTCCAAGAATAGGTAGAGAAGGAAGAAAGGGAAGAGGAAGGGAAAGAAAAGGGGGGAAGGAAGGGAAGAGGAAGAGAAGGAAGGAAAGAATGAAAGAAAAAAGGAAAGGAAGGAAGGAGAGAAAGAAAGAAAGAAAGAAAGAAAGAAAGAAAGAAAGAAAGAAAGAAAGAAAGAAAGAAAGGAGAGAAAAAGGGAGGGAAGGTTGGCCACAGCAACGCGTGCCGGGTACAGCTAGTAAATTAATAAAATCATCATGAGCATGCCTTTTTCATCCTAGCCAGTTTTATAGAACCCAAGGAGCACGAAAAACAAAAAGATAAGTTTCTAGTACTCATGGTTTCCTACTAATTATGCAACTGCTAAAGCTGCTGACACTCTTTCCGGGGCTGAACGGATGGCCCAGACGCCTTCTCAATTCCTTCAAGTGACCATCAGGAAACGTGAATCAGGAGAGGAAACTTCAAAGCGGGCGAGAAAACACCCTGTGTGTTAGTAATGAGGAAATTGCCCGAAGATGAGAGTAGCAGCTTCCAGAGGACTGGGGACAAGGCACGGCTAAATGATGGAGGGGATCCGCCAGCACAGATGTGGCTTCTACCGGTGGAACACCAACCGCACACTTTTAAGAAATGCTATTACCGACCAGGGAGCCCAAAGACCAGTGAACCACTGAGCATGTTAAAAACAAATTTACACATTTACATTTATCAATGTTTACAATGTGAGTCCCTTATTTTAAAGCACTTTGGAGAGCCTTCTCCCCTCTCATGCAGTCGAAATGAAATCAGAACCTCCTTGAGCAACTTCCCAAACCCGGACGGATCTCAAACCTCAATGAGTTTCATGGGAAGACTTTCTCCAATGATAGGACCTTGTCAGGAAATACAGCTGGACGGAGGAAGGAAACATGGGGAATAAATTTATTACAGAGAGAGATAGCATGTATGTGTTTGTGTGTAGAAAAGGGATGCTTAATAGGGGCCTGAGAGCATATTAAAAGGGGTTCCAGGAAGTTCAGAAAGATAAGAACGAGTGGAATGTGGTTGTTTTGCTTCACCGGTGCAAAGATTTCTTTAAAAGGAGAAAGAGGATGGTGTCGGGTAAATGGCGAGTTCCTTACTCTGCATCAGAGAAAGCACCATGACTGCTGCAACACTCTCTACATGCATGGACTACTGCCACACTCTCTACGTGGGGTTGCCTTAGAAGCTTCAAATGGTCCAGAGATTAGCAGCCAGGTTCCTAACTGGAGCACAGTTCAGGGAGAGAACCACTCCCATGTTTCGGCAGCTCCACTGGATGCCAGTCTGCTTCCGAGCTAAATATAAATTTATTTACTTTATTTATATACCACTTTTCTCAGCCCTCAGGCAATTCAAAGCGGTTAACAACAGCAAAATTCAATGCAAAACACCATAAAACGATTATGGGACAGTTAAAACAATAGCATCATCAACAATTAAACATCAATATAACAATCATTAGCGTCTCATCAGTAAAATCAGAATCCAATCTCATCATCCGTTAATCCGTGTTCCTATATTCATTACACTGCTTAATCGAATGATTGTTCGAACAGCCAGGTCTTCACTTTCCTCTGAAACGCCAATAGGGATGGGGTCAATCTGATATCTATAGGAAGGGCGTTCCACAGCCAAGGGGCCATCACTGAGAAGGCCCTGTCTCTCGTTCTTACCTTTAAAGTGCTGGTTCTTACCTTTAAAGTGCTGGTTCTTACCTTTAAAGCCCTACGTGGCTTAGGTCCAGACTATTTGACAAACCGCATCTCCCTCTACAGACCAACTCAGACACTGTGGTCATCGGAGGAGGTCCTCCTCTCAGTTCCACCCATCCCAAACACGGCTGGGAACAAGAGAAAGGGCCTTCTCTGTGGCTGCCCCACACCTCTGGAACTCCCTTCCTAAGGAGTTAAAGATGCCCACCTCCCTCCCTGCTTTCAAAAAACAGCTAAAGACATACCTTTGCTCAGTGGCTTACGAGGAGGAGGAATAGTAGTTAGTAATGCTACCATTATACCTCTGATTAATAGTTGCCCTCTGTATCTGTGCCTTGCTCACCCCACCAGCTCAATAGATATCTTGAGCAATGATTAATCAATTTGCCCCAAAGAAATGGGAAATTAATGTTTCCATTTGATGTTTGATGTTTTGCCTTATGTCTGTTATAATAGGCTGTGCTGTGCTTTTATAACTTGTTAAGTTATAATTCGTATTTATATTTTGGGTTGTATAAATTTTGTTAGTATGGATGTATTATTGTTGTATTCAGGCATTGCATGTTTGACTTTTATGTTTGGAATCCGCCCTGAGTCCCTTTGGGGAGATAGAGCAGAATATTAATAAAGTTTCATTATTATTATTTATTATGAATCCGGACCACAATTTTAGGAGACTTCTGTTTGATGGCTGATCAATGTTTGCAGCAGATTTTTGTCTCCTTAAGCAAAGAGCCAGTGATTCCAAATCTGGAGCAACGGTCATTATTTTTACACCATATAGTTACTGGTGTCTTGCTCATTATGCTCCCCCAATTTGTCCTGGAAGGAAACGAGCCCCAGAACTGGACAGAGGCCAATTTTTTTGCAAGTAGCGACATCAAGCGAAAAGGGATCTGGATGGTTACGTCATTCAGGGAAAGCAGCGGAAGTCCAGAAGAAGCGGTACTTGCCAGGTTTTGACCTAAGTGAAGGCGATTTGGGAAGAGGCGAGTGGAGGAAAGATAGGTTTGCCTGGGGAAATCACTACTTAAGCATACAGACATTCCTTTTTTGGGCAACATCCTCCCAAGCCAATACTCTGCCTGAAGTTTCCATACAAAAGAGATATTACAAGCAAATGGGAGTTTTGAACCTGACTGTCTAAATGAAATACTCTACAAACTGTCTACTGTGTTGGCGTTCAGTTCCATTCTGTCTCCCATGCTTTTTAACATCTACATGAAACCGCTGGGAGAGGTCATCCGGAGTTTTGGAGTTGGGTGCCAGCTCTATGCAGATGACACGCAACTCTACTACTGTTTTCCACCAAACTCCAAGGAAGCTTCTCGGGTGCTGGACGAGTGCCTGGCCGCTGTGACTGGCTGGATGAGGAGAAACAAGCTGAAGATTAATCCTGACAAGACAGAGGTCCTCCTGGTCGATCGTAAACCAGATCGAGGTATAGGGTGGCAACCTGTGCTGGATGGGGTTGCACTCCCCCTGAAGTCACAGGTCCGCAGTTTGGGTGTCCTCCTGGACTCATCACTTATGTTTGAAGCTCAGGCGTCGGTGGTGGCCGGGAGGGCCTTTGCACAATTGAGACTCGTGTGCCAACTGGCGCTCCTTACAGGGAGAGGTCAACCCTCCTGTTTAAGGAGCTCCATTGGCTGCCGTTCATTTTCTGGGCCCAATTCAAGGTGCAGGTGCTTACCTACAAAGCCCTAAACCGTTTGAGACCCATCTACCTGCGTGACCGCATTTCTGTATACGAACCCACACGATCTCTTTGTTCATCTGGAGAGGCCCTGCTCACGATCCCACCTGCTTCGCAAGCGCGATTGGTGGGAACGAGGGACAGGGCCTTCTCGGTGGTGGCCCCACAACTCTGGAACTCCCTGCTCAAGGACATCAGGCAGGCCCCAACGTTGGCAGTTTTTACGAGTTTGAAAACGTGGATGTTCCAGTGTGCCTTCCCAGAATAAGGAATCCTAAGCAATATGTCCTAAATGCACTTTACGAGAGACTAGAACTGTCTGCATGCCCACCTATCCCTAAAATATCCATCCTATTTCCCTTGAACATGCCCAGCATTTAAAAAAAAATTAATCCTTACATTTGGCCCTGCCACAGGTTTTTAAAATGCGTCGTGTCATTATTGTATTGTTTTGCTTTGTTATGAGTTATTTATTGTTGTTTGTTGTTGTTAGGTTTTATGATGTATTTGGGCTTGGCCTCTTGTAAGCCGCACCGAGTCCTGTGGGAGATGGTAGCTGGGTATAAATAAAAGTTTATTATTATTATTGTTTTCTTGTAAAATGTTTACAGGGATCTGATAGGGTTCAGATGTTAGCCTATGAAAAGCATATACAAGTCGCAGCCTGAATGTGGTCCTAAAATGACATCATGGTGCCTTGAGGTCCCCCCAAAGACCAATTGTTTATAAGTTCCTTGTGGTTTTGGTAAATATTTGCCCCGAAAGCATGAAAAACACAACTCCTCCCACTTCCACATGCAGTCCAGAACTTTACCTCCATATTCTGCTGCATTTCCTCTCAGAATCATAGAACAATAGAGTTGGTCGAAACTACATGGGCCATCAAGTCCAACCCCTTGTCATGCAGGAAAAGCACAATCAAAATACCCCTGACAGACAGCCATCCAGCCTGTTTAAAAGCTTCCAAGGAAGGAATTTCCTCTGCACTCCAAGGCAGAGAGTTCCACTGCTGAACAGCTGTCACAGTCAATAAGTTCTTCCTCATGTTCAGGTGGAATCTCCTTTCCTGTAATCTGAACCATCGTTCCATTGCATCTTAGTCTCCAGGGCAGCAGAAAACAAGTCAATAAAACAGAAATAGATGTTTTTTTCTGAAAATCCCTGCCTTTGTCCTTATCCAGCGGATATTGGCAATTTGGTCTCTTGTTCCTCTGCCTTTTCTAAAGCCAGCTTGTACATCTGGGAACACAGATAATTATGCTGGGCCAAATGCTTGCTCCCAAAGCTAAGTTTTCACATGTTTGCGAAATGACAGGAGGGAAGGGGCCAAACGAATTCCACTAATAATAATAATAATAATAATAATAATAATAATAATAATAATAATAGTAAACCTTTATTTATACCCCGCTACCATCTCCCGAGGGACTCGGTGCGGCTTACACGAGACCGAGCCCAAATACATCAATAAAAAAGCAACAACAATACAGACAATAATAAACTCATAAACAAAGCAATAAACAGTAACAATAACACCACGACTCATTAAAAATCTATGGCGGGCCAATTGTAATAATTAAACATTTTAAAATGCTGATCACGACAAGGTGACATATAACTAGGGTAGGTATTTGGAGAGAGATGGAGCGAGCAGACAATCCTGTTGTTGTTCATTCGTCTCCAACTCTTCATGACAATCCTAGATCATTAGTAAAGTGCGATTAGGAACATGTTGCTTGGGTTTCCTTATTCTGGGAAGGCAAAGAGAACAACCACGTTTTCAGGCTCCTCTTAAAGACTGCCAGAGTTGGGGCATGCCTGATGTCCTTGGGGAGCGAGTTCCAGAGTCGAGGGGCCACCACTGAGAAGGCCCTATCCCTTGTCCCCACCAATCGCGCTTGCGATGGAGGTGGGATCATGAGTAGGGCCTCTCCAGATGAATGACGAGATCGTGTGGGTTCATACACAGAGATGCAGTCACTAGGAAGGGAGTTCCAAAGTCACCACTGAGAAGGCCCTGTCATTTGTTCCCACCAGTCGCACCTGCAAAGGTGGTGGGACCAAGAGCAGAGCCTCCTCAGAAGATCTTAACCTCTGTGATGGTTCATAGAAGGAGATGCGTTTGGACTGGTAATATCCTCAGGGTAGGCATCCCAATCTTTTAGAATAGGAAAGGTATGAAAACATAGAAGAACTGGGAAGCCACCCAATCGCAGTGGCATCGGGAAGGGAGGACAGCCCTCTGGGAAACTGGAAGCCCAGAAGGGGCGCAGGTTCCTCACCTGCCTCACAGGTGTAAATTTCCCAGAATACAAGCTCTCTTGGTGAAGGAGGAGAAAACTCATTCTTCATAATCAGCCCTTCTGCTAAACTCTGGAGCATAAACAAAGCAGGGCTGGTTAGGGTAAACGTTGACATGCATCCCTCCGGACTTGGGAAAAGATAGCCGAGGGTATTTTCTCTTGTGCTGTTATGTAATCGGCCAAGCAGCTACTGGATAAGCAAACGGGAAGAAGAGGGAAGAGCGATCTCTAGAGGCCACAAAAACATCAGAGCAATGGATGGGGAGGAGAGTTGTTTAAGGAACCAGGATTGTGTGGACAAGGAATATCATCTTGGCTTGATATACCTGGGGCAAGTGGGAGCGCCACAAAAGAAATCAACCAACGTAGTTTCTACAGCAAAAGTCCTGATAGACACCAGGAATCCTCCTATCTTGGGAGGAAGAGATACAAGGACACTCTGCTCCAACGTTTCCGTGCTCTTCCAAGCACAACACTGACAAGCTGAAGGATTTTAAAGCCCAGCTGTTGCTTTTAGGGTCAACCTTCTAAAACAAGGGAAACCACAACAGGCCAAGACACATATCCCAAGAATCCTAGAATCCTAGAGTTGGAACAGACCTCATGGGCCATCCAGTCCAACCCCCTGCCAGAAGCAAGAAAATCGCATTCAAAGCACCCCCAAGAGATGGCTATCCAGCCTCTGTTTAAAAGCCTCCAAAGAAGGAGCCTTCACCACACTCTTGGGCAGAGAGTTCCACTGTTGAACATCCCTCACAGTGAGGAAGTTCTTCTTAATGTTCAGGTGGAATCTCCTTTCCTGTAGTTTGAAGCCTATGAACTTTTCCCATACAAACATTTCTTTTTAACCCACAGCTCATCCTGGGCACACATAAAACTGGGCAACTTGGAAGGCGTTGAACAGACTGCGCTCTGGCACCACGAGATTCAGAGCCAACCTTCAGAAATGGGGCTACAAAGTGGAATCCACGACATGCGAGTGTGGAGAAGAGCAAACTACAGACCATCTGCTGCGGTGCAACCTGAGCCCTGCTACATGCACAAGGGAGGACCTTCTTGCGGCAACACCAGAGGCACTCCAAGTGGCCAGATACTGGTCAAAGGACATGTAATCAACTACCAAGCTTGCAAACTCTGTGTCTTTTGTATGTTTGTTTGTTTGTTCTGTCAAAAATGTAATATAACTGTTCAGTTGCCTGACACGATAAATAAATATCCTGAATTTTTATGTTTTTAACTTGTACAGGTGGCCCGCACTTGGGATTAATTTTGCATTGTATTTGTTCTGTATTGATTTTATTGTATTGTCATGTTTTTATCGTGATGTTTATTTTTTACACAGAAGATGGGGTGATTTGGAAGGCGCTGAACAGGATGCACTCTGGCACCACAAGATGCAGAGCCAATCTTTAGAAATGGGGCCACAAAGTGGAGTCCATGACATAAAAGTGTGGAGAAGAGCAAACCACAGACCACCTACTACAATGCAATCTGAGCCCTGCCACATGCACAATGGAGGACCAGTTCTTATAACAACACAAGAGGCGCTCCTTTAACCAGAGGCCAGCTACTGGCCAAAGGAGATTTAGTATAATGCCAAGTTTTTAAATTTTGTTTGTGGTTTTTAAATACATTGCACAGATACCCTCAATTTGCTTCTGACATGATAAATAAATAAATATGATTCTTTGCTAACACTATTTAACAAAATTTTCTGTTCCTGGTTTGAAAGTGTTATTCCTGTTTAATTGTGTGGACTTTGAAAGTAGCTGCCATACTCCAGAAACTTTGTTTTTGGGGCTGCCACAAATTACGTTGAATTGGTTGAGATGCGATGAGTTGTTCATTGAAAAACTAGAGCAAAATATGCTCCAAGAGGTCTCACAAAAGCAATGTTTTTGCACTTTAATAAACTTTTCCCATGTTTTTAGGCTAAAACTAATTAGGAAATGACATTGACAAAAATTGTATTACATAGTGTAACTGGAGTAAAGATAAGAGTGAAATATTAATTTTGGATTACGGTTTACAACTCTGGGAATTTGTTACCTCACTACCTCTGAGGATGCTTGCCATAGATGCAGGCGAAACGTCAGGAGAAATGCCTCTGGAACATGGCTCTATAGCCCGAAAAAACCCCACAAGAACCTAATTTGTTGCCTCCTTCTAAGGCCTCAGGGTGCTGTGTGCTACTGTTGGGGTTGGTAAAATACGAAACCGAATCCCTGAGAAAAGGGCACGGCTGGAATCCTGAACAAATGAGAGCATTCCCCAGTTCCGCATTGTGGTGTAGCCCTAGTCGCTGGGACTAATGGCCACAGATAGCTCCCTCCTGCATGTGCAAATTGTCTAATTACCTGTGAAATCTACAGTATGTAAATCGCCAGCCATCACCACACCTTGCGAGAGGGATTTACAGGAAATAATTCAATCACTGAGATTCCCAGCTCTGTCTCACACACCTTAAAAACACTGCAACAACAACCCCCCTGCAACTGGTTTCCAAATGCCTTTGGTTGAAGATTCATACAATGTAAATGAGGCAGCAGACAAAACGCAGGATAATGCTTTAAAGAGAAATGATCACCAAATCAACAATGTGGCCTAGATATCTAGGCTAGTTCTCAACTAGAGGTAATTTCAATAGCTGTCTTGTCATTGCAATGTCTGAAATGATGCCATGTTTCATCAACAGTAGCTCAAATTTTATCCTAAAAAAAGTTACATCTCTGATAACTTGACAGAAAGCCAAGAAAGTGATCTCTTGGTTCAAATTCCCTTCCTACTCTCTTTGGTCCTACTTGGTTGGTTTTTAGTTTCAGGCAAGTTTGTTGTTGTTGTTCATTTGTTCAGGCTTTATTTCCTGGAGGATGGACTGGTTGGATCTTCTCGCAGTGCAAGGCACTCTCAGAACTTTCCTCCAGCACCACAGTTCAGAAGCATCTATCTTCCTTCGCTCAGCCTTCCCTATGGTCCAGCTCTCACATCCGTAGGTGTAAAGTAAAGGCCTCAAATTCTCTGGGAGAGAACCTGATTCAACCATCATTTCCCTGCCTCCTTCTCAGAATTAATACAGAAAAAATAGGACATATAGTTTTAATGATACGAAACCACATCAAGTTAAAACGGATGCATAAAGGAAGGTGTTGGTTTAAAATTGTTTATGTAAAATCCAGGATAACCGTGCAACCAAACACTTATCTATCCAGAAAGTAAGGTTACAAGGCATGTAGCTTTCGTGGGGAGGATTTTTGTAGAGGAAGTTGGTATCACTGCCATGTAGTGGGAAGCCAGCAGAAGCGAACAAGCAGTGCCAGTCGTCAGTTGCTCATCGACTGGCGTTGTGGTGAAGCTTAGAGATTAGTGTCCTCATTCCGTTTCCCTCCTGTTTGTCTCGTTCATGACAATACATGTCCGCACACCGCTCATGCAACATAAGAGTTGTTAACTTCATTTGGTTGGGATGTTTTAAGCCACCCAATCACAGCCCCGATCTTGCACCCAATGACTATCATCTGTTCACTAAATTGAAGGACTACCTGGGTGAAAAACACTTTTCTGACAACGACAAGGTAAAAATCGAAGTGGCAAACTGGTTGAAAAAGGCAGAAGGAGACTTCTATGACGCAGGCATCAAAAACCCGTCCCACAGATGACAAAATATATTGAACTGAATTGTGATTATGAGGAAAAATAATGTAAAACCTACACTACAATCCATGTACATTTTATTAAAATATATTCCTTCTTTTTATTTTTTAAAAAATCTTGTAACCCTTTGTTGTTGTTGTTCATTCGTTCAGTTGTTTCCGACTCTTCGTGACTTCATGGACCAGTCCACGCCAGAGCTCCCTGTCGGCTGTCACCACCCCCAGCTCCTTCAAGGTCAATCCAGTCACTTCAAGAATACCATCCATCCATCTTGCCCTTGGTCGGCCCCTCTTCCTTTTACCTTCCATTTTACCCAGCATAATTGTCCTCTCTAAGTTTTCCTTTCTTCTCATGATGAGGCCAAAGTACTTCATCTTGTAACCTTACTTTCTGTATATTCTTCGTATTCCGAAGCAAAGTCTATTTACTTCATTGGCCTTCTTTGAGAAAATGCTTACAAGGTTGCAGTCTAAGCTGACTATTCGACAATAGGATAAAAAGAGATGGAATGAATGTAGCACTTTAACACCACTTTAAATCAACATGTTGTTATGTGCCTTCATGCCATTTCCAAGTTACGGCAACACTAAGGCAGAGCTATCAAAGAGTTTTCTGGGGCTGAGAGTGTGTGGCTCACACAGAATCCCACACTGGGCTTTCATAGCCAAGGAGAGAATCGAACCCTGGTCTCTGGAGTCGTAGTCCAACACTCAACTCTGTCACAAACATCTCCTTAAAAATCCCTTGGGGTTGTTAGTTTATTGAGAAACTAGTGCTTTCTAGAAAGAATACTAAATACCTCACAAAGCTACAAAGCCCAGAATTCTGTAAAATGGATCTATAGCAGGAAAAGTGGCATCAAAGTGTTGCAATTCTGTAGTATAAATAGGGATTCTCAAACTCAGCTTCTCCAGATGTTGGGGAATTCAGCTCCAAGAATTGCCTGGCCATTGACTTTTGGGAGACATAGCGTATAACACTCAGATGAACAAAAATCAAGAAGCAGTAGGATAAAAGTTCCCACAGTGAGATATTCTTTATGATTAAAATAGGCACTTTCAATAGAGGATGTGATAAGATTAATCTCTTACCTGTTTCTTTTTAATCTGACGTTTCCCAAAAATGCAGGACAGGTCATCTTCACTTCGGGAAGAGAGGTCTTTACCTACAGAGAGGGGAAACAAACAGGAACAGTGGGAAATAAGTGGAGAACACACACACACACACAGAGGGATGGTAACTCTCTCCAGCATGATGGTAAAGAGAGTTAAGACTTTTGTGACAATCCCACTAATTTCAGTGGGGCATTACAGAGGAAACTATTTTGTTCTTCTTTTGCTGCCTAAATCAAGCGTAAAAATTCAGTGCTTTGGAATACAGATATGCTATTTTGCTTGATGCACATTTTGCAGTATTTAACCTGTTTTCTCCAAGGGGAAAAGTATTTCCGATTATTTCCCTGTCTCTCTATGATTTCTCCCTTACAAACAATCCTGCTCCTTTATCTCACCCTGAGTTTTTAAATCATTTTATGTACATGCGGCCCACTCACTGTCATTATGTTTGGTTTACAGGTTTTTTTTCTTCTCTTTATGTTTTGTGTATATTGTTTATATGCTTATATGTTTTATATTTTAATGCTATGTTGTTTATTTTATTGCATTTTGTATCTTATTTTATTGTATTTTGTTGTTTGGGCTTGGCCTCATGTAAGCCGTCCCGTGTCCCCGTTGGGGAGATGGTGGCGGGTATAAATAAAGATTATTATTATTAGTTATGTTTTATCAGATTACTAACTAGGGTGGCATACAGGGAGCATACCACCCCCTGTTATGCCAGCTCCACTGGCTGCCAGTCCATCTCCGAGCCCAATTCAAAGTGCTGGTTTTGACCTATAAAGCTCTATACGGTTCAGGCCCAGCTTACTTGTCCGAATGCATCTGTCCCTACGTCCCACCTCGCAATTTAAGATCATCTGAGGAGGCCCTGCTCTCACTCCCATCAACAGCGCAAATGCAGCTCGTGGGGATGAGGAGCAGGGCCTTCTCGGCTGTGGCCCCCTGCCTATGGAACACACTCCCAAAGGAGGTGAGATCTGCTCCCTCGCTCCTGACCTTTAGAAAAAAATTAAAATCATGGTTCTGGGACCAGGCCTTCGGACAATAGATGTATGCAGCTTTTAGTGGGACAAGGACTGGAACGGCAACTCGACTGATGAGATTATTTTATGGTTTTAATAACTGTTTGGATATTTGATGATGTACTGTTTTTAATATGACTTATGTTTAAAGTATGGTTTTAATACTGTAGTTGTAAGGCATTGATTATTTGCCATTATCTATGTGTAAACCACTTTGAGTCCCCCTAGGGATGAGAAAAACGGTATATAAATGCTGTAAATAAATAATTAATAAATAAATAAATAATAAATATTATTATTATAAGTACCATAAGGCTATCCTGTTTTTCTATTTGCTAAGCCATGACCTGGCAGATTTTTCCAATTTAAAAAGGTCCAAGTTAAGTTATGAATTTAACCACAACACTTAAAATTGTGCAACGAGAACTGGTGTGTTATAGTGGTTTGAGCACTGGACAAGGACACTGGGAGATCTGTTTGGCCATGGAAACCCAATGGGTGAACCTGCACAAATTACTCTCTCTGGACAAATTCTGCCAAGGAAAACTCATGCTAAGAATGTCTTTGGGCTGCCATAAGATAGAAATTATTTGAAGACACAGAACAATATCAAACGTGGCAAAAAAAAAAAATCAAAACTTTATTTAAAGGTTAAAATCATGTTACACTATTTAACACTTAAGTAGTTACCGTATATACTCGAGTATAAGCCAACCCGAATATAAGCCGAGGTACCTAATTTTACCACAAAAAACTGGGAAAATGTATTGACTTGAGTATAAGCCGAAGGTGGGAAATGCAGGAGTTACTGATAAATTTCAAAATAAAAATAGATACCAATAAAATTATATAGGCATTAGTAGGTTAAATGTTTTTGAATATTTACATAAAACTGTAATTCAAGAGAAGACTGTCCAACTCTGATTAAACCATTATTCTAACCTTCTTCAATGTAAATATGCTTACATGTTCTCCAATAATAATAGAGTAAAACTATAAATGTAATAATAACAATACAGTAAATAATAAATGTAACAATAATAGACTAAAATAATAAATATAATAATAACAACAATAAAATAATAAAATAAAATAAAATAATAATAATATTGACTTGAGTATAAGCCGGGGGAGACTTTTCCAGCCTAAAAAAAGGACTGAAAAACTAGGCTTATACTCGAGTATATACAGTAATACAAATTAAAACAGGCAGCCAGCCTGGTGTACTGATTTGAGTGTTAGGTTGGGAGACCAAGGTTCAAATCCCTACCCATCTGTGATGACCTTGGGCAAAGCACTCTATCAACATCAAATGAAGGCAAAGCAAACCCCTCTGAACGAATCCAGTAAGGGTCGCCATGTCAGAAATGGCATCAACTACACCAAGAGAAATGCACTTTGCACAAGATCAAGCATGACTCCAAAACTTTAGTTTGGAGTCATGATTTCTATTTGATAGCCATATTTCTATTTGGTCCAAAAAACTTGCATGAGTAAAGAACCAAGAGCATAAGGGTGCAGGATCAATTTTTTTTTTGCCTTTGCTTCATATCAGTTACCTTCGCCTTACCTTTGGCAAATTTCATGTAATGAACCCGTTTCCGGGAGGTCTTGGATTTCTCCTCTAAGCTAAATATCTTCTTTTCCTCTCCGGATACAGCTTCTGAAACACAAACAGAAGGAGATGTTGTCTTGTGGAGGCATGTTTCCCATGAGGATCCCAAGATTCTTGCTTCCATAGGGATATTTCTTTGGAGCCCTCCAAATAATGCTATAGTCATAGAGCTATAGTAAAAACCCCAGGGGCCATCTAGACAAACTCCATTCCTCCATAGAGGAACATGAAATACAAGCATTCACAACAGATAACCATCCTTCCAGAGAAGGAAGACTCTATTGGTCTTCCAGGCAGAAACATCTTCTACTGTCAAAAGCCTCTCATAGTCAGGAGGTTCTTCCTAAGGTTTGGATGGAACCTTTTTTCTTTTGATTTGAATCCATAGTTCTGTATAATCATAATAATGTATAACCCACTGTGGTGCAGCTGGCTGGGAGTCAGCTGCATTAAGATCACTACTAACCGAAAGGTCGAGTTCAAAGTCAGCCCGGGTCGGAGTGAGCTTCCGACCATCTGTGTAGTTTGCTGTCGACCTTTGCAGCCCGAAAGACAATTGCATTTGTCAAGTAGGAAATTTAGGTACCGCTTATGCGGGGAGGCTAATTTAATTTATTTACAATGCTATAAAATCTCCAGCAAGCAAGCAAAAGAATGAGGAAGTACTCCATCAGTGTCACAAATGGGACAGTGAAGCAACAGCTCTCCTGGTGGCCAGAATACCCTCACGAAGCTGGAATGTTAAATAGCCTCTGTGTGTCTGCCTATATATGTTGTGTGTCTATGACATTAAATGTTTGCCATGTATATGCACGTTGTAATCCACCCTGAGTCCCCTGTGTGGTGAGAAGGGCAGAATATAAATACTGTAAATAAATAAATAATTTATCCCTTCCGAAGAAGACTTAAAGTGGCTTAACATAAAAACATTAGCATACAATTTAAAATATTTAAATGGTATTTAAATATTTAAGACATTTACCTTTACCTTTTATACAATTTAAAATATACAAATAAGCAAATATTAAAACAGAATTAAATCTAAGAAGTTAAAAATATTAAAACATATTCAAAGTTAATAATCTCCACCGTATCAGAAAACAAGATTTCTCCCTCATTAAGATGACATCTTTAAACATTTTTAATGTGGCTATTATGTCACCTCTTAATCTTCTCTCATCCGGGCTAAACATATCCAACCCCTTAAATTGCTCCTTGGTTTCCAAAATTTTGTAATTAATTCACACCTGAGATTTGGCTGAAAAAGAGCACGTGCAACATCATCATCATCATTATAGCTTCAGGTAAGTGGGGCATGAGAGGACAGAAGACCACGAAACACAATGTTTCTGTCATAGCTTGAGTGGCAGAGAGGAAGATCTCCCAAATAGATCTCAGGAGGCAGGTTCATTGGGGAGAATGTGATCCTTCATATAAACCGGACCAGAGGCATATGTTAAGGTCATAAGTACACTTTAAAATATTTGGATCCCATCTCAAAGACCTCTCTTTATGTATGCATCTGCGATACTGTACAGGTATCCCAAAATCCCAACTCCAGAACACTCCTGGTCCCAAGCATTCTGAATGAGGGATACTCCGCCTGCACTCCTTGTAGTGAGATAGAGACCACTTATTTTAAACCTTGAGAACAGCAGAAAAAAGCTATCAAGTTTGGGAATTCAGTAAAGGGAGAATGGAAGCACAATGCTTTCTCCTGCCACCAAGTTCCAAGCCAGATCCTCCTCCCCAGTCTGAAACTATGTCTGTGCTGGCTTCTTTTGTGCCATAAGTGGAAACAGCACACTCATGTGGCAAAAAATTGCAATGCCACATCACTCAGAGTTTCAAAGTCTTAAGAGAAGTGGATTGGAAGGGGGCAAGGGAGGTAATAAAAGAACAGAAAAGTGGGGGAAATCATCTTTGTGCACATTTGGGACTGATTTATTTTAGCATATCCTTTTTTTTTGATGTGAACTAGTAGAGCCAATGGATTGTTGTAGGTTTTTTGGGCTCTATGGCCATGTTCTAGAACAGTGTTTCTCAACCTGGGGGTCGGGACCCCCATGGGGGTTGCGAGGGGGTGTCAGAGGGGTCGCCAAAGACCATCAGAAATATAGTATTTTCTATTGGTCATGGGGGTTCTGTGTGGAAAGTTTGGTCCAATTCTATCGGTGGGGTTCAGAATGCTATTTTATTGCGGGTGAACTATAAATCCCAACAATTACAACTCCCAAATGGCAAGGTCTATTTTCTCCAAACTCTACCAGTGTTCACATTTGGGCATATTGAGTATTTGTGCCAGGTTTGATCCAGATCCATCATTGCTTGAGTCCACAGTGTTCTTTGGAAGTAGGTGAACTACAACTCCAAAAAAACCCAAGGTCAATGTCCACCAGGCCTTCCCAGTATTTTCTCTTGGTCATGGGAATTCTGTGTGCCCAGTTTGATTCAGTTCCATCATTGGTGGAGTTCAGAAGGCTCTTTGATTTTAGGTGAACTATAAATCCCAGCAACTCCAGCATTACCAAATGACCAAATCAATCACCCCCAACCTCACCAGTATTCAAATTTGGGAGTATTGGGTATTTGTGCCAAATTTGGTCCAGTGACTGAAAATACATCCTGCATATCAGATATTTAGATTACCATTCATAACAGCAGCAAAATTACAGTTGTGAAGTAGCAACGAAAATAACATTATGGTTGGGGGTCACCACAACATGAGGACCTGTACTAAGGGGTCGTGGCATTAGGAAGGTTGAGAACCACTGTTCTAGAAGCATTCTCTCCTGACATTTCACTTGCATTTGTGAGAGGCATCCTCAGAGGTTGTGAGGTCTGTTGGAAACCAGGAAAACTGGGTTTATATATCTGTGGAAAGTCCAAAGTGGGAGAAAGAACTCTCGTCTGTTGGAGCTAGGTGTGAATGTTTCAATTGGCCACTTGATTAGCATTTGATGGCCTGACAGCTTCTAGCTGTGGCTTGTTACTGCCTGGGGAATTCCTATGTTGAGAGGTGATTAGGTGTTCCTGATTGTTTTTTTCTGGAGTTCCCCTGTGTTTGAGTTTTATTTTTT
>NW_026844366.1:346146323-346222805 GCF_025583915.1 Anolis sagrei ordinatus | reverse complement strand
GAATGGGATTGGACTGGATGGCCCACGGGGTCTCTTCTAACTCTACGATTCTATGACAGGATGGCCCTTGTAATCTCTTCCAATTCTTATGATTCTATGAAGATGGGGATAGTCATGCATTGACCTCAAGGAGTTTTTTCTTTCTGGCGACATCATTTGTACAACATTTCACTGTAATATCTCAAACTATTCAATGGATAACAGTCTATGAAGGAGTATCTCCCCTGTGGATACAGAGGCCCAACGGCAAATAAATAAAATCTTCCCAGAGAACTATGCCGATCTCCTTGAGGAGTCGTCGTCGACTGCCAGTGCCCTTTTCCAAGTTAACTCCCTTACCGGGTGTTTCTTGTCCGTGAGTATTGTTCAGTTCGGCCAGGAGCTGGTTGAAGTCATCCTGATGGGCAATCCAGTTGTCCTGCAAGTATCACATGCAAAGCATTTTATTAATAACTAGCCATCCCCTGCCACACATTGCTGCCACCCACATGGGGGTTCTGTGTGGGAGGTTTGGCCCAATTCTATCCTTGGTGGGGTTCAGAATGCTCTGTGATTGTAGGTGAACTATAAATCCCAGAAACTACAACTTCCAAATGTCAAGATTCTATTTTTCCCAAACTCTACCAGTGTTCACATTTGGGCATATTGAGTATTTGTGTAGAGTTTGGTCCAGATCCATCATTGTTTGAGTCCACAGTGATCTCTGGATGTAGGTGAACTACAACTCCAAAACCAAAGGACATTGCCCACCAACCCTTCCAGTATTTTCTGTTGGTCATAGGAGAACTGTGTGCCAAGTTTGCTTCAATTCCATCATTGGTGGGGTTCAGAATGCTTTGATTGTAGGTGAACTATAAATCTCAAAAACTACAACTCCCAAATGACAAAATCAATTTTTTTGAGTGAAGGATATACATTGGATTGTTAGGTGTCCTGTGTCCAAATTTGGTGTCAATTCACCCAGTGGTTTTTGAGTTCTGTTAATTCCACAAACAAACATTACGTTTTTATTTATAAAGATTTTTAGCTGTTATACTGTTCCTATAACACATGATTTCATGACAGTACATAGGGAAAACAAAACTGTGTAAATTATTCATTTTTTGTTGTATGAAAGTAAAACCACGTTTGTGGATTTAACTTTTGTGGATTTGATCATTTGCTGATTTGACTAATAGGTCTACAAACCTCGAAGTCCTGCAGGGTGACTTTAGGGTCAACCTCTGACAGAGGACTAAGACATTGCAAGAAAGATGTTCTTTCGAGTTAAAAAATGTGTTTTTAAATTCACTTTCACAGGGTTTTTGTGCCTCTTGCACATGCAAAAAGGGAGGGCCTATTACATATCTCAAGTAATAAAATGTTTTTCTTGGTGTCTTGGTTTTTAGGCCTTTTTCTGGGGTTCTTTGGAGCTGTGAAAACTGCATTGGATAGACTGCATTAGCTCTAGTTTCTTAGGTATGGTAATCATGATTTTCTATGGGCAAACAGGTGAAGACTTGTATAAAGCATATGTTCTGTATCTCAAAAATTGCTGCCATATTTGGAACCAGCAGGTCAAATATACCCAGATACAGGGCTAACATTTGAGGCACTAAAATGTATGCTGGAAAGTGTTATAGGTCTTTTAGCAATGTATAAAACTGAAAAAATACTAGATTTTAATCTAAGGAGCTGCCGGTGGAACAGTGGGTTAAAGAGCAGAGCTGCTGAACTTGCTGACCAAAAGGTCGCAGGTTCGAATCTGGGGAGCGGCATGAACTCCCGCTGTTAGCCCCAGCTTCTGCCAACCTAGCAGTTCGAAAACATGCAAATATGAGTAGATCTATGGGTAGTGCTCTAGCAGGAAGGTAACAGCGCACCATTAAGTCATGCTGGCCACATGACCTTGGAGGTGTCTACGGACAGCGCTGGCTCTTCCGCTTAGAAACAGAGATGAGCACCAACCCCCAGAGTCAGACACAACTGGACTTAATGTCAGGGAAAACCTTTACCTACTGAGATTTTAATCTATAATTTAAAAGTTTGTATCAAAAATAAGCTATATTTTTATTTTAAAAACATTAATTCACTAATGTAAAAGCATTTAAAACAGACAGCACAGTGTAGTGATTTGAGCATTAGAAAATGACTCTGACGTTTAAATACCCACTCAGCTATGGGAACCCACTGGGTGACCTTGAGCAAGTCACACTGTCTCAGCTTCAGAGAAAAGCAAAGGTAAGCCTTGTGGCAAAATTAATCTTAATGTCAGTCTAAGTCAGAAACAATTTAAAGACACACAACAAGAGCATATTACAACAATAAACAAATCAAACCATTATAGCACATTTAGGTAGTTTAAATGTGTATGAGAGAAAGGGATTAATTTAGATCTAATATATGTAAATACTGATATCACTTTCACTGCCATGGCCCAATGCTATGAACTCATGGGAGGTGTAGTTTGGTGAAGTATCAGGACTTCAGAAAAATGGCTTCAAACTACAAGAAAGGAGATTCCATCTGAACATGAGGAAGAACTTCCTGACTGTGAGAGTCGTTCAGCAGTGGAACTCTCTGCCCTGGAGTGTGGTGGAGGCTCCTTCTTTGGAAGCTTTTAAACAGAGGCTGGATGGCCATCTGTCAGGGGTGATTTGAATGCAATATTATTGCTTCTTGACAGGGGGTTGAACTGGATGGCCCATGAGATATCTTCCAACTCTTTCATTCTATGATTCTATGACTATCTGGCAGAGAAGGCTAAAGATCTTGTACAGCTACAATACACAGAACTTCCACAGCACTGTGCTATAGCAATGAAAGTGGTGTCAAACTGCATTAATTCTTCCCCCAGAGACAAAATTCAAACAACAGGAAAAAAAGATTACACTTAAACATTTGCAAGAACTTCCTGACTAAAAGAGATATTCAAAAGTAAACATGCTGCTTGGGAGCATGGTGGAGTCTCTTTCTTGGAGTTGTTTAAGCAGAGGCTGGATGGCCATCGGCAAGGAGTGTTTGGATTGTGTCCTCCTGCTTGGCAGAAAGGGTTTGGACTAGATGGCCCTTGGGGTCTCTTCCAACTCTACAATTCTATTCTCTCAAATCTATACATGTGATTATGCTATGTGATATCTCGGGCTCATTCACGTCATTTCTCTATGTCTTCAACAGAACAGCATGAGACTTTTTTTTGTTTCTATATGTTACACTGTTTGGGACAAAGGGCTCTTTCACATGTGCTATGATCACAGTTTAGCTTCCTGTGAAATCTTGGGATTTGTAGTTTAGGGAGGGCTACCTAAAATCCTCAGTCACAGAGCTCTACTGCTTCACCAGACTACATATCCCATGGTTCCACCAGACTACATATACCATGATGTTGTTTTAATTTGTGTTAGACTCCAGCCCTAGGGGAGTGGCGGCATATAAGTTTGAATAATAAATAAATAAAGTAATAAATACAATCAAGTCATGGCAAATAATGGAGATTCACAGTATAACGGTATACTTATGAAAAGTTCAAAGGTTTGTCAATGATCAAAACGACGAAATAAAATTAATGGGATTTTAATTTTGGTCCTAGTTGCTTTTCATGGTAAAATAATTGCATATCTAAGTGAAACCTGATGGGAAGTGTTTACAATGGTTCAGGTCACTGGACTGCAGACTTCTACTAGAAGACTGCAACAAAATGTAGCTCTGCAAGACTGGGAAAGGGACATTGACAAGCTGGAATGTGTCCAGAGGAGAGCGACTAAAATGATCAAGGGTCTGGAGAACAAGCCCTATGAAGAGCAGCTTAAAGAGCTGGGCATGTTTAGCCTGAAGAAGAGAAGGCTAAGAGGAGATATGATAGCCATGTATAAATATGTGAGAGGAAGCCACAGGGAGGAGGGAGCAAGCTTGTTTTCTGCTTCCCTGGAGACTAGGACAAGGAACAATGGCTTCAAACTACAAGAGAGGAGATTCCATCTGAACATGAGGAAGAACTTCCTGACTGTGAGAGCCGTTCAGCAGTGGAACTCTCTGCCCCGGAGTGTGGTGGAGGCTCCTTCTTTGGAAGCTTTTAAACAGAGGCTGGATGGCCATCTGTCAGGGGTGATTTGAATGTAATATCCCTGCTTCTTGGCAGAATGGGGTTGGACTGGATGGCCCATGAGGTCTCTTCCAACTCTTTGATTCTATGATTCCACCTAAAGATGAGGAAGAACATTGCCATGGTAAGAACTATTCCACAGTGGAAGAGACTGACTTAGGTCGTGGTGGAACTTCTTTCTTTTGAGGTTTTCAAACAGAGGCTGGAGAGCCATCTGCTGGGAGACTTTGGCTTTGTATTCCTGCATGTAAGAATAGAGCAGGAATGGATGCCCCTATGGCCCCAGTCCAATGAAATGCCCCATTTGGTGCCTGAGGTTTAAGCAACTGAGCCACAAGTATGAACACAGGGTCTCATCTCCACAGGCTCCACTCACCTCTTGGTTGATGGTTGATCCTAAGCCCAATGTGTTGTTCTTCACTTGAACCCGGATGTGCTCTGTGTTGCCTTGCTCCTGAGCTCCAAGTCCCTAGCAAAAACAGAATTGGATAACTGCTTATTTTCAGGTAGCGTAGCTTGTTGCCTGTCAATATGGCGCCTTAATTGTCCTTCTCGTGATATATATATATATATATTAAAAAATAAGTATGTAACAAAAACTAATTTCAAATGCTTGACCACACATTTCAGGAGAAGAACAGCAAAATCGAATTACGCAGCCAAACAAAAATTATCTTGGTGCCTTCGTTTTTAGGCCTGTTCCTGGAGTTATTTGGCGTGCTGATTTTATTTATTTATTTACAATATTTTTATACCGCTGCTGTCAGCCTTCCGGCGACTCGAGGCGGTTTGCAAGGCAAAATTCAATACCACCAAAAACAGAGTTACAATATAAAAACTTTAACATCAATAAAATCATAACAGCTGCAATAAAACATAATTCAATAAATACTCATTAAAACAATGTCCAATCCATCTTGTAGTTGATTCCGTTCTTATGTCGGTTACCCAGTATTCGCAAATGCCTGCTCGAATAGCCATGTCTTGAGTTTTTTCCGAAATGCTAAAAGCAAAGAAGCTGATCTAATCTCCATAGAAAGGGCGTTCAATAGCCGAGGGGCCACCACTGAGAAGGCCCTGTCTCTCGTCCCTGTAAGCCATGCTAGTAATGATGGCGGGACCAAGAGCAGGGCCTCTCCAGACGATCTTAAGTCCTTGAAGGTTCATAAGGAAAGATGCGTTCGGACACGTAAGTTGGGCCAGAACCATTTAGGGCTTTATAGGCAAGGGCAACACTTTGAATTGTGCCCGGTAGCAGACTGGCAGCCAGTGGAGCTGGCACAATAGGGGGGTTGTATGCTCCCTGAGAGCCGCTCCAGTTAGCAACCTGGCTGCCGTCCGCTGGACCAGTTGAAGCTTCCGGACAGTCTTCAAAGGCAATCCCACATAGAGAGTGTTACAGTAGTCTATACGGAATGTAACAAGAGCGTGGATCACCATGGCCAAGTCAGACTTCCCAGAAAACTGCATTGGATAGACTGCATCAGCTCTAGTTTCTAAGATATGGTTTTCTATGAAGGAACAGATGATGACTGATAGATGCCACATGTTCTGTATCTCAAAAACTAGAGCCGATAGGTGGAAACTGATGTAATTTTGGGATAAACAGGTCAAAACTAACTGTTTGAGGAGTCAGCAGATTGGTGAAAGTGAGGACTAATAATCAAACAAATCAGCAAACTACTGGATAACTGTAGGAAAAGCATGGAGTGCTATCTATCTGTCATATTTTGAGGAGACCATGTGGCCCAGCACAGGGGCAAGCTGAAAGTGCATGCATCTCACTTGGAGCCACCAAACTGCCTTTGCTCAGCAGTCAAGTCTTGGTGGATAAGGCAAGGTACAAACACAGCTCACGTGCTAGGAAACAAGTGCTAGGAAACAACACTTAACCAGTCTTCCTTGCCAGCTTCAAGACTCAGACATGATTCCAGACTGCACTCTCTATCTGGTTTGTCTCCCAGGCTTCTGACTGATTTTCTCAGCTTCTTGATGCAGGATAGTTAATTACTATACATACAATGTGTGTCCATGGAGAGTGGCACTGCATGCACAACATTGATTCCACAAGCTTGAATTGAACATGGACATTCATCCCATAAGGGGAAGTATGCATAATTAAAACACTAACAAAATTCTGTTCTTTGATTTTTATCTACCCCGTGGGAAACTAATTAGCAGAAAATGTCCTTGTTTGTTTGCCAATCTGCAAAAAGGGGAGCTATTTTGGGACATTCAGGTTGAATAGGATTTTTGGAACTCAAGACACTGTCATTCCTACTATCTTTGAACTGCTACGGTCTTGTTATGTAATGTCTTGCTATTTATCTTGCTATTTATTTAAAACATTTATATTCTGCCCTTCTCACCCCGAAGGGGACGCAGGGTGGTGCAGAGCATATATATGGCAAACATGCAATGCCGGGACAAGAATTTATATACGCATACATAAACATTAAAAACATGTATCTCAATATTAAAATACACCATTTAAAACCGTCCTGGTCATCGGCATCAAATCTAATTGGCCTGGTAATCTGTCCTATTGCTGCTTTATTGCCCTGTCCCGAATCTATGTACCTTGCCTTTCGACCATCCCATTTTTTCCAACATCTTCTGGCCAAATTTCGATTCATCTTTGCTCCAAGCACTATTCCGAGGATCCACAGACCATTTTTGCTTGCGACGTGCTACGAGAGAGAGAAAAGATTACATGACCTGCACATAAATAAGTAATTAAGTTCACATCTGGCTGTTCCTTCCTGCTGTTGTTTACTGCTTTGAGGAAACTTAAAGAATTGCACTGGGAAAGGAATCAAATGACTGTGACTTGTTTCCATTCTGACAATCCTAATGAAAGTTGTGGTAGCCCTCTCCAGTTTCCACTCTGGCAATCCTAATTAAAGATATAATAGCCCTCTCCTGTTTCCACTCTGGCAATCCTAATTAATGGTGTGGTAGCTCTCCCCAGTTTCCACTCTGGTGATCCTAATTAAAGTACAGTGGCCCTCTCCAGTTTCCACTCTGGCTACCCTGATTAAAGTTGCCGGAAGCCTGTCCACTTTGCCTAGAAGCCCCATGCTTGGCAATGAAAGCCAGGCAACAAAGAAGACTGAAAAATCTCATCACAAGTGCAAAGAAGCCAGAATGGATGTGACAGATTAGAGAGATGGGCCAAAACTAAGAAAATGAAGTTCAACGGGGACAAATGCAAGGTACTCCACTTAGGCAGAAAAAACAAAATGCAAAGATACAGAATGGGGGACAATGCCTGGCTTGAGAGCAGTACGTGTGAAAAAGTCCTTGTGGACAACATGAGCCAACAATGTGATGTGGCGGCAAAAAAAACCAATGGGATTTTGGCCTGCATCAATAGGAGCATAGTGTCTAGATCTAGGGAAGTCATGCTCCCCATGCTCTATTCCGCTTTGGTTAGACCACACCTGGAATATTGTGTCCAATTCTGGGCACCACAATTCAAGAGAGATATTGACAAGCTGGAATGTGTCCAGAGGAGGGCAACTAAAATGATCAAGGATCTGGAGAACAAGCCTATGATGAGGAGCAGCTTAAAGAGCTGGGCATGTTTAGCCTGAAGAAGAGAAGGCTGAGAGGAGACATGATAGCCATGTATAAATATGTGAGAGGAAGCCACAGGGAGGAGGGAGCAAGCTTGTTTACTGCTTCCCTGGAGACTAGGACGCAATGGAAAAATGGCTTCAAACTACAAGAGAGGAGATTCCATCTGAACATGAGGAAGAACTTCCTGACTGTGAGAGCCGTTCAGCAGTGGAACTCTCTGCCCCGGAGTGTGGTGGAGGCTCCTTCTTTGGAAGCTTTTAAACAGAAGCTAGATGGCTATCTGTCGGGGGTGCTTTGAATGTGCTTTTCCTGTATGGCAGAATGGAGCTGGGCTGGATGTCCCATTTGGTCTCTTCCAACTCTATAACTCTTTGATTCTATGATCCTATTAGTCAGCCCAGATGTGTAGTTTATCTCCTGCTAAAGAGAGAGCAGCAAAGGTTAGAAAAAAGGTTAGAAAACCCCCATCCCATTCCTTCCCACCGGTTCAAAACTCACGCTCTGCCAGCATCGCCATCTTGGGAAGGGAGCGCTCCTGGGGTCCTTTCTCTCTAGCCGGCGCGTCGTGACCTTCCCTGCCGCCATCTTGTTAAGGTCTTAGGAGTCTAATTCAAACGCCGGGCACAAAGGAAGCCTCGCGAGGGAGAAAGAACAGGGTTAGGAAGAAGCATGTAAGCTGAGACGCCGGGGAGAGATTTAAAAGAGGAATTGGGACGCGTTATTTCGTTTATAGAGTTGGGAAAAATCTAACCGGCACTATGTTAGTCGGCTAAATTGCAATTCCCCGTCCGTCTTAGTAAGCTGAGGCGATAGAGTGAGAGTTGGTGGAAACTTTTGGGAGTTCGCCCTCTGTAGGAGAGGAATGGTATTGCCTTCAAAAGTTTGTCCCAGAAAAATGTATACACACCATTTAAAGACCTAAGAGTAAGCTAGTGATGATGATGATTTTAATTTGGTTTTATTGATTTACCAACAAGTGCAGTTTCTGTGATGTTTTCACTGGTGATATATGTCTTAACTGTTGTAAAGTTTTATTTTTTATGGGTGATGTTTATGAGTTATAATTAATATATTTATTAGGATTTATTTTCGTTTTATGCATTGTTATTTGCCTTTTTTATTTGTTTGTTTTGATTTCCACCTTTTTTGAATTGTGTGATTTACAAGGGGATGGGATATAAATAAAGTGTTATTATTATTATTATTTGAAGGCCAAGCAAATACTGCGATTCGGCACTGTGCAGGTCCAGCTGTTCCAGGAGCTCCAATTTTGTTTGCTTTGCATTGAATGTTTGTTGTAGTCCTAAGTTTCAGGGACTCTGCAGATAGGTGGCTTCTTTTGGCTGCAATCATAGGGCAAGCCACCTGTCAATTATCGTTAGTTTCCCTGGTCCCGCCCCCTTTTGGGGTTTTGGAGGGAATAGGAGCCAGTTTGGGTTCAGTCCACACAGAGAAGCCTTTCATGCAGGACATAATACCAAGAGCTCCTGTAGAAAGCTTTGTCTTCTACGGCTTGGTTGGGGAGATACAGCCCCACAGCTTGGCCGGAAGATATACAGCCTTACAGCTCCTTTGCTCAACAATCACTGAAACCTGAACTCCTTTTTCCCTGGAAGTCTACAAAGCTCTGCTTGGTAAGGGTCACTTGCAGAAGCCAGAAGCAGTTGGTACCGGGTGCAGGGGCTCCATACCAACAGAGGCAAAAACAGACTGCTCAGATTAGAAGTTACGGATTTCCCTATTAGCTAAAATACAGTTTATGAAGATAGTGCCTGTTCCTTGTGGACAAGACTGAGAGAGAGCCAATAGACTGTTAAGAAAGCCTTTTGTTTTCATTAATAAAGAACATTGTTGAACCTTTAAGCAATCTAAAGACTCTGTTTTAAGGAAATCCAAAGGCCTTTAGTCTGAGGCAGCCCCGGCGTCCCGTTGGGCACACAGAACTTATGTCCTGTCTACAGTCTGATGCACAGGCCCAGCGTGCGACAGCACAGACACCAAATTACTTCCTTCCAGTCCCTCAAACTGTTGGTGGGCCGTGTGCTGTCACGCGCTGGGCCTGTGAAAGAGTCTGTAGACAAAACGTGTTTTCTGAATGCCCAACGGGATGCCAGGGGTGCCTCGGCTGAGAGGCCTTTCGGATTTCCCCACACAAAGTTCTTTTAAAGACTTAGAAAGTTCAACAAGGCTTTGGATCCTGTGTTGTCGAAGGCTTTCATGGCCGGAATCACTGGGTTGTTGTAGGTTTTTCGGGCTATATGGCCATGTTCTAGAGGCATTCTCTCCTGACGTTTCGCCTGCATCTATGGCAAGCATCCTCAGAGGTAGTGAGGTCTGTTGGAACTAGGAAAGGGGTTTATATATCTGTGGAATGACCAGGGTGGGACAAAGAACTCTTCTGCTGGAGCTAGGTGTGAATGTTTCAACTGACCACCTTGATTAGCATTTGATGCCTGACAGTGCCTGGGGCAATCTTTTGTTGAGAGGTGATTGTTTTCCCTCTGCTGTTTTGCTCTTTTAATTTTAGAGTTTTTTTTAATAGAGTTTAGAGTTGGACTGGATGTCCCATTTGGTCTCTTCCAACTCTATAATCCTTTGATTCTATGATCCTATTAGTCAGCCCAGATTTGTAGTTTATCTCCTTTTAAAGAGAGAGCAGGAAAGAGTGCAATCACTTCCCTCTATACCAAAGCACCTGAGGAACCAACCTGGACACAGCATATTATTGGAGAACACAGAAATGCTGGACCACTCTCACAACCACCATGTCAGACTACACAGAGAAGCCATTGAAATCCACAAGACATGTGGACAATTTCAACAGAAAGGAGGAAACCATGAAAATGAACAAAATCTGGCTACCAGTATTAAAAAAAACTCTAAAATTAAAACAGCAAAACAGCAGAGGGAAAACAATCAGGGACATCTAATCACCTCTCAACAAAAGATTGCTCCAGGCACTGCCAGCCATCAAATGCTAATCAAGGTGGTCAGTTGAAACATTCACACCTATCTCCTGCAGACAAGAGTCCTTTGTCCCACCCTGGTCATTCCACAGATATATAAACCCAATTTTCCTAGTTCCAGCAGACGTCACTACCTCTGAGGATGCTTGCCATAGATGCAGGCGAAATGTCAGGAGAAAATGCCTCTAGAACATGGCCATATAGCCCGAAAAAAACCTACAACAACCCAATGTATACACCATTTAAAGACCTAAGAGTAAGCTAGTGATGATGATCCAATACAACAGCCAACAGAGTGTCTGCCGTGGACTCATCTTGTTGTGTTTCAAATAATAATAATGTTTGCCTTATATGTGTACTGTAATCCACTCTGAAATAAAGTGGAATATAAATAAAGTTTATTATTATTTCCCCTTATTTCACTTAGCAAAATATATTTTGTAGTTGTGTGCCTTTGAATCATTTCTGACTTCTGAAGACTCTAAGGTACACAAACTGGCAACCTTTGAACTGGAATATATGGCAGTGTGGACTCAGATAACCCAGTTCAAAGCAAATATTGTGGGATTTTCTGCCTTGATATTCTGAGATATAGGGCTGTGTGGAAGGGCCCTGGGTTATCTGAGTCCACACTGTCATATAGCCCAGTTCAAAGCAGAAAATGTGGGATTTTGTTCATCTGCGTGCAAGGGACCTGTGTGCGATCAGGGTGATTTGCAGGTCTTAGATCAGAGAGAAGAGCTGGAGACAGAGGTTGTCTGGGATTCCAATATCCATTCCATTTTTCATGGGAATTGGCTTTCAGAGGAAGATTCAGCAGATGGGGAGTTTTCCTGTGATATCAGATTAAACCTCTGCGTGGAGGGAGTGAAGGATAGATTCATTTGGTGTTCAGAAAGACTCCGTGAGAATTCCATGAAATGCAGGTGTCAAAGAGATGACCTCATGGCTTCTCGGTCAGGTTTGTGCTTAAATTAAGTGATGTTTACTTGGTATCTCCAGAGCATACAACACTGCCATAGAATCAAGTTCCTGTTTCAGTTCTCAAGTTCATGAATCAAGTCTCTTGTATTTGCCTATGTTCCTGAAAGAGTTTTGCCTCGGAAAATTTCCTGTCTTCATGCTTATGCTCTTGATTTCCTGGATTTCATGTAATTGGCTATTTTGGACAATTGGTACAACAATCTGCATTTATGGGATGATCTCTCAGGGCTCAGTAGGAGACTCCTTGCTGAAGCTTTTTCCCTATTCAAAGGCCTTACTGGTGCATTATTTAAACTGTTATGTTTATTCATATCATGATCTGATCACCATACTCAATATATACCATATGCATGGGGGTATTGGGGTAATGATACAAAAGGTTTGCTAGGCTAGACCCTCTTTCACTCAGACTCAGCCCCCCCCCGAAACTCAGCCCCCCCGAACCCCCCCTGAAAAAAATTCAGCCCCCCCCCCCAAACGAAATCCTGGCTACGGGCCTGCAATCTAGAGGCATTCTCTCCTGACGTTTCACCTGCATCTATGGCAAACATCCTCAGAGGTAGTGAGTTTTACCGGTGTTTGGGGGGGGGGGTGTGTGTGTGAGAGAGACCCACAGACTGTTGCTGCTTGGTGCTGGGGGAGAAAGAGTAAAACAGTAGCCACAGCTTTACTTCTTTCACCTGAGCACACACAATACCTAAAGCAGAGCGTCCTGCTCCCCATTTCACTGAGGAGACTTTTACTTTCACTTCCTATGTCTCAGCTTGCAGCACGCATAGAATGACCAGGACTTGACAGTGGGAGCCAACCTTGTATGCTGCATGGCCATGTCTATCACTATGTCTTATTTTATGGGTATGTCTTATTTTCGGAGAAACAGGGTAGTTACTACTGGACTCTGTGTGAGGCTGGGGCTTTAATACAACTGGTAAATACCAATGATAAGATCTACTAACTGAAAGGTTGCCAGTTTGAAGCCCTGGGTCGGCGTGAGCTGCTGACTGTCAGCCCAGCCTACTGTTGACCTAAGTAGTTCAAAAACATCTTGAGCTCTAATTAGAGGAATTAAGTACCGCTAAAACAAGTGGGGGAAGTATTTTACGACATCATAAAGAAAACGTTCAGAAAATTCCCAGTGACCAAAAGAAAGGAGGAAGTCCTGATGGCTCCTCATTGTTTAGGAGCCCCAGTGGCGCAGTGGGTTAAACCCCTGTGCCGGCAGGACTGAAGACCGACAGGTCGCAGGTTCGAATCCGGGAAGAGGCGGATGAGCTCCCTCTATCAGCTCCAGCTCCTCATGCGGGGACATGAGAGAAGCCTCCCACAAGGATGATAAAAACATCAAATCATCCGGCGTCCCCTGGGCAACGTCCTTGCAGACGGCCAATTCTCTCACACCAGGAGTCACTCCTGATACGACAAAAAAAAATTTTTTTTAGAGAGGATGGAGCAACAGCACCCCCCTGTGGCTGGATTCGAGCACAACCTCCAAGGCGCCAAAAAACATCTTGAGCTCTAATTAGAGAAATTAAGTACCACTAAAACAAGTGGGGGAGGTATTTTACGACACCATAAAGAAAACATTTAGAAAATTCCCAGTGACCAAAAGGAAGGAGGAAGTCCTGATGGCTCCTCATCATAGAGGATGGAGCGACAGTACCCCCCTGTGGCTGGATTCGAGCACAACCTCCAAGGCGCCAAAAAAGCTGGACGTCAACACGACATACCTCTTTTCTGTTCTGTCTGTCTCTGTCCTGTCTATCCAAAATGGCACTGAATGTTTGTGGTGTATGTATACTGTGATCCGCCCCGAGTTCCCTTCGGGAGATAGGGCGGGATATAAATACGTTGTTGTTGTTGTTGTTGTTATGAAAAGTTGTTCCAAGGCTAGAGTGCAACACTTACCTGCTTCCAGCTGAAGCTCATGGAACAACTCGTCATCAATGTGAAGAACTCGACGATGAAGAGAAATAATCAGCCCAACACAGTAAATATTATTAAAATGAACTGTTTATATTATCTCAGTTGAGTCAATACAGTATAATGTATTAAAATGGAAAGGTACAAAATTGAAATAAATACTTTCTGAGTCATGTATAAATCTTTTGTCAAGATGACATTTTATGTTTTTTGTGTTTTTTTTGTTTGTTTCTTTTCATCAGTACATGTTTCAATAAAACATTTAAAATGACATTTAAAGTATCATTTAAAATATGGTTTGTGGAAGAAAGACGCTCAACTCAAACTCAAATTTTGGCTTGTTTTGGCATGAGATCTTGACATAATCTGGGTTCCCCAAAACCACGTAAATGGTGGTCAAAATATTAAATGCTCCAACTCATCTTAAAAAAATAAACAGGCTTTACAAAACCCCCTCTGATCCTTAACTCAGCCACTCTCCTGTGTATTCTGCACTTAACAATATATACATTCATTAGTGTCCAAGGGAAGACAGCCACTGACTTTCATTGAAAACAGCTTGGTGAAGAAAAACCAAAACCAAATGACCATTATTATGCAGCTGACGGCAACAATTAATTTTTTTTCTTAAAAAAAAAAGACATTAATTTCAGCAGCGGAGAAAAATTGCACAGAAATCAATTAAAAAACATGCACATGGAAGAGGGAAAGAGGCAGTAATGGGGAAATTCAAGTCTGAAGCAAGAAGCTAGAGCAGCCATGGGCCAACTTGGTCCCTCCAGGTGTTTTGGACTTCAACTCCCACAATTCCTAACAGCCTACCAGCTGTTAGGAATTGTGGGAGTTGAAGTCCAAAACACCTGGAGGGACCAAGTTGGCCCATGCCTGAGAGCCACATAAAGCAGTGGATATTTTCAAAAATAGAGGGGATGTGGTTCCTGAAGTCCCACTGAAAAACAAGTGGGAAAATGAGTCTTCACTGGCTGGTAAATCTGTGGACAGTCCAGAGCAGAAATGATCTGGACTGGTCCTGGAGGTGTTCACATGCACCCTAGATCATCTGGAGGCCACATTGACCTCCACATAATCCAACCAGGTCAACATCTCTCCTTCCATATCACTAATGTTCTTCATTGGCTGGTAAATCTGTGGACAGTACAGAGCAGAAATTATCCAGACTTGTCCTGGAGGTGTTCACATGCACCCTAGATCATCTGGAGGCCGTATTGACCTCCACATGATCCCACCAGGTCAACACCTCTCCTTCCACATCACTAATGTTCAGAGCCTACCATAGAACTCCAAGCAAGCTCCAGATCACCAGAAAGTAGGAGGTGGACAATCTCCCCATTGTCTTCCTCGTTGTGTGAGCCATCACGATAGCAAGGAGCTCATATGGTGCTCTGTGGCTACCTGGATGGGCACAATCCATCCCCCTTTCCCCATGTTGAGAAGTTGAGCGTGGGGAAAAGTGGATGGTGATGATGTCTCATGTAGACAGCAGACAGGTCTGTGTTGGACCCGATCCAGATGTCCACCTACCGCAAGTTCTGTAGTTTTAAGCAAACTCCAGAGCAGTGGTTCTCAACTTCTGGGTCCCCAGGTGTTTTGGCCTACAACTCCCAGAAATCCCAGCCAGTTTACCAGCTGTTAGGATTTCTGGAAGTTGAAGGCCAAAACATCTGGGGACCCACAGGTTGAGAACCATTGCTCCTTCCAACTGAAGCAAGATGATGCCAGATTCACCCAATACAACTCATGGAGACATCCAGGAGTTAGCTCAGGGGGAATCTGGGCTTTCATGCCTGTGTAGACTCACCCATCATTTAATGCCGTTCCAAACCGGTATTGAAGAAAGTGCTTTCACTGTGCAGATGATTATATAGGAAATCCTGGAACCATTATGACAGGGGTCCTCAAACTTTTTAAACAGAGGGCCAGGTCACAGTCCCTCAAACTGTTGGAGGGATGGATTATAATTTGAAAAAGACATGAATGAATTCTTATGCACATTGCACATATCTTATTTGTAGTGCAAAAACACTTAAAAACAATACAATAATTAAAATGAAGAACAATTTTAATTAAATATAAACTTATTAGTATTTCAGTGGGAAGTGTGGGTCTGCTTTTGGCTGATGAGATAGGATTGTTGTTGTTGTTGTTGTTGTTGTGGTTGTGTGCTTTCAAGTTGTTTCAGACTTAGGTTGACCCTGAGTGAGGGCCAGGTAAATGACCTTGGAGAGCTGTATCCGGCCCCTGGATCTTAGTTTGAGGACCCCTGCATTATGAGATCCAGATGGTGATCATATGAACCACAACACATTGGTGTACTTGAAGAGCTTTCTTTCATGCACTTTGGTTTGGAGTTTCTTGTCTAGCTGACGTAGTTTGAAACTAGCTTTGAAATGCATGAAATGATCAGTCTAGATGAGACCTGATTTTACTTATTTCCCTTTGAAATCAGTTAAGACTTCAGCAAAACCATAACTAGCTTGCGTTACTGATTTCAGGGCACATCCACAGAGATTAAACGCATGTCTGAAAAGAAGAGAAAGTTCTACATTTTGTTCCTGCCCTTTCCTATTTTATTTTGGAGATAAATACAGGTTCTGTTCATTTTGGAATATTTTCTCTCAGCTCCCAGTATGATCAGAAACTTCTTATACTAGCTACACAGGTCAGTTTATAAAACCATAAAATATTGAATTTTCCCATCTGGATGACCCTCAGTGGGAACCCTCTAGCTCATTTATGCACTTTTTGCATCTTTGAAACTGAGAGAAATGGCTGTTAGTTTTTATCAGTATACAAAGAGATGTTGCTCTTGCAACTTAGTGCAAAAAAGTAATTTGTAGCCTAGCTTTTGTAGACTCAATTGCAACTGATGAAACAGACTGAAATGATGAAAGCTTATGCTACAAACCTCTAGCGATGGCAAAGCCAGTGGTGCAGTGGGTTAAACCTTTGTGCTGCTGAACTGCTGACCTGAAGGCTGGCAGTTCAAATCTGTGGGACGGGTTAAGCTCCCACTGTTAGCCCTAGCTCCTGCCAACCTAGCAATTGGGAAACATGCAAATGTGAGTAGATCAATAGGTACTGCTTTGGCGAGAAAAAGGCAAAAAGGCACTCCAAGCAATCATGCCGGCCGCACAACCAGGAGGTGTCTACGGACAACGCAGGCTCCTCAGCTTGGAAATGGAGAAGAGCACCTCTCCCAGAGCCAGAAGCACCGCCCCCCCAGAGCTGGAAATGGAAGGGGAAGACTTTGCATTTGTTTGTGTTTGTGTGTGTCATTATATGTGATTGTAACAAGTTATTGAATGTTTGCCTGTGTCTTCTTTATATGCTGTAATCCACCCTGAGCCCCCTCGGGAAGAAGGGCAGAATATAAAGTGCTGTTGTTTTGTTGTTGTTTTTGTTGTTATTATTATATTTCTCAGTAAATCCCAAAGATTGTTGCAAGATCGCTTTGTATATTGATACTGACAACACAGCCATTTCTTGAATCTCTAGATTAGGAAGTGGAAACGCATTGTAGATTTCTTCCTCTCTAATAAATACACCTGTTTAATAAATATAATATTCAAGTTAATGTACTCCGACTTAATGGGTGATGTATGTCAAGATACGCAGGCATCCATTTCAATGTTTTAGTGACAATGTTGAATGCACTTGTTGCTTTTCTATTTGCAGGTGGGCATGTGTCATACTCGCTCAATCTCAGAGGAAGGCAAGGGTGGTTCAACAAATTCTGCCAAGACAAGCCCACAGGAGGTCTCCACCAGCCAAAAATGTTTTGAAGGCATGCAACAACCATCCCATACTGAAACAATAGATATATGGTCCTTATGAACTTACTTAAATGTAAACTTATCTTCCAGGGACCATCTGATTAGGGATCCAAACCAGAAGAGCAGAAGCAACTTGGCCAGAGAAGTGGCTTTGTAGACAAATTTGAGAGATGCTGACAGTTTTGCTGTTTATACAACAATTGGAGACTTTTTGAAGTCATTAGTGCCTGTAATACATAACTGGCTACTGTTGGTTTTATTGTCCTGTTTTGGTGATTTTGGTTGAATCCACACTAACATGTAATGCAACTTAACTGCGCCAATCCAGACAGATCCTATATTCCAGGATCTGATCCCAGGTTTTCTGCTCATCCCAGATTATCTGGCAGTGCGGACTCTTATAATCCAGTTTAAAGCAGAAAACCCGAGATCAGATCCTGGGATATAGGGTCTGTCTGGAAGGGCCCAGAATCTACCCTGACCTTATAATGCAGTTTCAAACTACATTATAGGGCAGTATAGATGGGGCCCCAGTTCCTAGACTATGCCTTGCTGGGGTAGCTACTGAAATGTTTCGTTGTTGTTGTTGTTGTTGTTGTTGTTGTATTTTCTATTTCTCTATGAAGGTTTTTAAAAATGGTAAACCACTTTGGCATGACAAAAATTACGCAAATACAGTCAGCCCGCAGATTTGATTATTCAAATCTCCCTAGTAATTTCTAGGTCTTCCACTTGGGTTTTATGGCCAACGTCTGCCAGGCATTGACCATAAAGTTGYRCTASAGGACCTAGATGAATGCAAGACTGGGGTTAAAATTGCTGGAAGAAACATTAACAACCATAGATATGCAGATGATRYCACTTTGATGGCTGAAAGTGAGGAGGAGCTGAGGAGCCTTCTAAACYAAGRTGAAAGAAGAMAGTRCAAAAGCTGGGTTGCRGYKAAWCATAAAAAAMAACAAGAYTMTGGCAACCAGACWGATTKATAACTRGCAAAKAGAGGGAGAAAACGTGGAGRRYAGTGACAGRSTTTGTATTTCTAKGYKCAAAKATTAYTGCAGWSGCARACTGCAGCCAAGAAATCAGAAGACGTTTMCTWCTWGGGAGGAGAGCAATGACCRGTCTTGATAAAATAGTKAAGAGTAGAGACATCACAYTGGCAACAAWGATCMGCATAGTTAAAGCMATGGTATTYCCCRTAGTMACCTAYRRATGTGWGAGCYGGACCRTAAGGAAGACTGAGCGAAGGAAGATAGACGCCTTTGAACTGTTGTGCTGGAGGAAGACTCTCAGAGTGCCTTRGACYGYRAGAARATCCAACCAGTCCATACTTCAGGAAATAAAGCCCGACTGCTCATTGGAGGGAAGGATAKTARAGRCYAAGRTGAAGTACTTTGCCACATCATGAGAAGACAGGAAAGCTTGGAGAAGATAATGATGATGGAGAAAATGGAMGGTAAAAKGAAGATGGATGGATGGTATCCTTGAAGTGACTGGCTTGATTCTGAAGGAGCTGGGGGTGGTGATGGCTGACAGGGAGCTCTGGCCTGGGCTGGTCCATGAGGTCACAAAGGATCGGTAGGCTGTTAGGAACTGTAGGAGTTGAAGTGCAAAAAACCTGGAAGGCTGAAGTTTGCCCATGCCTGGACTAGAGCCTATCTAGAAGATGCAGGGTCTTAAAATTAGGTTTTACGCATACAGCTGGAAGAGCTGGATATGTTTAGTCTGGAGAAAAGCAGATTCGAGGAGAGATATGAGAACTCTTTTCAAGTTGGAACAGCTATCTTCTCTCTTGATCCTCAGGACAGGATTTCCAACCAATGGGTGGAACTTGAAAGTAAACAGATATTGCTTCTTAAACATGATGTGAAATCTTCTAACGTAGTGGTTCTCAGCCTGGGGTCTCCAGATGTTTTTGACCTCCAACTCCCAGAAATCCTAACAGCTGGTAAACTGGCTGGGATTTCTGGGAATTGTAGGCCAAAAACATCTGGGGATCCCAGGTTGAGAACTACTGAAAGAAGGGAGCAAGTGGCCTCCGGCAGTGATATTCTGTCCTTTCTTGAATCTATTTAAGGCAGTGGTTCCCAAATTGCTCTTCCAGGTGTTTTGTACCTCATTTCCCAGATAATTGCTTGGTCAGAAGTCAGGGGTTTGGCCGCTGAAGGTCAAAAATATCTGGAGTACCCAAGTTAAGGAACCACTGATTAGAGCCCATCATTTAGGGGTTAATTTCTGCTCTACACAGGGGCGTGGACTTGATAACCTAGAGGCCGTGGTTTGCACAGGGGGTTAGACCGCTAGATACAGAAAATCTTGCCGACCGAAAGGTTGGAAGTTCAAGTCATGGGTCAGGGTGAGCTCCCATTTTCAGCCCTAGCTTTTCTTTATGTAGCAGTTCGAAAACAGTTTCTTGCAGTTTCTCAAGTCGCTCCTGACACGATAAAAAAGTTCAAAAACAGCAATATGAGTAGATAAATAGGTACTGCTTTGGCGGGGAAGTAAAAGCGTCCCTGAAGCAATTCGATAAGGAAGGCATCCATGGAAAACAGGTTCCTCGGTGTGGAAAAATAGAACTCCCCATGGCCGAGTCGAGCACAACCTCCAGATGCCGGAGATAAAAAAAGAGGGAAGCCTTGCCTCTGTCTATGTAATGTCTGTTTTTGTTGTTAATTGTAGAACATTGAATGTTTGCCATATACAGTAGAGTTTTGCTTATCCAACTTTCGCTCATCCAACGCAGTCTGCCTCCTGCCCGGATCCACAGCTGTTTCAATACATTGTGATGTTTTGGTGCTAAATTTGTAAATACAGTGAAGAGTAGAGACATCACACTGGCAACAATGACCAGCATAGTTAAAGTAATGGTATTTCCCGTAGTAACCTACGAATGTGTGAGCCGGACCGTAAGGAAGAGTAACATAACGTTACCACGTACTGAACTGCTTTTTCTGTCTATTTGTTGCAAAACATGATGTTTTGTTGCTTAATTTGTAAAATCATAACGTTTAATAGGTGTTTCCTTTAATCCCTCCTTATTATCCAACAATTTCACTTATCCAACGCTCTGCTGGCCTGTTTATGTTGGATAAGCGAGACTCTACTGTATGTATTTTGTAATCCGCTCTGAGTCCCATCAGGGAGATAGAGCGAAATATAAATGAAATATAATATTATTATTAAGTCTCCCTGGGTTCAAAAATTCTATGATTCCAGCATATCTATCTGAACGCATCTCTTACTACGAACCCTCCAGGAATTTGAGATCATCCGAGGAGGCCCTGCTCTCGATCCCGCGTGCTTCGCAAGCACGTCTGGCGGGGACGAGAGATAGGGCCTTCTCTGTGGTGGCCCCTTGGCTTTGGAACTCCCTGCCTAGGGACATTAGATCAGCCCCCTCCCTCCTGACCTTTCGGAAAAGAGTAAAAACTTGGCTCTTCGAGCAAGCATTTGGAACCTCCGAACAAATAGAGAAACTTGAATTGGAAAATGACCCAGGAATGGCCCAAGACAATGGAACGGATAAAGACTTGAATGAGAGGATATAGTTTTTAGCTTTTAATATTGTTATTATGCACTGTCTTATGTCTAATTGTACTATAATGGTTCTTTTTGTTTATCAATGTATGTATTTTTATGGCATCAAATTGTGCCGATTGTGTACGCCGCTCTGTGTCACCTCCGGGCTGATATGAGCAGGATAGAAATAATGCAAATAAATAAATAAATAAATAAATAAATAAATAAATATGGTATTTTCTCAAAATATCCAGCCTCCAGTTTCCACAGCGATTTAAAGGAACTCATGGAAGTAGCTGATTGCTTCAGACCTGAATCTTTGCAGCAGAAAGAAAAGATGGAACCAAATGCAAACCATGACGCAAAACATCTTATTTTTCCCCCCAGATGAAACGTTTCCACAACCTGGTTTTAAGGAACGGTATTACATATATCAATCGATAAACGCTATGCTAGGTCTTGAAGGAAACCAAAACCAAAGAAGGGCAGGGGAAGGGAGGGAAGATGTGAAAGAAAGAAAGCAAGACGTACAGTATAGGGGAATACTCTGGTCAACAAACCAATCACCATTAGAATCAAAAAAGCAAACCATCCTTCACCGAGGAACTCAACAACATTTCTCAATGCACTAAGTACATTTTAAACCATGCAATTTTACACAAACATCTTAACTATGTTTTTTTAAAACTTTTTAAAACACCAACATTATGCATTTCTTTGTTAATTATATTGGTTAAAGTTGCAGCCGGAGGCCGCCAAATATCAGATACATCATCATATACATATTTTTTTTTGTTTTTATACAGAATCCGGACAACACAACATTACACATCCTAGAGAGAGAGAGAGAGAGAAATAGAGAGAAAGAGAAAGAGAGAAAAGAAAAAAGAGTATTTGTTCCTTTGTTTGTTTGTATATATATATTTTTTCCTTTTGTAAAAAAGATGGAATGACATGAGGAAGGAGTGAAGCAGGCCAAGGAGCAGGCCAAGGGAGGGAAAACCAATATCTTCCATTAGGGAAACAGAAATATGTCTAAACCACAGTAGGAGAAAGGGGAGAAAGAGGGGGGAAAGAGAGAAAGAATTGTCTCGAAATTGGCTCCACGTCAAAAAACGCTTTTGGCTTCAAAACAGGATGTTTGGACGCAGAGTGTATTGGCATTGACAAGCAGGAAGAACCGTGACGTCGTGTTGATTTCCGAGTCCGTTTGATTCAGAACCAAAACTAGGTTGGGAAGACAAAGTAAATCAATGTTGTGGTTGTGTGTGATTTCAAAGATCTCTGATTGGCGTAAGTGTCCTACCTACCCACGATGGGAAATGTGGCGAGATCACAGCACATTGACAGGGAGTCGCAAGGGTCACATGTCTTTACGATTGGGTTTTTGTAGCGTCGCTTGAACCAGCATATTGGCTTTTTTTTCTGAAAACAAAGCTGATGATTTGGGTCACCTTTTGAAATTCAAAGGATCGACTTTAACCACGCCCCGCCCACCCACACCGTAAAGCAATGCATGCATCAGACTGGAGAAAGGAAAATCGATTGTGTCAAATGCTTTCCCTCCCGTTTATCATGGCAAGTATACAAATACATTAAAATTTCTGATATATAATAATCAAAGATACAAAATCATTTCTGACAAGAGATTTTTTTTTGTTTAAACAATAACCATTACAGTGCAAGGTTTTTCATTACAGTAAAAGGTGTGTATATTGGTTTACAGTAACTGTAGATTGTAGCTGTTTTCTTGTTTTTTTTTTATGTACAGTAGGTCCCTGATGTTTTTTGAGTGTATGCACCAGTCGGAGATTAAAAACCCAGCACAGAATGGCTATCCAACTTGAAAGACATTGTTCTTAAACATTTACAAAATAACAGCAATATCACAAATTCACAAGCACATTGTTTTTGCCTTAAGAAAAAGCGTATAATTTGTTTTTCAATGTTTTTTTTTCCATTTTTCATTTTTAAACTCTCAACACGTAAAGAAATGTAAAAGTTGGATATATATATGAGGACATGGTCACGCGTGTCATTTGATTCAAGGGCTTTGCCATTCCACCAGGTTCCTTGAAAATAGGTAAGCACCATTTGGTAAGCCACGTGTGCCGATGGGCGTGGGGTATCTATCTATCTGCTCAGGAGGAGAGGCATGGTTTCCCTGTGGATCAGCACCCAACACTTGGCTCCACATCAGATTGCTTTAGTCTAGATTTAGACAGAATTTGCTGATGACCGGTATGAACTTTTCTTCAATGACACCAATTGATCATTCTTTATTTAGTGATGACTGTGGAGACAGGAAGGCATCTACTCCTGAGGATGCTGATAGCGACAAATCCCACAGTTTAGCACTTTAAGCCACCCAAAGTATATTGTATGATATTCAGAGCACCAAAGTGGGGAAAGAGATCTTGTGGAAGATTGTGGTTGCAATCAGATGACGAAAGATGTCAGGGCTCCAATGACAAACCATGATCAAAGATTGGGACCTTTTGGGAAAAAGTGAAGATTCAGGGTTTTGGCGCAAGCTGCATTAAAATCACTACTGACCCAAAGGTCATGAGTTTGAAGCCAGCCCGGGTCGGAGTAAGCTCCTGAGCATTTGTCTAGCTTGCTGTTGACCTTTGCAGCTTGAAAGACAGTTGCATCTGTCAAGTAGGAAATTTAGGTACCGCTGATGCAGGGAGATTAATTTAACTAATTTACGATGGCATAAAAATCTCCAGCAGTGTGAGAAGAATGAGGAAGTACCCCATCAGTGTCACAAGTGGATGGTGAAGTGATAGCTCCCCTGGTGGCCGGAATTCAAGCATACCCTCATGAAGCCGCAAAGTTAAATAGCCTCTGTGTATCTGTCTATATATGTTGTGTGTCTATGGTATTGAATGTTTCCCATGTGCATTGTAATCCACCCTCAGTCCACCGAGGGGCAAGAAGGGCAGAATCTAAATATTGTAAATGAATGAATGAATTCAGGAAGGCTTTTGCTTGACTTGACAAAGAGATTCAAGGAAAGTGATCTAAGGCACAACAGAAAACAGAAGGTGAGAAAAGGTGAAGAAAAACATTGAGGGCTTAAGACTTAGATACTGAAAAATATAATTTGTGGCAAACAGTTCCTATTTTTGTATTGTCGATGGCTTTCATGGCCGGAATCACTGGGTTGTTGTAGGTTTTTTCGGGCTATATGGCCATGTTTTCTAGAAAAAACCTACAACAACCCAGTTCCTGTTTTTGTGTGTTTGTGCATACATGCATTTATAATTGACCGGGCTGTGGCACAGCTAGTTAGTAGCCAGCTGCGATAAATCACTAGTGACCGAGAGGTTATGAGTTCAAACCAGCCTGGGTTGGAGTGAGCTTCCTACCATTAATAGTCTAGCACCTATGCAGCCCGAAAGACAGTTGCATCTGTCAAGTAGGAAATTTAGGTACCACTTTATGCAGGGAGGCTAATTTAACTAATTTACAACACCATAAAACCTTCCAGCAGCGTGCATAAGAATGAGGAAGTACTCCATCAAGGACTCGGTGCCACAAGTGGATGGTGAAGAAGCAGCTCCCCCCTCATGAAGCCGAAAAGCTGGAATGTTAAATACCTCTGTGTCTGTCTATATATGCTGTATATATGTTTGCCATGTATATGTGGATTGTAATCCACCCTGAGCCCCCTGGAGGGTGAGAAAGACAGAATATAAATACTGTAAATAAAAAAAATGAATAGTACAAATGGGTTCTTAGCAGGGGAGATCTTTAATTATGAAAATATTGTAACTGTTCAGGGGAAAGGAAAAAGAAAGGTCCTGAGGCTGTTAGGAATAGTGAGAGTTGAAGTCCAAAACACCTGGAGGGCCAAAGTTATCCCATGCCTGATCTAACAGCATTGTCTTGCATCATAGCACCTGAAGCTCAGCACTTTTCAAAGTAGCCAATGCACATCAAGATCAGTCATGCAATAAATACATGGGCATGGCAAACGTTCAGAGTTCCACTGCTGAACGGCTCTCACAGTCAGGAAGTTCTTCCTCATGTTCAGATCTCCTCTCTTGTAGTTTGAAGACATTGTTCCATTGCGTCCTAGTCTCCAGGGAAGCAGAAAACAAGCTTTCTCCCTCCTCCTCCCTGTGGCTTCCTCTCACATATTTATACATGGCTATCATATCTCCTCTCAGCCTTCTCTTCTTCAGGCTAAACATGATCAGCTCCTTAAGCCGCTCCTCATAGGGCTTGTTCTCCAGACTCTTGATCATTTTAGTCGCCCTCCTCTGGGCACATTCCAGCTTGTCAATATCTGTATTGTGTTCTGGAGTGCAACAGGAGGAGCCAGCGGGAAGTGTGATGTGCAGGGGGAGAGGGGAGAAAGGGAGGAAAGAGAAGGTGAAGAGATTGAGTGAGTAAGAGAGGGGGGAGGGATGGGCAGAGCCACTCCTAGGCTAGGGCGGTCCTACAGCTCATGCGCGCTGAGGTAGTACATATATAGCATCTCTACTTCGCGGATTTTCACTTATCGCTGGTGGTCCTGAATAAGGATTCTATCAGTATTTCAGAAACTATTTTGACTGTAAGCTAATCTGGAATCCACATCACTTTGTTAGTGCCAAGGTGGAGAATCTGTACTACATTCCTGTAAATAGCAACAGTTGTGATCAATCTGGGTAAGAGATTAACTGTGCAATCTTTTGTAAGTTTATTCAGAAATATAGACTTTCTAACTGATTGCCTGTTGAGTTCAATGCTGTTCCCTTCCAGATCAGATAATATGGGATTGCAAGCTGATTTCAACGTAACTGGCTGAGGCACGTGGAACTATTTCAAAATTAAAAGAAGGCAGTGAGTTGTTGTAGGTTTTTTCGGGCTATATGTCTATGGTCTAGAGGCATTCTCTCCTGACGTTTCGCCTGCATCTATGGCAAGCATCCTCAGAGGTAGTGAGGTCTGTTGGAACTAGGAAAAAGGGTTATATATCTGTGGAATGACCAGGGTGGGACAAAGGACTCTTGTCTGCTGGAGCTAGGTGTGATGTTTCAACTGACCACCTTGATTAGCATATAATGGCCTGACAGTGCCTGGAGCAAACTTTTGTTGAGAGGTGATTAGATGTCCTTGTTTGTTTCCTCTCTGTTGTTGTGCTGTTGTAATTTTAGAGTTTTTTTAATACTTGTAGCCAGATTTTGTTCATTTTCATGGTTTCCTCTTTTCTGTTGAAATTGTCCACATGCTTGTGGATTTCAATGGCTTCTCTGTGTAGTCTGACATGGTGGTTGTTAGAGTGGTCCAGCATTTCTCTGTTCTCAAATAATATGCTGTGTCTAGATGCAGGCGAAACGTCAGGAGAGAATGCCTCTAGACCATGGCCATATAGGCCGAAAAAACCTACAACAACCCAGTGATTCCGGCCATGAAAGTTTTCAACAATACATTAAAAGAAGGCCGTTTTCACCCTGATTGCCAGCCATCATAGGTCTCACCAATAAAACAGAAAATGACAAAAAAAATCTACAGGATTTTTAGCCTAAATTAGAATGGAAAGGCTTCAAGTACCCTCAAGCATAAAATGGTGCATAAAAAACCATTTATTGCAGAAATTGTGAATTAAGATAGTAGAACAATTCACTAGCTTGTCAGCCCTGGGGGATCCAGTCAGGAGCCATTTAGATCTTGCTGGGTATAAGCTAGTAGGAGAAGTTTGGGTTTGTTTTCTTCTGGAATCTTTTTTTAGGACTGATATATACATTTGTCTTCCAGTATTAGAATATGGGTTGCAGAAGAAATATGATGCCCTTTCTGTGTGCTGAAAGGATAGCTTGCCGCAACGGAGTGATGCTGGGAGTAAGCTGAAACAGGAGAATGGCTCTAATCTTTTGACAGATTAGAGAGATGATTGGCCAAAACTAACAAAATGAAGTTCAACAGAGACCAATGCAAGATACTCCACTTAGGCAGTAAAAATGAAATGCAAAGATTCAGAATGGGGGATGATGCCTGGCTCGAGAGCAGGATGTATGAAAAAGACCTTGAAGTCCCCATGGGGAGGAAGCTGAACATGAGCCAACAATGGGTTGTTGTAGGTTTTTTTGGGCTGTATGGCCATGGTCTAGAGGCATTCTCTCCTGACGTTTCACCTGCATCTATGGCAAGCATCCTCAGAGCTGGTGAGGATGCTTGCCATAGATGCAGGCGAAACGTCAGGAGTGATTCTGGCCATGAAAGCCCAGTGATTCTGGCCATGAAAGCCTTTGACCATACAATGAGCCAACAATGTCATGCGGCCGCTAAGAAAAGCCAATGGGATTTTGGCCCGCATAAATAGGAGTATAGTGTCTAGATCCAGGGCAGTCATGCTCCCCCTTTACCTGGAATCACACTGTGTCCAGTTCTGGGCACCACAATTGAAGGGAGATGTTGACTTTAAGTTGGAAAGTGTCAAGAGGAGGGCAAATGAAAAGATCAAGGGTCTGGAGAACAAGCCCTATGAGGAGCGGCTCAAAGAGCTAGACGTGTTTAGCCTGAAGAAGAGAAGGCTGAGAGGAGACATGATAGCCATGTATAAATATGTGAGAGGAAGTCATAGGGAGGGGGGAGCAAGCTTGTTTTTTGCTGCCCCGGAGACTAAGATGCGTAACAATGGCTTCAAACTATAAGAAAGGAGGTTCCACCTGAATATTAGGAAGAACTTCCTGACTCTGAGAGCTGTTCAGCAGTGGAATTCTCTGCCCCGCAGTGTGGTGGAGGTCCTTTCTTTGGAGGCTTTTAAACAGAGGCTGGACGGCCAACTGTCGGGGCTGCTTTGAATGCAATTTTCCTGCTTCTTGGTAGAATGGGGTTGGACTGGATGGCCCACGAGGTCTCTTCCAACTCTATGATTCTATGAATATGGGAAAAAGGAAACAAAGGGTTAATCTCCAGATTATACAAATACATATTAAGCTACAACATGGAAGACAACTGAGTCAAGACAGTAATGATATCCCGGGCCAAGGACCTAGGCAGACCAATAGAATTGGATAACTAGGAATAACTATGGAAGAAAGGATTCAAATTTACACTTTCTGGATCAATAAGGGAGAATCTATATAAAATGTTTTAGAGATGCTATCTCATCCCAGCAACATTGGCAAAAATAGATAAACAACAAGGTATTTACTGGAGGTGTAGGAAATAGAAAGGGAGATACTTTCACATGTGATGGACCTGTGAGACCACACACACATTTTGGGAGAAGGTAACATCGAGGATAGCTTTGACACTTTAGTGAGTGAATTAGAACCAGACATCCTGAGGAGTGAGGTCGAATGGCCCTTAAGGAGCATTGCTAATAACAAGGCAGCAGGAGACGAGAGGATCCCAGCTGAACTGTTTAAAATCTTGAAAGATGATGCTGTCAAGGTGATGCATGCCATACAGCAGCAAATATGGAAAACACAAGAATGGCCATCAGATTGTCCCTGTAGTAACCTATAGACGCGTGAGCTGGAAAATAAGGAAGGCTGAGTGAAGGAAGAGAGATGCTTTTGAACTGTGTTGCTGGAGGACAATTCTGAGAGTGCCTTGGACCGCGAGAAGATCCAACCAGTCCATCCTCCAGGAAATAAAGCCCAACTGCTTATTGGAGGGAAGGATATTGGAGGCAAAGATGAAGTACTTTGATCACATCATGAGAAGACAGGAAAGTTTGGAGAAGAGTATGATGCTGCGAAAATGGAAGGAAAAAGGAAGAGGGGCCGACCAAGGACAAGATGGATGGATGATGTCCTTGTAGTGATTGGCTTGACCTTGAAGGAGATGGGATGGCCATGGCCAACAGGGAGCTCTGGTGTGGGATGGTCCACGAGGTCACGATGAGTCAGAAATTGCTGAAGGCTGAGCGAAGGAAGAGAGACGCCTTTGAACTGTGGTGCTGGAGGACAATTCTGAGAGTGCCTTGGACTGCGAGAAGATCAAAAAGTCCATCCTCCAGGAAATAAAGCCCAACTGCTCATTGAAGGGAAGGATATTAGAGGCAAAGATGAAGTACTTTGATCACATAATGAGAAGACAGGAAAGTTTGGAGAAGACAATGGTGCTGGGGAAAATGGAAGGAGAAAGGAAGAGGGGCCAACCAAGGACAAGATGAATGGATGATGTCCTTGAAGTGACTGGCTTGACCTTGAAGGAGATAGGGGTGGACACGGCTGATAGGGAGCTCTAGCGTGGGCTGGTCCAGGAGGTCATGATGAGTCAGAAATGACTGAAGGCTGAGCGAAGGAAGAGATATGCTTTTGAACTGTGGTGCTGGAGGACAATTCTGAGAGTGTCTTGGACCACGAGAAGATCAAAAAGTCCATATGCAAGGAAATAAAGCCCAATGCTCATTGGAGGGAAGGATATTAGAGGCAAAGATGAAGTACTTTGATCACATAATGAGAAGACAGGAAAGCTTGGAGAAGAGTATGATGCTGCAAAAATGGAAGGAAAAAGGAAGAGGGGCCGACCAAGGACAAGATGGATGGATGATGTCCTTGAAGTGACTGGCTTGACCTTGAAGGAGATGGGGTGGCCATGGCCAACAGGGAGCTCTGGTGTGGGGTGATCCATGAGGTCACGAAGAGACGGAAGCGACTGAATGAATAAACAACATTGGAAGGATAAGCTAGGATCATAACTGTCATATGGTGGAAATAGATAAATGGAATATGAATGCATTGAGGGAAGAATTGATTTGTTTGTTATTGTTTTGGTGATCTGAAGGAAGCCCAAATGTACAAACAAAAATGCCCTCCTGAAGTTTGGTGGAGTGACAAAACCCTTGTAGTCAAGGACAAGTCCTTGGGGGGGAAAAGCACATCATCACAAGAACCCTTTAGTCCCCGCTTCCAATCTACTCCCAACCTGCAACAGAGAACACCTCATAAATATAATTGGTTTCCACATTTCGTTCTGTAATCAAGACAAAATACCAGCCTGATAGGAAAACAAATGACCAACAGCAAGGAAGAAGCAACCGTAACGAACCAAGTGAGGAGATTGCACGGACATCAGATTCAAAACACGGGAAGAAAAAAGACAATCTGTCTACTTTGAACCATTGCATAACTTGCGAAACAATTTTAAGATTGTAAGCCACTTTAGGGACTAAACCAAGGTGTTTCCTTAACCTTTTTTTATTATTATTAAAAAGCGCTTGATATTCTTTTAGGCACCGTGGCTGCAATCCGGCACAGCGAGCCTGCTTAAACCCAATGGAAGTTATTGAGACTTAAGCAGACTTAAAGGTGCCCAGGATTAAAATGGATTAGGATGACAACAATTATAATAATGTCAGTTGGACAAGGAAACCTTGTAAAATCGGATCGAGAAGGATGCAGTCCCGGCGCATATTTGAAGGAATGCTTAGTAACATTGCAACAGTTTTGCTATATCAACCTTATAGTCTGCTCATGTTGGACCGGGCATGGGAAAAGTTCGGCCCTCCAGGTGTTTTGGACTCCAACTCCCACCATTCCTAACAGCCTCAGGCCCTTTCCTTTTTCCCCTCAGCCGCTTAAGCGGCTGAGGGGGAAAAGGAAGGGGCCTGAGGCTATTAGGAATGGTAGGAGTTGGAGTCCAAAACACCTGGAGTGTCAAACTTTTCCCATGCCGGTGCTAGACTCCAACTTTCTCTTCTTCCAAACCAATGATTACGGATCAGATTGAACCTTGGACACCAATGTCTGCAGTGGACTCTTGATGTGGTTAGGGGCAAGTCACTGTCTTCTAACCACAAACAGTAACTTCCTTTGCCAGGGTTGTCATGAGTGCAAAGACAGTGGAAGATTGTAAAGCCCTTTGCAGATTCAAAGATGGAGAGAAATGGTATTTCCAGGGGTTCAAGTTACACTTTAGGAAGGATCCAAGGAGTAAGTTTGGAATCATGATAAAAACTCTTGCATTCTCACTATCTTATCTGAATAAATGGACAACATTAGCCTTCTCCAAGGTTTCTGTAGAGGACTCCCTGAAATCGGCCAGTGTTTACAACTGTGTTTGAGCGGAAAGCCCACAATAATAATCACACAGCGGCCATATGGGGTCCTCCCACGACAATCGCAGCTTTCCATTGGTATGGAAAGCATACTCAATGGAAAATTACTGGCATCATTTAAAGTGTTTGAACAGTAGCAATAACAACAGTTGAATAAAAACTTATCAATAATACAATTTCGGTTTTTAGTGGAACCCACTTCCAAGTTGTTTTGGGCAGACTTTCTGGGACTGTATCACTTTGTAAATGGAGATCAGAGATGTGTATCCTCCAACCTATCATCTACTTCAATCAGTGTTTCTCAACCTTCCTAATGCCGCAATTCCTTAATATAGTTCCTCATGTTGTGGTGCCAAGAGGAAGACGCGTCAAGCCAACCCCGACCGGGACCACCTTCCACCTGGAAACCAATGCCCTCACTGCAGAAGAAGATGCAGATCAAGAATAGGGCTCCACAGCCACCTACAGACCCACAAGAATTCTGATGCTGGAAGACTATCCTACTCAGCCAAGTAAGTAAGTAAGTAAGTAAGGTGACTCCCAACCATACAATTATTTTTGTTGCCAATTCATAACTATAATTTTGCTCCTGTTATCAATTGTAATGTAAATATCTGATATGCAGGATGTATTTCATTCACTGGACCAAATTTGGCACAAATACCCGATACGCCCAAATTTGAATACTGTTGGGGGATGATTGATTTTGCCATTTTGGGAGTTGTATTTGCTGGGATATATAGTTCATCTACACTCAAAGAGCATTCTGAACTCCACCAACCATGGAATTGAGCCAAACTTGGCACACAGACTCTGATGACCAAGAGAAAATACTGGAAAGATTTGGTGGGCATTGATTTTGCGTTTTGGAGTTGTAGTTCACTTATATCCAGAGAGCACTGTGGACTCAAACAATAATGGATCTGGACCAAACTTGGCACGAATACTCAATATGCCCAAATGTGAACACTGGTGGAGTTTGGAGAAAATAGACCCTGACATTTGGGAGTTGTATTTGCTTGAATTTATGGTTCACCTACAATCAAAGAGCATTCTGAACCCCACAAAGAGAATTGGGCCAAACTTCTCAGACAGAACCCCCATGACCAATAGAAAATGCTATATTTTCTGATGGTCCCAACCTCCAGGTTGAGAAACACTGATTTAAATAAATTACGACTATCAAGGGAGAAAATTCTGTTTCAGCATTTTCCCGAACCCCCACCCCATTTCTTTCCCATAGTGCATGAGGCTTACATTGCTTCACGCACCTTCCTTTGTGGCAGAATCCCAGGAAGTCTACACCATATCATTGACTGACTTTGCTCCGCTCTCAAATACGCGGGCAAAATTCCTTGGAAGCAAGTCCCATTGATAACAATTAATAAACATGCATCTCGGTTATCAGCACAAAGAGCCATAAAAGGTAGTGGAATCAAATACAGCTTTGCATTTTGATATTTCACTGGGTTTTGACTGGGTTGCTCATTTGGCCCAGGATATTTGCGTGGATGATCAAGACCACCTTTCAGTGCCACACTTTTACAACAGCGGTCACAATAAAGCACCTTTTTGATTTCAATATGACACTCCACTTTCCCTCCACTCTTCACATATACATTTGAGAACTCTGATGTCCACTCAACACCCTGAAAATGCAATATCATTTTGACGGAGGAACAATACTGACAGAGTTAAGACGAGAACAAGAATAGTCACTCTAGTGTTTAGGAAAGTAAGGGGAGGAGGGGGAAAAAACAGGTTCAGATAGGTTTTCACAATGAAGTAGGGCACCACGACGATAAAGGTTATGACATCTTGATGAATATTTCTGTGTTATAGCTTTGAGTTTTATTGCAAAGCAAAAATATATATTTGTATATATATATTTTTATATATATATATTTTATCTACAGGTCACCTCCAATATTTACGCCACACAAAAAGCACAAGGAACTAAAAAAAAACAACAACTCATAATGAGGTAGATACAAAATGTTGGGATGTGGGAATACTCCTGGCCCAAAAGTTGGCTTAACGCAACTGGTAGTCGGTAGATGTACAAGCGGATGGAGAGGCGATGGCTGAGAATGGACTACAGCTTGGAAAAGTCATTGTTTTAGAATGAAGCTCCCCCTCGTGACCGTGCTGGAGGATTCTGGGATCTATAGTCCCCCAAAGGTCACATTTCCAAGCTCCAACCTGAAGCCTCCCCTGGTGGATTTCAAACTTGTTTTTGGCTTAATTGGCTATTTCTGTAGTAACTTTACTTATGAAAGACCTTAAAGTCTGACATTTTAGAAAACTGCGGGGTATATTCTAGGACCTCAGTGTACAGAATTGGACCTCAAGTTGCTGTCTTATTCAAACTGAAGCTGAAATCGTGTTGGTTATTTCTAACTCTCACACACTTGCTGAATCAATAGTTGAACAAGAGTCCACACACAGGGAAGTCTAATAGCTTCAATTGCTCTACTTAGGGCCCATCCAGACAGTGCCTTTATCCCAGGAGTTTCCGTAGCAAACAGGAGGGTGGCCAGACGCCATTCCCTGTAAACCTGGAAGCAATTGCTACAAAAGGCAAAAAACTGCAAGATTTCCAAGTGCTGAAATATCGCAGTTTTGACCTGAATATCTGGATCTTCGTATGTTTGCATGTTCTTGCAAACGGAAATCACGGGATTTTTTTATCTGGGTTTGTTCCCGGATTTTAGATACTTGTTCCTCATTGATCAGTTCCTAAAAAGAAGGTGACAATTGAGTAGAAGGTGAAAACTTTGTTTGTGTGCCAGAAACTTCATGAAATGTGTGGAGGACACAGTTTCTGTGGTCTGCACATAGAACGGAAATTTTGCGGTGATCCGCATAACCAAATCTCTGCATATCCGTATCTCACATATTTTTTTTAATTGCCAGTTTCTGGAGGAAGTCCTACAGCGGCCATCTTGGGAACCTCTCAATCTCAGAACAAAGCATCAAGTCTGGACAATGGAGGCAGAAATCCCAGGACCAACAGGTCTGTATGTTCTCCTCAACCTGAAGTCCTGGGATTTTTTGCTCCTTGCGAAAACCCATGATTTAGTGCTGTCTGGAAGCGTTCACAACTTGATTTAAGTTTGAGAGTGTTCTCTTACAGACGTACACAAAATTGCCTTCATCACTGCATTTTGAGGGGGGAAATCATTAGTTGTAAGAAAGCTGCAACAGAGAGGAACCTGTCTTTCGTTACTTATCTTCTCCTGAGAACCCATGTCCCTTTGAATTGCATTGGAAAACAACTACTATCAAATCATTCAAGCACTCAAATAAGGACATCTCTATCACAACACTTTCAAAATGGGTGTCGACACTAGGCATGGGCCAATTTTGGCCCTCCAGGTGTTTTGGACTTCAACTCCCTCAATTAATAACAGCCCCAGGCCCCTTCCTTATCCCCCCAAACTGCTTTAGCTGCTGAAGGGGACAAGGAAAATGCCTGAGGCTGTTAGGAATTGTGGAACTTGAAGTCCAAAACACCTGGAGGGTCAAAGTTTGTCCATGCGTGGTCTACACAATACAGACTAAGGGTGAAGAATTCTGGAATGTACCACTTTAGATACAGGAGGACAGGTATTTTAAGACAACCCCCCCCCCTTCAATGGTGTGGTCCATAATTTTACCAGTACCCTAATTTTATCATGTGCAATATGTATCATGGACATTGCAAGCAATCTGTGGGAATACACTTCATCATGTTTCTATCAGGAAGACCAGTATGATAAATGATAGCAGAAAGTTTCCTATAGATTTAGATAAAATAAAATAGGTAATGATTGTGGTGAGGAGAGAGGGAAATTGTAAAAAGTGCTTTCCTGAATTCTGAAATTGCGAAGTACTGCTAATACCAAAAAACAAAGCATAGCAAGCAAACTAATCTCTGTGGAACTCTAAAGGGAATGTGGTAGCACATTCAATACTGTTTTTGATTTTGGCATGAGTTTGAACCAAAAGGGCCGGGCTTTAACACAGCAGGCTAACCACCAACTGCAGTAAATCTTGCCAATCGAAAGGTTGACAGTTCAAGCCTGGGTTGGGGTAAGCTCCTGGCTGTCAGCCCAGCATCTGCCCACCTAACAGACTAATAACAGCTGTTGGAGTTCAGCCTGTGATTGTGTCTAATGATCAGGGTCCTCTGGATGTTGGGAATGACAATGAGGTCCATGTACCTAATGATGTTTCTATTGATGAGGCTGTTATTGATGCAGAGAATGACAATGGGATTCCTGTTCAAAGTGCCTTTTTTGATGATAATGTTCCTGAAGGGTTTGGAGATGATGGTATGGTCCCTGGAAGAGGGTCTGAATTGCTACCAGAGAATTCCCATGACTTTGAGCCTGAGAATAGCTCGGCACCTGGGCCAGCTGCAAAAATTAACGGGACACAGATAGAAGGCATGTTTTTAATCAGTACAGGCAAACAACCCAATCTCTCAGGCATTCTGCCAGGCTGAGAGAGATTGATAACAGAGTCAAAGCTGAAACGAAATCTGTTCCTGGCTGCTTGGGACAATGAGCAGATTAGGGGATAAAAGTGCCAAGTACGGAATCTGTAGTTCAGACAAAGCATCATTGGAAATTGAGTCAAGACATCTTTCCTGCTCCTTGGAAGCCTTGCCTTGGATAGATTCACGTGTTAAGTGTTTTTTTTTATTCATGATTCAAGTTTTGGAGTATTACCTTGGAAGTTTCTGTATCTGTTTTTCGTGAACTCTAACGGACTAATTTCCTGGACTATTTGTTCTTGCTTATCTTTCTACCTAATTGGATTTACCTATTTCTATGGAGTGCTTTTTACTGTTACTGCTTTTAAACTACCCTCAATAAACTGCTTGCATTTCTATTCAGTTGTGTAGTGTTTAAAGTCAGAGGGCTTTTCTCGCCTGGAGTGCAACAACAGCAATGTGAGTAGATAAGTAGGTACCACTGTTAAAAAGCAGGGAGGTAATAAAAGGCATCCATAAAGGACATACCAACAATTCAATTGGGAGGTGTCTACAGACAAGAAAAAAAGTTCCTCGGCATGCAAGATGGAGCAACAGGACCTCCCGTGGCCAGAGTTGAGCACAGCCTCCAGATGTTGGAGATGGAAAAAAAAACTATACCTCTGTTTATGTATTGCTTTTTCTGTCAACTGTATAATGGCATTGAATGTTTGCCTATATGTGTTCTGTATAAAGTTTGTACACTGCTCTGAGTCCCCTGCAGACTGAGAAGAGCGGGATAGAAATGATGTAAATAAATAAATAAAGTGCTGCCACATTCTTTTCCTCCCCCTCCTTTCTTTGCTGCAAGAGACACATCTAAGTCTTTGTAAAATCCTACTTTTGTGGACTTTCCCAACGTTCTTATGATAAATAGTAAGTTTTCAGTAATAATTGTCAGGTATAAGGATCTAAGTGTCTTAAAGGCACCAGATACCACCTGATCTTGGAAACCACAAAACCCTGGCTACTACTTGGATGGAAGATTGCCAAAAAATACCAGGTGCTGTACATTGATATTCCAAAGGAGAGAACTACGAAAACTATTTCGGAGGATATCATGCCTACAAAAACTCTACAAAAGTCATAAAGCCGTCTTGAATTCCATTTTGGGAGAAGGGTGAGATATACATAAATCCAATAAACATATTCAGGGAGTCGCCATAAATCGACAAATGACTTGAAGGGTCTGACACACAAAAGACTGAAGGCCAAAGGTAATAGGAGTGCTAAGAATGCAAAACATATTATTTGATTTGAAATAGATATATAAACAAAGGCCTGAAGAGACATATTTCCCTTACTGGATTCATTCCCTTACGGGTTTCATGGCTGTGTGGCAACTCTCCAGAGTCCTAATCCAGTACCCAAACAAGTAGGACACATTGGCTGTAGCTATCCATATTAATCTGGAATTAATATCAGTTGGGTTCATTAGAACTTACTTTTGAGTAAATATGTACAGGACCATGCAATAAGAGTATTGGGGGTCCCATGCAAGCCTTTGAAAACATGGAAATGCTTTGTTCAAAGGTCTCTATGATTCAGAAATAACAAGTATATAATTAAATAACAAGTATATAATTGCGTAAACAGAAAGACAGGCATAAGAATGTGACATAATTCTACAAAGCAGAAAGGAACAAAGGAAGAATTGCCAGTTCATTCAAGTTATGTAGTCTATGTACTTAGATTCTTTGTAACCTTTAGATATGGTGGGAATAATAAATGGATAGATTTTCCTGTCGATTTAGTATTTTACCAATAGATCAATCAATAGATTAGATTACTGGATGTTATTCTTATAGATTTGTCTGGACACTGTTAACGTTTTGCTTGGAAATGTTCATTTTGGAAAGAAAAAGAAAAAATGACAGAGTGATTGTCTGATAGAGGGAATTTAATTTGACAGAATCATACAGGAATGCAGTATCATGGATTCAATGCCCATTCAGATCCAAATCATATGCCAAAGTGTCGGCTGTTGCTTTGGAAATACAGTTGTGTAGTTTGTGGTGATTGCTTCAGAGTGTACCTAGTCTCAAACTGCATCTGCTTGCTCAGGAAACAACAGTGACATAGATAACTGGATTTGGTGAAAACCAAAACAAGATCCCATGGACACTTGGTTAGCCCGTCAGCCACAATAGGTATGCTTTCAACAGTGTACGATGAATCTATTTTGGAGTGATCCTAGCAATTCAAACTGCTTCCAAAAAAATCCCAGAAGGAGATTTAGGACTTTCCTCAGACATATGTGGCTTCCCTTAAAAAAACCCTATGTATTTGGATTAGTACATGTGCTAAAGGGCCGGGCTTTAGCACAGCAGGTTAACCGCCAGCTGCAGTAAATCTTGCCAACTGAAAGGTCGACAGTTTGAAGCCCAGATCAGGGTGAGCTCCGGGCCTTTAGCCCAGCTTCTGCTTAGTTAGCGGTTTCAAAAACAGCAATGTGAGTAGATAAATAGGTACCACTTAAGAAAGAAGGTATTTAAGGCACCCATAAGGAAATGCCAGAAAAATGCCGGTAATTTGATCAAGGAAGAAATTTGCAAACGAAGCTCTTCGGCAGGGAAAGAGGAGTGACAGCACCCCCTCGTGGCTGGAACCGAGCACAGCCTCCAAGATGCCGAAGATGGGAAAGCCTCTATATACCTCTATCTATGTCCAAATTGTCTGTCTATCTATGTCCAATTGTCTGATGAAAAGGGGGGAAAAACCAAAATATTCTCACTTTTAGATATTATTTACATACACCACCCTGTTATGCCAGTTCCACTGGCTGCCGGTCCAGTTCCAGGCACAATTCAAAGTGCTGGTCTTTACCTATAAAACCCTATACAGTTCTGGCCCAGCATATCTTTCCAAACGTATCTCCTTCTACATCCCACCTTGGAGTTTAAGATCTTCTGGAGAGGTCCTGCTCTTGGCTCTGTCACAAACGCACTTAGCGGGGATGAGGGACAGGGCCTTCTCGGTGGTGCCCCCCCCCCGCCTGTGGAATTCACTCTCCAGTGAAATTAGATTATCTATGTCCCTCCTTTTCTTTAGGAAGAAGTTAAAAGCATGGATGTGGGACCAGGCCTTTGGGTAACCTTGCTGACAATGACAGTGACAATGATGACACTCGCTATGGAAATGGACTATGGACATGCTTGATGGAGTCTCTAACTACAGAATTCGGCTCAGATAAGGCCACCAGGTTGTTATTGAAACAGAAACAGATTATAATTAATTAATGTGATTTAATGTTTTAATTGTATGCAATTATTGGATTTTATTATGTATTTTATTAAGGAGCCCCCGGTGGCGCAGTGGGTTAAACCCCTGCACCGGCAGGACTGAAGGTCGACAGGTCGCAGGTTCGAATCCGGGGAGAGGCAGATGAGCTCCCTCTATCAGCTCCAGCTCCTCATGCGGGGACATGAGAGAAGCCTCCCACAAGGATGATAAAAACATCAAATCATCCGGGTGTCCCCTGCGCAACGTCCTTGCAGACGGCCAATTCTCTCACACCAGAAGTGACTTGCAGTTTCTCAAGTTGCTCCTGACACAACAAAAAAATAATAATATCGAATTGCTGCTGGCTGGAAGCCACCCTGAGTCCACGGGGTACAAATATCTGAAATAAATAAAATAAGGAAGTTACTCCTTTGCCGTACATGTGTTCTGTGATCTGGCCTGAGTCCCTGTTGGGGTGAGAAGGGCGGAATATAAATACTGTAAATAAATGCATAAATAAGACCGCCTCCTTAAAAGTAAGTCCTATTGATTTCAGTGGAACTTAATTCCAGATATGCTGAAGCTTGAATCACAGAGAATACTTTGCAGTTTGTATTTCCCTGCCAGGAAAAATGGAAGGTGAGAGATATTTTATTAATTGGAGGGCGAAAAGGTTCAGGTCAAAAGTGCCCCGTGGCTTCTCTAATCCACCCTGAAAGCAGCTATCAAAAATACAATAAACTTAAATTCTTTCTTCAGGCTGAAGTAGCAAATTGCTCACCGGAGCATCCCGTTTTGTGCTTGATTCAGGGGAGACTGTAGGCAAAGCAGGGACCATTATTAAGAACAGAGAAAGACTGTATTGGGAGCACTGGACTGAAGTGTTCAATGGAATGAAGACAAGATGAGTGAAGAAAGAGACATCACGATTAAATGGCATAGCGTGACTCCTAACGCCATGTGCCAAAAGTAGAGCCTTGGTTCTGGTAGTAGGAAAGGGTTCATGACTTGGGATGCCTTATCTTTCTGACAGTGTCAGCCGAAGCAGTGCATGGGATCTAATAAAAATGTCCGGTAACATCCTCATCCACCGAAGGTTCAAACGCTCAAGGCATTGCTGCATGACACATCTTGAATGGGTTGACATCCCAGGTTCAATCTCTGGCATCCCAGGAGAAAGAGACTCAAACTGCAGTGCTTGCTGTAGGGCAACTGGAGTAGATAATGCTGGGTTAGCTAGATGAGCAGCCTTACCCAGTATTGGAAGCACGTTGTGCCTGGGCTAGAAGCTCCAGCTATCACTGGGGTGCTGTATTTGCCCCAACTAATACCCAAGAGTCTAATTTATTTTGAAGTTGGAGCTCAGCAATCTAGACAGCTCCTCTAAAGTTCAAACAAATACTCAGAGTAGACTGAGCACCTAGGGAGTGTTTTCTAGCAGCACACATACTTCTGAATGCAGACATACTCATTTTTGGATTTGGGACCCAACCCTGTTATATGCCTGAGAAATGTGGACTGTCTACAGACGTCATAACGCAACTCCTGGAACAATTCCATCAGTGTTACCTCTGAAAAATCCTGCAATCTCTTGGGACCCAACCCTGTTATATGCCTGAGAAACGTGGACTGTCTGCAGACGTCATAATGCAACTCCTGGATCGCCTCCCTTGACTTTAGGTACTGCATTTATTTTTGTTTCTATCCAGTCTTAGATGTTTTAGTGCAGAAGCCAAATTAACCCTTAAGGGATACATACAACAAGGAAGCCAACAGACAACTTGGTGTCAGGAAGAAAGCAAGCAAGCAAGCAGAGTACAAAGTAAATAGAGAGAGAGAGAGAAATCACAATACAGTAGGCATCCAGAAAAAACAGGATCATGGACAGAAATGATGATGATAATGGGTTGCTATGAGTTTTTCAGCTTGTATGGCCATGTTCCAGAAACATTCTCATCTGTGGCAGGCATCTTCAGAAGTCAACACCTCCCAACAAAGGACTCCCCTAGGCAGGAAGTAGCCAGTTTGAAGCTGCAAGGCCATTAAATGCTAATCAAGGTGGCCAATTGCAACATTCACACTTGCCTCAAGCAGGTAAGAGTTCTTTCTCCCACCCTGGACATTATTCCACAGATATATAAACTCCACTTGCCTAGTTTCCAACAGACCTCACAACTTCTGCGGATGCCCGCCATAGATGTGGGTGAAACGTCAGGGGAGAATGCTTCTGGAACATAGTGAACTCACAGCAACCCAGAGATTCCAGCCATGAAAGCCTTCGACAACATGATGATGATAATAATTATGACAATGACAACATTTGTAGCATTAGTACTAACACTACTTGGTTTGATAAAAAGCATCCCAAATATTACTGAAGTACACATGGATGCTTGAATTTTGACATATTCAGGTGAGAACTGACAAAGCTAAGTGGAGTTTGTGCTTGGATGGCAGTAGCAGCTTTGTTTTGATTGGGGTTGAAGGAGGAAAGTGGTAGGAGGAGAGGGAAACCAGGACATTTTTAAAGTAGCTGAACAAGTGGGACAGCAGAGAATTAATTGGGGATTCTCCCTGCCAAATCTGGACAATTGGAGAGGATGCATCCTTGCACTCCCTGAAATATATATCTGTGATGAAGTGTAATTTTTTTATCTACAGTTATGTATTGTTATAGGTAAGTGTTTGTAATGGTAAGTATATAGTATTACATAATATTGGGGGATGGTGGCCAGCTTAACTCGCTTTGAGCTGAGTTGCTATGGAGATAGGGGCGGAGCCAACTGCCACTTGGCAGAGCAGCCATTTTAGAGCAGTCAGTCTGTGGTCGGTGAACTGCAGAGGTGACTGGTTCTGTCGTGTGTGGAGAACCAGCGAGGATTCTGTAGTCAAAGAACTACAGGGGAAGGCTGATTCTTTGGTATTAAGAATCAGGAAGGTTTTGGCTTCTAGCCAATATAGTTTAGATAAGTCAATWTATATTAAAAGTAACTGTTGTGGAAAAAGAGGGGAAGCCCTAATAAGCATCTTTATTGTAACAGAACCATCATAAAGAAAGGATAAGCGTGTGCCTGAAACAATCTGTTAAAGAAAGAAACATCTTTTTAAAGGAACTAAGTTTGAGACCTGTTTGTTAGTAGAATTAGACCTCCTAAGAGTTATTTAAGAACTGTTTTGAATGTAACCTTTGAAGATCTGTACCTCTAAGAGAAAGGACACTTTGAAACCATCAAGCTTCTGTACTTCAATAAACTTGTTACAGTTTCTTTTTAAAGTCAAGCTATTGGTTGTGTCATCAATTTAATAAGCCCTCACAAAGAGGTGGCTTCTTTTACCAACYCTCTACATATTGATAGTAGCTATATTTATACAACCTTGCAATTTGGTGGCACCATTAAAAATTAGTGGCCAAGCCTTTACAATTAGTAGCAGTAATATACTGGCTCCTTCACAATATCATAGACATGGCTCTCTGTGGCTCTGATTCAGAGAACTACCACAGGTAAGACCTCCAGTGAAAAGCCAGAACTCCTTGGATGCCAGCACAAGGAGATTGTCAATTGCCTCGGAGGGAGTATAGTACCCCTAGAGATTAGGACGTGGAACAATGGTTTCAAACTACAGGAAAGAAAGGAGATTCCACCTGAACATGAGGAAGAACTTCCTAATGGTGAGAGCTGTTCAGCAGTGGAACTCTCTGCCCTGGAGTGTGGTGGAGGCGCCTTCTTTGGAGGCTTTTAAGCAGAGGCTGGACGGCCATCTGTTGGGGGGTGCTTTGAATGCAATTTTCCTGCTTCTTGGCAGAATGAGGTTGGACTGGATGGCTCATGAGGTCTTTTCCAACTATTAATGGATTACCGAAAAATGCAAAGGATCTCCATGTATGCAGGGGAACAAGTAAAGGGACTTGGGTTCAGATGCTTATACCTCACATATCCCATCCAATGGAGTATATTATCTTTTCCTTGAGGCCCACAAAAGGAAAAAAAATCAATAAATAAATTAAAAGGATAATACAACCGTAGTTTTCTTTTGAAAAATGGAAGCGATAAAGTGCATATCACAGGGGGTAATTAATGTCTCGAAACACACCAGCGCAGTACAGGATTTGAAATTAAGCCAAATTTTGCCCGAGTTCTCACATCCCCAATACCTACAAAACAATTAAAAACACACACACGCACAATTTCAAAAAATTAAAATGAGAACAGAAAATGGATGGCACAAATTTATATATATGATGTATATACATACATATATAATGTATATACATATATAGTGTATATATATATTATATGTGTATATATATATATATATATATAATAAAAACAGCAGGAATTTGAAAAAAGACATCCAACAGAGCATAAGGAGAAGCACTTTGAATCTCATTATCTTCCACTGAAAAACACTCAACAGGACTAAAAAAAACCAAAACCCTTTTTGTTTTATCCATTGGTTAGCTCTTATAATTTGAGAAAAGTCACTGTTGCACTCTCACCTTGAATCGGCTTTTTAGAACTTTTTGTGTTTTGTTTGTACACAAAAGAAAAAAATATATATCCCTTTTTGTGTCTCTGTGTGTGTTTTCCATATGGAAAAAAATTGTTTGGGCAGTTGAGGTTGGAAAGAGAAAAGAGAGACTAAAAGATTGCATAGTTGTGAACAGTGGCTTTTCATCAAGGGTGAAAAAAGTGCATTTTCTGATAAAATAGCATTGGAATTTCCTATTTTTCATTATTCAGTTCCACACACGCAGCACACACACAGACACACATATATTTCTATAGATTTATATTTTTTTATATATATATATTCTTCTTCAGTCAAGTGCTACATGTCACACGTCAAGAGATATTTACAGCACATATCCATACATACACGCCACTTCTCCCCCCCCCTCGCGCCCCCCTCCCCGACACATGCGCCATAGTTAACAACTGACACGAAAAACAGCCATTCTTATATTTTAGATCTTGGGTGTTTTCCCCATGCAATCCTGTATTTTTTAAATACATTTTTGTTTTGATAAGACCTTTCTACATTGAGACCTTTAGAACAAAGAGAACGACTTTATCATCTGACTCATTTCATGTATATTTGATATTATTTTAAAACGAATATTGAAAAAAAGAAGAAGAAAGAAATACACTGTCTGGAAAGGTGGGAAAGTAAGCACCAGAAATACGTTTGGTGTCATCAACAAATCTAAAATCACAAATATTATCTTTCTGCCTTTCTCATTCACAGCTTTGTTTCCAAAACAACAAGGAATCCCACTGGAGCATTGCAGCGCACCCAAATACCTGGGAGTCACTCTGGATCGTGCTCTTACCTACAAGAAGCACTGCCTGAACATCAAGCAAAAAGTGGGTGCTAGAAACAATATCATACGAAAGCTGACTGGCACAACCTGGGGATCACAACCAGATACAGTGAAGACATCTGCCCTTGCGCTGTGCTACTCCGCTGCTGAGTATGCATGCCCAGTGTGGAACACATCTCACCACACTAAAACAGTGGATGTGGCTCTTAATGAGACATGCCGCATTATCACGGGATTCTGCACCCTACACCACTGGAGAAATTATACTGTTTAGGTATTGCACCACCTGACATCTGTCGAGCTCATCCCTTGTTTGGGTATCAGCCAGCACGTCAACGACTTAAATCAGGAAATAGTTTTCTAAGATCTACAGAGACACTTGCTGGAACACCTCAGCAAGCGAGAGTCCAAAAGTGGCAGGCTCAAACCCAGAATCTCAACCAATGGCTGATACCAAATGAGAGACTCCCTCCTGGGCGCACAGAGGACTGGGCGACTTGGAAGGTGCTGAACAGACTGCGCTCTGGCACCACGAGATGCAGAGCCAACCTTCAGAAATGGGGCTACAAAGTGGAACCCACGACATGCGAGTGTGGAGAAGAGCAAACCACTGACCACCTGCTGCAATGCAACCTGAGCCCTGCCACATGCACAATGGAGGACCTTCTTGCGGCAACACCAGAGGCACTCCAAGTGGCCAGATACTGGTCAAAGGACATTTAATCAACTACCAAACTCACAAATTTTGTATTTTGTCTGTTTGTTTGCTTTGTTCTGTTAGAAATGTAATATTTGACTGGCTGCCCTGACACGAGAAATAAAATAAATAAATAAATATTCCAAAACAATGTATTCGGAAACAATAGGGAAACACAAAGAAATCAACACGCAGTAAAGTCTCGCTTATCCTACCTTCGCTCATCCAATGTTTTGTATTATCCAACGCAGTCTGCCTCCCGCCCGGATCCATAGCTGTTTCAATACATTGCAATGTTTTGGTGCTAAATTTGTAAATACAGTAATTACTACATATGCTTTTTTCTGTCAATTTGTTGTAAATCGACAGAATGTATTGTCGAAGGCCATGAAAGCCTTCGACAATACATTGAACATCTCTACGGGGAGAAACTGTTCCAAGACACTCCAACAGACCTCACTACCTCTGAGGATGCTTGCCATAGATGCAGGCGAAACGTCAGAAGAGAATGCCTCTAGACCAGTGGTTCTCAACCTTCCTAATGCCGCGACCCCTTCGTACAGGTCCTCATGTTGTGGTGACCCCCAACCATAATATTATTTTCGTTGCTACTTCACAACTGTAATTTTGCTGCTGTTATGAATGGTAATCTAAATATCTGATATGCAGGATGTATTTTCAGTCACTGGACCAAATTTGGCACAAATACCCAATACTCCCAAATTTGAATACTGGTGAGGTTGGGGGTGATTGATTTGGTCATTTGGTAATGCTGGAGTTGCTGGGATTTATAGTTCACCTAAAATCAAAGAGCCTTCTGAACTCCACCAATGATGGAATTGAATCAAACTGGCACACAGAATTCCCATGACCAAGAGAAAATACTGGGAAGGTCTGGTGGACATTGACCTTGAGTTTTTGGAGTTGTAGTTCACCTACATCCAGAGAACACTGTGGACTCAAGCAATGATGGATCTGGATCAAACTTGGCACAAATACTCAATATGCCCAAATGTGAACACTGGTAGAGTTTGGAGAAAATAGGCCTTGCCATTTGGGAGTTGTAATTGTTGGGATTTATAGTTCACCCACAATAAAATAGCATTCTGAACCCCACCGATAGAATTGGACCAAACTTTCCACACAGAACCCCCATGACCAACAGAAAATACAATGTTTTCTGATGGTCTTTGGCGACCCCTCTGATACCCCCTCGCGACCCCTATTGGGGTCCCGACCCCCAGGTTGAGAAACACTGCTCTAGACCATGGCCATACAGCCCGAAAAAAAACTACAACAACCCTGTTGGAGGTGGCTTTGACACTGTTTCCTGTTGGATCTAGTCAGTCTTAGAAAAGCTGGACAGCAGATACAAGTAAGGAGTTTCAATAGCTATTCTCAGCCCTGTTCTATTGCTTATCTTCAGTTTCCCCCCTCATGGGAGTAAGTTTTGCCTTTGGGAGTTCTCTGTGCGATCCAATATCCAGCTTCCAGAAGAAGTCAACTATAGGATCGTGCTGAAAGACCTAGAAATTAGAGTTGTGCAGAGAATTTGTTCCTACTGTTCCTTTTGTGTTTTCCATTTCTTTGGAAGCACAAAATGAAAATCTGCTCGAAATGAAATCCTGCTTTCTTGTGCATCCGAACTTGCCTCCTTGCATTGGAAAGAGAGTGCGTGTGTGGTGTTCAAGCAGGTAGTCCTGGAAAGTGCATGCGCCTGCCCCTGCCAATGCTTACAGCCAAGCGCCTCTTACTCTAGAGTAGAAACAGCAGATGCCAGGTAAGAAAGCTCTCTGGGAAGGGAAGCCAGTGGATGGGAAGCCGCCTTCACCATTAAGGGGGGGGGGTCCGATAATGGTCCGATTTTCGGGGGTCTGAACCAAAAGAACTGAAAACAACCCTCTCAATTTCGGGAGGCTCACAAAAAATGGATCAGGGCCTCAACGAAAGCTGGGACATGAAACAGGGCAAGGTTTACCCTGAAAGCACCACCCTATTAGAAATTACTATAGAGGTGTTCTCTCAAGGAAAAGCCCAAGCGATTTCTTTATTTGCAGCCTTTCACTTTCCTGTGCCTCTAACTACATCAAATGTGTAGGGATGTATTATTTATTTATTTATTTAGGACTTTTATATACCGGTCTTCTCGACCTCCGCAGAGGGACTCAGTCCGGTTCACAACAAAAGATTCATAAACAATAGTTTAAAACATCACATCCCATAATTCACTAAAACATTAAAATACGATCATATGTATTGGGTTTAGAAAGAATGGCCATTGATAGGAGTTTAACCACATAATGAAGCAAATAGGTTCTTGTGGGTTTTTTCGGGCTATAGAGCCATGTTCTAGAGGCATTTCTCCTGACGTTTCGCCTGGTGAAGGTGTCATTTGGAGCCATGGAGAAGAAGAACTCAACAGGTTCCTGGACCATCTTAACAGCATCCACCCAAACATCCTTTTTTTTTTTTTTTTTTTTTTTTTTTTTTTTTTGGGGGGGGGCCCTGAGTAGTGCAGGTGTCAGGTGGCGGGGAGTTCAATGAGTCGGTTAAGGAGGGGTGTAGGGCTCAGAGTGGTAATAGCTGCTGTGATTGGTTGACGACGGGGTGGCGAAAAAGGGACGGTCAGTTGAAACATTCACACCTAGCCAGACAAGAGTTCTTTGTCCCACCCCGTCATTCCACAGATATATAAACCATTTTCCTAGTTCCAACAGACCCCACTACCTCTGAGGGTGCTTGCCATAGATGCAGGTGAAACGTCAGGAGAAATGCCTCTAGAACATGGCCATATAGCCCCAAAAAACCTACAACAACCCAGTGATTCCGGCCATGAAAGCCTTCGACAATACAAAAGTTCAAGCTGTTAGTATGAAGCCAGACTGGATTGGATTCCATTGTCTGGTGGCACTTTGCATTTTGGTGTGGAATGGCAGGCCTGTAGTGGGGGGGGGGGGGGGGGGGGGGGGTTAGGGGTTCAACCCCCCCCCGAAATGTTTCAGATTTTTTTAAAAACCTGGTTTACTCATGAATTTTAACTGGTTAACCAAATCCCCATGCTAAGTCTACGAGATGCAAAAAATGAAGACTCCCTCCAGAACTGCAAGCACGATCTCAGTCAAATACTGACAATTTATTCACACTGTCATTACTTGCAGCAATAGCCGATGTAGTGAAGCAACCAAGTTGGGGGGGGGGTGTGTTGAATGCTCTCATTAAGGTTGGTCAAGTTGGAGGTGGTTGACAAGGGCGGAGCTGCAGGCTATGGAAGGCAGCTCTTCCCTCTGCTGTGCTCTTTGCTTCAGCGTGAGCTAGGAGGAAGGTTTCAACCCCCTCCCCACAAAATTTTCAACCCCCCCCCCCCCGAAAATTTCAACCCCTCCCGAATTTTTTTTCTGGCTACGGCCCTGTGGAATGGCACTTTGGGAAAGAATAGGAAATGAAGATAAGAGAGGGAAATCCACTCCACTAAAACACAGTGGGATGGAGTAGACTGGGTTGGTGTTAAGAGGAGCTGCCATCCCATGTTTACTGTGTATAATGCAACTGCCATGAGTATCTGGCATCACAATCCTGTACTCAGATTAGCCCATCACTGTCATAGCTGCATTGGCACCAAATGGGCGCAGAAAGAGATTATTTTTAAAAACAGGATGCACTTATATACCATATATATCTATATCTCTAAAAAATCTATATTGCAATGGCACATAATATAGAGAGGAAATACTGGCATTTGCTTCATGTCACCAAAAACGGTTACCTTAGTCATATGAATAGGGAGCACCAAGAGAAAAGGCATCATGGAATTTCTGAGGATCAGAGAGATTCCTTGGCATCTGTCCTCTCAGCCTGCTTTCACTGGCTGGAAGAAGACAGAACGAAGACATTGAAGACTACATGGGATGCCTCAGGGCCATTCAAAGACAGACCTTGGTGAGGACTTGACTTGACTCTATCAGAACTTGACCCTATTTAGACTAAACCTTTTAGTGTTGCGTCTATTTTGGTGTTATGTCAATCTGAGAACTCAAGTAGATGGAAACATCCAAGAACATCCCATCTTAACACCATCCCTTTCCTAATCTTGCACATTTTAATGTACTTAATATGATATGGTCTTAGGGCTAGACCAGGAGTCTTCTGAGCTCCTTCAACACCCCTCAACACATACACTTGAGAATTCAAGTGGAGGAAAGCTTCTAAGAATCTCTCCTGATGCTCCATTTCCCCTCATAATGGCTTCCTCTGTTACAGTTCAGTCACAAAGAGATGTTGTTGGGAGCTCATATATCCCTCTTAGCAGGGAAAGATGGGTGGTCAATCAGCTCTAGGTCTCAGTTCAAAACTTTAAAAAGAGATAATTGAAGTCTAAAACTCTGTTTCTGAAGATTCAGTACTTGAATAGTTTTGCTCAAGTACTGTGGTATTTCCCTACATGAAACTACCATTGTCTACTAGAGTTCCCAAGATATCTATGAAAAGATATATTTATTAAGTCATGGTCCTGTTGTTACATTTAATGTCAAAATTTTGTAGATGTCCATAATTCCATTTTATTTATTTTAGTTCTTAAAACTCTCTCTGGACATTAGTGAATCCTTCTCCTATTACACATTGATTAATCTGAGACCTCAAGTAGATGGAAACTTCCAAGAAGATCCCATCTTAACACCATCCCTTTCCTAATTTTGCACATTTTAATGTATTTAATATGATGTAGTCTTAGGGCTAGAGCAGGAGTCTTCTGAGCTCCTTCAACACCCCTCAATACAAACACTTGAGAATTAAAGTGTAGGAAAGCTTCCAAGAATCTCTTCTGATCCTCCATTTCCCTGTCTCATGCCTTTTAATGGATTTAATTAAAAAATAACAATATGTACAGCCTTAGTGAGAAGTTGGGGCTCTTTTGAGCTCTGAAAGACCAGAACATCTTCAAAATACACTCAGCTAGAGAACTGAAGTAGAAGAAAGCTCCCCAGTCTTGCCCTTTGATCACCAATAGAATCGATTAGTTGGGTAGGGGGATTTTTCCGAGCACAGGAAGACTACAGGAGATATTAAAACATTAAAAGGTAGAAGACTGAGCTAGAGCAAGTATGGGCAAACTTGGGTCTTCTGGGTGTTTTGGACTTCAACAACAAGGATTACCCCTACCCAACCTCTATCTCGGGCATTGGCAAACTTGGGCCCTCTGGGTGTTTTGGACTTCAACTCCCACAATTCCTAACAGCCTATCGGCTGTTAGGAATTATGGGAGTTGAAGTCCAAAACACCCGGAGGGCCGAAGTTTGCCAATGCCCGAGATAGAGGATGGGTAGGGGTAATCCTTGTTTTCCATTAGGAAGTCTCGGAAGCAAAACAGTAAAAAAAGGAGGGAAAATATCCCCATATATCTCATAATTAACAAAATGTCCAAAAAAACCCAAAACAAACCAAAACAACTAAAAACTGCACATTGATATGTATCCATGCAAGTATGCCCCTATGGAAGAATCCACTGGTTCGCCCTTTCAGTGGAATACAGTTCACTCAATCTGTTCCTCAAAGAGGAAAATATGGCACAACTCAAAAGGAATTTCAGGACAATTGTGCAAAAAAAAAAGTGAAAAGCAAACTTTGCTGAAACCAGGCTACAAGGGTAATAAGAAAGCACCAGAAGTACTAGAACAGCACGTTTTCTGCACACAATTGGTTGCATATTACAAAAATCTGTTAAGGGAGAAAAATAAAGGAGAAAATTCATCCTCTTTTTCCTGGTCTAGTTTATCTGTTTTGAACCATTTCTTCTCTGACTCCACCTTCACTCTTAGGTCTTACTGAGAGATAAAGAAAAAGGCATATGTGCCCACTATAAAATCTGAACACCTCCTTATATCGAACTGCTACTTTTGCTACCATATGGCCCTTCAACTTTCATTGTTGTCCAAGTTTGTTTGCTTCTGGCTATTTGGATACCATACAGGACTTTTGGCAAATGTACAGACCTGTTGTCAGGACCAAATGGGGGATAATGAATGCATGAAGAGAGGTGAATATGAGAATGGGATCATGTTAGCCACTTAAATGTCCATTGTGCCTTCTGATCGGATTGTATGAAAACAAGTCAAGTTCTGTTTGGTGGGGAAACAAGTCATATTATGGAAGAAGCAGCTGCCAATGCTATCCCTGCCCACGATTACAAGGGTTGAATGAAAAGTAATGCCTCCACCTTCGTAACTCCTCAACAGATGGCAGTACTGGTATGTGGCAAGTATTGGCTTGTTCAGTAGACTCTCCTCTACAGTTCCATTTCGGCAGGAATGGTTGTGTTGATAAAGTGTGAAGTATGGAACCCTGCGCAGACGGTCAGTCAATGCGACTCAAGCAACGTGCAGTCATTGAATTCTTGACAACAGAAGGTGTCACCCCAAAGGAGATTCATCAGGGAATGCAAGCTGTGTTGATGTGAGTACTATGTGTTGTTGGGTGAGTAAGTTTAAAGATGTTGAGGTGACAACTTTTGCTGTCAAGAATTCAATGACTGCACGTTGCTCAAGTCGCATTGACTGACCGTCTGCACAGGGTTCCACACTTCGCACTTTAACAACACAACCATTCAATGCTAAGGCTTCCCACTGAAATGGAACTGTAGAGGAGAGCCTACTGAACAAGCCAGTACTGCTATCTGTTGAGGCATTACTTTTTATTTAACCTTCGTACATTTTTCTGACAAGGTAACTCTTGTCCAAGCTTTGTAGGCATTTCCTCAATACCGAATTTCTTGGTGATTCTTTACCGGGTTCCAGACCTAGCTATCTCTTCATTCCTTCTATTTCACGTCAGTGATGGTAGGTAAAGAAGGTTCAGAAAATCAAACGCCAAAGCCATGTTACTGGCAGTGGCAACAAGGTCTGGAACTCTATTGCCTTCTGACAAATGTGAACATGTTCTTTATGTCACGGATAGATTGGTCAGTTTAGGCAATATTCTGGATTTCAGCCAAATTCATTGGCCAATAGCAGCAAAACTGAATCAACTAAACCCGATGGGGCTTGGAACGCTTAAAGAAAGGATTTTTAGAAATAACTAATTCTTAGAACTGCGGTGGCGCAGTGAGTACAACCGCCGAGTTGTTGAACTTGCTGATTGAAAGGTTGCATGTTTGAATCCGGGGAGCGGCGTGAGCTCTGCTGTTAGCCCCAGCTTCTGCCAACCTAGCAGTTTGAAAACATGCAAATGTGAGTAGATCAATAGGTTTGGTTTTTTTTTTGTTGTGTCAGGAGTGACTTCAGAAACTTCAAGTCGCTTCTGGTGTGAGAGAATTGGCCGTCTGCAAGGACGTTGCCCAGGGGACACCTGGATGATTTGATGTTTTTATCATCCTTGTGGGAGGCTTCTCTCATGTCCCCACATGAGGAGCTGGAGCTGATAGAGGGAGCTCATCCGCCTCTCCCTGGATTCGCACCTGCGACCTGTTGGTCTTCAGTCCTGCCGGCACAGGGGTTTAACCCACTGCGCCACTGGGGGCTTCAGATCAATAGGTAATGGTGCTCCATGCAGTCATGCTGTCTACATGACCTTGGAGGTGTCTACGGACAAGACTGGCTCTTCGGCTTAGAAATGGAGATGAGCACCAAGCCTGAGTTGGACACAACTGGGCTTAATTTCAGGGAAAACCTTTACCTAGAACTGCTTTAGGAAAACCCTGCTCCATTGTTCAACTGGGGAGGTATGTCTTTGGGCAGATCATACAGCATAAATTAATAATAATCTAGACACAAGCTGATTGGACCCTTAGGTATACATGTGGTTTATCAGAAATCACCTGCTTTCAGTGTGCTCATGGAGCCCTCGGTGGCGCAGTGGGTTAAACCCTTGTGCCGGTAGGACTGAAGACCAACAGGTTGCAGGTTTGAATCTGTGGAGAGCGTGGATGAGCTCCCTCTATCAGCTCCAGCTCCTCATGTGGGGACATGAGAGAAGCCTCCCACAAGGCTGATAAAACATCAAAAACATCCAGGCGTCCCCTGGGCAATATATTTGCAGATGGCCAATTCTCTCACACCAGAAGCGACTTGCAGTTTCTCAAGTCACTCCTGACACGACAAAAAAAAAGTGTGCTCACGCATGAGCGCACTTCACCCAATCAGCTAGTAAGGGAAAAACACCTTAGGAAATGGAAAGTCAACTTTGAAAAGAGTATAAAAGCCCACCTATCATATGCTTGGGGTGGCAGTTTCACTTTTTGTCCACCTGTTTGGTCAAATAAATAAATCTGGTTTGTTTTCACCTGAATAATTCTGTTTGTTTTCTCTTCCTGCAACTTCTCTGATCCTGCATCTTCACAAATCCACTACAAACTAATCCTTCAGAAAGCTCACAATCCTGTTGTTTCTTTTTCTTTATTTTTTTAAAAAAATAATGGATGTGAACTAATTAAAAAAAGGGATAACTTCATTAGAATCCTGTTTGATCCACAGTGAACAGAACTCACTATTTAGGATGCGGTGAGGAAACCCAAATAGGACGGCGATGCGGTACATGCACAACTTGGCAGCAAACTCTGTTGAACTCAGTGGAAATTATTTCTGAATGAACTTGGAAATTGTTGGGCAGCAGATTAGATTTAGGTTAATACTACAGAGACTTGAACCCAAATCCTATTGTGAAGTAAGTAACAAAACATATGACAACATATGCATGTGCTTAAATACATAAAAGGTATATAAATAGATGCTTTTTTGTGCAAGTTAATTGCGTCATGATAAATTAGGAAAATAAAGATACAGGCACCAGTTTGCCAAGAAATAGCACCAATCGTTTGTTAACACTGGTGTTCAAAAGCACCACCCATCTGAACAGTTTAAGACGGCGGACATTTTGGCTCAGGTTAAAGCTATGCCCTTGTTCTTAGCTTTCTTCTACTTGGGTTGTTGTAGGTTTTTTCAGGCTATATGGCCATGGTCTAGAGGCATTCTCTCCTGACATTTCGCCTGCATCTATGGCAAGCATCCTCAGAGGTAGTGAGGTCTGTTGGAATTAGGAAAAAGGGTTTATATATCTGTGGAATGACCAGGGTGGGACAAAGGACTCATGTCTGCTGGAGCTAGGTGTGAATGTTTCAACTGACCATGGCCATATAGCCCGAATGCCTCTAGACCATGGCCATATAGCCCGAAAAAACCTACAACAACCCAGTGATTCTGGCTATGAAAGCCTTCGACAATACATTGAATATTTCTTCTACTTTCTTGCATGTTATTGACACAACTCTCCTAGAAACAGTGCAATGGCACACTGGAATGGAGGAAACAAGAAGGCCTCGTTCTGGACTGTTTTCTGAGCGAATTCAGAAACTAAACACAAGTGGTCATTGTTAAAATCCACAGTGAGCACCAAAATTCATACACGAGACAGGCAGATATTCTTTTTAAAGCAGGAAAACACATCTGAACAGGCCAACATGGAGATGACCACCAAGATGACTTTGTACCTTGGGTTTGCCTATTACCAGAAGCACTAGCGATTTCCTATTGACTATAGTAACAAGATTGAAAGCCGAAATTCAGTTAATACACCCAGCCAAAGCAGACTAATTGAATCTGTTTCTGAATGGTAAATCAACATTTTAGTTAATCCTACTGTTTCAAGAGCAGTTGGGACTAGCAAATGGATTTAAATCTTAATTTGTTAAGGTTTCACAAAATGTTGTTTTTGCTGGCTTTAAAGACCACAGAATGATTTTGTTTATGTTCAGAATTTCATGTTTCATCATCCATCAAAGTATAAAAGGGAATGGAAATGATGGGGTAGGTGGATGAAAGATAAATATTAAAAAAATCCACAATCTGTGGGTTGGGAAGCTTGCAGTTGGCTTCCTCGGCAACAAAGCAGCCTTCACACATGCTGGATGGATCACACGGATAAAATGACTGGGTAGAAAATTGCATATATTCCATTTGTACATTATTACGCATGTTGACAACTATATGTGGAATGCATTATCACATGCATGTAATATCTTCTGATACTCTTGGGGGCTCATCCGGGATATGAACCCAGGTCCTAACCCCACTCCAAATTCATTGCTATGAAGATAATAAGTTAGTGGCCATCTTTGTAACTGCCACAATATTATGGAATGCCAGATAAGAGAGATCCATATGCTTCCCTCCCAACCACTTTTCTAAAAAAACAAACAGACAGTACATTTTGTGCTTCAATTCTGCAGAATACTCCATGTGCTGACATTATGAAAAGTCTGTCACATGATATATAGGTGTGCTCATTACAAACTAGTTTGTGGGGTGTGTGCTCGAGATATTTCCTTCTGCAGTAGGAAATGTGCCACATATAAATCAGTACGCAGTTTGAAGAGAGAATTTGATACATAACATAACCATAGCATGGGTTGTTGTAGGTTTTTCCGGGCTATATGGCCATGTTCTGGAGGCAATTTTTCTCCTGACGTTTCACCTGCATCTATGGCAAGCATCCTCAGAGGTAATGACCTCATTACCTCTGAGGATGCTTGCCATAGATGCATGCGAAACGTCAGGAGAAAAATTGCCTCCAGAACATGGCCATATAGCCCGGAAAAACCTACAACAACCCATGGATTCCGGCCATGAAAGCCTTCGACAATACATAACCATAGCAATCTCACCATCTAAATAACAAATGCAATCCCTTTGGTAATCCTACTGAAAAACTCTGGTCCCTTTTTAATGGTTCTCTTGTAACTTTGAAGAAGAGAGTAATGCAAGCAGAACTTACTATAGTTATTTCTACCATGTCTATCTAGGCACCAGAATTCAGTGGGACTTCTTCCCAGGCAATTAGGTACAGGATTGCAACTTCAGTGATGTGCATACTGCATGACAGTTATTCCCATTATACTGACCTGCCTCATCATTGTGCAAATAAATAAATAAGGACAGGAAACAGTTACAAATAATTAAGATTGCAATGGAGTCCCCTCTTTTCCCTACAATTCACCTCAATTGTTTTACGCCCCATTTTATGTAAATTTGCCTATTCAAAAATTATAATAGAATTATTTGTTTAAAAAGATTGCAATGGATCGATTCTGTTTTGGAACAACCGTGTCTCTTAATTTCACCATGACTCCAATGCTCAAATCTGTGGCTGGATCTACATTACTATACAATGCAGTTTCAGAACGCATCTTAACTGCATTGAACTGGATTTATAGGGCATTGTAGACTCATATAACCCAGTTCAATGCAGTTAATCTGCATTATATAGCAGTGTAGATCCAGCCTCTTGCATGTTGGCACTTGTGATCTAGAACAGGGGTCCTCAAACTCTTTAAACAGAGGGCCAGGTCACAATCCCCCAAACTGTTGGAGCGCCAGATTAAAATTTGAAGAAAAACATGAATGAGTTCCTATACACACTGCAAATATCTTATGTGTAGTGCAAAAAAAAAAAAAAAACCACTTAAAAACAATACAATAATTAAAATGAAGAACACTTATTAGTATTTCAATGGGAAGTGTGGGCCTGCTTTTGGCTGATGAGATTGGATTGTTGTTGTTGTTGTTGTTGTTGTGTGCTTTCAAGTCATTTCAGACTTAGGGCGACCCTGAGCGAGGGCCGAGTAAATGTCCTTGGAGGGCCGTATCTTGCCCCCGGGCCTTAGTTTGAGGACCCTTGATCTAGAATGTCCATGCACACAGCAGGTATCACGAACCATTATGCATTTCTGCTAAATTCCACTGATTCTTGGCACCAGAGTTGGCACCTGTGGGCACTTGGCACCAGTTTGCTTTCCACATTTTTGTCCCCTGGTAAAGCAAGTTAAGGTGGTCTTAGGGCTGGAACAGCCAGTGGACCCTATTGAATTTTTGGAGTCCCACGGTAAATCTGCCTTCTACTTCGCCATCACCCCCTCAATCCAAAACATCCATAGTTGATGGAAAATAATACAAAATCTAAGATAATTTAGCAGTAAGTCTTCAACTTCCTCCAGATGTACACGCTGCCTTCACTTGCTCCAGGTGTTGATGTTTACTCAGAATTTTTGCAACCACAAATACACACACGGTAGAGTAATCCTATCATAAGAAAATGTGCTGCTCTCCTAAGAAACGAACAAGTCAATGGCCATCCATTTAGTATGGTCTACAAACCACTGTTCCAGAGTGGAAAAGGTTGTATGTATTTCATCACTCCACAGAGACCTCAGAAAGTCTGAAATAATAATAGTCTCTCCCTAGGTTGTTGTAGGTATTTTGGGCTATATGGCCACATTCTAGAAGCATTCTCTCTTGACGTTTCACCTGCATCTATGGCAAGCATCCTCAGAAGGTTCTAGAAGCATTCTCTCCTGACGTTTCACCTGCATCTATGGCAAGTATCCTCAGAGGTTGTGACCTCACAACCTCTGAGGATGCTTGCCATAGATGCAGGTGAAACGTGAGGAGAGAATGCTTCTAAAACATGGCCATATAGCCCAAAAGACCTACAACAACCCAGTGATTCCAGCCATGAAAGCCTTCAACAACACAGTCTCTCCCTATCTTTTCACTACCTTTGCATGTATAAACTACACAACTCTTAAACTCGCCTGCCCTTTCTACTCTGAGATTTCATAGCAAGTATCCAGAACATACTGATCAGTAGAGCTTGCTTTCGATATAGTTTTCATCAAGGTGGTAACCCTTATATCTGGTAAGAGTGGTCACACAGCTCCATATAAAACCATGAGAAAAGCAAACAGACACCAAACAAATATTTTAGCCAACCACAGACTTCCCTGTTAAGTCAACTACAAGCAAGGAGCATTTCACTGCATTGTTCCATTTGAAGTTTGAAGCAGCAAAACCTCAACAGAGCTTCACAACCTCACTGAAGGCTACTCCTTGATAAGGATCTCTGTATTTAGTCTTTAAAACAAGTGGCATTTACAGTTCCACTCCCATTACTCAGTACACCCAAAGCTCACAATTTCTGTGCTATGCACCCCAAGCTGCCCAACTGAAATCACGCCTTCGAAAGGCACGGGTGTTTAATAAGAGTTGGGAGCCAGAAAATAATTAGCACAAAGAAAACAGACCTGACCCCACTCGTTGAACTCAGTTTGAAAGCATGCAAAAGAGCAGAGTGTCTCTCAGTCTGTGTCTCATTTAGCACACGTATGTCAGCCAGTTTCAGATGATAGCACCACAGCTCTGCACTACTGTGCACCTGAAGTCTCTCTCTAACTGGCACTGCAGATGGTCGCAATTACAATTGCTGTTGTTGTGCCACCCACAACGATGATCTTTGTCACTACAGTTATGCCTTTGGTGCACCTGACGACACAGGAAGGATTGTTCTATGGAAGCATGCAAATAGGCACTAGTGTAAACACGGCCTTGGTGAGACGAACACAAGTTCCCACAGTATTTTAGTAAAAATAACCAGATGAAACTTTGGCATCAACTCAAAGTTTGGAGCAGGAAGTGGGGTGTAGGGACAGAGACTGAAAGACTGGGATTATATTGCATTCACATACATACACACACAGAGAGAGAGACTTTGGCCATCTGTAGAGAGCCTTGCTTCCAGAGGCTATAAAGACAGTAGTTGAACATGATTTAAAATTACCAGGGCTGTTAATCACCCCATCCCACAAGTGGCATCACTAAGAGGGTCGACAGAGTGTGGACTGCACCAAGTGACACCATCAGAGGAGTGACACAAAAATTGCCATCTATAAAATTTTTGTGCAGTGTTTTTGCAGAAATTTATGATTTTTTTAAAATAAAAAAAAATGTAAAAACACATTTTTGTAAACACAATTTACATGTCCCATAGCAATGATTCCTACAGGGCTAAATATGCATATTAAATTTTAGAACCTTCCAATGCGTTGCTATCATTGTTGTCCAATTACAATGATGCTTCAAATCACATGGTTTCGTCTGCATGCGCTATTATAACAGGAATGGGCCAACTTTGGCCCTCCAGGTGTTTTGGACTTCAACTCCCACAATTCCTAACAGCCTACCGGCTGTTAGGAATTGTGGGAGTTGGAGTCCAAAACACCTGGAGGGCCAAAGTTTGCCCATGCCTGCGCTATAAGCACACACTGTTGTTTTCATTCTTGCTATATTTTTAAATAGTTGCCAATTTTGCCACATTATCTTATATTTAGCTACAATATTGTGGTATGCTCTGGTACAAGAGGAGATCCAATTGGTGGCACCACGAGTTACTGCTCCGGGTGACACCAAACTTAGTGATGCCACCACCTCCCACCACTTTTTGCCACGATCATAACAATAAGTTCTTTTCTATACTCAAACCCTAGGGACAGTGAATTGAGTATATGGGCCAAAATGAGTTTTCCCTATGACAGCCTTTCTATACTGTTTTAATTGGGAAGAACAATTAGAATAACAATCAGTTTGTGAGCAAGTTGGGGAAAAAATCATGCTCCAACTATGGAAGATCTTAGAAGAATACAGCTATTGGAAAGATTGTCCTTCCCCTTGTTTTACCACTCCATCTTCCTCTTCCCAAATACCCAAGAGTTTCAAGGATATCCACAGATTCAATTACAAGAATAATACTCATTGCTTATCTGTAGTCCAATACATGTCTGAGCCTAAACATGAGAAGCAGGGCCACTGTCAAATGGCATTGAGAAGGGGGCAAGTTCGATGATAGGGACTACTTCTGAATTTGGCAACTGACATTACTGTAATTTTCTAGGCATTCCATAGTTTATTTTGTTATGTGTTCATGTTTGCAATCTCCAAAACCACAGAAAATTTTGGCATCCCCTCCTGCTCCTCGGTTCAGTTTGGAAAGCAATGAGAATTAACTTGTTGCTTTAATACAGAATCCTAATCTCCCTCCTTCCTTGACATTTGGTCTCAATCTTGGCCATGCCAAAGTTGACACTTGCTCTCAATCTTGGCCATGCCAAAGTTGACAATTGCTCTCAACCTTGGCCATGCCCAGGTTGACACTTGCTCTCAATCTTGGCCATTCCAAGGTTGACACTTGTTCTCAATCTTGGCCATTCCAAGGTTGACACTTGCTCTCAACCTTGGCCATGCCCAGGTTGACATTTGCTCTCAACCTTGGCCATGCCCAGGTTGGAAACGTTGTCCTTTCTCTCCTTGGTAGAGAAATCCCTGGGTTCTAATCTTGTTTGCTGTAATGCACTGGAAGAAGGATGGAAGTTTTTTGAAGCAACACATACCCAGAGCCCATTTGGGTGCACAAAATTCCTGGAACAGTTTGTGATATCACAGCCAACATATTTGGAGGAACTACGTATGGATGGAAGGACTGTTTGGAAGGTTTTTGTGCATTCATTCAGTGCCGTTCCTTGACTTTAGTATTAGATAACAGTGGCAAAAAAACATAATAGTGAGAAGAAATAATATCATTAAACATGACACACAACCTCCCATATAACAAATTCAACTGAGACTTCTATGCCAGGCAAATAGGAAACAAAAAGGCAATTACACAAACCCTTTTAAGTCAAGCCATGAAGGGTTTCTCTGCAGCATAGAGCTGTAGGCTGGTTTCCCTCTAGTGAATCAAGGCTATTCCCCAAAGTATGGGCAAGCATTTCACTGCATTTGACAGGAAGATGGCAAGCATTAAAACCAACACAAGTCACCAGGTATTGGTTAGAAAGCTGCTCAGGTCATAAATAGAGAGAGAAAAACATACTAATTACACTTTTAGAAAATGGCACACAGCACCAGGTAAGAGCTAAGATTGTATAAGGTACTTGATCTCTCATATCGACACTTGTTCTCCCATATCTGCACTAAAAGTGCTGCTCTTGATGTGTACAAGTGTGTGTATATGGTAGTGTATGTGTAAACATGCTATCGGAGATTTAACACCACAGGTAGACTGTTAATATCCCCTCAGAAGCAAGGCTTTCCCATGGAGTCTGTTCACACATTCATCAAGTGGATGAGTGGTTACATGTATGTGTGGACCAGCCTCCAGCTAGCATCACGCCTTGACTTTCTGCAGTGAGAAAACCCATGTTTCCAGACCCATAGATGGGCAGAGTGGGCCCCTCGCCAATAGCAAAGACCACTGTGTTGTCGGTTAATAAATAAACAAATCATTCCCGTACTAAACGGTCAAAGAAAACTAACAACAGAGACAAATAACATATCATACTGTTTAGCACCTTTCATCCACATGCTTGGCAGGTGGTCACTAGGCCTCACAACATCCCTGTGAGGTAGGTCAAGGTGATCACAAATCATTTACAGACAGATAAGCTGAAGACACAGAAATCTTAAAGGACAGGTTCTGGATTGTGCAAAGACTTCCGTGAAATAGCTAGGAAGAAAACCGAATGTTCCCAAGTCATAAAAATCAGGGAGTGTTTCCTTTGAACCTCAACATGGCAACAAACAACACTCAGATCTATACACAAGCAAAAAAATCACATATGAACTTAAATGGAAACTCTTGGCTTTGTGTGTGTGTGTGTTCAAAAAGGATCTAAGACAACACAGTTTTAAACATTGTTGTATTGTTAGCTTCAGTTTCCCCACACTCTGTCTAGATTCTGACAATTATGGATGAAAAGGAAGAATGATATCAGAGCTAGATTGCTCTCTCCACACAAATTCGAGGAGTCCCCTCGAATTTTCCAATTCATAATAATTCAACCCATGGGCAGCTTCACCTTAGCAATTCATCATTTCAACCTGCAACATCAAATGGTTACCTGCATGTCTGAAATGAGTCGTCACAGATGGAACACCCAAGAAGAGTCTTTTTATATTGCTCACTCAGTATAGCTTCATGGCAATCCTTTCACTTGTTCAGATTCTAGCTATATCCAGTGCCATGAACTACAGATCCACCACATCCAACAGCCTGCATTTCAAACTAGATCCAGTGGAAACACACACACACAGCACACATTTGTAGTTTGCTTCTGTCAGAGATCACACTGAATTTCACAGACTCTGTTAGTGCAAAATAAACCAAGTCACCCCGTTGCGATGACTCTTGTAGGACAAGTTTCCACACCTTTGTTTTTCCCCAACTGTTCCAGAACAGGCAACGACAAACCCAGATCTTTCTGTGTTTAGAAACAGGCAAGCGGAGAAATCAATGCGGAAAGTGTTCTTGGCAGAATTTATCAATGAAACATTTGCCCACATACCTTTGGGGGGAAGCCTTGATGTCTTAAACCAATTAGCTGAGGTTCTCTGCACCAGAATATACCTGAGTTGTGAAGGGGAATATTGATTCTGTTTCCCCGCAAGAGTTGAACAGTCATAGGCCGCTCTCGAGAACTTCTAAGGCAGAAGACAAGACACCTTCGCATAACCTCCAGAAAACAATTTGTGCTTCCTTCTCATGTGTTCAAACAGGAAACACCCCAACCAATCAGTTCAATTTGTGAAATTTGGGAAGTGCCAGGAAGGACAGAATTGGTAGCTTCTGTAATGTCCCACCGACCCACTCATAGATTTCTGGAGTGTTTCTGCCAAATGGCACAGAAAAACAGGCACAAGAAGGTTTTTTGCAGCAGAGAAAGTTAACAAGATAGCCAAATTATGTATGCACACAACTACAGGATGGTTCAGCGTGTGCCCTTTGGTACATATAGACTTAAAGATTAATTTTTGTTGAAAGCACCACGGGGCTTCTGTTGAGAAATGCCGTAGGGAATGTTGGCTAAGCACCTGATTTGCAAAACTATCAAATCTTTATCACAGTTTGCCTCCCTAAGACGTCAAGCAAACTTTGCCCCTACTCAACACAAACCTCCAGAATACATGTTGTATGACAGAGAAAAGAATATAACACTTCTGATCTTGGAAGATAAGCAGGGTCTGCTCTGGTTAATACTTACATGGGGACCATCAACAAATATAAGGTGATATAGGCTACATTACAAAGGAAAGAAATGACAAATCCATCCCAACACGTTTCATGCAAACTCATGAAGCTTTGGACAGCCGCTCCACCCATACCTACAAAATTATATCTTTGTGTATATATGTTCCTGTCAACTGTTGACTCAGGCCTGCTCTATATATTTTGCAGGGATATAGGGCACATCTACACTGATGACTTAAGTCAGTAGGCCGGGCTTTAGCACAGCTGGTTAATCACCAGCAGCAATACATCTTACTAATTGAAATGTTGGTTATTCGAAGCCTGGGTTGGGGTGAGCACCCGACCTTTAGCCCAGCTTACTGTCCACCTAAGCATTTCGAAAACAGCTGTGAGTAGAGAAATTAGGCACTGCTTAAGCAGAAGGTATTTTACGGCACCATAAAAGAAATACCAGAAAAATGCTGGCAATCTAAAGAAGGAGGAAGTCTGTGATTAAGGCTCTTTGTCATAGAGGATGGAGCAATAGGTGGTTGGAATCGAGCACAAGCTCTAGGATGCCGAAGTTGGGAAAAATGCATCAATCTGTTGTCTGTTCTGTCTGTTTAATGGCATTGAATGTTTGCTGTGTATGTGTTCTGTAATCCATCCTGAGTCCCCTTTGGAGCGAGAAGGGCATACAAATGCTGCAAGTAAATAATAATAATAATAATAATAATAATAATAATAATTGAAGAAAGTAGGTTGCTGTGAGTTTGTATGGCCGTGTTCTGGAAGCATTCTCTCCTGACATTTTGCCCACATTTATGGCAAGCATCCTCAAGAGGGTGAGGGGTTTCAAGTAGTTTCAAATAAGTTTGAGGCCCAGATAGAGACTGCACAATCAACAGAGTGTGGATGTGCATTAAGGACTTTACTTTGCACATTTTTGGGGCGTTTATTTTTTAGCTGCTAAAGTTTGAAGCCAGCTTTGAACTGCATGAAATGGTTAGTGTAGATGGGGACCTAAGCAAGCAATACTCAGAGACAGGTAAGTATGTTGGTTGTTGGTTCCTTCCTCTGAAATATAGCACCTGATATTCCTTGGTGGTTTTCCATCCCAGTACCAACCCGAACTTATATCTCTGCACTGTTCTGGTGCAAAGCACCTATTGCTATCCACTTGGTTACAATTGAGGCAGAATGACAGCGACGTGCCCAAGACCAACGGCAGCAATTCATGGCAGAGTCCAGATTAGAATTGGAGAGTTTTCTTAACCACCATCAAAGTCAACAACCGTTGGCTGTGTATCCATGTTACATGCAAAGACATGCAACAAGTTTTGGTGGTGTTTACTCCTAGCCAACTTTCTTTGCATACCCCCAACTGCTTTTCACCCTGTGGGTGAGATGTAGATAGCACCCACGTTTTGCACAATTGCCAGCTGTGGCTTGTGTTTTGCGCACACGTCCTTAGACATGGGGTGAGGTAGATGTCTGTGAAAGAGAAGATTAGTGCAATGCAGTGGGGGAAGTCTTGGTCTCAAGAGCAGTTCCACATCCTCATTTGGCCACGAATGGCATTGGGTGGCGATGGGCCAGTTGCGGTCTCTCTGCCCAATCTGTTTTGCAAGGCTGTTGTGGATGAGAGTGAAAAAAAATCACACATCCTAAAGTTCTGGTTGTATTGAAGTTTTATTAGTGTAAGTTAATTACTTACACTAATCCTTAGCCCTCCTGTAGAATCGTCAAGCATGGTCGGTGGCTTTTCCACTCGTTCTGACCTCATGATAGTCTTCCAAAGTAGGCTGCAAAATAGTCACAGCTTGGAAATAATCTATTTATTATTCTTTAACTATTTGTTGAATTTGGCCTTTCTTTTAGGCCCCTTCTCAACTGCCATATCAAATCCAGATTATCCGCTTTGAACTGGATTATATGGCAGTATAGCAGTGGTTCTCAACCTTGCTAATGCCGTGACCCCTTAATGCAGTTCCATATGTTGTGGTGACCCCCAACCATAATATTGTTTTTGTTGCTACTTGATACCTGTCATTTTACTACTGTTATAAATTGTAATGTAAATATCCGATATGCAGGATGTATTTTCATTCACTGGACTAAATTGAGCACAAATACCCAATATGCCCAAATGTGAATGCTAGTGGGGTTGGGGGGAGGATTGATTTTGTAATTTGGGAGTTGTAATTGCTGGGATTTATAGTTCACCTATAATCAAAGAGCATTCTGAACTCCACCAGCGATGGATTTAAACCGAACTTGGCACACAGAACTCCCATGACCAACAGAAAACACTGGAAGGGTTTTGTGGGCATTGACCTTGAGTTTGGGAGTTGTAGTTCACCTATATCCAGAGGAGTGCTGTGGATTCATGCAATGATGGATCTGGACCAAACTTGGCATGAATACTCAGTATGCCCAAATGTGAACACTGGTAGTCTGGGGAAAATAGACCTTGACATTTGGGAGTTGTAGTTGTTGGGATTTATAGTTCACCTACAATCAAAGAGCATTCTGAACTCAACCAACAATAGAATTGGGTCAAACTTCCCACACAGAATCCCAATGACCAACAGAAAATACTATGTTTTCTGATGGTTTTTGGTGACCCCTTTGACACCCTCTCATGACCCCCTCAGGGGTCCCGACCCCCAGGTTGTGAAACACTACAGTATAGAATCAATATGCATTATCTGATTTGATTATCTGAATTATATGGTAGTGGAGAAGGGACCTGAATCCAAAACATATATATATATATATCGTGGCCATCTCTTTGAATTCTCTTCTCCACACAACTATTAAAAGTAGAATTAGAAGAACCTAATCCAGTTTTCAGTCCGGCAACAAAATTAACGGTGGCATTAATTTCTTTTTCTCAATAGTGACTCCCAGCATCTGTAAGATTTAGGTCCCTTCTATGTTGTTGTTCATTCGTTCAGTCGTCTCCGACTCTTTGTGACCTCATGGACCAGCCCACGCCAGAGCTCCCTGTCGGCCGTCACCACCCCCAGCTCCTTCAAGGTCAGTCCAGTCACTTCAAGGATGCCATCCATCCATCTTGCCCTTGGTTGGCCCCTCTTCCTTTTGGCTTCCACTTTCCCCAGCATCATTGTCTTCTCTAGGCTTCCCTGTCTCCTCATGATGTGGCCAAAGGACTTCAACTTTGTCTCTAGTATAGGTCCCTTCTATACTGCCATATAATCCAGATGACCAAAGTAGATAATCCGCATTATCTGCCTTGAACTGGATTATATGAGTCTCCACTGTTCCACTGTTCCTATGAATAAATAGTTCACTAGATAACCCCCCCTCCCTTCCCAGGCATAACTCAATATTTGGTCTCTTGCGCTTTATCGCTGAATTAATTATTAAATTAATATCTCATTGCTCTGCAAACCATATAGATCTTTTAGGTTTCGGCGGTGACCAGGGGAGCATTTGCACAGCTAAAGCTTGTGCGCCAGCTGCGCCCGTACCTTGGGAAGTCTGACTTGGCCACGGTAGTCCACGCTCTGGTTACATCCCGTTTAGACTACTGCAACGCTCTCTACGTGGGGTTGCCTTTGAAGACGGCCCGGAAGCTCCAGCTAGTCCAACGCTCGGCAGCCATGATACTAACAGGAGCGGAGCACAGGGAGCATACAACTCCTCTGCTGCACCAGCTCCACTGGCTACCGATTTGCTACCGGGCTCAATTCAAAGTGCTGGCGTTGGCCTTTAAAGCCCTAAACGGTTCCGGCCCAAGCTACCTATCGACCGCATCTCTGCCTATGAACCCACCAGGACTTTGAGATCTTCCAGGGAGACCCTGCTCTCGATCCCGCCTGCTTCTCAAGCTCGGCTGGCGGGGACGAGAGATAGGGCCTTCTCGGTGGTGGCTCCTCGGCTGTGGAACGCCCTTCCTACGGACATTAGACTAGCACCATCTCTAATGGTATTCCGCAAAAAGGTGAAGACCTGGATGTTTGTACAGGCGTTTGAGTAATTTAGTGCAATCTGGTAATGGAACATAGGAATGGAACAATGGACGACGAACCTGGACTACGCTTGGATGATGAGAAGATTGGGTACGGTTGTTTTTTGTAATAATTGTGCATTGTAATTGCTTATTGGTAATTTATGGATAATGTGTTAAGTCAATTGTTATATGTTGTATGGAACCACTGCTGTTTCTACTGTTTTTACTGTTTGTGAACCGCTGTGAGTCGCCTTCGGGCTTGAGATACAGCGGTATATAAGCAAAGTAAATAAATAAATAAATAAATAATAAATATAATAATAATAATAATAATAATAATAAAAAACAACTATTATTATTTTAACAAAAATTAATTTTATTCTTGAGATTCTGTAAAAATATTAAAAAGTCATTCAATGATCATTATGGCAGTGAAATGAACTGCATTATTATTATTATTATTATTATTATTATTATTATTATTTCCCGCCATTAAAACCCCAAAGGGTCTTGGGGCGGCTTTACCTGGGGAGACATGGATTAAAATGGTCAGACATAGATTAAAATGAACAGTACAATTTATAAAAGCAACATCATAAAACAACATAAAACAACTATCAACAAACAACCAGTAGCCTGGCATAGTAGTCGAATTACTCGGGCAGGCAGGGGCTTGTGCAATACACTTGCAAGGACAAGGCTGATGGAAAAAGTGCAGGAACCAGATGATAAATTAGGACTAGAAGGGCAATGTCAATTAGAACAATATATCTATATAGGCCAGATTTACATGCAACTAAAAAAAAAAGCAATTGAACAAATGCAGCTGAATATTTCAGCCTGATATTCAAGCAAACTAAGCTCTGAAAACTCCTTTATCATTATAGTGTTTTATCCCTGGTCACTTTGGTCCCTGTTTTGTCTTTTTTCGCATATATAGACAGGGGCGGCTCGTCCATTACACAAAGTAAGCAGTCGCAGAACACTTTTTTTTTTGCCAGGGGCGCAGAGGCACCTCTGTAAATGCCCCTCGACTGCCACTTGAGGAGCGCCCTCTCAGCTCACAACAGCCCTAGCAGCCCTAGCAGTCCGGGGGGAGCCTCGGCTTTCATGCCTCGCTGCCGGGCGATCCGCTTCCCGGGGCCCTTGAGCCTCACCTAGCCCCTTTTGTTCCTGCTCCACCCGGCCACCGGGTGTGCAAGCAGAATCGGCGCTCAATCATTCTCTGCATTCGATCCCTTCCCCATGACTGGCTCCCTTTCCCGATCCCCCGGCGCTCCACCCGCCTCCTCTCCTCTCCCCAATCCGCGGGTGGGCCAAGGGGCGGAGCCGCCGCGCCTGGCCGCTTCGGGTCCGGAGGCGTGTCTGAAGACCCCAGCATGCGCACCAAAAGTCGCCTCTTCTCTTGACTTTCTCTTCAGCCATTGGGACCAAGAGAGAGAGAGAGAGAGAGAGAGAGAGAGAGCCCCTCCGGCTGGAGGTATCTCCCACCTCCACTCCCTCCTTTGTTTTTGCACCTACCTTCAGGAAAGGTGGGCATCTCCACCTCTCTCTCTCTCTCTCTCTTTCTCTGGTCCCAATGGCTGAGGAGAAAGTCAGGAGAAGAGGTGACTTTTGGTGCACACGCCAGGGTCTTCAGGCACGCCTCCGGACCCAAAGCGGCAAGTGTAGTTACTGGGATGTATAGTTCACCTACAATCAAAGAGCATTCTGAACTCCACCCATGATAGAATTGTACCAAATATGGCACACAGAACTCCCACGACAAACAGAAAATATATATCAAAGATTGGTTTGGGGGGGGGGGGGCGCCAAAATACTGTTTGCTTACCGTTGAAAATTACCTAGGGCCGCCTCTGTATATAGACATCCTTTCATCTTCACCTCAGACCACCAATATAGGGTGAGCATCAAAGGTGGGAATTGTGGTCCACCCTGCAATCAAAGAGCCCCCTGAAGCCCATCAATGACAGATCTGGGCCAAACTTGGCACACAGAACCCCCATGACTAACAGAACATACGAGAAGAATTTGAGGGGGGACACTGACCCACCCGGGTGGGCGTTGTAGTTCACCCTGCATCCAGTGATCACTCTGAAGTCCACCAATGATGGATCTAGACCAAACTTTGGCACATAGAACCCCAATGACTAACAGAACATATTGGAGGGGTTGGGAGAGGGGACTGCTTGTATCCATCAAAGGTAGTTGCCTGTTAAGATAAGATAAGATAATATAGAGGTGTGGAGCTTAAAATAGGAGATATCCCCAGGAAATAAGGATAATGCAAGAGTATGACAATGGGGGAGACGGAGTGAGCTCCCGTCCTTTCGCTCTAGCTCCTGCCAACTTAGCAGTTTGAAAACATGCAAATGTGACTAAATAAATAGGTACCACTTTGGCAGGGAAAGGCAAAGAGATCATCCATGTAATCTTTCCAGCCACACAACCTGGAGGTGACAGCACAGGCTCCTTGGGTTGAAAATGGAGAAAAGCACCTCCCCGGAGCCAGAGATGAGCACCGCCTCAAGAAGCCGGAAATGAAAGGAGAAGCCTTTGCCTTTGCCTGTGTTTGTGGGTCTTCATTGTATATGACTGCAAAGGCATTGTATGTTTGCCTTTGTATGTAAATGCTGTAATCTGCTCTGAGCCCTTTCGGGGAGAAGGGCGCAATATAAACAAAGTGTATTTTTTATTATTGAACAAATCACAACAAGAAGCCCAGAGGTGCTAGACATAGAAGAATTATATGAATTGCCCTGAGACCAGTGAAAAATTTGGCTTAAAATCTTTTAGGACATTTGTGCATCTGGCAATAAATTCTCAACCTCCCCTTTATTTTGAAGCATAGTGAATAATAATAATAATGATAATAATATTAGCAATAATAACAATAATAACAATAATGCCCAGGCCACTGCAAAGCACATCTCCTTTGCAAAAGTTGTTTTCTCCATCAGGTATATTCAGGTGAAAACCTTTCAGCTTCAGAAAAAGAAAAGACCAAATTGGTACCCTGTTTTCCCGAAAATAAGACAGTGTCTTATATTAATTTTTGCTCCCAAAGATTCGCTAGGACTTATTTTCAGGGGATGTCTTATTTTTCCATGAAGAAGAATTCACATTTATTGTTGAACCAAACAAAGAGAACATTTATTATATACTGTACAGTAGTTGTCAGTATATAATAAATATACTGGTCCTGACACACAGGGCCACAAAAAATAAGGACTGTAACGTCCTTGGCTCCCACACACTGTCTGGACCACTTGTATAGCAGGGATGCTATTGCAACTTCTGGCCACCAGGGGAGCATGCTTCCAAACAAAAACTTTGCTAGGTCTTACTTTTGGGGGAGGCCTTATATTTCGCAATTCAGCAAAATCTCTACTAGGTCTTATTTTCAAGGAATGTCTTATTTTCAGGGAAACGGATGACCTTTTCTCTAGAAAAGAATTAACTTTTTTTTTAATACAAAAGCAATTGCACACAAGTCATCACAATTGCACCTCTCCTCAGTTGAGCTTGTATTTCGAATGGATCAATTTGGGTGATTATTATTATTATTTTGGATATTACAGTATTTTTGATTTTCCTTTTGTAAAAAAAATATGTACCTACAGACACGGAAAATGCAATCACTCTTATGGGAAGTAAACACAAGCTTTTGCTCATTTTCCCCTTCAGTCTTTGAGGCCGAGAACTCAACACGAAAAGAAAAAGATTCCCTAGGTGAGAGAGAGGAAAGGGAAAAGATATACTTTACCAAAACAACATTGTTTCTGAACACAAATGGTATATTACGCACACTCTACCGTTTTCAGCCCGGACACAGGAAAGAAAGGGAATCTCGTGTAAACCTTCAGACAACACAAAGTTTAAAAAAAGGATTTCCCAGCAAGCCGAGACGGAAGTGTTGACGTTGGGGTCGTTTGGGTGCGCCGTTTCTTTTCCGTTTCCGTACCACTGAAACCCGTCCGTGTCTGCAGCTCCCCAGGAGGAGAAAGGAAACGCAATGAACAAAGTCGAACAATTCTTGGCTAAACCATCACAACAATAAACAATAGAAAGAGTAAGCACCAAATTTTCACCCCAAAACGCCTCAATTCTCCACTTTCCATGGTTGTTTTCCTTTTTGTTTTCATTAGAAAGCAGAAAAAAACATGCACAAATCATGGAACGCTCTTAAGATCACTTTAAGGCCCTTACAGAAACGAAATGCATCCTCAACAGGTTCCAATCTGCGTTTTCCCTTTGTTTAAAAACAGCCTTAAAAAGGACGCCTGCAGGTTACCAGCCAAAGCTTTAAGAACTGTGCCTTTAAATCAACTTTCTTTTTGCTACTATGCTGAGTTTTATTAAGACTGAGAATGGTTGTTAGGGAGGGAAGGGCAATTATGGATCTTAAAAAAAAAAGAGAGAGATAAGAAATATTTTAAGCTCTTGTTTTTGTTTTTTGGTATTTTGTTTCAGAGTCGAAGGCTGTCTGAAATCGACTTCCAGAAATCCAGACAAGTTTCTTTTAAAATTCTGACGTTTCTTGATTCCCAATATCAATTGCAAGGGGAAAAAAAAGCCAATGAAATAACTTGCGCTCAGAGATGGGCACCACCCCAATTTCAACAATGTCTTCAATAGATTTCCCATTCTATGAAATGGATGGAAGAGATCTTACTCACTGAATTGTTGGAGTACATGAGTGAGTTTGCCTCAGCAGCGCATTGGGTTAAACCCTTGTGCCAAATGAACTGCTGACCTGAAGACCTGAAGGTTGGCGGTTCAAATCCACAAGACAGGGTGAGCTCCTGTCTGTCATAAGAAAAGCCTCCCATAGGATGGTAACACATCCAGGCATCCCCTGGGCAACGTCCTTGCAGACGGCCAATTTTCTCACACCAGAAGTGACTTGTAGTATACAATTTTCTCACACCAGAAGTGACTTGTAGTATACAGTAGAGTCTCACTTATCCAACCTTCACTCATCCAACATTCTGCATTATACAACACAGTCCTACCTCCTGCCTGAATTCACAGCTCTTTCAATACATTGCAATGTTTTGGTGCTAAATTAGTAAATACAGTAATTACTACATAATGTTACCATGTACTGAACTGCTTTTTCTGTCAATTTGGTGCTTAATTTGTAAAATCATAACATAATTTGACGTTTAATAGGCTTTTTCTTAATCCCTCCTTATTATCCAACATTTTCGCTTATCCAACGCTCTGCTGGCCTGTTTATGTTGGATAAGCGAGACTCTAATGTATTCCCAAGCTGTTTCTGACATGATAATTTTTTTTGAATGAATGGGGTAACAAATCCACCAGAAAGTATATGCCAATAGCATGCAAATTGCATGGTTTTGGGAAAGTGCCCATCAAAAGCTGGCTTTTCATTGGCTTGGAAAGAAAAAAGGATTACACCCTGAGATTCAAGCTAAGTACAGTGAATCATAAAGAATCACCCCCGTTTTCCCCCTTCCACATCAGGGATGCAGTCGTGACGTGACAAACATAGTTCAGACTGGCCTGAGCAAACAGAATTTAAATATGTACTATTAAAATAAGCTCTGTGCCAAATTATAATACAGCCTGGATCATCCCTCTTCAAGCATAACTTGGTCATTTGCTTAGCCGGAGGGATAATCATGTTGGCCATTTTGTGCCAATTGAATAAAAATCCTTTATATATTCTTTTCATCTGATATTTTTTTTCTGTCTAGTTTCATATTTTTTAGAATAGATTATATACATATATCTATACACACGCCCGTGTGTGTATATATATATACACCTTTGAAATATACATACATATATCTATATATCTATCTCTGTCCTTAAAATCATCAGAGTTTTGCATGAGGGAGGTGACAGTACATAATGAAACTCAGCACCTAAGGGCATAAGGCAGTTGTAGGTTTTTTTGTTTGTTTGTTTTATTTTTTTTATTATTAGTAGTAGTATTATTATTATTTTCAATCAGCACCAATCCCTATGATAATGTCCTACACTTGGTGTAAGGTATAAAACTCAGAGGCGGAGGCGTTCGCGTTTTCCCCGGCCTCTAAAGTGTGGAAGTTTTGAAATACTGGTTGGTTTGTGTTGTTGTTTTTTCTCCTGTGCGTAAAAAACAAAAGAAAAGTTTTTCTTTTTGTTTTTACTTTACAAAACATAGAGGATCTCTCTCTTATTATGAGTATCGTTATTATTATTATTATTATTATTTTTGTTTGTTTTTTGGAAAGACATACTGCAACCAGAAAGAAAACTTATTGGAAGGTAAGTTTCATGAGCTGTGTTGACCGTAAACAATTAACCCAACCCTTCCCACCCCCAAATTCCCTCCTTTAATTTCTGTTTGTTTGTCTGTGACAGTGTATGCGTGTGTGTGTGTGTATATGTGTGTGTGTGTACATGTGTGGAATCTGTGTTTAAAGGAGCTTTTAAAGTGAAGATTCATACTGTAGCAATTCATACAAGAGAGGTCCGTCTCTGTACCTAATTCCTACAGCGGTGGGGGTGACGTACTGGAGAATGTTTATAGTCCTTCTCAGCCTCCTGTCTACAAAATGGGCGTCCCAAGCCGGGTACCTCTTTCGTGGGATGTCTATCTTAATGAGAGGGCCTTCGGGGTGGTAGGGTCTCCCGGACGGAGTCGATGGCACCATTGCTCTCACTTGGAAAACTGGCAAGCAAGTGTCGGCTGTAGGTTCCTCCTGTTGCTCCGTGGCCGCTCTGGTTGGCGTAGCCTGGGCCGCCCTGTACCCAGGGGTCTGCGGAGCCATGGGTTCAATGTCAGGGGGCAAAGGAATGCCCCAGAGCAACTCGGCGCAACAGGAGCTGGCAAAAATCTTAGCTCTCGGCCCCATGGGATGGAGGACGCCGTAATACAAGAGCATCAACGCGATCCCGGCGGCGAAGCTAAGAAAGACACAACAAAGTGCTGGCACAGCGTACGAGTCAGTGGTGTCGGGATCTCGGTAACAATACCAAAGGAGCGTCAAGGCCGCATTCTCTGTCAAGACTACGGTGTAATAGGCAAACATTCGGTATCGGGTCCGCCCTTCCTTGACATTAAACCAGCAAAAAATGTACACGATCCCTACCACCATGTTGAAGAGAATCTCCTCCCATTTAGACATGCAGAAGTCTGTTCCACCATGGATGATCCAGAAGGCCATTGCGCACCAGTGGACCACGACAAAGATCCCAAAATAGAGCTGGAAGATGGAAGCAAAGAGGGCAAAAGAGATAACTCTGGATGAGATGGTGAAGAGGCGCCAGAAGAGATGGATAAGGGCCCCTCTGTAGCTCATGCTCTTCTTGTCATCCCTAGAGTCCCGAAGAAGCTTGTGATAGGAGGCTAGCACCCAAGCCAGGGACATCAGGGAGGCCATAGAGGACAAACCTGCCGGAAGAACACACAAATCCACAGAGTTAAACGGGAAGCACGGGACAAGGGGCGCATCCTCCTGGGGGGGCAGGTGTGGAGCATGTTTACAATTGCGGGCCACGTTAGCGAAAAAGATCTAGAGGAGGAAGAGAGAGAGAAAAATAAGCAGAAGCGTACCCCACTTTGGATATCTTGTCATTGGCTGCCTATTCCTTCTAGGGGTGCATCGTCCTACAGTGTAGAAGGAATGCAGTTTGACGCCACTTTAACTGCCATGGCATCAGGGCAGGGCTTTAGCACAGCTGGTTAATCACCAACAGCAATAAGATCACACCAGTTGAAAGGCTGGCAGTTTGAAGCCCGGGTCAGGGTGAGCACCCGCCCTTCAGCCCAGCTCACTGTCCACCTAAGTAGTTCAAAAACAGCTGTGAGCTATGAGTGGAGAAATTAGGCACCGCTTAAGTGGAGAGGTATTTTATGGCACCATAAAAAGGAAGTACCAAAAAATGCCAGCAGTCACAAAGAAAGCCTGTGATCAAGGGCTCTTCGTCATACAGGATGAAGCAACAGCACTCTCCTATGGCCGGAATTGAGCACAACCTCCAGGACGCCGAAGTTGGGGAAAAAATGCCAACATCTGTTGTCTATCTTGTCTAATGGCATTGAATGTTTGCTGAGTATATGTTCTGTGATCCGCCTTAATTCTCCTTCAGGATGAGAAAGGCGGAATATAAATGCTGTAAATAATAAACAAACAAACAAATAAATAATCATGGCAGTCTTAAGCCCTCTCTACCTAAGATGACTTTTGCTTCATCAAACTAGATATCCCATGACAGTCAAAGAGGTGTCAAACTTTATTAATTCTACAGTGTAAAGGCGCCCTCGACTCCAGTATATGCTTCTTGTGTTAATGTTCTTATTTTAATGTCCAAAGCCCTATGCAACATAGCTCCCCTCTATCTTTCAACTCTTTCAAACTTAAAATTGCTTCCAGGCCTCTAAACGGGGGGCAAAGATGACAAATTTGATATGTTCTTGCCACTCTCTTTGGGTTATTTCAATTATATGGCAAACTAGAAAGGACTTCTAGTCAGTTGCTATTTTGGAAAAAAAGGGCCTTGTATTGTTGAAGGCTTTCACAGCCAGAATCACTGGGGTGTTGTGTGCTTTCCGGGCTGTATGGATGTTTTGGCAGGGTTTTCATTGTGCTAAAATTGATCCTAGAGGGTGAATATATCAGAATTGTCCCCAAACTCCCTAGAGCAGTGGTTCCCAACCTTTTTTTTGATCAGGGACTACTTGACCAGGGTCCACTTTGACCAGGGTCCACTCTTCAACATTAGTTACGAATCAATTTTTGCTCAACTTTAGATTCAGTTTGTTTATTTGGGGTGCTGATTCAAAAAACTGCATTGGATAGACCACGTCAGCTCTAGTTTCTGAAACATAACATGTTCTGTTGTGCGCTGGTCCTGTAAAGAATTTCCTTTAGAACAGGACGTGCAACCTTTGCCCAGCGGGAAACCAGGGGGCCCAAAGAGAAGTTCTCAGCAGTTTTCCACCACAAATGGTCTTTAGATGGCTTGTGAAGTATAACAAAGTCCTTTATTAATGAACAATCAAACAAAAACTTCTCTTTTCTTTAGTAAAGTTAAACAAATGGTTCCAGGCTTTTATGCAACTGGTCGCTTCCTAATTTTGTCCATGAAAGACAGGGAATTGTCTTCAATAACCGATTTTTTACTTTAAAGGAAAATCCCTTTTTAACTTCTCCCAGGCTGACTGTAATCTAACCCTTACTGATGTGGGTTCCGCTACCGGGTCGAACTGCGTCTCGAAGCACCGAGTGGACCTACCAGTAAAGGCTTAGATATTCTCCAGCTGGAGTTCTTTGGTCTTCCAAACTGTTTACCCTCTGAAATTCTTCAAAGCTTTAGGGCTGTTTCCCTGGAAATCTTTAGAATCTTTGGAGGCTCTTAAGACTGTTCTCCTCCGGAAAGTCTTAAGGGTTGAAGCTTTTGTACAGGGGAAGCTTGCACACATCCTGTACATTAGCTTTCCTTGCTGAGACTAACTAAAAATGGCTCCCTTCCCTTCCCAATTGCCATGAGCAAGTGGCGGGACCAAAACTTAACGATGATGGACAGGTGACTTGCCCTACGACTGCAACCAAAGGAAGCCACCTATCTGCAGAGTCCCTGAAACCTAGGACTGCAAACAAACATGTAATACAAAGCAAATAAAGTTGGAGCTTCTGGTACAGCCATACCAGCACAGAGCATATGCCATCCAGTAGTCGCCAACTGCTCACCCACACAAAACCGTATTTAATAATCTAGAGCTGATGTGTTCTATCCAATGCAATGTTCTGAATCAACAGCCCAAATAACCCCAGAAACAAAGGCACCAAGGTGCCCACAATTCCAGACACCACATGGAACGGCTCCTCTTAGCGGGTGGGAGGAGGAGGAGAAGCAGAAGTCAGGAGGCTTGTTGTCGCGCCTTTTATGGGTAGTAGGCTTGGGTAAGTTCGTTCGTAAGGTCCTAAAATCATAATTAATTTGGATTTAATTACCTTTTGATTCAATTTTGAGCCATGCAGGAATAGTGGGAGGAGCAATTCTGAACTGAAAAAACTTCCCCATTGTTTGGAATTATTTTTGGATGTGGCTTTGCA